>JAECWR010000270.1:0-600000 GCA_018150935.1 Drosophila pruinosa
GAGATCATTTCAGAGATCATTACCATTGTGTGTGCCAAAACTGAACGTTCTAGCTTTAACATGATGCTTGGAAATCGTTTTTTGTTTTCGGAGGAGGGAAGGAAGCAAGCTTTAAAAAAAAAAAAAAACTTCGGCTGCCTACCGAATTTTGACTTGTTGTCTCCAAATTTCGTAGCTCTAGCTTTAATAGTTTCTGAGATCTCGATGTTCATACAGACAGATGGACACACAGACAGGGCTATATCGACTCGGCTGTTGATGCTGATCAAGAATGTATATAGTTTATGGGGTAGCAGACGCCTCCTTCTGCCTGTATCGCACATTCGGACAAACGCAAACGGTCATGATTTTCTTTAAATCCATGGCCTAAAAACATGATATCAATATAGTTACCCTAATGATAAGACTATGAAATTGATACAACTTTTAGAGAAGCATAATAAACACGATCAAATGAAAAAGAAAAGTTGGAACGCCTAGCTGCACAGGTGCAGCTGCCTCCGATTTCACCTTATAAAAGTAATTCGTTAATAACTTCTGTGTCTTTTGCTCGATTGTAACCAAATTTTCAGAGATCATTAAGGTGTTGATTACCATTGTGTGTGCCAAAACTGAACGTTCTAGCTTTAACATGATGCTTGTAAATCGTTTTTTTCGATTTACGGAGGCGGAAGGAGGCGTGGACAACATCTAAACTAAACTTCAGTTGCCTACCAAATTTTGACATGTTGTCTACAAATTTCGTAGCTCTAGCCTTTATAGTTTCTGAGATCTCGATGTTCATACAGACTGATGGACACACAGACAGGGCTATATCGACTCGGCTGATGATGCTGATCAAGAATGTATATAGTTTATGGGGTAGCAGACGCCTCCTTCTGCCTGTATCGCACATTCGGACAAACGCAAACGGTCATGATTTTTTAATATCCATGGCCTAAAAACATAATATCAATATAGTTACCTAATGATAAGACTATGAAATTGATACAACATTTAGAGGAGCATAATAAACACGATCAAATGAAAAGAAAAAGTAGGAACGGCTAGCTGTACAGTTGCAGCTGCCTCCGATTTCACCTTATAAAAGTAATTCGTTAATAACTTCTGTGTTTTTTGCCCAATTGTAACCAAATTTTCAGAGATCATTAAGGTGATGATTACCATTGTGTGTGCCAAAACTGAACGTTCTAGCTTTAACATGATGCTTGTAAATCGTTTTTTTCGATTTACGGAGGCGGAAGGAGGCGTGGACAACATCTAAACTAAACTTCAGCTGCCTACCAAATTTTGACATGTTGTCTACAAATTTCGTAGTTTTAGCTTTTATAGTTTCTGAGATCTCGATGTCCATACAGACAGATGGACACACAGACAGGGCTATATCGACTCGGCTGTTGATGCTGATCAAGAATGTATATAGTTTATGGGGTAGCAGACGCCTCCTTCTGCCTGTATCGCACATTCGGACAAACGCAAACGGTCATGATTTTTAATATCCATGGCCTAAAAACATAATATCAATATAGTTACCCTAATGATAAGACTATGAAATTGATACAACATTTAGAGAAGCATAATAAACACGATCAAATGAAAAAGAAAAATGTAGGAACGGCTAGCTGTACAGGTGCAGCTGCCTCCGATTTCACCTTATAAAAGTAATTCGTTAATAACTTCTGTGTTTTTTGCCCAATTGTAACCAAATTTTCAGAGATCATTAAGGTGATGATTACCATTGTGTGTGCCAAAACTCAACGTTCTAGCTTTAACATGATGTTTGGAAATCGCTTTTTCAGAGATCATTAAGGTGATGATTACCATTATGTGTGCCAAAACTGAACGTTCTAGCTTTAACATGATGCTTGGAAATCGTTTTTCGATTTACGGAGGCGGAAGGAGGCGTGGACAACATCTAAAATAAACTTCAGCTGCCTACCGAATATTGACATGTTGTCTCCAAATTTCGTAGTTTTAACTTTTATAGTTTCTGAGATCTCGATGTTCATACAGACAGATGGACACACTATATCGACTCGGCTGTTGATGCTGATCAAGAATGTATATAGTTTATGGGGTAGCAGACGCCTCCTTCTGCCTGTATCGCACACATTCGGACAAACGCAAACGGTCATGATTTTTTAATATCCATGGCCTAAACACATAATATCAATTTAGTTACCCTAATGATAAAACTATGAAATTGATACAACATTTAGAGGAGCATAATAAACACGATCAAATGAAAAAGAAACAGTAGGAACGGCTAGCTGTACAGTTGCAGCTGCCTCCGATTTCACCTTATAAAAGTAATTCGTTTATAACTTCTGTGTTTTTTGCCCAATTGTAACCAAATTTTCAGAGATCATTAAGGTGATGATTACCATTGTGTGTGCCAAAACTGAACGTTCTAGCTTTAACATGATGCTTGGAAATCGTTTTTTTCGATTTACGGAGGCGGAAGGAGGCGTGGACAACATCCAAAATAAACTTCAGCTGCCTACCGAATATTGACATGTTGTCTCCAAATTTCGTAGTTTTAGCTTTTATAGTTTCTGAGATCTCGATGTTCATACAGACAGATGGACACACAGACAGGGCTATATCGACTCGGCTGTTGATGCTGATCAAGAATGTATATGGGGTCGCAGACGCCTCCTTCTGCCTGTATCGCACATTCGGACAAATGCAAACGGTCATGATTTTTTTAAATCCATGGCCTAAAACCATAATATCAATATAGTTACCCTAATGATAAGACTATGAAATTGATACAACATTTAGAGAAGCATAATAAACACGATTAAATGAAAAAGAAAAAGTAGGAACGGCTAGCTGTACAGGTGCAGCTGCCTCCGATTTCACCTTATAAAAGTAATTCGTTAATAACTTCTGTGTCTTTTGCTCGATTGTAACCAAATTTTCAGAGATCATTAAGGTGATGATTACCATTGTGTGTGCCAAAACTGAACGTTCTAGCTTTAACATGATGCTTGGAAATCGTTTTTTTCGATTTACGGAGGCGGAAGGAGGCGTGGACAACATCTAAAATAAACTTCGGCTGCCTACCGAATTTTGACATGTTGTCTCTAAATTTCGTAGCTCTAGCTTTTATAGTTTCTGAGATCTCGATGTTCATACAGACAGATGGACACACAGACAGGGCTATATCGACTCGGCTGTTGATGCTGATCAAGAATGTATATGGGGTCGCAGACGCCTCCTTCTGCCTGTATCGCACATTCGGACAAATGCAAACGGTCATGATTTTTTTAATATCCATGGCCTAAAAACATAATATCAATATAGTTACCCTAATGATAAAACTATGAAATTGATACAACATTTAGAGGAGCATAATAAACACGATCAAATGAAAAAGAAAAAGTAGGAACGGCTAGCTGTACAGTTGCAGCTGCCTCCGATTTCACCTTATAAAAGTAATTCGTTAATAACTTCTGTGTTTTTCGCCCAATTGTAACCAAATTTTCAGAGATCATTAAGGTGATGATTACCATTGTGTGTGCCAAAACTGAACGTTCTAGCTTTAACATGATGCTTGGAAATCGTTTTTCTCGATTTACGGAGGCGGAAGAGGCGTGGGCAACATCTAAAATAAACTTCGGCTGCCTACCGAATATTGACATGTTGTCTCCAAATTTCGTAGTTTTAGCTTTTATAGTTTCTGAGATCTCGATGTTCATACAGAAAGATGGACACACAGACAGGGCTATATCGACTCGGCTGTTGATGCTGATCAAGAATGTATATGGGGTCGCAGACGCCTCCTTCTGCCTGTATCGCACATTCGGACAAATGCAAACGGTCATGATTTTCTTTAAATCCATGGCCTAAAACCATAATATCAATATAGTTACCCTAATGATAAAACTATGAAATTGATACAACATTTAGAGAAGCATAATAAACACGATCAAATGAAAAAGAAAAAGTAGGAACGGCTAGCTGTACAGGTGCAGCTGCCTCCGATTTCACCTTATAAAAGTAATTCGTTAATAACTTCTGTGTTTTTGCTCGATTGTAACCAAATTTTCAGAGATCATTAAGGTGATGATTACCATTGTGTGTTCCAAAACTGAACGTTCTAGATTTAACATGATGCTTGGAAATCGTTTTTTTTCGATTTACGGATGCGGAAGGAGGCGTGGACAACATCTAAAATAAACTTCGGCTGCCTACCGAATAATGACATGTTGTCTCCAAATTTCGTAGCTCTAGCTTTTATAGTTTCTGAGATCTCGATGTTCATACAGACAGATGGACACACAGACAGGGCTATATCGGCTCGGCTGTTGATGCTGATCAAGAATGTATATAGTTTATGGGGTAGCAGACGCCTCCTTCTGCCTGTATCGCACATTCGGACAAACGCAAACGGTCATGATTTTTTTAATATCCATGGCCTAAAAACATAATATCAATATAGTTACCCTAATGATAAGACTATGAAATTGATACAACATTTAGAGGAGCCTAATAAACACGATCAAATGAAAAAAGAAAAAGTAGGAACGGCTAGCTGTACAGGTGCAGCTGCCTCCGATTTCACCTTATAAAAGTAATTCGTTAATAACTTCTGTGTTTTTCGCCCAATTGTAACCAAATTTTCAGAGATCATTAAGGTGATGATTACCATTGTGTGTGCCAAAACTGAACGTTCTAGCTTTAACATGATGCTTGGAAATCGTTTTTTTCGATTTACGGAGGCAGAAGGAGGCGTGGACAACATCTAAAATAAACTTCAGCTGCCTACCGAATATTGACATGTTGTCTCCAAATTTCGTAGTTTTAGCTTTTATAGTTTCTGAGATCTCGATGTTCATACAGACAGATGGACACACAGACAGGGCTATATCGACTCGGCTGTTGATGCTGATCAAGAATGTATATGGGGTCGCAGACGCCTCCTTCTGCCTGTATCGCACATTCGGACAAATGCAAACGGTCATGATGTTCATACAGACAGATGGACACACAGACAGGGCTATATCGACTCGGCTGTTGATGCTGATCAAGAATGTATATAGTTTATGGGGTAGCAGACGCCTCCTTCTGCCTGTATCGCACATTCGGACAAATGCAAACGGTCATGATTTTTTAATATCCATGGCCTAAAAACATAATATCAATATAGTTACCTAATGATAAGACTATGAAATTGATACAACATTTAGAGAAGCATAATAAACACGATCAAATGAAAAAGAAAAAGTAGGAACGGCTAGCTGTACAGGTGCAGCTGCCTCCGATTTCACCTTATAAAAGTAATTCGTTAATAACTTCTGTGTTTTTTGCCCAATTGTAACCAAATTTTCAGAGATCATTAAGGTGATGATTACCATTGTGTGTGCCAAAACTGAACGTTCTAGCTTTAACATGATGCTTGGAAATCGTTTTTTTCGATTTACGGAGGCGGAAGGAGGCGTGGGCAACATCTAAAATAAACTTCGGCTGCCTACCGAATTTTGACATGTTGTCTCCAAATTTCGTAGTTTTAGCTTTTATAGTTTCTGAGATCTCGATGTTCATACAGACAGATGGACACACAGACAGGGCTATATCGACTCGGCTGTTGATGCTGATCAAGAATGTATATAGTTTATGGGGTAGCAGACGCCTCCTTCTGCCTGTATCGCACATTCGGACAAACGCAAACGGTCATGATTTTTTTAATATCCATGGCCTAAAAACATAATATCAATATAGTTACCCTAATGATAAGACTATGAAATTGATACAACATTTAGAGGAGCATAATAAACACGATCAAATGAAAAAGAAAAAGTAGGAACGGCTAGCTGTACAGGTGCAGCTGCCTCCGATTTCACCTTATAAAAGTAATTCGTTAATAACTTCTGAGTCTTTTGCTCGATTGTAACCAAATTTTCAGAGATCATTAAGGTGATGATTACCATTGTGTGTTCCAAAACTGAACGTTCTAGCTTTAACATGATTGGAAATCGTTTTTTTCGATTTACGGAGGCGGAAGGAGGCGTGGACAACATCTAAAATAAACTTCGGCTGCCTACCGAATTTTGACATGTTGTCTCCAAATTTCGTAGTTTTAGCTTTTATAGTTTCAGAGATCTCGATGTTCATACAGACAGATGGACACACAGACAGGGCTATATCGACTCGGCTGTTGATGCTGATCAAGAATTGTATATGGGGTCGCAGACGCCTCCTTCTGCCTGTATCGCACATTCGGACAAATGCAAACGATCATGATTTTCTTTAAATCCATGGCCTAAAACCATAATATCAATATAGTTACCCTAATGATAAGACTATGAAATTGATACAACATTTAGAGAAGCATAATAAGCACGATCAAATGAAAAAGAAAAAGTAGGAACGGCTAGCTGTACAGGTGCAGCTGCCTCCGATTTCACCTTATAAAAGTAATTCGTTAATAACTTCTGTGTCTTTTGCTCGATTGTAACCAAATTTTCAGAGATCATTAAGGTGATGATTACCATTGTGTGTTCCAAAACTGAACGTTCTAGATTTAACATGATGCTTGGAAATCGTTTTTTCGATTTACGGAGGCGGAAGGAGGCGTGGACAACATCTAAAATAAACTTCGGCTGCCTACCGAATTTTGACATGTTGTCTCCAAATTTCGTAGCTCTAGCTTTTATAGTTTCTGAGATCTCGATGTTCATACAGACAGATGGACACACAGACAGGGCTATATCGACTCGGCTGTTGATGCCGATCAAGAATGTATATAGTTTATGGGGTAGCAGACGCCTCCTTCTGCCTGTATCGCACATTCGGACAAACGCAAACGGTCATGATTTTTTTAATATCCATGGCCTAAAAACATAATATCAATATAGTTACCCTAATGATAAAACTATGAAATTGATACAACATTTAGAGGAGCATAATAAACACGATCAAATGAAAAAGAAAAAGTAGGAACGGCTAGCTGTACAGTTGCAGCTGCCTCCGATTTCACCTTATAAAAGTAATTCGTTAATAACTTCTGAGTCTTTTGCTCGATTGTAACCAAATTTTCAGAGATCATTAAGGTGATGACTACCATTGGTTGTTCCAAAACTGAACGTTCTAGCTTTAACATGATGCTTGGAAATCGTTTTTTCGATTTACGGAGGCGGAAGGAGGCGTGGACAACATCTAAAATAAACTTCGGCAGCCTACCGAATTTTGACATGTTGTCTCCAAATTTCGTAGCTCTAGCTTTTATAGTTTCTGAGATCTCGATGTTCATACAGACAGATGGACACACAGACAGGGCTATATCGACTCGGCTGTTGATGCTGATCAAGAATGTATATGGGGTCGCAGACGCCTCCTTCTGCCTGTATCGCACATTCGGACAAATGCAAACGGTCATGATGTTCATACAGACAGATGGCACACAGACAGGGCTATATCGACTCGGCTGTTGATGCTGATCAAGAATGTATATAGTTTATGGGGTAGCAGACGCCTCCTTCTGCCTGTATCGCACATTCGGACAAATGCAAACGGTCATGATTTTTTTAATATCCATGGCCTAAAAACATAATATCAATATAGTTACCCTAATGATAAGACTATGAAATTGATACAACATTTAGAGAAGCATAATAAACACGATCAAATGAAAAAGAAAAAGTAGGAACGGCTAGCTGTACAGGTGCAGCTGCCTCCGATTTCACCTTATAAAAGTAATTCGTTAATAACTTCTGTGTTTTTGCCCAATTGTAACCAAATTTTCAGAGATCATTAAGGTGATGATTAAAATTGTGTGTGCCAAAACTGAACGTTCTAGCTTTAACATGATGCTTGGAAATCGTTTTTCGATTTACGGAGGCGGAAGGAGGCGTGGGCAACATCTAAAATAAACTTCGGCTGCCTACCGAATTTTGACATGTTGTCTCCAAATTTCGTAGTTTTAGCTTTTATAGTTTCTGAGATCTCGATGTTCATACAGACAGATGGACACACAGACAGGGCTATATCGACTCGGCTGTTGATGCTGATCAAGAATGTATATAGTTTATGGGGTAGCAGACGCCTCCTTCTGCCTGTATCGCACATTCGGACAAACGCAAACGGTCATGATTTTTTTAATATCCATGGCCTAAAACATAATATCAATATAGTTACCCTAATGATAAGACTATGAAATTGATACAACATTTAGAGGAGCATAATAAACACGATCAAATGAAAAAGAAAAAAGTAGGAACGGCTAGCTGTACAGGTGCAGCTGCCTCCGATTTCACCTTATAAAAGTAATTCGTTAATAACTTCTGTGTCTTTTGCTCGATTGTAACCAAATTTTCAGAAATCATTAAGGTGATGATTACCATTGTGTGTTCCAAAACTGAACGTTCTAGCTTTAACATGATGCTTGGAAATCGTTTTTTTCGATTTACGGAGGCGGAAGGAGGCGTGGACAACATCTAAAATAAACTTCGGCTGCCTACCGAATTTTGACATGTTGTCTCCAAATTTCGTAGCTCTTGCTTTTATAGTTTCTGAGATCTCGATGTTCATACAGACAGATGGACACACAGACAGGGCTATATCGACTCGGCTGTTGATGCTGATCAAGAATGTATATAGTTTATGGGGTAGCAGACGCCTCCTTCTGCCTGTATCGCACATTCGGACAAACGCAAACGGTCATGATTTTTTTAATATCCATGGCCTAAAAACATAATATCAATATAGTTACCCTAATGATAAGACTATGAAATTGATACAACATTTAGAGGAGCATAATAAACACGATCAAATGAAAAAGAAAAAGTAGGAACGGCTAGCTGTACAGGTGCAGCTGCCTCCGATTTCACCTTATAAAAGTAATTCGTTAATAACTTCTGAGTCTTTTGCTCGATTGTAACCAAATTTTCAGAGATCATTAAGGTGATGACTACCATTGGTTGTTCCAAAACTGAACGTTCTAGCTTTAACATGATGCTTGGAAATCGTTTTTTCGATTTACGGAGGCGGAAGGAGGCGTGGACAACATCTAAAATAAACTTCGGCTGCCTACCGAATTTTGACATGTTGTCTCCAAATTTCGTAGTTTTAGCTTTTATAGTTTCTGAGATCTCGATGTTCATACAGACAGATGGACACACAGACAGGGCTATATCGACTCGGCTGTTGATGCTGATCAAGAATGAATATAGTTTATGGGGTCGCAGACGCCTCCTTCTGCCTGTATCGCACATTCGAACAAATGCAAACGGTCATGATTTTCTTTAAATCCATGGCCTAAAACCATAATATCAATATAGTTACCCTAATGATAAGACTATGAAATTGATACAACATTTAGAGAAGCATAATAAGCACGATCAAATGAAAAAGAAAAAGTAGGAACGGCTAGCTGTACAGGTGCAGCTGCCTCCGATTTCACCTTATAAAAGTAATTCGTTAATAACTTCTGTGTCTTTTGCTCGATTGTAACCAAATTTTCAGAGATCATTAAGGTGATGATTACCATTGTGTGTTCCAAAACTGAACGTTCTAGATTTAACATGATGCTTGGAAATCGTTTTTTTCGATTTACGGAGGCGGAAGGAGGCGTGGACAACATCTAAAATAAACTTCGGCTGCCTACCGAATTTTGACATGTTGTCTCCAAATTTCGTAGCTCTAGCTTTTATAGTTTCTGAGATCTCGATGTTCATACAGACAGATGGACACACAGACAGGGCTATATCGACTCGGCTGTTGATGCCGATCAAGAATGTATATAGTTTATGGGGTAGCAGACGCCTCCTTCTGCCTGTATCGCACATTCGGACAAACGCAAACGGTCATGATTTTTTTAATATCCATGGCCTAAAAACATAATATCAATATAGTTACCCTAATGATAAAACTATGAAATTGATACAACATTTAGAGGAGCATAATAAACACGATCAAATGAAAAAGAAAAAGTAGGAACGGCTAGCTGTACAGTTGCAGCTGCCTCCGATTTCACCTTATAAAAGTAATTCGTTAATAACTTCTGAGTCTTTTGCTCGATTGTAACCAAATTTTCAGAGATCATTAAGGTGATGACTACCATTGGTTGTTCCAAAACTGAACGTTCTAGCTTTAACATGATGCTTGGAAATCGTTTTTTTCGATTTACGGAGGCGGAAGGAGGCGTGGACAACATCTAAAATAAACTTCGGCTGCCTACCGAATTTTGACATGTTGTCTCCAAATTTCGTAGTTTTAGCTTTTATAGTTTCTGAGATCTCGATGTTCATACAGACAGATGGACACACAGACAGGGCTATATCGACTCGGCTGTTGATGCTGATCAAGAATGTATATGGGGTCGCAGACGCCTCCTTCTGCCTGTATCGCACATTCGGACAAATGCAAACGGTCATGATTTTCTTTAAATCCATGGCCTAAAACCATAATATCAATATAGTTACCCTAATGATAAGACTATGAAATTGATACAACATTTAGAGGAGCATAATAAACACGATCAAATGAAAAAGAAAAAGTAGGAACGGCTAGCTGTACAGTTGCAGCTGCCTCCGATTTCACCTTATAAAAGTAATTCGTTAATAACTTCTGTGTCTTTTGCTCGATTGTAACCAAATTTTCAGAGATCATTAAGGTGATGATTACCATTGTGTGTTCCAAAACTGAACATTCTAGCTTTAACATGATGCTTGGAAATCGTTTTTTTCGATTTACGGAGGCGGAAGGAGGCGTGGACAACATCTAAAATAAACTTCAGCTGCCTACCGAATTTTGACATGTTGTCTCCAAATTTCGTAGCTCTAGCTTTTACAGTTTCTGAGATCTCGATGTTCATACAGACAGATGGACACACAGACAGGGCTATATCGACTCGGCTGTTGATGCTGATCAAGAATGTATATGGGGTCGAAGACGCCTCCTTCTGCCTGTATCGCACATTCGGACAAATGCAAACGGTCATGATTTTCTTTAAATCCATGGCCTAAAACCATAATATCAATATAGTTACCCTAATGATAAGTCTATGAAATTGATACAACATTTAGAGAAGCATAGTAAACACGATCAAATGAAAAAGAAAAAGTAGGAACGGCTAGCTGTACAGGTGCAGCTGCCTCCGATTTCACCTTATAAAAGTAATTCGTTAATAACTTCTGTGTTTTCTGCTCGATTGTAACCAAATTTTCAGAGATCATTAAGGTGATGATTACCATTGTGTGTTCCAAAACTGAACGTTCTAGCTTTAACATGATGCTTGGAAATCGTTTTTTTCGATTTACGGAGGCGGAAGGAGGCGTGGACAACATCTAAAATAAACTTCGGCTGCCTACCGAATTTTGACTTGTTGTCTCCAAATTTCGTAGCTCTAGCTTTTACAGTTTCTGAGATCTCGATGTGCATACAGACAGATGGACACACAGACAGGGCTATATCGACTCGGCTGTTGATGCTGATCAAGAATGTATATGGGGTCGCAGACGCCTCCTTCTGCCTGTATCGCACATTCGGACAAATGCAAACGGTCATGATTTTCTTTAAATCCATGGCCTAAAACCATAATATCAATATAGTTACCCTAATGATAAGTCTATGAAATTGATACAACATTTAGAGAAGCATAGTAAACACGATCAAATGAAAAAGAAAAAGTAGGAACGGCTAGCTGTACAGGTGCAGCTGCCTCCGATTTCACCTTATAAAAGTAATTCGTTAATAACTTCTGTGTTTTTTGCCCAATTGTAACCAAATTTTCAGAGATCATTAAGGTGATGATTACCATTGTGTGTGCCAAAACTGAACGTTCTAGCTTTAACATGATGCTTGGAAATCGTTTTTTTTCGATTTACGGAGGCGGAAGGAGGCGTGGACAACATCTAAAATAAACTTCAGCTGCCTACCGAATTTTGATATGTTGTCTCCAAATTTCGTAGCTCTAGCTTTTATAGTTTCTGAGATCTCGATGTTCATACAGACAGATGGACACACAGACAGGGCTATATCGACTCGGCTGTTGATGCTGATCAAGAATGTATATAGTTTATGGGGTCGCAGACGCCTCCTTCTGCCTGTATCGCACATTCGGACAAATGCAAACGGTCATGATTTTCTTTAAATCCATGGCCTAAAAACATAATATCAATATAGTTACCCTAATGATAAGACTATGAAATTGATACAACATTTAGAGAAGCATAATAAACACGATCAAATGAAAAAGAAAAAGTAGGAACGGCTAGCTGTACAGGTGCAGCTGCCTCCGATTTCACCTTATAAAAGTAATTCGTTAATAACTTCTGTGTCTTTTGCTCGATTGTAACCAAATTTTTAGAGATCATTAAGGTGATGATTACCATTGTGTGTGCCAAAACTGAACGTTCTAGCTTTAACATGATGCTTGGAAATCGTTTTTTTCGATTTACGGAGGCGGAAGGAGGCGTGGACAACATCTAAAATAAACTTCAGCTGCCTACCGAATTTTGATATGTTGTCTCCAAATTTCGTAGCTCTAGCTTTTATAGTTTCTGAGATCTCGATGTTCATACAGACAGATGGACACACAGACAGGGCTATATCGACTCGGCTGTTGATGCTGATCAAGAATGTATATAGTTTATGGGGTCGCAGACGCCTCCTTCTGCCTGTATCGCACATTCGGACAAACGCAAACGGTCATGATTTTATTTAATATCCATGGCCTAAAAACATAATATCAATATAGTTACCCTAATGATAAGACTATGAAATTGATACAACTTTTAGAGAAGCATAATAAACACGATCAAATGAAAAAGAAAAAGTAGGAACGCCTAGCTGTACAGTTGCAGCTGCCTCCGATTTCACCTTATAAAAGTAATTCGTAAATAACTTCTGTGTCTTTTGCCCGATTGTAACCAAATTTTCAGGGATCATTAAGGTGATGATTACCATTGTGTGTACCAAAACTGAACGTTCTAGCTTTAACATGATGCTTGCAAATCGTTTTTTTCGATTTACGGAGGCGGAAGGAGGCGTGGACAACATCTAAAATAAACTTCAGCTGCCTACCGAATATTGATATGTTGTCTCCAAATTTCGTAGCTCTAGCTTTTATAGTTTCTGAGATCTCGATGTTCATACAGACAGATGGACACACAGACAGGGCTATATCGACTCGGCTGTTGATGCTGATCAAGAATGTATATGTTTATGGGGTCGCAGACGCCTCCTTCTGCCTGTATCGCACATTCGAACAAACGCAAACGGTCATGATTTTTTTAAATCCATGGCCTAAAACCATAATATCAATATAGTTACCCTAATGATAAGACTATGAAATTGATACAACATTTAGAGAAGCATAATAAACACGATCAAATGAAAAAGAAAAAGTAGGAACGGCTAGCTGTACAGGTGCAGCTGCCTCCGATTTCACCTTATAAAAGTAATTCGTTAATAACTTCTGTGTCTTTTGCTCGATTGTAACCAAATTTTTAGAGATCATTAAGGTGATGATTACCATTGTGTGTGCCAAAACTGAACGTTCTAGCTTTAACATGATGCTTGGAAATCGTTTTTTCGATTTACGGAGGCGGAAGGAGGCGTGGACAACATCTAAAATAAACTTCAGCTGCCTACCGAATTTTGACATGTTGTCTCCAAATTTCGTAGCTCTAGCTTTTATAGTTTCTGAGATCTCGATGTTCATACAGACAGATGGACACACAGACAGGGCTATATCGACTCGGCTGTTGATGCTGATCAAGAATGTATATAGTTTATGGGGTCGCAGACGCCTCCTTCTGCCTGTATCGCACATTCGGACAAACGCAAACGGTCATGATTTTTTTTAACATCCATGGCCTAAAAACATAATATCAATATAGTTACCCTAATGATAAGACTATGAAATTGATACAACATTTAGAGAAGCATAATAAACACGATCAAATGAAAAAGAAAAGTAGGAACGGCTAGCTGTACAGGTGCAGCTGCCTCCGATTTCACCTTATAAAAGTAATTCGTTAATAACTTCTGTGTTTTTTGCCCGATTGTAACCAAATTTTCAGAGATCATTAAGGTGATGATTACCATTGTGTGTTCCAAAACTGAACGTTCTAGCTTTAACATGATGCTTGCAAATCGTTTTTTTCGATTTACGGAGGCGGAAGGAGGCGTGGACAACATCTAAAATAAACTTCAGCTGCCTACCGAATATTGACATGTTGTCTCCAAATTTCGTAGCTCTAGCTTTTATAGTTTCTGAGATCTCGATGTTCATACAGACAGATGGACACACAGACAGGGCTATATCGACTCGGCTGTTGATGCTGATCAAGAATGTATATAGTTTATGGGGTCGCAGACGCCTCCTTCTGCCTGTATCGCACATTCGGACAAACGCAAACGGTCATGATTTTCTTTAAATCCATGGCCTAAAAACATAATATCAATATAGTTACCCTAATGATAAGACTATGAAATTGATACACTTTAGAGAAGCATAATAAACACGATCAAATGAAAAGAAAAGTAGGAACGGCTAGCTGTACAGGTGCAGCTGCCTCCGATTTCACCTTATAAAAGTAATTCGTTAATAACTCTGTGTCTTTTGCTCGATTGTAACCAAATTTGCAGAGATCATTAAGGTGATGATTACCATTGTGTGTGCCAAAACTGAACGTTCTAGCTTTAACATGATGCTTGGAAATCTTTTTCGATTTACGGAGGCGGAAGGAGGCGTGGACAACATCTAAAATAAACTTCAGCTGCCTACCGAATATTGACATGTTGTCTCCAAATTTCGTAGCTCTAGCTTTTATAGTTTCTGAGATCTCGATGTTCATACAGACAGATGGACACACAGACAGGGCTATATCGACTCGGCTGTTGATGCTGATCAAGAATGTATATAGTTTATGGGGTCGCAGACGCCTCCTTCTGCCTGTATCGCACATTCGAACAAACGCAAACGGTCATGATTTTTTTAACATCCATGGCCTAAAAACATAATATCAATATAGTTACCCTAATGATAAGACTACGAAATTGATACAACATTTAGAGAAGCATAATAATCACGATCAAATGAAAAAGAAAAAGTAGGAACGGCTAGCTGTACAGGTGCAGCTGCCTCCGATTTCACCTTATAAAAGTAATTCGTTAATAACTTCTGTGTCTTTTGCTCGATTGTAACCAAATTTTCAGAGATCATTAAGGTGATGATTACCATTGTGTGTACCAAAACTGAACGTTCTAGCTTTAACATGATGCTTGGAAATCGTTTTTTTCGATTTACGGAGGCGGAAGGAGGCGTGGACAACATCTAAAATAAACTTCAGCTGCGTACCGAATATTAACATGTTGTCTCCAAATTTCGTAGCTCTAGCTTTTATAGTTTCTGAGATCTCGATGTTCATACAGACAGATGGACACACAGACAGGGCTATATCGACTCGGCTGTTGATGCTGATCAAGAATGTATATAGTTTATGGGGTAGCAGACGCCTCCTTCTGCCTGTATCGCACATTCGGACAAACGCAAACGGTCATGATTTTTTTAATATCCATGGCCTAAAAACATAATATCAATATAGTTACCCTAATGATAAGACTACGAAATTGATACAACATTTAGAGAAGCATAATAAACACGATCAAATGAAAAAGAAAAAGTAGGAACGGCTAGCTGTACAGGTGCAGCTGCCTCCGATTTCACCTTATAAAAGTAATTCGTTAATAACTTCTGTGTCTTTTGCCCGATTGTAACCAAATTTTCTGAGATCATTAAGATGATGATTACCATTGTGTGTACCAAAACTGAACGTTCTAGCTTTAACATGATGCTTGGAAATCGTTTTTTTTCGATTTACGGAGGCGGAAGGAGGCGTGGACAACATCTAACATAAACTTCAGCTGCCTACCGAATATTGACATGTTGTCTCCAAATTTCGTAGCTCTAGCTTTTATAGTTTCTGAGATCTCGATGTTCATACAGACAGATGGACACACAGACAGGGCTATATCGACTCGGCTGTTGATGCTGATCAAGAATGTATATAGTTTATGGGGTCGCAGACGCCTCCTTCTGCCTGTATCGCACATTCGGACAAACGCAAACGGTCATGATTTTTTTAACATCCATGGCCTAAAAACATAATATCAATATAGTTACCCTAATGATAAGACTACGAAATTGATACAACATTTAGAGAAGCATAATAAACACGATCAAATGAAAAAGAAAAAGTAGGAACGGCTAGCTGTACAGGTGCAGCTGCCTCCGATTTCACCTTATAAAAGTAATTCGTTAATAACTTCTGTGTCTTTTGCCCGATTGTAACCAAATTTTCTGAGATCATTAAGGTGATGATTACCATTGTGTGTACCAAAACTGAACGTTCTAGCTTTAACATGATGCTTGGAAATCGTTTTTTTCGATTTACGGAGGCGGAAGGAGGCGTGGACAACATCTAAAATAAACTTCAGCTGCCTACCGAATATTGACATGTTGTCTCCAAATTTCGTAGCTCTAGCTTTTATAGTTTCTGAGATCTCGATGTTCATACAGACAGATGGACACACAGACAGGGCTATATCGACTCGGCTGCTGATGCTGATCAAGAATGTATATAGTTTATGGGGTCGCAGACGCCTCCTTCTGCCTGTATCGCACATTCGGACAAACGCAAACGGTCATGATTTTTTTAATATCCATGGCCTAAAAACATAATATCAATATAGTTACCCTAATGATAAGACTACGAAATTGATACAACATTTAGAGAAGCATAATAAACACGATCAAATGAAAAAGAAAAAGTAGGAACGGCTAGCTGTACAGGTGCAGCTGCCTCCGATTTCACCTTATAAAAGTAATTCGTTAATAACTTCTGTGTCTTTTGCCCGATTGTAACCAAATTTTCAGAGATCATTAAGGTGATGATTACCATTGTGTGTACCAAAACTGAACGTTCTAGCTTTAACATGATGCTTGGAAATCGTTTTTTTCGATTTACGGAGGCGGAAGGAGGCGTGTACAACATCTAAAATAAACTTCAGCTGCCTACCGAATATTGACATGTTGTCTCCAAATTTCGTAGCTCTAGCTTTTATAGTTTCTGAGATCTCGATGTTCATACAGACAGATGGACACACAGACAGGGCTATATCGACTCGGCTGTTGATGCTGATCAAGAATGTATATAGTTTATGGGGTCGCAGACGCCTCCTTCTGCCTGTATCGCACATTCGGACAAAAGCAAACGGTCATGATTTTATTTAAGTCCATGGCCTAAAACCATAATATCAATATAGTTACCCTAATGATAAGACTATGAAATTGATATAACATTTAGAGAAGCATAATAAACACGATCAAATGAAAAAGAAAAGTAGGAACGGCTAGCTGTACAGGTGCAGCTGCCTCCGATTTCACCTTATAAAAGTAATTCGTTAATAACTTCTGTGTCTTTTGCTCGATTGTAACCAAATTTTCAGAGATCATTAAGGTGATGATTACCATTGTGTGTGCCAAAACTGAACGTTCTAGCTTTAACATGATGCTTGGAAATCGTTTTTTTCGATTTACGGAGGCGAAAGGAGGCGTGGACAACATCTAACATAAACTTCAGCTGCCTACCGAATATTGACATGTTGTCTCCAAATTTCGTAGCTCTAGCTTTTATAGTTTCTGAGATCTCGATGTTCATACAGACAGATGGACACACAGACAGGGCTATATCGACTCGGCTGTTGATGCTGATCAAGAATGTATATAGTTTATGGGGTCGCAGACGCCTCCTTCTGTCTGTATCGCACATTCGGACAAACGCAAACGGTCATGATTTTTTTAATATCCATGGCCTAAAAACATAATATCAATATAGTTACCCTAATGATAAGACTACGAAATTGATACAACATTTAGAGAAGCATAATAAACACGATCAAATGAAAAAGAAAAAGTAGGAACGGCTAGCTGTACAGGTGCAGCTGCCTCCGATTTCACCTTATAAAAGTAATTCGTTAATAACTTCTGTGTCTTTTGCCCGATTGTAACCAAATTTTCTGAGATCATTAAGGTGATGATTACCATTGTGTGTACCAAAACTGAACGTTCTAGCTTTAACATGATGCTTGGAAATCGTTTTTTTCGATTTACGGAGGCGGAATGAGGCGTGTACAACATCTAAAATAAACTTCAGCTGCCTACCGAATATTGACATGTTGTCTCCAAATTTCGTAGCTCTAGCTTTTATAGTTTCTGAGATCTCGATGTTCATACAGACAGATGGGCACACAGACAGGGCTATATCGACTCGGCTGTTGATGCTGATCAAGAATGTATATAGTTTATGGGGTCGCAGACGCCTCCTTCTGCCTGTATCGCACATTCGGACAAAAGCAAACGGTCATGATTTTATTTAAGTCCATGGCCTAAAACCATAATATCAATATAGTTACCCTAATGATAAGACTATGAAATTGATACAACAAAAACATAATATCAATATAGTTACCCTAATAATAAGACTATGAAATTGATAACATTAATAAACACGATCAAATGAAAAAGAAAAAGTAGGAACGGCTAGCTGTACAGGTGCAGCTGCCTCCGATTTCACCTTATTAAAAGTAATTCGTTAATAACTTCTGTGTTTTTTGCTCGATTGTAACCAAATTTGCAGAGATCATTAAGGTGATGATTACCATTGTGTGTGCCAAAACTGAACGTTCTAGCTTTAACATGATGCTTGGAAATCGTTTTTTTCGATTTACGGAGGCGAAAGGAGGCGTGGACAACATCTAACATAAACTTCAGCTGCCTACCGAATATTGACATGTTGTCTCCAAATTTCGTAGCTCTAGCTTTTATAGTTTCTGAGATCTCGATGTTCATACAGACAGATGGACACACAGACAGGGCTATATCGACTCGGCTGTTGATGCTGATCAAGAATGTATATAGTTTATGGGGTCGCAGACGCCTCCTTCTGCCTGTATCGCACATTCGGACAAACGCAAACGGTCATGATTTTCTTTAAGTCCATGGCCTAAAACCATAATATCAATATAGTTACCCTAATGATAAGACTATGAAATTGATACAACAAAAACATAATATCAATATAGTTACCCTAATAATAAGACTATGAAATTGATAACATTAATAAACACGATCAAATGAAAAAGAAAAAGTAGGAACGGCTAGCTGTACAGGTGCAGCTGCCTCCGATTTCACCTTATAAAAGTAATTCGTTAATAACTTCTGTGTTTTTTGCTCGATTGTAACCAAATTTGCAGAGATCATTAAGGTGATGATTACCATTGTGTGTGCCAAAACTGAACGTTCTAGCTTTAACATGATGCTTGGAAATCGTTTTTTTCGACTTACGGAGGCGAAAGGAGGCGTGGACAACATCTAAAATAAACTTCAGCTGCCTACCGAATATTGACATGTTGTCTCCAAATTTCGTAGCTCTAGCTTTTATAGTTTCTGAGATCTCGATGTTCATACAGACAGATGGACACACAGACAGGGCTATATCGACTCGGCTGTTGATGCTGATCAAGAATGTATATAGTTTATGGGGTCGCAGACGCCTCCTTCTGCCTGTATCGCACATTCGAACAAACGCAAACGGTCTTGATTTTCTTTAAATCCATGGCCTAAAACCATTATATCAATATAGTTACCCTAATGATAAGACTATGAAATTGATACAACATTTAGAGAAGCATAATAAACACGATCAAATGAAAAAGAAAAACTAGGAACGGCTAGCTGTACAGGTGCAGCTGCCTCCGATTTCACCTTATAAAAGTAATTCGTTAATAACTTCTGTGTTTTTTACTCGATTGTAACCAAATTTTTAGAGATCATTAAGGTGATGATTACCATTGTCTGTGCCAAAACTGAACGTTCTAGCTTTAACATGATGCTTGGAAATCGTTTTTTTCGATTTACGGAGGCGGAAGGAGGCGTGGACAACATCTAAAATAAACTTCAGCTGCCTACCGAATTTTGATATGTTGTCTCCAAATTTCGTAGCTCAAGCTTTTATAGTTTCTGAGATCTCGATGTTCATACAGACAGATGGACACACAGACAGGGCTATATCGACTCGGCTGTTGATGCTGATCAAGAATGTATATAGTTTATGGGGTAGCAGACGCCTCCTTCCGCCTGTATCGCACATTCGGACAACCGCAAACGGTCATGATTTTTTTAATATCCATGGCCTAAAAACATAATATCAATATAGTTACCCTAATGATAAGACTATGAAATTGATACAACAAAAACATAATATCAATATAGTTACCCTAATGATAAGACTATGAAATTGATATAACATTTAGAGAAGCATAATAAACACGATCAAATGAAAAAAGAAAAAGTAGGAACGGCTAGCTGTACAGGTGCAGCTGCCTCGATTTCACCTTATAAAAGTAATTCGTTAATAACTTCTGCTCTATCTTTTATAGTTTCTGAGATCTCGATGTTCATACAGACAGATGGACACACAGACAGGGCTATATCGACTCGGCTGTTGATGCTGATCAAGAATGTATATAGTTTATGGGGTCGCAGACGCCTCCTTCTGCCTGTATCGCACATTCGGACAAACGCAAACGGTCATGATTTTCTTTAAGTCCATGGCCTAAAACCATAATATCAATATAGTTACCCTAATGATAAGACTATGAAATTGATACAACATTTAGAGAAGCATAATAAACACGATCAAATGAAAAAGAAAAAGTAGGAACGGCTAGCTGTACAGGTGCAGCTGCCTCCGATTTCACCTTATAAAAGTAATTCGTTAATAACTTCTGTGTTTTTTGCTCGATTGTAACCAAATTTTCAGAGATTATTAAGGTGATGATTACCATTGTGTGTGCCAAAACTGAACATTCTAGCTTTAACATGATGCTTGGAAATCGTTTTTTTCGATTTACGGAGGCGGAAGGAGGCGTGTACAACATCTAAAATAAACTTCAGCTGCCTACCGAATATTGACATGTTGTCTCCAAATTTCGTAGCTCTAGCTTTTATAGTTTCTGAGATCTCGATGTTCATACAGAGAGATGGACACACAGACAGGGCTATATCGACTCGGCTGCTGATGCTGATCAAGAATGTATATAGTTTATGGGGTCGCAGACGCCTCCTTCTGCCTGTATCGCACATTCGAACAAACGCAAACTGTCATGATTTTTTTAATATCCATGGCCTAAAAACATAATATCAATATAGTTACCCTAATGATAAGACTATGAAATTGATACAACATTTAGAGAAGCATAATAAACACGATCAAATGAAAAAGAAAAAGTAGGAACGGCTAGCTGTACAGGTGCAGCTGCCTCCGATTTCACCTTATAAAAGTAATTCGTTAATAACTTCTGTGTCTTTTGCCCGATTGTAACCAAATTTTCTGAGATCATTAAGGTGATGATTACCATTGTGTGTACCAAAACTGAACGTTCTAGCTTTAACATGATGCTTGGAAATCGTTTTTTTTCGATTTACGGAGGCGGAAGGAGGCGTGGACAACATCTAACATAAACTTCAGCTGCCTACCGAATATTGACATGTTGTCTCCAAATTTCGTAGCTCTAGCTTTTATAGTTTCTGAGATCTCGATGTTCATACAGACAGATGGACACACAGACAGGGCTATATCGACTCGGCTGTTGATGCTGATCAAGAATGTATATAGTTTATGGGGTCGCAGACGCCTCCTTCTGCCTGTATCGCACATTCGGACAAACGCAAACGGTCATGATTTTCTTTAAGTCCATGGCCTAAAACCATAATATCAATATAGTTACCCTAATGATAAGACTATGAAATTGATATAACATTTAGAGAAGCATAATAAACACGATCAAATGAAAAAGAAAAAGTAGGAACGGCTAGCTGTACAGGTGCAGCTGCCTCCGATTTCACCTTATAAAAGTAATTCGTTAATAACTTCTGCTCTATCTTTTATAGTTTCTGAGATCTCGATGTTCATACAGACAGATGGACACACAGACAGGGCTATATCGACTCGGCTGTTGATGCTGATCAAGAATGTATATAGTTTATGGGGTAGCAGACGCCTCCTTCTGCCTGTATCGCACATTCGGACAAACGCAAACGGTCATGATTTTCTTTAAGTCCATGGCCTAAAACCATAATATCAATATAGTTACCCTAATGATAAGACTATGAAATTGATACAACATTTAGAGAAGCATAATAAACACGATCAAATGAAAAAGAAAAAGTAGGAACGGCTAGCTGTACAGGTGCAGCTGCCTCCGATTTCACCTTATAAAAGTAATTCGTTAATAACTTCTGTGTTTTTTGCTTGATTGTAATCAAATTTTCAGAGATCATTAAGGTGATGATTACCATTGGGTGTGCCAAAACTGAACGTTCTAGCTTTCACATGATGCTTGGAAATCGTTTTTTTCGATTTACGGAGGCGGAAGGAGGCGTGTACAACATCTAAAATAAACTTCAGCTGCCTACCGAATATTGACATGTTGTCTCCAAATTTCGTAGCTCTAGCTTTTATAGTTTCTGAGATCTCGATGTTCATACAGACAGATGGACACACAGACAGGGCTATATCGACTCGGCTGTTGATGCTGATCAAGAATGTATATAGTTTATGGGGTCGCAGACGCCTCCTTCTGCCTGTATCGCACATTCGGACAAACGCAAACGGTCATGATTTTCTTTAAGTCCATGGCCTAAAACCATAATATCAATATAGTTACCCTAATGATAAGACTATGAAATTGATATAACATTTAGAGAAGCATAATAAACACGATCAAATGAAAAAGAAAAAGTAGGAACGGCTAGCTGTACAGGTGCAGCTGCCTCCGATTTCACCTTATAAAAAGTAATTCGTTAATAACTTCTGCTCTATCTTTTATAGTTTCTGAGATCTCGATGTTCATACAGACAGATGGACACACAGACAGGGCTATATCGACTCGGCTGTTGATGCTGATCAAGAATGTATATAGTTTATGGGGTCGCAGACATCTCCTTCTGCCTGTATCGCACATTCGGACAAACGCAAACGGTCATGATTTTCTTTAAGTCCATGGCCTAAAACCATAATATCAATATAGTTACCCTAATGATAAGACTATGAAATTGATACAACATTTAGAGAAGCATAATAAACACGATCAAATGAAAAAGAAAAAGTAGGAACGGCTAGCTGTACAGGTGCAGCTGCCTCCGATTTCACCTTATAAAAAGTAATTCGTTAATAACTTCAGTGTTTTTTGCTTGATTGTAATCAAATTTTCAGAGATCATTAAGGTGATGATTACCATTGTGTGCCAAAACTGAACGTGCTAGCTTTAACATGATGCTTGGAAATCGTTTTTTCGATTTACGGAGGCGGAAGGAGGCGTGTACAACATCTAAAATAAACTTCAGCTGCCTACCGAATATTGACATGTTGTCTCCAAATTTCGTAGCTCTAGCTTTTATAGTTTCTGAGATCTCGATGTTCATACAGACAGATGGACACACAGACAGGGCTATATCGACTCGGCTGTTGATGCTGATCAAGAATGTATATAGTTTATGGGGTCGCAGACGCCTCCTTCTGCCTGTATCGCACATTCGGACAAACGCAAACGGCCATGATTTTCTTTAAGTCCATGGCCTAAAACCATAATATCAATATAGTTACCCTAATGATAAGACTATGAAATTGATATAACATTTAGAGAAGCATAATAAACACGATCAAATGAAAAAGAAAAAGTAGGAACGGCTAGCTGTACAGGTGCAGCTGCCTCCGATTTCACCTTATAAAAGTAATTCGTTAATAACTTCTGCTCTATCTTTTATAGTTTCTGAGATCTCGATGTTCATACAGACAGATGGACATACAGACAGGGCTATATCGACTCGGCTGTTGATGCTGATCAAGAATGTATATAGTTTATGGGGTCGCAGACGCCTCCTTCTGCCTGTATCGCACATTCGGACAAACGCAAACGGTCATGATTTTCTTTAAGTCCATGGCCTAAAACCATAATATCAATATAGTTACCCTAATGATAAGACTATGAAATTGATACAACATTTAGAGAAGCATAATAAACACGATCAAATGAAAAAGAAAAAAGTAGGAACGGCTAGCTGTACAGGTGCAGCTGCCTCCGATTTCACCTTATAAAAGTAATTCGTTAATAACTTCTGTGTTTTTGCTTGATTGTAATCAAATTTTCAGAGATCATTAAGGTGATGATTACCATTGTGTGTGCCAAAACTGAACGTTCTATCTTTAACATGATGCTTGGAAATCGTTTTTTCGATTTACGGAGGCGGAAGGAGGCGTGTACAACATCTAAAATAAACTTCAGCTGCCTACCGAATATTGACATGTTGTCTCCAAATTTCGTAGCTCTAGCTTTTATAGTTTCTGAGATCTCGATGTTCATACAGACAGATGGACACACAGACAGGGCTATATCGACTCGGCTGTTGATGCTGATCAAGAATGTATATAGTTTATGGGGTCGCAGACGCCTCCTTCTGCCTGTATCGCACATTCGGACAAACGCAAACGGTCATGATTTTCTTTAAGTCCATGGCCTAAAACCATAATATCAATATAGTTACCCTAATGATAAGACTATGAAATTGATATAACATTTAGAGAAGCATAATAAACACGATCAAATGAAAAAGAAAAAGTAGGAACGGCTAGCTGTACAGGTGCAGCTGCCTCCGATTTCACCTTATAAAAGTAATTCGTTAATAACTTCTGCTCTATCTTTTATAGTTTCTGAGATCTCGATGTTCATACAGACAGATGGACACACAGACAGGGCTATATCGACTCGGCTGTTGATGCTGATCAAGAATGTATATAGTTTATGGGGTCGCAGACGCCTCCCTTCTGCCTGTATCGCACATTCGGACAAACGCAAACGGTCATGATTTTCTTTAAGTCCATGGCCTAAAACCATAATATCAATATAGTTACCCTAATGATAAGACTATGAAATTGATACAACATTTAGAGAAGCATAATAAACACGATCAAATGAAAAAGAAAAGTAGGAACGGCTAGCTGTACAGGTGCAGCTGCCTCCGATTTCACCTTATAAAAGTAATTCGTTAATAACTTCTGTGTTTTTTGCTTGATTGTAATCAAATTTTCAGAGATCATTAAGGTGATGATTACCATTGTGTGTGCCAAAACTGAACGTTCTATCTTTAACATGATGCTTGGAAATCGTTTTTTTCGATTTACGGAGGCGGAAGGAGGCGTGTACAACATCTAAAATAAACTTCAGCTGCCTACCGAATATTGACATGTTGTCTCCAAATTTCGTAGCTCTAGCTTTTATAGTTTCTGAGATCTCGATGTTCATACAGACAGATGGACACACAGACAGGGCTATATCGACTCGGCTGTTGATGCTGATCAAGAATGTATATAGTTTATGGGGTCGCAGACGCCTCCTTCTGCCTGTATCGCACATTCGGACAAACGCAAACGGTCATGATTTTCTTTAAGTCCATGGCCTAAAACCATAATATCAATATAGTTACCCTAATGATAAGACTATGAAATTGATATAACATTTAGAGAAGCATAATAAACACGATCAAATGAAAAAGAAAAGTAGGAACGGCTAGCTGTACAGGTGCAGCTGCCTCCGATTTCACCTTATAAAAGTAATTCGTTAATAACTTCTGTGTTTTTTGCTCGATTGTAACCAAATTTTCAGAGATCATTAAGGTGATGATTACCATTGTGTGTGCCAAAACTGAACGTTCTAGATTTAACATGATGCTTGCAAATCGTTCTTTTCGATTTACGGAGGCGAAAGGAGGCGTGGACAACATCTAAAATAAACTTCAGCTGCGTACCGAATATTGACATGTTGTCTCCAAATTTCGTAGCTCTAGCTTTTATAGTTTCTGAGATCTCGATGTTCATACAGACAGATGGACACACAGACAGGGCTATATCGACTCGGCTGTTGATGCTGATCAAGAATGTATATAGTTTATGGGGTCGCAGACGCCTCCTTCTGCCTGTATCGCACATTCGGACAAACGCAAACGGTCATGAATTTTTTAATATCCATGGCCTAAAAACATAATATCAATATAGTTACCCTAATGATAAGACTATGAAATTGATACAACTTTTAGAGAAGCATAATAAACACGATCAAATGAAAAAGAAAAAGTAGGAACGGCTAGCTGTACAGGTGCAGCTGCCTCCGATTTCACCTTATAAAAGTAATTCGTTAATAACTTCTGTGTTTTTTGCTCGATTGTAACCAAATTTTCAGAGATCATTAAGGTGATGATTACCATTGTGTGTGCCAAAACTGAACGTTCTAGATTTAACATGATGCTTGCAAATCGTTTTTTTCGATTTACGGAGGCGAAAGGAGGCGTGGACAACATCTAAAATAAACTTCAGCTGCGTACCGAATATTGACATGTTGTCTCCAAATTTCGTAGCTCTAGCTTTTATAGTTTCTGAGATCTCGATGTTCATACAGACAGATGGACACACAGACAGGGCTATATCGACTCGGCTGTTGATGCTGATCAAGAATGTATATAGTTTATGGGGTCGCAGACGCCTCCTTCTGCCTGTATCGCACATTCGGACAAACGCAAACGGTCATGATTTTTTTAATATCCATGGCCTAAAAACATAATATCAATATAGTTACCCTAATGATAAGACTATGAAATTGATATAACATTTAGAGAAGCATAATAAACACGATCAAATGAAAAAGAAAAAGTAGGAACGGCTAGCTGTACAGGTGCAGCTGCCTCCGATTTCACCTTATAAAAGTAATTCGTTAATAACTTCTGTGTTTTTTGCTCGATTGTAACCAAATTTTCAGAGATCATTAAGGTGATGATTACCATTGTGTGTGCCAAAACTGAACGTTCTAGCTTTAACATGATGCTAGGAAATCGTTTTTTTCGATTTACGGAGGCGGAAGGAGGCGTGGACAACATCTAAAATAAACTTCGGCTGCCTACCGAATTTTGATATGTTGTCTCCAAATTTCGTAGCTCTAGCTTTTATAGTTTCTGAGATCTCGATGTTCATACAGACAGATGGACACACAGACAGGGCTATATCGACTCGGCTGTTGATGCTGATCAAGAATGTATATAGTTTATGGGGTAGCAGACGCCTCCTTCTGCCTGTATCGCACATTCGGACAAACGCAAACGGTCATGATTTTTTAATATCCATGGCCTAAAAACATAATATCAATATAGTTACCCTAATGATAAGACTATGAAATTGATACAACTTTTAGAGAAGCATAATAAACACGATCAAATGAAAAAGAAAAAGTAGGAACGGCTAGCTGTACAGGTGCAGCTGCCTCCGATTTCACCTTATAAAAGTAATTCGTTAATAACTTCTGTGTCTTTTGCTCGATTGTAACCAAATTTTCAGAGATCATTAAGGTGATGATTACCATTGTGTGTGCCAAAACTGAACGTTCTAGCTTTAACATGATGCTAGGAAATCGTTTTTTTCGATTTACGGAGGCGGAAGGAGGCGTGGACAACATCTAAAATAAACTTCGGCTGCCTACCGAATTTTGATATGTTGTCTCCAAATTTCGTAGCTCTAGCTTTTATAGTTTCTGAGATCTCGATGTTCATACAGACAGATGGACACACAGACAGGGCTATATCGACTCGGCTGTTGATGCTGATCAAGAATGTATATAGTTTATGGGGTCGCAGACGCCTCCTTCTGCCTGTATCGCACATTCGGACAAACGCAAACGGTCATGATTTTTTTAATATCCATGGCCTAAAAACATAATATCAATATAGTTATCCTAATGATAAGACTATGAAATTGATACAACTTTTAGAGAAGCATAATAAACACGATCAAATGAAAAAGAAAAAGTAGGAACGGCTAGCTGTACAGGTGCAGCTGCCTCCGATTTCACCTTATAAAAGTAATTCGTTAATAACTTCTGTGTTTTTTGCTCGATTGTAACCAAATTTTCAGAGATCATTAAGGTGATGATTACCATTGTGTGTGCCAAAACTGAACGTTCTAGATTTAACATGATGCTTGGAAATCGTTTTTTTCGATTTACGGAGGCGGAAGGAGGCGTGGACAACATCTAAAATAAACTTCAGCTGCCTACCGAATTTTGATATGTTGTCTCCAAATTTCGTAGCTCTAGCTTTTATAGTTTCTGAGATCTCGATGTTCATACAGATAGATGGACACACAGACAGGGCTATATCGACTCGGCTGTTGATGCTGATCAAGAATGTATATAGTTTATGGGGTCGCAGACGCCTCCTTCTGCCTGTATCGCACATTCGGACAAACGCAAACGGTCATGATTTTTTTAATATCCATGGCCTAAAAACATAATATCAATATAGTTATCCTAATGATAAGACTATGAAATTGATACAACTTTTAGAGAAGCATAATAAACACGATCAAATGAAAAAGAAAAAGTAGGAACGGCTAGCTGTACAGGTGCAGCTGCCTCCGATTTCACCTTATAAAAGTAATTCGTTAATAACTTCTGTGTTTTTTGCTCGATTGTAACCAAATTTTCAGAGATCATTAAGGTGATGATTACCATTGTGTGTGCCAAAACTGAACGTTCTAGATTTAACATGATGCTTGGAAATCGTTTTTTTCGATTTACGGAGGCGGAAGGAGGCGTGGACAACATCTAAAATAAACTTCAGCTGCTTACCGAATTTTGATATGTTGTCTCCAAATTTCGTAGCTCTAGCTTTTATAGTTTCTGAGATCTCGATGTTCATACAGACAGATGGACACACAGACAGGGCTATATCGACTCGGCTGTTGATGCTGATCAAGAATGTATATAGTTTATGGGGTAGCAGACGCCTCCTTCTGCCTGTATCGCACATTCGGACAAACGCAAACGGTCATGATTTTTTTAATATCCATGGCCTAAAAACATAATATCAATATAGTTACCCTAATGATAAGACTATGAAATTGATACAACTTTTAGAGAAGCATAATAAACACGATCAAATGAAAAAGAAAAAGTAGGAACGGCTAGCTGTACAGGTGCAGCTGCCTCCGATTTCACCTTATAAAAGTAATTCGTTAATAACTTCTGTGTTTTTTGCTCGATTGTAACCAAATTTTCAGAGATCATTAAGGTGATGATTACCATTGTGTGTGCCAAAACTGAACGTTCTAGATTTAACATGATGCTTGGAAATAGTTTTTTTCGATTTACGGAGGTGGAAGGAGGCGTGGACAACATCTAATATAAACTTCGGCTGCCTACCGAATTTTGATATGTTGTCTCCAAATTTCGTAGCTCTAGCTTTTATAGTTTCTGAGATCTCGATGTTCATACAGACAGATGGACACACAGACAGGGCTATATCGACTCGGCTGGTGATGCTGATCAAGAATGTATATAGTTTATGGGGTAGCAGACGCCTCCTTCTGCCTGTATCGCACATTCGGACAAACGCAAACGGTCATGATTTTTTTAATATCCATGGCCTAAAAACATAATTTCAATATAGTTATCCTAATGATAAGACTATGAAATTGATACAACTTTTAGAGAAGCATAATAAACACGATCAAATGAAAATGAAAAAGTAGGAACGGCTAGCTGTACAGGTGCAGCTGCCTCCGATTTCACCTTATAAAAGTAATTCGTTAATAACTTCTGTGTTTTTTGCTCGATTGTAACCAAATTTTCAGAGATCATTAAGGTGATGATTACCATTGTGTGTGCCAAAACTGAACGTTCTAGATTTAACATGATGCTTGCAAATCGTTTTTTTCGATTTACGGAGGCGAAAGGAGGCGTGGACAACATCTAAAATAAACTTCAGCTGCGTACCGAATATTGACATGTTGTCTCCAAATTTCGTAGCTCTAGCTTTTATAGTTTCTGAGATCTCGATGTTCATACAGACAGATGGACACACAGACAGGGCTATATCGACTCGGCTGTTGATGCTGCTCAAGAATGTATATAGTTTATGGGGTAGCAGACGCCTCCTTCTGCCTGTATCGCACATTCGGACAAACGCAAACGGTCATGATTTTTTTAATATCCATGGCCTAAAAACATAATATCAATATAGTTACCCTAATGATAAGACTATGAAATTGATACAACTTTTAGAGAAGCATAATAAACACGATCAAATGAAAAAGAAAAGTAGGAACGGCTAGCTGTACAGGTGCAGCTGCCTCCGATTTCACCTTATAAAAGTAATTCGTTAATAACTTCTGTGTTTTTTGCTCGATTGTAACCAAATTTTCAGAGATCATTAAGGTGATGATTACCATTGTGTGTGCTAAAACTGAACGTTCTAGCTTTAACATGATGCTAGGAAATCGTTTTTTCGATTTACGGAGGCGGAAGGAGGCGTGGACAACATCTAAAATAAACTTCGGCTGCCTACCGAATTTTGATATGTTGTCTCCAAATTTCGTAGCCCTAGCTTTTATAGTTTCTGAGATCTCGATGTTCATACAGACAGATGGACACACAGACAGGGCTATATCGACTCGGCTGTTGATGCTGATCAAGAATGTATATAGTTTATGGGGTCGCAGACGCCTCCTTCTGCCTGTATCGCACATTCGGACAAACGCAAACGGTCATGAATTTTTTTAATATTGTAGCATACAACGTATACCGAGTGAGCCGATGGTATGTGGTTGACGGTACGTAAGCACGCGCTGGTCTCCGGCTCAAGTGTGTCGGCAATGGGGTGGGTAAATGAAACAACCGTTTCAACTCAGGCTCTAATAATAAGAATATAAATAAAAAAAACTCGCGTGCTATATTGCCTCACGACGATCGCAAAATAGGATTAGGAATCGGGAACAGAATCGGTCGGAGGGAACAGGAACTCCAGTCGAAGGCATGAACCCACTACCGAAGGGGAAGAGGAAGAGAGCAGTAGTTCGGACCTAATGAAACTTTACAGCAGCCTTTTGAGCACGCCTCGCTTACTGAAGCGGCTGTACCCCACCCTTCCATGATCGCCGGTTGCTAGACTTAAATATCGACGATCCCTTTAGGCCACTATTTTTCAAGGCATAGTTGCCTCATATCTTTCCTCCATGACTCCCGAAAGCAATAGTTCTTTAAGCTAAATTCATTTCAAAACAATTTATTCCTTAAAATATTAATGTCTCTCCTAACCATTTCCTTAACCTAATCTTTATTTTAGGTATATTCGGACTATTTTTTTTTTCGAGTAACGGTAAGAATGTATCTTAGTATTAATTCTTAATGTTCATTCATAATAAGGCGGTACTTCATTTATTTAATTATATATTCAATTTATTCCTTTGTCAATGGTTGCGAATAGATATATATATATATAGAATAATGTGTAATACGTAGCAATGGTAGATGTAAATAAAAAAATTGAAAATCATGCAAAACTAAATCGACCCAAGAAGGCAAATTATTCGAATAAACAAAAAAATCTCAAACTAATATCCAATTAAAGCTTTAGCAATGATACATAGTACAAAGCTTAGGAAATTAAATTCAGATCAAAATCAAAAATAAATAATTGAACTCAAAACATGAGAAAAACAAAATGAAAATGAGATTGAAATCAAAATCATAAAGCAAAAGTTAGATTTAGAAGAAATCTACTAGTGGCATAAATATCCAACCAAAATGAAAAGAAAATAAAAATAACAAGAAGAGTCCATACTGGAAGAGCAGTAACTCTCAAAATTAACCAAAGGTGAAAACAAAATAAAGCAATAATAGTCAAACAAATAATTAATAAAGAAATCACTCACTGTTTTGTTGTTGTTCCATCGACGAAAGATCTTCCGTGGTTTGGTATCATTATGTGTGTGTGTGAGGTTTGCATTATATTGAGGTTATTTTGTTTGTCACTGGTGATTGGCTTGTTGGCTTTTTGATTTCTATCGGTATTTCTTTAGCTCACGAGTGTCTTATTTTTTTTTGTGAATTAACCTTTTATGGTCTTTTGCAAACAGTGCAAACAAAAATTTACAAAGAAAAAAAATTATTGGTAACTAGCTAGTTTTATATATATATATTGAGTCGCACCATTGACCCTAGTATTTATCAATTAATTTGGAGACGTTTACCCTATATTTTAGAACTTAGCACTTAGGGATTTTTGGCATCAGCCGAGTTTGAATTGAGTTTGAAAGCCTGCAATCTACCACAATGCACACACTTTAGTTAAGTCACACACTTCGTTTGGATCGCTGATGGTGTCGGGTTATATGCCGCTCACTGCACATACACTCTCCGCCTATAAGGCTCCCCGGGCAAATCAGCTTGAAGACTGCGGTTATCCAAAAGTTGGGGTAGCACGAGGTGAAGAAGTAGATGCTCCAAACTGTGCGTAGCACCAGGTGAAGAAGGAGGTGCTCCAAACTGTACGTAGCACCAGGTGAAGAAGGAGGTGCTCTCAAAATTGGCGTAGCACCAGGTGAAGAAGGAGGTGCTCCCAAAATTGGCGTAGCACCAGGTGAAGAAGGTGGTGCTCCCAAAATTGGCGTAGCACCAGGTGAAGAAGGTGGTGCTCCCAAAATTGGCGTAGCACCAGGTGACGCAAGGTAACGCAAGGTAACGCAAGGTGACGCAAGGTGACGCAAGGTAACGCAAGGTGACGCAAGGTAACGCAAGGTAACGCAAGGTGACGCAAGGTGACGCAAGGTAACGCAAGGTGACGCAAGGTGCCAGAATCTGTACAAATATATTATTTATTAGACTCTGCAGGAGGCTTAGTTGATCTTCCAAAGTTACCTGAATCTGGCACCAGTTGGGTTTTCAGCCACTCCACGCGGTGGTCTTAATCTTAAAAAATCTCAGCAATCCTAAGACATTGGGAAAATTCACCAATTAGAATTTTGTTAAACGCGGTTTGGCTGCACTACTCACTTATTATTTCTAGAATTTATTAAATATTATTATATTTAATAATTCCAACAAGAAAAATCTCTTAGTGGTTGGCACCAGGGAACAGAAAGATTAGCCACGTCTGGGTTCTTCGGCCGCTCCAATGGAAAAGAACGAGCCGACCCAAGTCACCTGCTAGATCGCTAGCCTTGACCTACTTAACGAAAAAAAAACACTCATTGATGCATTTTGAGTGCACTCAGCTGACCTACTTAACGAAGCAATACCCATTGATGCATTTTGATTGCACTCAGCTGAGCCCCAAAAGCTCGGTCACTGAGTCAATGCCGAAATGGTGCATACTTACAGGGGTTACCAGAGAACGTTAGGTTCAAATGTGGGATTTATTAGAAATTACAAAAATCGACAACAACCAGTGACCAGCGCCACTTCAACTCCCCGGCTAAAAATCAGACTTGGTGGGGTCAACAAGGATGATACACGCTTGGAGCTGGTTGTTACTGCTTAAGATCCTTGGCGTGAAATTTCCCAACAAAATTTCCTTGCATGTCCTCAACTTCATAATATGCAGATCCAAGCTTCTTTCTTATACGAGCTTTTATGAATGAAGGAGCTAATTTAGCACAGAAACCTTTTGCAAAGTTACTTTGCTGAAAATTTCGACGGAAAATTTCTTGCCCTTCCACGAACGTTATCTCCCGACTGCGCATGTTATATGTTCTTTCGTTGCGCGTATGCTGCTTTTGCATACTACGTGCAGCCTGGTCTCGCATGATATTCGTGGAATCTTCCCGATTAAACGATATCGCCCGATCTTCTAAACTGTGCAATCGCCGTAACAACTCATATTGAGAACCGTTGGTCAACATATGCTGCCCAAACACCAACCGATAAGGAGTATTATTCACCGCCGTGTGATGGCTTGATCGAAGTGCGCAACCAATCTGACTTAGATTTGCATCCCAATTATCTTGGTCTGGGCTTATGTACGCCTTGATGGCGGCTAGCACCGATCTATTCACCCGTTCGGAGGCATTTCCTTGAGGGGGCATAAGATGCCGTGTAGGCATGATGAACGCCATATTTTTGTAATAAGGTATTGAAGGCATTCGATTTAAATTGTACCCCATTGTCCGAAACAATCGTTTCCGGTACCCCAAAACAATGAAACAGCTCCTCCTCTAGATAAGGCAAAATTGCATCGACGGAAAACTTCTTCACAGCTTTTAGGAACGGAAATTTGGTGAAGTGGTCGAGGACAATGAAAATACCAATATTACCGGTTTTAGAGCGTGGATATGGTCCCAGATAATCGACATAAAGTTTTTGAAAAAACCTATGGCTCTCTGTTGTCTTAGATAATGGTGGCCGGAGAGTTTGGTTCGGATGTTTCGTGCTTTTACAAATTTCGCACTGATTCACGTACCTTCTCACATCTGCCACTAAGTTCGGCCAAAAGTAATGTCGACGGATACGTTCTAATGTTTTATTAATCCCGCCATGTGCCGCTAACTTATTTGTATGGGCCCCTTGCAAAACGACAGGAATGAGTTCCGTAGGAATCCACAGCTTCCAACTAGTGTCATCCGCTAGTTGGTCTTTTGACGCATGTTCGGCTCGTCGGAAAATGTACCCATCAATCACTTTAATTTCAGACGACGTAGACAGGCTTCGTTCGACCTCTTCTTTAAGAGTTTGATACTCTTGTGAGTGAAATTGAGGCAACTGCAGGTCAACGCCCATACCATGGTCAAGTGCGGAAAGGTCCTCCGTGAAGACACGGGACAGAGCATCAGGCACAATATTCTGTTGGCCTTTTCGATGTTGAATCTGAAAGTCATATCTTTGTAGTTTTAAGGCCCACCTAGCCAATCGACTACTAAGGTCCGATTGGGACATAAGCCACTTTAAGGACGCGTGATCTGTAATGACCGTGAACGACTGTCCTTCGACATAAGCACGGAATTTCTGGATGCACAAAATAGCTGCCAGACATTCCTTTTCTGTTACTGAGTAGTTACGCTGACACGGGTTAAGTTTCTTCGACATATAGGAAATCGGAACTTCCTCCCCCTATCCGTCAACTGCATCAGCACGCCGCCAACACCAGTATGACTTGCATCACAGTGTATATAAAAGGAACGCGAAAATCCGGTGTGTGCAACACTGGTGCAGTAACCATCGCCTGCTTTAGCTCATTGAACGCTTCGTTGGCTACTTCAGACCATAGAAACTTTTGTTTTCCCTTCAGAGCATCCGTTAAGGGTGTAGCAAGGGAAGCATAGTTTTTAATAAACTTTTGGTACCACCCAGTCATACCAAGGAATCTGCGCAGTTGTTTAACGGACCGTGGCGGTGGATATTCTATAATGGCCGATATTTTATCGGGATCCATTGCAATGGTGCCGTTTCCAATAATATGCCCTAAGTACCCTACCTCTCTCATGCAAAACTTGCTTTTTTCCACGTTGATAGTAAGACCAGCGTGTTCTAAACATAAGGCTATGTCCTTTAGAACCGCCAGATGTCGTTCAAACGTGTCTGAAACTATCAAAAGATCGTCGAGGTAAATAAACACTTCATGTTTGAAGCAAGCAGGAATTGTACGGTCCATTAGCTTGGACATGGTCGAAGGAGCATTAGTGAGGCCAAAAGGCATTACTGTAAATTGGTAGAGTGGCCTACCAGGTACTGAGAACGCCGTTTTATCTCGGGACGAAGGATCGAGAGGAATTTGCCAATAGGCATCTTTTAGGTCCAGGCTAGTTATATATTCGGCTTTTTGGGAGACGACTCAAGAGGCCATGAATAATTGGCATCGGATATGCATCCTTGCGCGTAATATTATTTACTTTTCGGCTATCTAGACACAGACGGACTTTTCCAGGTTTTCGTACTAATACCACTGGAGAAGACCATGAGCTATCAGACTCCTCTATAACTCCTAAAGCCAGCATTCGATCGAGTTCTTCGAACATCATCTGTTCAATCGCAGGTGACACTGGATAGTGTCTTTGCTTGATAGGCACAGCATCGCCAACATCGATCGAGTGGAACAGCAGAGTAGTCCTTCCTAAGCCTTTGTCCGTACAAAGAAGGGAACATTTTTATGGTGTCTTCTAGCGATTTCTGTTGATTTTCGGTTAACAAACAGAACACGTTGCGGTCAATTGTAGCAAGGTGCTCATTCTCACCATCTGTCCCTAACCCTTGAGGCAACAACTGAAATTCGGTCCAGAAATCGATTCCTAAATAAAGCGATTGCTTCAGTGAAGGCACAATAAAGAACGTGAACGGTTTGGTGTCTCCGTTATACTCAAGGGAGGTATTGAGTTTCCCAGAATTTCTTGGGACTTGCCATCCGCCGTCTGAACGTTCGAAGTTATAGGTTGGAAATGGATTTCTTCCTCTAGAATATCGGCCGCTAGCCTTCCGCCAATGCAGCTGATTGACGCACCAGTATCCATGAGACCAGATACTGATCGACCTAATACGGAGACTCTAGCGTACGGTCTTATATCAAGCGCTCCAATCCCCGCCAGATTGTTTTCAATCTGGATGTGATCATAATAGGTATTAAGGCGCTGAGCCGAACGAGATACCGTTTTAGAAGAAGAACAATTAGTGGACGTAGCAATGGGCTGTGCTAAGGGAATGTCAGGTAAATTAGTATAATCAGGTGGAGTTTGAGTAGAACACTCGGTTATTCGGTGTTGGTGGCCCTCGAAATCATCGGTTTGCGTGCTCCTTTCCAAGGTGCACGCGCTTGACCGTTTTTTGGAGTGCAACACTGAGGACAAGATGGCCGATACGTGTCTGCTTTGCCACAACCGTAGCAGAAAACTTTGCGCTCCGACATACAATCTTGGTAGCGGTGGCCAACTGTACCACAATTCCAGCAGGATATGTTAACGGCTGCTAACTCTGCTTCGTCTTCCTCTGACTCACTTTCGGCTGCCACTGCCACTTCATGCACCAGACGGCGCGGAGCCGGCTGAGGCTTTCGTAACCCAGGCCGTACAGTTTGCATAAAGGCTTCTCTGGTACGAATTATACGTCGAAGCTGAGGAACGGTGCTTATCACTTGATATAGCAACTCATGCTGTATCTCCGGTAATAGATTCGATCGAATCGATTCTAGTAACGCTGAATCGGATAATGGCACAGAGAGTTTATCGGAGAGCAAAACTACGCTTTCGTAAAACTCATCAAAAGATTCACCTTCTTTTGCTTCCTCCGATGTATTTCTGCTCTAATGCTTACATCCGAGCGTTCCTCTTTAAACTGCGTACGCAATGCATCGCATAAGGCGGCCCAAGTGACACTAGGCATTCTCCTATGGTAACGCCAATACCAGTCACTGGCACAGCCTTCAAATAAGGTGTTTATATGGCTCATCAATAGAGCGAAATTTCCTTCTAAGGACTGGTTCGTCAATGCTTCCACCCGATAAAGGAAATCTTCGACGCTCAACCCAGATCTTCCTGAAAACTTCAGTTTCCAATTGCCTATTATTTGACTAACTCTATCCAGCCGAATAACGGAGTCTGTGGGAGAGATCCTCGCTTGACTAATTGGACTTCTAGTCAATTGAGGCGGTACTTCCACCGAAGGGGGCAAAGCTGGAGTGTCCAGCCTGAGGTTATTTGTCAAGGCTGTCACCATCCCTTGAATGCTACTTTGAAAAACAGCTGCCAACATCTCAGTTTGTCTCGCAGCTGATGCAGTTATGGCATCAATCAAAACTTGATGAGACGCATTTAAAGACACTGAGGCTCCAGCAGTTGGTTCTTCTTGAGCCATGTTGTCACTCTCTTGCTCATCTAGTCTTTGCTGATTACGAGTGCGTGGCATAGCAGCGTCAGGTAAACTTTGCGTAGACTGATGGGTGTCGGAGTTAACCGTTAAATTGAGCAGTGACGACTGCAATGAAGATTTACACACAGGACACCGTTCGCGGTTAGATACCTTGGTGTTAAAGCAAACCCAGTGAAAGGTGTGACCGCAACTAGTAGACAGCAGTTGACCTGTATATTCAATCTCCTTTAAGCAAATAAAGCACGTCACATCTACAATGTTTTCGGAGCTTCGACTCAAAAACATAATTTAAACGATTCGTAAAATGATACGCTCTTTGTAAGCGTGATTTAAGCGTAATCTAAGAAAAGAATTGCAGCAGAAAAAAATAGTAAAGTAATCACCAGAATAAGAAAAAAGTAACTCAAAGATATAATCATAAGAAAAATTTCAGGAGTCATGAATTCCAGTTATGAGAGAGATGCAACAAGAATTGTTTAACATTACGACCTATTTAAAGTTCTCTCTTCTCTCCGTTATTTATAGGACATTGACAACAACACGAGCACAAAATAATTTCATGCTAAGCGGGCAAACCATATAATTAACTTAGTTAATTCAACTATGGATAGGACTCCAACGCTTTAATTAATAATAAGAAAAGGAATAAGAAGGGGATTCTGAATTGTCCTGAAGTGATATCGATTCAATCAATCACTTATCCAAAATGACATTTCAGAGAGACTTCACCAATACGCTAGATTAGTGGTTAGCTGTGCACTATACTCTTTGCTTTGCTAAATCCAACCAACCCTTTTAAACTTTTCAGTGTAATTTTTTTTCTTCAGTAGTGGCAAGTTATAGCTGTAAACTCCAGCACACCAGATCCAACTACTAGAAATATATATAACACCTGAAAGTTTTTTACTGGTAGTTAATTTGAAAATTTCAAATATTTTTAACACATAGGGAAAATTTCAGATTCTATCGATGTCGCACTAGTCAAAGATGGAATCGACTATTTATTTTATTTAATTCGGACCCTGCCGGATCAAGGCCCCCACGTTGGGCGCCATTTTATTTTTATTTATTATTAAACTGTAGCATACAACGTATACCGAGTGAGCCGATGGTATGTGGTTGACGGTACGTAAGCACGCGCTGGTCTCCGGCTCAAGTGTGTCGGCAATGGGGTGGGTAAATGAAACAACCGTTTCAACTCAGGCTCTAATAATAAGAATATAACAAAAAAACTCGCGTGCTATATTGCCTCGACGATCGCAAAATAGGATTAGGAATCGGGAACAGAATGGTCGGAGGGAACAGGAACTCCAGTCGAAGGCATGAACCCACTACCGAAGGGGAAGAGGAAGAGAGCAGTAGTTCGGACCTAATGAAACTTTACAGCAGCCTTTTGAGCACGCCTCGCTTACTGAAGCGGCTGTACCTACCCTTCCATGATCGCCGGTTGCTAGACTAAATATCGACGATCCCTTTAGGCCACTATTTTTCAAGGCATAGTTGCCTCATATCTTTCCTCCATGACTCCCGAAAGCAATAGTTCTTTAAGCTAAATTCATTTCAAAACAATTTATTCCTTAAAATATTAATGTCTCTCCTAACCATTTCCTTAACCTAATCTTTATTTTAGGTATATTCGGACTATTTTTTTTTTCGAGTAACGGTAAGAATGTATCTTAGTATTAATTCTTAATGTTCATTCATAATAAGGCGGTACTTCATTTATTTAATTATATATTCAATTTATTCCTTTGTCAATGGTTGCGAATAGATATATATATATATAGAATAATGTGTAATACGTAGCAATGGTAGATGTAAATAAAAAAATTGAAAATCATGCAAAACTAAATCGACCCAAGAAGGCAAATTATTCGAATAAACAAAAAAAAATCTCAAACTAATATCCAATTAAAGCTTTAGCAATGATACATAGTACAAAGCTTAGGAAATTAAATTCAGATCAAAATCAAAAATAAATAATTGAACTCAAAACATGAGAAAAACAAAATGAAAATGAGATTGAAATCAAAATCATAAAGCAAAAGTTAGATTTAGAAGAAATCTACTAGTGGCATAAATATCCAACCAAAATGAAAAGAAAATAAAAATAACAAGAAGAGTCCATACTGGAAGAGCAGTAACTCTCAAAATTAACCAAAGGTGAAAACAAAATAAAGCAATAATAGTCAAACAAATAATTAATAAAGAAATCACTCACTGTTTTGTTGTTGTTCCATCGACGAAAGATCTTCCGTGGTTTGGTATCATTATGTGTGTGTGTGAGGTTTGCATTATATTGAGGTTATTTTGTTTGTCACTGGTGATTGGCTTGTTGGCTTTTTGATTTCTATCGGTATTTCTTTAGCTCACGAGTGTCTTATTTTTTTTTGTGAATTAACCTTTTATGGTCTTTTGCAAACAGTGCAACAAAAATTTACAAAGAAAAAAAATTATTGGTAACTAGCTAGTTTTATATATATATATTGAGTCGCACCATTGACCCTAGTATTTATCAATTAATTTGGAGACGTTTACCCTATATTTTAGAACTTAGCACTTAGGGATTTTTGGCATCAGCCGAGTTTGAATTGAGTTTGAAAGCCTGCAATCTACCACAATGCACACACTTTAGTTAAGTCACACACTTCGTTTGGATCGCTGATGGTGTCGGGTTATATGCCGCTCACTGCACATACCTCTCCGCCTATAAGGCTCCCGGGCAAATCAGCTTGAAGACTGCGGTTATCCAAAAGTTGGGGTAGCACGAGGTGAAGAAGTAGATGCTCCAAACTGTGCGTAGCACCAGGTGAAGAAGGAGGTGCTCCAAACTGTGCGTAGCACCAGGTGAAGAAGGAGGTGCTCTCAAATTGGCGTAGCACCAGGTGAAGAAGGAGGTGCTCCCAAAATTGGCGTAGCACCAGGTGAAGAAGGTGGTGCTCCCAAAATTGGCGTAGCACCAGGTGAAGAAGGTGGTGCTCCCAAAATTGGCGTAGCACCAGGTGACGCAAGGTAACGCAAGGTAACGCAAGGTGACGCAAGGTGACGCAAGGTAACGCAAGGTGACGCAAGGTAACGCAAGGTAACGCAAGGTGACGCAAGGTGACGCAAGGTAACGCAAGGTGACGCAAGGTGCCAGAATCTGTACAAATATATTATTTATTAGACTCTGCAGGAGACTTAGTTGATCTTCCAAAGTTACCTGAATCTGGCACCAGTTGGGTTTTCAGCCACTCCACGCGGTGGTCTTAATCTTAAAAATCTCAGCAATCCTAAGACATTGGGAAAATTCACCAATTAGAATTTTGTTAAACGCGGTTTGGCTGCACTACTCACTTATTATTTCTAGAATTTATTAAATATTATTATATTTAATAATTCCAACAAGAAAAATCTCTTAGTGGTTGGCACCAGGGAACAGAAAGATTAGCCACGTCTGGGTTCTTCGGCCGCTCCAATGGAAAAGAACGAGCCGACCCAAGTCACCTGCTAGATCGCTAGCCTTGACCTACTTAACGAAAAAAAAAACACTCATTGATGCATTTTGAGTGCACTCAGCTGACCTACTTAACGAAGCAATACCCATTGATGCATTTTGATTGCACTCAGCTGAGCCCCAAAAGCTCGGTCACTGAGTCAATGCCGAAATGGTGCATACTTACAGGGGTTACCAGAGAACGTTAGGTTCAAATGTGGGATTTATTAGAAATTACAAAAATCGACAACAACCAGTGACCAGCGCCACTTCATATCCATGGCCTAAAACATAATATCAATATAGTTATCCTAATGATAAGACTATGAAATTGATACAACTTTTAGAGAAGCATAATAAACACGATCAAATGAAAAAGAAAAAGTAGGAACGGCTAGCTGTACAGGTGCAGCTGCCTCCGATTTCACCTTATAAAAGTAATTCGTTAATAACTTCTGTGTTTTTGCTCGATTGTAACCAAATTTTCAGAGATCATTAAGGTGATGATTACCATTGTGTGTGCCAAACTGAACGTTCTAGATTTAACATGATGCTTGGAAATAGTTTTTTCGATTTACGGAGGTGGAAGGAGGGCGTGGACAACATCTAATATAAACTTCGGCTGCCTACCGAATTTTGATATGTTGTCTCCAAATTTCGTAGCTCTAGCTTTTATAGTTTCTGAGATCTCGATGTTCATACAGACAGATGGACACACAGACAGGGCTATATCGACTCGGCTGGTGATGCTGATCAAGAATGTATATAGTTTATGGGGTAGCAGACGCCTCCTTCTGCCTGTATCGCACATTCGGACAAACGCAAACGGTCATGATTTTTTTAATATCCATGGCCTAAAAACATAATATCAATATAGTTATCCTAATGATAAGACTATGAAATTGATACAACTTTTAGAGAAGCATAATAAACACGATCAAATGAAAATGAAAAAGTAGGAACGGCTAGCTGTACAGGTGCAGCTGCCTCCGATTTCACCTTATAAAGTAATTCGTTAATAACTTCTGTGTTTTTTGCTCGATTGTAACCAAATTTTCAGAGATCATTAAGGTGATGATTACCATTGTGTGTGCCAAAACTGAACGTTCTAGTTTAACATGATGCTTGCAAATCGTTTTTTCGATTTACGGAGGCGAAAGGAGGCGTGGACAACATCTAAAATAAACTTCAGCTGCGTACCGAATATTGACATGTTGTCTCCAAATTTCGTAGCTCTAGCTTTTATAGTTTCTGGATCTCGATGTTCATACAGACAGATGGACACACAGACAGGGCTATATCGACTCGGCTGTTGATGCTGCTCAAGAATGTATATAGTTTATGGGGTAGTAGACGCCTCCTTCTGCCTGTATCTAGCACATTCGGACAAACGCAAACGGTCATGATTTTTTAATATCCATGGCCTAAAAACATAATATCAATATAGTTACCCTAATGATAAGACTATGAAATTGATACAACTTTTAGAGAAGCATAATAAACACGATCAAATGAAAAAGAAAAGTAGGAACGGCTAGCTGTACAGGTGCAGCTGCCTCCGATCTCACCTTATAAAAGTAATTCGTTAATAACTTCTGTGTTTTTTTGCTCGATTGTAACCAAATTTTCAGAGATCATTAAGGTGATGATTACCATTATGTGTGCCAAAACTGAACGTTCTAGATTTAACATGATGCTTGCAAATCGTTTTTTTCGATTTACGGAGGTGGAAGGAGGCGTGGACAACATCTAATATAAACTTCGGCTGCCTACCGAATTTTGATATGTTGTCTCCAAATTTCGTAGCTCTAGCTTTTATAGTTTCTGAGATCTCGATGTTCATACAGACAGATGGACACACAGACAGGGCTATATCGACTCGGCTGGTGATGCTGATCAAGAATGTATATAGTTTATGGGGTAGCAGACGCCTCCTTCTGCCTGTATCGCACATTCGGACAAACGCAAACGGTCATGATTTTTTAATATCCATGGCCTAAAAACATAATATCAATATAGTTATCCTAATGATAAGACTATGAAATTGATACAACTTTTAGAGAAGCATAATAAACACGATCAAATGAAAATGAAAAAGTAGGGAACGGCTAGCTGTACAGGTGCAGCTGCCTCGATTTCACCTTATAAAAGTAATTCGTTAATAACTTCTGTGTTTTTGCTCGATTGTAACCAAATTTTCAGAGATCATTAAGGTGATGATTACCATTGTGTGTGCCAAAACTGAACGTTCTAGATTTAACATGATGCTTGCAAATCGTTTTTTTCGATTTACGGAGGCGGAAGGAGGCGTGGACAACATCTAAAATAAACTTCAGCTGCGTACCGAATATTGACATGTTGTCTCCAAATTTCGTAGCTCTAGCTTTTATAGTTTCTGAGATCTCGATGTTCATACAGACAGATGGACACACAGACAGGGCTATATCGACTCGGCTGTTGATGCTGCTCAAGAATGTATATAGTTTATGGGGTAGCAGACGCCTCCTTCTGCCTGTATCGCACATTCGGACAAACGCAAACGGTCATGATTTTTTAATATCCATGGCCTAAAAACATAATATCAATATAGTTACCCTAATGATAAGACTATGAAATTGATACAACTTTTAGAGAAGCATAATAAACACGATCAAATGAAAAGAGAAAGTAGGAACGGCTAGCTGTACAGGTGCAGCTGCCTCCGATTTCACCTTATAAAAGTAATTCGTTAATAACTTCTGTGTTTTTTGCTCGATTGTAACCAAATTTTCAGAGATCATTAAGGTGATGATTACCATTGTGTGTGCTAAAACTGAACGTTCTAGCTTTAACATGATGCTTGGAAATCGTTTTTTCGATTTACGGAGGCGGAAGGAGGCGTGGACAACATCTAAAATAAACTTCGGCTGCCTACCGAATTTTGATATGTTGTCTCCAAATTTCGTAGCTCTAGCTTTTATAGTTTCTGAGATCTCGATGTTCATACAGACAGATGGACACACAGACAGGGCTATATCGACTCGGCTGTTGATGCTGATCAAGAATGTATATAGTTTATGGGGTCGCAGACGCCTCCTTCTGCCTGTATCGCACATTCGGACAAACGCAAACGGTCATGATTTTTTAATATCCATGGCCTAAAAACATAATATCAATATAGTTATCCTAATGATAAGACTATGAAATTGATACAACTTTTAGAGAAGCATAATAAACACGATCAAATGAAAAGAAAAAGTAGGAACGGCTAGCTGTACAGGTGCAGCTGCCTCCGATTTCACCTTATAAAAGTAATTCGTTAATAACTTCTGTGTTTTTGCTCGATTGTAACCAAATTTTCAGAGATCATTAAGGTGATGATTACCATTGTGTGTGCTAAAACTGAACGTTCTAGCTTTAACATGATGCTAGGAAATCGTTTTTTCGATTTACGGAGGCGGAAGGAGGCGTGGACAACATCTAAAATAAACTTCGGCTGCCTACCGAATTTTGATATGTTGTCTCCAAATTTCGTAGCTCTAGCTTTTATAGTTTCTGAGATCTCGATGTTCATACAGACAGATGGACACACAGACAGGGCTATATCGACTCGGCTGTTGATGCTGATCAAGAATGTATATAGTTTATGGGGTAGCAGACGCCTCCTTCTGCCTGTATCGCACATTCGGACAAACGCAAACGGTCATGATTTTTTTAATATCCATGGCCTAAAAACATAATATCAATATTGTTACCCTAATGATAAGACTATGAAATTGATACAACTTTTAGAGAAGCATAATAAACACGATCAAATGAAAAAGATAAAGTAGGAACGGCTAGCTGTACAGGTGCAGCTGCCTCCGATTTCACCTTATAAAAGTAATTCGTTAATAACTTCTGTGTTTTTGCTCGATTGTAACCAAATTTTCAGAGATCATTAAGGTGATGATTACCATTGTGTGTGCCAAAACTGAACGTTCTAGCTTTAACATGATGTTAGGAAATCGTTTTTCGATTTACGGAGGCGGAAGGAGGCGTGGACAACATCTAAAATAAACTTCGGCTGCCTACCGAATTTTGATATGTTGTCTCCAAATTTCGTAGCTCTAGCTTTTATAGTTTCTGAGATCTCGATGTTCATACAGACAGATGGACACACAGACAGGGCTATATCGACTCGGCTGTTGATGCTGATCAAGAATGTATATAGTTTATGGGGTCGCAGACGCCTCCTTCTGCCTGTATCGCACATTCGGACAAACGCAAACGGTCATGATTTTTTAAAATCCATGGCCTAAAAACATAATATCAATATAGTTACCCTAATGATAAGACTATGAAATTGATACAACTTTTAGAGAAGCATAATAAACACGATCAAATGAAAAAGAAAAAGTAGGAACGGCTAGCTGTACAGGTGCAGCTGCCTCCGATTTCACCTTATAAAAGTAATTCGTTAATAACTTCTGTGTTTTTTGCTCGATTGTAACCAAATTTTCAGAGATCATTAAGGTGATGATTACCATTGTGTGTGCCACAACTGAACGTTCTAGCTTTAACATGATGCTTGGAAATCGTTTTTTCGATTTACGGAGGCGGAAGGAGGCGTGGACAACATCTAAAATAAACTTCAGCTGCCTACCGCATATTGACATGTTGTCTCCAAATTTCGTAGCTCTAGCTTTTATAGTTTCTGAGATCTCGATGTTCATACAGACAGATGGACACACAGACAGGGCTATATCGACTCGGCTGTTGATGCTGATCAAGAATGTATATAGTTTATGGGGTAGCAGACGCCTCCTTCTGCCTGTATCGCACATTCGGACAAACGCAAACGGTCATGATTTTTTAATATCCATGGCCTAAAAACATAATATCAATATTGTTACCCTAATGATAAGACTATGAAATTGATACAACTTTTAGAGAAGCATAATAAACACGATCAAATGAAAAAGAAAAAGTAGGAACGGCTAGCTGTACAGGTGCAGCTGCCTCCGATTTCACCTTATAAAAGTAATTCGTTAATAACTTCTGTGTTTTTGCTCGATTGTAACCAAATTTTCAGAGATCATTAAGGTGATGATTACCATTGTGTGTGCTAAAACTGAACGTTCTAGCTTTAACATGATGCTAGGAAATCGTTTTTTTCGATTTACGGAGGCGGAAGGAGGCGTGGACAACATCTAAAATAAACTTCGGCTGCCTACCGAATTTTGATATGTTGTCTCCAAATTTCGTAGCTCTAGCTTTTATAGTTTCTGAGATCTCGATGTTCATACAGACAGATGGACACACAGACAGGGCTATATCGACTCGGCTGTTGATGCTGATCAAGAATGTATATAGTTTATGGGGTAGCAGACGCCTCCTTCTGCCTGTATCGCACATTCGGACAAACGCAAACGGTCATGATTTTTTTAATATCCATGGCCTAACAACATAATATCAATATAGTTACCCTAATGATAAGACTACGAAATTGATACAACATTTAGAGAAGCATAATAAACACGATCAAATGAAAAAGAAAAAGTAGGAACGGCTAGCTGTACAGGTGCAGCTGCCTCCGATTTAACCTTATAAAAGTAATTCGTTAATAACTTCTGTGTCTTTTGCCCGATTGTAACCAAATTTTCTGAGATCATTATGGTGATGATTACCATTGTGTGTACCAAAACTGAACGTTCTAGCTTTAACATGATGCTTGGAAATCGTTTTTTCGATTTACGGAGGCGGAAGGAGGCGTGGACAACATCTAACATAAACTTCAGCTGCCTACCGAATATTGACATGTTGTCTCCAAATTTCGTAGCTCTAGCTTTTATAGTTTCTGAGATCTCGATGTTCATACAGACAGATGGACACACAGACAGGGCTATATCGACTCGGCTGTTGATGCTGATCAAGAATGTATATAGTTTATGGGGTCGCAGACGCCTCCTTCTGCCTGTATCGCACATTCGGACAAACGCAAACGGTCATGATTTTCTTTAAGTCCATGGCCTAAAACCATAATATCAATATAGTTACCCTAATGATAAGACTATGAAATTGATATAACATTTAGAGAAGCATAATAAACACGATCAAATGAAAAAGAAAAGTAGGAACGGCTAGCTGTACAGGTGCAGCTGCCTCCGATTTCACCTTATAAAAGTAATTCGTTAATAACTTCTGCTCTATCTTTTATAGTTTCTGAGATCTCGATGTTCATACAGACAGATGGACACACAGACAGGGCTATATCGACTCGGCTGTTGATGCTGATCAAGAATGTATATAGTTTATGGGGTCGCAGACGCCTCCTTCTGCCTGTATCGCACATTCGGACAAACGCAAACGGTCATGATTTTCTTTAAGTCCATGGCCTAAAACCATAATATCAATATAGTTACCCTAATGATAAGACTATGAAATTGATACAACATTTAGAGAAGCATAATAAACACGATCAAATGAAAAAGAAAAAGTAGGAACGGCTAGCTGTACAGGTGCAGCTGCCTCCGATTTCACCTTATAAAAGTAATTCGTTAATAACTTCTGTGTTTTTGCTTGATTGTAATCAAATTTTCAGAGATCATTAAGGTGATGATTACCATTGTGTGTGCCACAACTGAACGTTCTAGCTTTAACATGATGCTTGGAAATCGTTTTTTTCGATTTACGGAGGCGGAAGGAGGCGTGGACAACATCTAAAATAAACTTCAGCTGCCTACCGCATATTGACATGTTGTCTCCAAATTTCGTAGCTCTAGCTTTTATAGTTTCTGAGATCTCGATGTTCATACAGACAGATGGACACACAGACAGGGCTATATCGACTCGGCTGTTGATGCTGATCAAGAATGTATATAGTTTATGGGGTAGCAGACGCCTCCTTCTGCCTGTATCGCACATTCGGACAAACGCAAACGGTCATGATTTTTTTAATATCCATGGCCTAAAACATAATATCAATATTGTTACCCTAATGATAAGACTATGAAATTGATACAACTTTTAGAGAAGCATAATAAACACGATCAAATGAAAAAGAAAAAGTAGGAACGGCTAGCTGTACAGGTGCAGCTGCCTCCGATTTCACCTTATAAAAGTAATTCGTTAATAACTTCTGTGTTTTTGCTCGATTGTAACCAAATTTTCAGAGATCATTAAGGTGATGATTACCATTGTGTGTGCCAAAACTGAACGTTCTAGCTTTAGCATGATGCTTGGAAATCGTTTTTTCGATTTACGGAGGCGGAAGGAGGCGTGGACAACATCTAAAATAAACTTCGGCTGCCTACCGAATTTTGATATGTTGTCTCCAAATTTCGTAGCTCTAGCTTTTATAGTTTCTGAGATCTCGATGTTCATACAGACAGATGGACACACAGACAGGGCTATATCGACTCGGCTGTTGATGCTGATCAAGAATGTATATAGTTTTTGGGGTAGCAGACGCCTCCTTCAAACGCAAACGGTCATGATTTTTTTAATATCCATGGCCTAAAAACATAATATCAATATAGTTACCCTAATGATAAGACTACGAAATTGATACAACATTTAGAGAAGCATAATAAACACGATCAAATGAAAAAGAAAAAGTAGGAACGGCTAGCTGTACAGGTGCAGCTGCCTCCGATTTCACCTTATAAAAGTAATTCGTTAATAACTTCTGTGTTTTTTGCTCGATTGTAACCAAATTTTCAGAGATCATTAAGGTGATGATTACCATTGTGTGTGCTAAAACTGAACGTTCTAGCTTTAACATGATGCTAGGAAATCGTTTTTTTCGATTTACGGAGGCGGAAGGAGGCGTGGACAACATCTAAAATAAACTTCGGCTGCCTACCGAATTTTGATATGTTGTCTCCAAATTTCGTAGCTCTAGCTTTTATAGTTTCTGAGATCTCGATGTTCATACAGACAGATGGACACACAGACAGGGCTATATCGACTCGGCTGTTGATGCTGATCAAGAATGTATATAGTTTATGGGGTAGCAGACGCCTCCTTCTGCCTGTATCGCACATTCGGACAAACGCAAACGGTCATGATTTTTTAATATCCATGGCCTAAAAACATAATATCAATATAGTTACCCTAATGATAAGACTACGAAATTGATACAACATTTAGAGAAGCATAATAAACACGATCAAATGAAAAAGAAAAAGTAGGAACGGCTAGCTGTACAGGTGCAGCTGCCTCCGATTTCACCTTATAAAAGTAATTCGTTAATAACTTCTGTGTCTTTTGCCCGATTGTAACCAAATTTTCTGAAATCATTATGGTGATGATTACCATTGTGTGTACCAAAACTGAACGTTCTGGCTTTAACATGATGCTTGGAAATCGTTTTTTCGATTTACGGAGGCGGAAGGAGGCGTGGACAACATCTAACATAAACTTCAGCTGCCTACCGAATATTGACATGTTGTCTCCAAATTTCGTAGCTCTAGCTTTTATAGTTTCTGAGATCTCGATGTTCATACAGACAGATGGACACACAGACAGGGCTATATCGACTCGGCTGTTGATGCTGATCAAGAATGTATATAGTTTATGGGGTCGCAGACGCCTCCTTCTGCCTGTATCGCACATTCGGACAAACGCAAACGGTCATGATTTTCTTTAAGTCCATGGCCTAAAACCATAATATCAATATAGTTACCCTAATGATAAGACTATGAAATTGATATAACATTTAGAGAAGCATAATAAACACGATCAAATGAAAAAGGAAAAAAGTAGGAACGGCTAGCTGTACAGGTGCAGCTGCCTCCGATTTCACCTTATAAAAGTAATTCGTTAATAACTTCTGCTCTATCTTTTATAGTTTCTGAGATCTCGATGTTCATACAGACAGATGGACACACAGACAGGGCTATATCGACTCGGCTGTTGATGCTGATCAAGAATGTATATAGTTTATGGGGTCGCAGACGCCTCCTTCTGCCTGTATCGCACATTCGGACAAACGCAAACGGTCATGATTTTCTTTAAGTCCATGGCCTAAAACCATAATATCAATATAGTTACCCTAATGATAAGACTATGAAATTCATACAACATTTAGAGAAGCATAATAAACACGATCAAATGAAAAAGAAAAAGTAGGAACGGCTAGCTGTACAGGTGCAGCTGCCTCCGATTTCACCTTATAAAAGTAATTCGTTAATAACTTCTGTGTTTTTTGCTCGATTGTAACCAAATTTTCAGAGATCATTAAGGTGATGATTACCATTGTGTGTGCCAAAACTGAACGTTCTAGCTTTAACATGATGCTTGGAAATCGTTTTTTTTCGATTTACGGAGGCGGAAGGAGGCGTGGACAACATCTAACATAAACTTCAGCTGCCTACCGAATATTGACATGTTGTCTCCAAATTTCGTAGCTCTAGCTTTTATAGTTTCTGAGATCTCGATGTTCATACAGACAGATGGACACACAGACAGGGCTATATCGACTCGGCTGTTGATGCTGATCAAGAATGTATATAGTTTATGGGGTCGCAGACGCCTCCTTCTGCCTGTATCGCACATTCGGACAAACGCAAACGGTCATGATTTTTTTAATATCCATGGCCTAAAAACATAATATCAATATAGTTACCCTAATGATAAGACTATGAAATTGATACAACTTTTAGAGAAGCATAATAAACACGATCAAATGAAAAAGAAAAAGTAGGAACGGCTAGCTGTACAGGTGCAGCTGCCTCCGATTTCACCTTATAAAAGTAATTCGTTAATAACTTCTGTGTTTTTTGCTCGATTGTAACCAAATTTTCAGAGATCATTAAGGTGATGATTACCATTGTGTGTGCCACAACTGAACGTTCTAGCTTTAACATGATGCTTGGAAATCGTTTTTTTTGATTTTCGGAGGCGGAAGGAGGCGTGGACAACATCTAAAATAAACTTCAGCTGCCTACCGCATATTGACATGTTGTCTCCAAATTTCGTAGCTCTAGCTTTTATAGTTTCTGAGATCTCGATGTTCATACAGACAGATGGACACACAGACAGGGCTATATCGACTCGGCTGTTGATGCTGATCAAGAATGTATATAGTTTATGGGGTAGCAGACGCCTCCTTCTTCCTGTATCGCACATTCGGACAAACGCAAACGGTCATGATTTTTTTAATATCCATGGCCTAAAAACATAATATCAATATTGTTACCCTAATGATAAGACTATGAAATTGATACAACTTTTAGAGAAGCATAATAAACACGATCAAATGAAAAAGAAAAAGTAGGAACGGCTAGCTGTACAGGTGCAGCTGCCTCCGATTTCACCTTATAAAAGTAATTCGTTAATAACTTCTGTGTTTTTTGCTCGATTGTAACCAAATTTTCAGAGATCATTAAGGTGATGATTACCATTGTGTGTGCCAAAACTGAACGTTCTAGATTTAACATGATGCTTGGAAATAGTTTTTTTCGATTTACGGAGGCGGAAGGAGGCGTGGACAACATCAAAAATAAACTTCGGCTGCCTACCGAATTTTGATATGTTGTCTCCAAATTTCGTAGCTCTAGCTTTTATAGTTTCTGAGATCTCGATGTTCATACAGACAGATGGACACACAGACAGGGCTATATCGACTCGGCTGTTGATGCTGATCAAGAATGTATATAGTTTATGGGGTAGCAGACGCCTCCTTCTGCCTGTATCGCACATTCGGACAAACGCAAACGGTCATGATTTTTTTAATATCCATGGCCTAAAAACATAATATCAATATAGTTACCCTAATGATAAGACTATGAAATTGATACAACTTTTAGAGAAGCATAATAAACACGATCAAATGAAAAAGAAAAAGTAGGAACGGCTAGCTGTACAGGTGCAGCTGCCTCCGATTTCACCTTATAAGAGTAATTCGTTAATAACTTCTGTGATTTTTGCTCGATTGTAACCAAATTTTCAGAGATCATTAAGGTGATGATTACCATTGTGTGTGCCACAACTGAACGTTCTAGCTTTAACATGATGCTTGGAAATCGTTTTTTTCGATTTACGGAGGCGGAAGGAGGCGTGGACAACATCTAAAATAAACTTCAGCTGCCTACCGCATATTGACATGTTGTCTCCAAATTTCGTAGCTCTAGCTTTTATAGTTTCTGAGATCTCGATATTCATACAGACAGATGGACACACAGACAGGGCTATATCGACTCGGCTGTTGATGCTGATCAAGAATGTATATAGTTGTTGGGGTAGCAGACGCCTCCTTCTGCCTGTATCGCACATTCGGACAATCGCAAACGGTCATGATTTTTTTAATATCCATGGCCTAAAAACATAATATCAATATAGTTACCCTAATGATAAGACTATGAAATTGATACAACTTTTAGAGAAGCATAATAAACACGATCAAATGAAAAAGAAAAAGTAGGAACGGCTAGCTGTACAGGTGCAGCTGCCTCCGATTTCACCTTATAAAAGTAATTCGTTAATAACTTCTGTGTTTTTTGCTCGATTGTAACCAAATTTTCAGAGATCATTAAGGTGATGATTACAATTGTGTGTGCCAAAACTGCACGTTCTAGCTTTAACATGATGCTAGGAAATCATTTTTTTCGATTTACGGAGGCGGAAGGAGGCGTGGACAACATCTAAAATAAACTTCGGCTGCGTACCGAATATTGACATGTTGTCTCCAAATTTCGTAGCTCTAGCTTTTATAGTTTCTGAGATCTCGATGTTCATACAGACAGATGGACACACAGACAGGGCTATATCGACTCGGCTGTTGATGCTGATCAAGAATGTATATAGTTTATGGGGTCGCAGACGCCTCCTTCTGCCTGTATCGCACATTCGGACAAACGCAAACGGTCATGATTTTTCTAATATCCATGGCCTAAAAACATAATATCAATATAGTTACCCTAATGATAAGACTATGAAATTGATACAACATTTAGAGAAGCATAATAAATACGATCAAATGAAAAAGAAAAAGTAGGAACGGCTAGCTGTACAGGTGCAGCTGCCTCCGATTTCACCTTATAAAAGTAATTCGTTAATAACTTCTGTGTTTTTGCTCGATTGTAACCAAATTTTCAGAGATCATTAAGGTGATGATTACCATTGTGTGTGCCAAAACTGAACGTTCTAGATTTAACATGATGCTTGGAAATAGTTTTTTCGATTTACGGAGGCGGAAGGAGGCGTGGACAACATCAAAATAAACTTCGTCTGCCTACCGAATTTTGATATGTTGTCTCCAAATTTCGTAGCTCTAGCTTTTATAGTTTCTGAGATCTCGATGTTCATACAAACAGATGGACACACAGACAGGGCTATATCGACTCGGCTGTTGATACTGATCAAGAATGTAAGCGTAGAGCCGTTTGCTCGTCCACAGTGAAATAAACACACGTTCTCTTTTATGTCTATAAACTAAAATAATATTCATTTATTCACTGTATTCACATCAGTTTCAGGTTGTTCATTCTTCTTCAATTATTTCTTTGCGTCTCTTCACTCGAGCGTTAGGCTTACAACTGTCGATATATTCTTTAATTTTTAAAACGAACACGTTACTCATTTTGGTAACTCTTAATCGATAACTTAAATCTGGGCTGCCACAATTTTGCAGACTGGTATGCTGTTCTAATGACGGAGCTGCCAATCCTACATTCGGCCCTCCTGACTTTCATTCGACCCGAATGATGGGTTCCAAGTCTTCATAAATTCAGCGACGGTATTAGTATGATTTGGACCCTCAAAGTCACCTACTTTCTCAACTGTATATCGTCCGTGCCGAAATTTACGTTTCACAGCATAGGGACCTAAGAACTTCCCCTTCAGTTTCAAGCCAGCTCCAAATTGGGTGCGTTTGATGGCTACCAAGTCTCCAATGTGGAAATCACTTTCTGGCTTTCGGAATCTGTTGAATGAGTTACGGGTTTCTTCTTGGATGGATACGATATTCTCTTTTACTGTTTTTCTTAATTTATCTTTCTCCTCTTGTAATTCTATTAAGTGTTCATCATCTATTAACTGTTTTAATTCATTATCGTAAACTGTTCTCATCTCTAAGCCTGTCAGAATCTTAAATGGTGACACGTTTGTACTCCTCGGCGGAGACGAATTAATAAATTGTTGTACCCTGGCAACATGCTTGTACCAAGCCTTTGGATCTGATGCACAAAGTTTGGTTAACAAAGTTATTACGATTCTATTAATCCGTTCGACTTGTCCATTACCACGTGGCACGCCTGTTGCTATTAGCAAATGTTGTATTCCCTGCTCCTTGCAATATTCTTCAAACTTGTTTGCCGTAATGGCCGTACCCCTATCGCTGATAATCCTAACTGGATTGCCAAAAACCTCAGCCTGTTTCTGCAGCTTTTCAACAACTTCGTCTGCCCCTGTACTTTTCGACGGATACAACCAAACGAATTTCGAGAAAGCATCAACCACTACAAGAATATGGTTATACTGCTTCTTGGTTAACTCCATTGGCCCTATATGGTCAATATGGTATGTTTTTAGCGGAACGTCTTCTTTGTCAATGGGATTCAACAATCCTTCCTTCTTACCATGCTTTGAATCGCCCACAATACACTCAATACACGACTTTATAATCATGTCTACCTTTCCGGCCAACTCAGGGATATAATAGTCATGTTTGATTAAGTCCATGGTCTTTTGACACCGAAATGTCCCTGGCGATGAGCTGTAAGTATTATCTCATTTTCCATTTTGGAAGGAATCACTATCAACTCATTAACTGCATCTTTACGTAATATATCATGCTCTATATAGTAATCATCGTATGTGCTAGTCTCTAATACTTTACAAATCGCCTCTATCCACTTATCCTGCCGTTGTGCTTGCATAATGCGATGTCTAAGCGAATCCTGCAGTAGCAAACAATGCACTCTGCTTAAGGCATCCACATGTTTCATTTTTGTCCCTGGCCGGTGTTCAATCTCATAATCAAAATCTTGTAGAAAAATAGCCCAGCGAGATACTTTCACAGGAACATCTTGCTTTCTCATGGTCATTGCAAACGCGTTGCAGTCGGTTACAATCTTTATCTTCTTGCCCAGCAAATAAATTCTCCACTTCTTCAGAGCTTCGACTATGGCCAGTACCTCTAACTCATATGAGTGATATCTCGATTCGGCCGCCGTTGTCTTCCTACTCATGTATTCAACCGGATGGAGAGACTGATCGTCAGAGTTCATTTGTAACAGAACTGCACCGTATCCATACATGCTTGCGTCACAGTGGACCTCGGTAACTGCCTTTTGATTAAACAATCTAAGTACTGGATAATCAGATAAGCATGCTTTTAGCTGCTCAAACGACGCTAATTCTTCTTCACCCATTTTAAAACTTATGTCCTTTTTTAACAGTCGAGTCAACGGTCTAGCAATGATAGCAAAATCCTTAACGAACCTGCGAAAATAAGAAGTCAAGCCCAAATAGCGTTGAATTGCATTCCTATCTCGAGGTGCTGGAAAATGTATAATAGCTGACGTTTTCTCCTGCGACACTTTTATAGTAGAGTTCTCAATTATATAGCCCAAAAAATTAACTTTACGCTGTAATATTTGGCATTTTTTCCAATCCAGACTTTTCTGCCACTTCCAGAACTTTCTGCAATTTTTCAACACCTTCTACTTCGTCTGCTGACGGAATGATTATATCGTCCATATATAGAAACAGTGTACCCTCGTCTATCAGTGGTCTGAGAACTGCGAATATGTACCTCATAAACACAGCCGGAGAATTAGAGATCCCAAATGGCACAAAATTGAATTCATATTGGCCTCTTTGTGTCACGAATGCCGTATACTTGCGCGAATTTTCCTCAACAGGAACGTGGAAAAATCCATTTGACAAATCTAATGTGGTAAACACCTTTGCCTTCTGCAGCTTATGTATAACGTCGTCGATTAAAACCATAGGGAAATTATCGCGAATAATTTTCTCATTAAGCTTTCGGTAGTCGCAACACAATCTCTTTGTCCCATCTTTTTTGGTTACCAGAACGATTGGCGAAGCATATTCTGAGCAACTGTTTCGGATAACGCCCGTTTCTATCCAGCTTTTAATCTGTTTGTCAACTTTCTCATCGTCATCATATGGCAAACGTCTTGCTCTCTGATAGACAGGTATCTCATCTGTAAGCATGATTTTCATTTGCACTGGACTAGATTCTGGCCGAACAGGCTTATAATCATGGATAATCATGTTTACTTTTGCCTTCAAATCAGCTTTTAAATGTGAAGTATCCACCTCTGATTTGAACTCATTAACAATGTCGACTAACAACGTTTGTTGAAACGTAGTTTGCAACTCGGCTATTTTCGACTCTGTCTCTATACGACTGGGAACGCAAATTTTGCTATGAGGAGCTAATTCTTGCGAACTTATCTCTTTTAAACCAACTTGCAGTTCGTCTTTCTTCTGTGCGGCAAGGAAAATTACTCCGTTTGCACCAACAGATGCATTAACTACGTTGAAAACGTCGCAACCGATTATGCCGTCGTACAGGCTATCTTCGTCACGCACTACATGGAAGCACATTTCAATGGGAACATCATCTAATGAAGTAGAAATTATAAATGACCCCAAAGTGTAAATTTTCTTGCCACCTATGCCAACCAATTCCTTGACATTTGATTTAAGAGCGACTGGATACACTTGTTTGTATACTTTTTCTCGTATGGTACAAATATCGCTACCAGAGTCGAACAAAGCTGTGATTTGCTTGCCAGCAATCATCACTTTCTTAAAAGCACGATTAAACGCTGACTGAGAGTACTGTTGCATATTTACGGATTCCTTTTTAACCGCTGCAGACCCCTTTGTCTCACACTCATTGGCCTTGTGCCCTATCTGGTTGCATTTGAAGCATTTTATACCCTTTTCTTGACAATCTTTAGCTATATGATCCTTTCCACCACATTTAAAACAACGTTTCTCTGATTTGAAGCCCTTTGTTGAATTATTTTCAGGCTTTGACTTTGGTTTAACATCCTGACTTGAGCAAATCTTTTCATAAATCTTCAGCTTCTGCCTAAACTCAATAAGATCTGATGCATGGTATAGACAACTTTGTTTTGTTTAGAATCGGGTATACCGTCAATGATATATTCAATAATGCTTTCATCATCTAAGGTTCCTTGATTTGCTAAGCTCTTCATAGTGTAAAAATATTCATTCAAAGACTCCTGTTGTTTCTTTTTTCTACCAACTAGCAACTGGTGAACTTGCTTTGTAGAAAGCTTCTCACTAAATTCCGCTTTTAATGCGTTTTTTAAGGATTCCCAATTATTTATCTCTGTTTTACTATTTAGGAACAATTTGGCTGCACCTTTAACTAACTGTCTACCATAGATAAACTTTTGAACATCATTCCATCCAACAGTCACCGCATTTAACTCAAACTCACTCAGCCACTCATCCACACCTGGAGAGCCACCGCCAGTAAACGCTGAAAGGGAGTCCTCGATGTCCCTTAGTGTGAACGCCATTTTTGTTTGTTCTTGCAATATTGATCCGCAAGTCTCTTCGTAGATTGAAATATCCGTATTAGAACCGTCGTCTGAATCTAGATTAAAAAAAGATATTAATCTCTCTTGCAACACTTGTTTAACACCTGAGTGTGGTAAAGATAATGATTTCAACTTTTCTTTGAGCTTTGTAGCTGTAAGCGACTTAATTTCATCTAATTGCATAACTTTGCTCTTTCCTTTATACGTGTTAACAGTGTCAACACTGACAAACTCAACATTGACGTACAACTTAACAGACTTATGTTAACACTACGTTTCTTCTTTTCTGTACACCACTTCTTTTTGTGTGTTAGCGCACACGAATTTATATGATGTATCGTCTCCTCCAGTTTCGTCGACTGCCGTCTCCTTCGCCAACACCATTCACTCGTAATCGTCTTATGCTGTCGCAAATACAAATCAGCTCCGGTCTGTATTTCAGTTGTTGTATATGCCGTCTTCTTGTTGCACTCGTTTATTCTCGCTTGCTGTTTTCCACGATCACGCCACACACCTCTGTGTATGTAGTTGTTCGCCTTGTTCCTCTTGAGCCAAACAGCGTGCCTCCTTTGTTGAGTTCTCTTGCACTCTTTGAAGTTATTCTTGCCTCTTCCTTCTTGTTCACTATTCGCCGCTAGACAAAATGATGTTGTCAGCTTTGAAATTTTTATGCACAAAACCGTTGGTGTGAATTTTGCTTCTTCTCGGCGTCGTTTTCACAATTTTTTTGTCAAATCTTAATGGATTCAGACCAATTGCCTTTGTTAAATTTTTAACCGTCTTTTACTTTTGCGTCTTTCACAAATTTATTTCACAATGTCTTAGTGGACAATTGCTCAATGTATTCATGTTCTTGCATGTTCATATCCCGGACGAGCCCCCAAAATTGTAGAGCCGTTTGCTCGGGCCACAGTGAAATAAACACACGTTCTCTTTAATGTCTATAAACTAAAATAATATTCATTTATTCACTGTATTCACGTCAGTTTCAGGTTGTTCATTCTTCTTCAATTATTTCTTTGCGTCTCTTCACTCGAGCGTTAGGCTTACAACTGTCGATATATTCTTTAATTTTTAAAACGAACACGTTACTCATTTTGGTAACTCTTAATCGATAACTTAAATCTGGGCTGCCACTATTTTGCAGACTGGTATGCTGTTCTAATGACGGAGCTGCCATCCTACATACATATATACATAGGCGCAGTTATAATATACGTATTAATGGGAGCTGTAAATCAAAGTTGAAAACTCATGCAAAATTAAATTGACCAAAGAAGGCAAATTAACCGAATAAACAAAAAAACTTCGAACTAATATCCAATTAAAGCTTTAGCAAAGATAGTACAAAGATTAAGAAATTAAACTCAAATCAAAATCAAAAATAAATAATTAAACTCAAAACATGAGAAAAAAAAAAATGAAACTGTGATTGAAATCAAAAATCATAAAACAAAAGTTAGATTTAGAAGAAATCTACTAGTGGCATAAATATCCAACAAAAATGCAAAGAAAAAAATAAAAAAGAAGAGTCCATGCTGGAAGAGCAGTAACTCTCAAAATTAACCAAAGGTGAAACAAAACAAAATAAAGCAATAATGGTCAAACAAATAATTAATAAAAGAAATCACTCACTGTTTTGTTGTTGTTCCATCGACGAAAGATCTTCCGTGGTTTGGTATCATTATGTGTGTGTGTGTAAGATTTGCATTATATTGAGTTTATTTTGTTTTGTCACTGGTGATTGGCTTGTTGGCTTTTTGATTTATATGGGTATTTCTTTAGCTCACGAGTGTCTTATTATTTTTGAATTAACCTTTTTATGGTCTTTTGCAAACAGTGCAAAAAAATTTACAAAGAAAAAAATTATTGGTAACTAGCTAGTTTTATATATATATATTGATTCGCACCATTGACCCTAGTATTTATCAATTAATTTGGGGACGTTTACACTATACTTTAGAACTTAGCACTTAGGGATTTTTGGCTTCAGCCGAGTTTGAATGAGTTTAAAAGCCTGCAATCTACCACGTTTTCCCCACACACTTTTGTACGTCACACACTTCGTTTGGATCGCAATTTAAAGCGAATAACATTAGCTGCTGATGTTGTCTGGTTATATGCCGCTCACTGCACATACACTATTCGCAAGTTGCTGTCTACAGTTTAGTAGAGCAAAATGCCTGGCAATGCTTCCTCTTCGGCTATAGGGCTCCCCGGGCAAATCAGCTTGAAGACTGCGGTTATCCAAAATTTGGGGTAGCACGAGGTGAAGAAGTAGATGCTCCAAACTGTGCGTAGCACCAGGTGAAGAAGGAGGTGCTCCAAACTGTGCGTAGCACCAGGTGAAGAAGGGGGTGCTCCAAACTTGGCGTAGCACCAGGTGAAGAAGGAGGTGCTCCAAACTTTGCGTAGCACCAGGTGAAGAAGGTGGTGCTCCCAAAATTGGCGTAACACAAGGTAACGCAAGGTAACGCAAGGTAATGCAAGGTAACGCAAGGTAACGCAAGGTGACGCAAGGTAACGCAAGGTAGCGCAAGGTAACGCAAGGTAACGCAAGGTAACGCAAGGTAACGCAAGGTAACGCAAGGTGACGCAAGGTACCAGAATCTGTATAAATATATTATTTATTAGACTCTGCAGGAGACTTAGTTGGTCTTCCAAAGATACCTGAATCTGGCACCAGTTGGGTTTTCAGCCACTCCACGCGGTTGTCTTAACCTTCAAAAATCTCAGCAATCCTAAGGCATTGGAAAAATTCACCAATTAGAATTTTGTTAAACGCGGTTTGGCTGCACTACTCACTTATTATTTCTAGAATATATTAAATATTATTATATTTAATAATTCCAACAAGAAAAATTTCTTAGTGGTTGGCACCAGGGAACAGAAATATTAGCCACGTCTGGGTTCTTCGGCCGCTCCAATGAAAAAGAACGAGCCGACCCAAGTCACCTGCTAGATCGCTAGCCTTGACCTACTTAACGAAGAAACACTCATTGATGCATTTTGAGTGCACTCCAGCTGACCTACTTAACGAAGCAATACCCATTGATGCATTTTGATTGCACTCAGCTGAGCCCCAAAAGCTCGGTCACTGAGTCAATGCCGAAATGGTGCATACTTAAAGGGGCTACAAGGGAACGTTAATTTCAAATGTGGGATTTATTAGAAACAACATCTTCTAAACTGTGCAATCGCCGTAACAACTCATATTGAGAACCGTTGGTCAGCATATGCTGCCCAAACACCAAACGATAAGGGGTATTATTCACCGCCGTGTGATGGCTTGATCGAAGTGCGCAACCAATCTGACTTAGATTTGCATCCCAATTATCTTGATCTGGGCTTATGTACGCCTTGATGGCGGCTAGCACCGATCTATTCACCCGTTCGGAGGCATTTCCTTGAGGGGCATAAGATGCCGTGTAGGCATGATGAACGCCATATTTTTGTAATAAGGTATTGAAGGCAATCGATTTAAATTGTACCCCATTGTCCGAAGCAACCGTTTCCGGTACCCCAAAACAATGAAACAGCTCCTCCTCTAGATAAGGCAAAATTGCATCAACGGAAAACTTTTTCACGGCTTTTAGGAACGGAAATTTGGTGAAGTGGTCGAGGACAATAAAAATACCAATATTACCGGTTTTAGAGCGTGGATATGGTCCCAGATAATCGACATAAAGTTTTTGAAAAAACCTATGGCTCTCTGTTGTCTTAGATAATGGTGGCCGGAGAGCTTGGTTCGGATGTTTCGTGCTTTTACAAATTTCGCACTGATTCACGTACCTTCTCACATCTGCCACTAAGTTCGGCCAAAAGTAATATCGACGGATACGTTCTAATGTTTTATTAATCCCGCCATGTGCCGCTAACTTATTTGTATGTGCCCCTTGCAAAATGACAGGAATGAGTTCCGTAGGAATCCACAGCTTCCAACTAGTGTCATCCGCTAGTTGGTCTTTTGACGCATGCTCGGCTCGTCGAAAAATGTACCCATCAATAACCTTAATTTCAGACGACGTAGACAGGCTTCGTTCGACCTCTTCTTTAAGAGTTTGATACTCTGGTGAGTGAAATTGAGGCAACTGCAAGTCCACGCCCAAACCATGGTCAAGTGCGGAAAGGTCCTCCGTGAAGACACGGGACAGAGCATCAGGCACAATATTCTGTTGGCCTTTTCGATGTTGAATCTGAAAGTCATATCTTTGTAGTTTTAAGGCCCACCCTAGCCAATCGACTACTAAGGTCCGATTGGGACATAAGCCACTTTAAGGACGCGTGATCTGTAATGACCGTGAACGACTGTCCTTCGACATAAGCACGGAATTTCTGGATGCACAAAATAGCTGCCAGACATTCCTTTTCTGTTACTGAGTAGTTACGCTGACACGGGTTAAGTTTCTTCGACATATAGGAAATCGGAACTTCCTCCCCTATCCGTCAACTGCATCAGCACGCCGCCAACACCAGTATGACTTGCATCACAGTGTATATAAAAGGAACGCGAAAAATCCGGTGTGTGCAACACTGGTGCAGTAACCATTGCCTGCTTTAGCTCATTGAACGCTTCGTTGGCTACTTCAGACCATAGAAACTTTTGTTTTCCCTTCAGAGCATCCGTTAAGGGTGTAGCAAGGGAAGCATAATTTTTAATAAACTTTTGGTACCACCCAGTCATACCAAGGAATCTGCGTAGTTGTTTAACGGACCGTGGCGGTGGATATTCTATAATTGCCGATATTTTATCGGGATCCATTGCAATGGTGCCGTTTCCAATAATATGCCCTAAGTACCCTACCTCTCTCATGCAAAACTTGCATTTTTCCACGTTGATGGTAAGACCAGCGTGTTCTAAACATAAGGTTATGTCCTTTAGAACCGCCAGATGTCGTTCAAACGTGTCTGAAACTATCAAAAGATCGTCGAGGTAAATAAACACTTCATGTTTGAAGCAAGCAGGAATTGTACGGTCCATTAGCTTGGACATGGTCGAAGGAGCATTGGTGAGGCCAAAAGGCATTACTGTAAATTGGTAGAGTGGCCTACCAGGTACTGAGAATGCCGTTTTATCTCGGGACGAAGGATCGAGAGGAATTTGCCAATATGCATCTTTTAGGTCCAGGCTTGTTATATATTCGACTTTTGGGAGACGACTCAAGAGGCCATGAATAATTGGCATCGGATATGCATCCTTGCACGTAATATTATTTACTTTTCGGCTATCTAGACACAGACGGACTTTTCCAGGTTTTCGTACTAATACCACTGGAGAAGACCATGAGCTATCAGACTCCTCTATAACTCTTAAAGCCAGCATTCGATCGAGTTCTTCGAACATCATCTGTTCAATCGCAGGTGACACTGGATAGTGTCTCTGCTTGATAGGCACAGCATCGCCAACATCGATCGAGTGGAACAGCAGAGTAGTCCTTCCTAAGCCTTTGTCCGTACAAGAAGGGAACATTTTTATGGTGTCTTCTAGCGATTTCTGTTGATTTTCGGTTAACAAACAGAACACATTGCGGTCAATTGTAGCAAGGTGCTCGCTCATTCTCACCATCTGTCCCTAAACCTTGAGGCAACAACTGAAATTCGGTCCAGAAATCGATTCCTAAATAAAGCGATTGCTTCAGTGAAGGCACAATAAAGAACGTGAACGGTTTGGTGTCTCCGTTATACTCAAGGGAGGTATTGAGTTTCCCTAGAATTTCTTGGGACTTGCCATCCGCCGTCTGAACGTTCGAAGTTATATGTTGGAAATGGATTTCTTCCTCTAGAATATCGGCCGCTAGCCTTCCGCCAATGCAGCTGATCGACGCACCAGTATCCATGAGACCGGATACTGATCGACCTAATACGGAGACTCTAGCGTACGGTCTTATATCAAGCGCTCCAATCCCCGCCAGATTGTTTTCAATCTGGATGTGATCATAATAGGTATTAAGGCGCTGAGCCGAACGAGATACCGTTTTAGAAGAAGAAAAATTAGTGGACGTAGCAATGGGCTGTGCTAAGGGAATGTCAGGGAAATTAGTATAATCAGGTGGAGTTTGAGTAGAACACTCGGTTATTCGGTGTTGGTGGCCCTCGAAATCATCGGTTTGCGTGCTCCTTTCCAAGGTGCACGCGCTTGACCGTTTTTTGGAGTGCAACACTGAGGACAAGATGGCCGATAAATGTCTGCTTTGCCACAACCGTAGCAGAAAACTTTGCGCTCCGACATACAATCTTGGTAGCGGTGGCCAACTGTACCACAATTCCAGCAGGATATGTTAACGGCTGCTAACTCTGCTTCGTCTTCCTCTGACTCACTTTCGGCTGCCACTGCCACTTCATGCACCAGACGGCGCGGAGCCGGCTGAGGCTTTCGTAACCCAGGCCGTACAGTTTGCATAAAGGCTTCTCTGGTACGAATTATACGTCGAAGCTGAGGAACGGTGCTTATCACTTGATATAGCAACGCACGCTGTAACTCCGGGAATAGATTCGAACGAATCGAATCTAGAAACGCTGAATCGGATAATGGCACAGAGAGTTTATCGGAGAGCAAAACTACGCTTTCGTAAAACTCATCAAAAGATTCGCCTTCTTTTGCTTCCTCCGATGTATTTCTGCTCTAATGCTTACATCAGAGCGTTCCTCTTTAAACTGCGTACGCAATGCATCGCATAAGGCGGCCCAAGTGACACTAGGCATTCTCCTATGGTAACGCCAATACCAGTCACTGGCACAGCCTTCAAATAAGGTGTTTATGTGGCTCATCAATAGAGCGAAATTTCCTTCTAAGGACTGGTTCGTCAATGCTTCCACCCGATAAAGGAAATCTTCGACGCTCAACCCAGATCTTCCTGAAAACTTCAGTTTCCAATTGCCTATTATTTGACTAACTCTATCCAGCCGAATAACGGAGTCTGTAGGAGACTAATTGGACTTCTAGTCAATTGAGGCGGTACTTCCACCGAAGGGGGCAAAGCTGGAGTGTCCAGCCTGAGGTTATTTGTCAAGGCTGTCACCATCCCTTGAATGCTACTTTGAAAAACAGCTGCCAACATCTCAGTTTGTCTCGCAGCTGATGCAGTTATGGCATCAATCAAAACTTGATGAGACGCATTTAAAGACACTGAGGCTCCAGCAGTTGGTTCTTCTCTCTTGCTCATCCAGTCTTTGCTGATTACGAGTGCGTGGCATAGCAGCGTCAGGTAAACTTTGCGTAGACTGATGGGTGTCGGAGTTAACCGTTAAATTGAGCAGTGACGACTGCAATGAAGATTTATACACAGGACAACGTTCGCGGTTAGATACTTTGGTGTTAAAGCAAACCCAGTGAAAGGTGTGACCGCAACTAGTAGACAGCAGTTGACCTGTATATTCAATCTCCTTTAAGCAAATAAAGCACGTAACATCTACAATGTTTTCGGAGCTTCGACTCAAAAACATAATTTAAACGATTCGTAAAATGATACGCTCTTGGTAAGCGTGATTTAAGCGTAATATAAGAAAAGAATTGCAGCAGAAAAAAATAGTAAAGTAATCAAAAGAATAAAAAAGTAACTCAAAGATATAATCATAAGAAAAAAAATTTCAGGTGTCATGAATTCCAGTTATAAGAGAGATGCAACAAGAATTGTTTAACATTACGACCTATTTAAAACTCTCTTCTCTCCGTTATTTATAGGACATTGGGACAACAACACGAGCACAAAATAATTTCTTGATAAGCGGGCAAACCATATAGTAATTAACTTAGTTAATTCAACTATGGATAGGACTCCAACGCTTTAATTAATCATAAGAAAAGGAATAAGAAGGGATTTTGAATTGTCCTGGAAGTGATATCGATTCAATCAATCACTTATCCAAAATGACATTTCAGAGAGACTTCACCAATACGCTAGATTAGTGGTTAGCTGTGCAATATACTCTTTGCTTTGCTAAATCCAACCAACCCTTTTTAAACTTTTCAGTGTAATATTTTTTTTCTTCAGTAGTGGCAAGTTATAGCTCTAAACTCCAGCACACCAGATCCAACTACTAGAAATATATATAACACCTGAAAGTTTTTGACTGGTAGTTAATTTGAAAATTTCAAATATTTTTAACACATAGAGAAAATTTCAGATTCTATCGATGTCGCACTAGTCAAAGATGGAATCGACTATTTATTTTATTTAATTCGGACCCTGTCGGATCAAGGCCCCTAAGTTGGGCGCCAATTTATTTATATTTATTATTAAACTGTAGCATACAACGTATAACGAGTGAGCCGATGGTATGTGGTTGACGGTACGTAAGCACGCGCTGGTCTCCGGCTCAAGTGTGTCGGCAATGGGGTGGGTAAATGAAACAACCGTTTCAACTCAGGCTCAAATAATAAGAATATAAATAAAAAAAAATCGCGTGCTATATTGCCTTACGACGATCGCAAAATAGGATTAGGAATCGTGAACAGAATCGGTCGGAGGGAACAGAAACTCCAGTCGAAGGCATGAACCCACTACCGAAGGGGAAGAGGAAGAGAGCAGTAGTTCGGACCTAATGAAAGTTTACAGCAGCCTTTTGAGCACGCCTCGCTTACTGAAGCGGCTGTACCCCACCCTTCCATGATCGCCGGTTGCTAGACTTAAATATCGGCGATCCCTTTAGGCCACTATTTTTCAAGGCATAGTTGCCTCATATCCTTTCTCCATGACTCCCGAAAGCAATAGTTCTTTAAGCTAAATTCATTTCAAAACAATTTATTTCTTATAACATTAATGCTTCTACTAACCATCTCATTAACCTAGTGTGTATTACAGATATATATAGCTTATTTCGATTCTAGCGTATCTTAGTATTAGTTGTTAACTTTTATTTAAACAAGCGGTATCCCCTTTCATTATTTATATATTCATTTCATTCGGTGGTCATTTGGTTGCGAATAGATATACATATATACATAGGCGCAGTTATAATATACGTATTAATGGGAGCTGTAAATCAAAGTTGAAAACTCATGCAAAATTAAATTGACCAAAGAAGGCAAATTAACCGAATAAACAAAAAAAACTTCGAACTAATATCCAATTAAAGCTTTAGCAAAGATAGTACAAAGATTAAGAAATTAAACTCAAATCAAAATCAAAAATAAATAATTAAACTCAAAACATGAGAAAAAAAAAATGAAACTGTGATTGAAATCAAAAATCATAAAACAAAAGTTAGATTTAGAAGAAATCTACTAGTGGCATAAATATCCAACAAAAATGCAAAGAAAAAAAATAAAAAGAAGAGTCCATGCTGGAAGAGCAGTAACTCTCAAAAATTAACCAAAGGTGAAACAAAACAAAATAAAGCAATTATGGTCAAACAAATAATTAATAAAAGAAATCACTCACTGTTTTGTTGTTGTTCCATCGACGAAAGATCTTCCGTGGTTTGGTATCATTATGTGTGTGTGTGTAAGGTTTGCATTATATTGAGTTTATTTTGTTTGTCACTGGTGATTGGCTTGTTGGCTTTTTGATTTATATGGGTATTTCTTTAGCTCACGAGTGTCTTATTATTTTTTGAATTAACCTTTTATGGTCTTTTGCAAACAGTGCAAAAAAAAATTTACAAAGAAAAAAAATTATTGGTAACTAGCTAGTTTTATATATATATATTGATTCGCACCATTCACCCTAGTATTTATCAATTAATTTGGGGACGTTTACACTATACTTTAGAACTTAGCACTTAGGGATTTTTGGCTTCAGCCGAGTTTGAATGAGTTTAAAAGCCTGCAATCTACCACGTTTTTCCCCACACTTTTGTACGTCACACACTTCGTTTGGATCGCAATTTAAAGCGAATAACATTAGCTGCCGATGTTGTCTGGTTATATGCCGCTCACTGCACATACACTATTCGCAAGTTGCTGTCTACAGTTTAGTAGAGCAAAATGCCTGGCAATGCTTCCTCTTCGGCTATAGGGCTCCCGGGCAAATCAGCTGAAGAAGGAGGTGCTCCAAACTGTGCTTAGCACCAGGTGAAGAAGGGGTGCTCCAAACTTGGCGTAGCACCAGGTGAAGAAGGAGGTGCTCCAAACTTTGCGTAGCACCAGGTGAAGAAGGTGGTGCTCCCAAAATTGGCGTAACACAAGGTAACGCAAGGTAACGCAAGGTAACGCAAGGTAACGCAAGGTGACGCAAGGTGACGCAAGGTAACGCAAGGTAACGCAAGGTAACGCAAGGTAACGCAAGGTAACGCAAGGTGACGCAAGGTGCCAGAATCTGTATAAATATATTATTTATTAGACTCTGCAGGAGACTTAGTTGGTCTTCCAAAGTTACCTGAATCTGGCACCAGTTGGGTTTTCAGCCACTCCACGCGGTTGTCTTAACCTTCAAAAATCTCAGCAATCCTAAGGCATTGGAAAAATTAGAATTTGTTAAACGCGGTTTGGCTGCACTACTCACTTATTATTTCTAGAATATATTAAATATTATTATATTTAATAATTCCAACAAGAAAAATTTCTTAGTGGTTGGCACCAGGGAACAGAAATATTAGCCACGTCTGGGTTCTTCGGCCGCTCCAATGAAAAAGAACGAGCCGACCCAAGTCACCTGCTAGATCGCTAGCCTTGACCTACTTAACGAAGAAACACTCATTGATACATTTTGAGTGCACTCAGCTGACCTACTTAATGAAGCAATACCCATTGATGCATTTTGATTGCACTCAGCTGAGCCCCAAAAGCTCGGTCACTGAGTCAATGCCGAAATGGTGCATACTTAAAGGGGCTACAAGGGAACGTTAATTTCAAATGTGGGATTTATTAGAAACAACAAAAATCGACAACAACCAGTGACCAGCGCCACTTCAAATACGAGCTCATGCACGGTAACTAAGGATCGTAGTGAATTTTCACAGTGGTTATTGAATTTATTACAAGTATTTATAGGCCGATGACTTGTATTAAATATGTATTTAACTGGATTTGATGCGGTCGATGTGTTACCTCTTAGAAGGATAGGCGCAAAGTGGCCGGAAATATGACCCTTCGATCAAAGATAACCTAATAGGGCTGAATCGATCATACACTATCGCTACTCCTAATTTCGATAAAGCATAGAGTATACATTTCATATTATCGCAATAACGCTTAGAGTGGGACTAGATGATCTGGGTCACACCTTATATCACAAGTTTAATTGTAGTCTTTACTATGGCTACAATAAAAATTGAAAAAAAGGGTGACTACCTTTACCAAATATCCTTGGGGTGAAATGTACTTAACCCTTTCGCGCCCAACGTTGCTTGTGAGCAATTTCTATGTTTTCAGAGCTAACTGTAAGCGTGCCTTTTGTTTTTATCTGCTCTTTCTTTATGATAACGGTGCTTTTATGTGTCTACTCTAAATATGAAAAGCAAAAAACGCATTTTGAGATTAGTGGCAGAAAATATTTGCAATAAACAGCACGTGCATCACAATAATTATTGTTTCGATATTCGGTGGAACTTTTGCAATTAGTAATTTACTTTTATAATACTTTAAAAAGAACCTAAAGTATAAACAAATAATTATTTAGCAAAGAGTTAACTAGACAGTGATATAGTCAAACTTAGTTAATAGTGAACAATAAGTAAGTAAATAATTTTCTAAGTTGCTAAGTTGCTTGTGAGCAACCTTGGGCATTCGTGGTAATAATTTTTGTTTGCATTTAGATATGAGACCGAAAGTGAAAGGTTTGTCTAACAAAGAAATTGAATTGAATTGAAGCTTCGATTGGGATGTTTCTACTGACGAAGAAAGTGGTGATGAGATGAAAGACATTTCTACGGTACTGGAGAAGAATTTAGAAGGAATTCTTGAAAGGGGAGAAAGTATCGAGATTGACCTTCTGGAAAATACAGTGATTGAAGGATGTGAACCTGATTCTTGCGTTGTTGTTGACAGTTGTTTGGAGAAAATTGATCCAAAGACGCTAAAGTGGAGAACAAGGCCGTTTGTAGCTCCAGAGAGTATTTGGGAAGATGACAAAACTATTGATGTCGGGGAGATAAAGACGCCAGTGGAGTTCTTCTACACATTTTTTGATACTCAGCTAATTCATTTAATGGCAAGGCAAACTGTTATATATAGTTTGCAGGAGCACGGTATTGAACTTAAATGTAATGATGAGGAAATCAAACGCTACATTGGCATTTTATTGTACTTGGGTGTTTTAAAACTACCGCAACTTAGAATGGCATGGTCAAAGGATTTAAAGCTTACCGCAATAACTGATTCAATGCCGCGTGGGAGATTTGAAAAAATAAAACAATGCTTACATTTCAACGACAACGCCAAACAATTAAAAAAAGGAGATTCCAACTATGATAAACTCTACAAGATCCGCCCTTTGCTCAGAATTCTCAAAGAAAATTTTGGTAAACTACCTCAGGAAGAGCATCAAAGTGTCGATGAGCATATAATTGCATTCAAAGGTACGTTTTTAATTTTCTTTTAAATTGGTTTTATTTTTATTAATTGCTTTTTTTTGCAGGTATATCCACGTTTAAGCAATATAATCCAGCTAAACCTCATAAATGGGGTCTTAAAATGTTTACGCGGGCTGAAATATCTGTTTATGATTTTACGCTATATGTTGGAGAAGGCACTTGTCCTTCTTATGGCTTAAGAATATCTTCTGATGTTGTCTTATATTTGGCAAAAAGTCTTCCCAAACACAAAAATTTTAAACTATATTTTGATAATTGGTTTACGTCTGTAAGCCTTCTGATTTCGTTGAAGGAAATAGGAATCTTTGCAACAGGTACTGTACGTAAAAATCGCATAAGAAATTGCCAACTGCTCTCAGATGCGGAATTAAAAAAAAAACGCGGAAGGGGTCTTTTGATATAAAATGCGAAATGAACCATAATCTTGTGTGTGTAAAATGGTTTGACAATAAGCCTGTTCAACTAATATCTTCGTGTGAAGGTGATCAGCCTGTTGGAATATGCAAACGTTGGAGCCCAAAAGAAAAAGCTTACATTGATATTTCAAGGCCAGCTATTGTTGCTTCATACAATAAAGGTATGGGTGGAGTAGATTTGGCAGATATGCTGATGGAGCTCTACAAAATTAACCACCGATCAAAAAAGTGGTACATAAGAATTTTTTATTGGTGCCTGGGAACATCCGTTACAAATGCTTGGCTACTGTATCGGAAACAATTGAACTTGGTAAACCCAAACCAAAAACATATTCCCCTTATAAAATTTCAATCGGAAATTGCCCATGAACTTTTACATTCCACTGACGCTACTTCATTTCAAAAAAGGAGAGGTCGACCAACAAATGCAGAAAGAGAAAGCTCAGTGCTATCATTGGGATCCCCAAGCAGTGTTTCTTCGCATCAATCTAAGAAGTACAAATTTCAGACAAATCCTTCAGTGTCACAACGTTATGATAAAGTTGAACATTGGGTAGTTTTTTGGAGAAAGAGGACGTTGCAGACTGTGCAAAACTGCAACACCGATGACCAGATGCCTTAAATGCAAAGTGCATCTGTGCTGCAATAACAATAAAAACTGTTTTTGTCATACCACACTTAAATTGTCATTATAAAGAAAAATATTTCATATTCTGTGAATTATAATAAAACAATGCTTACACACCACTACTGCTCACAAGCAACTTTCGCTACCGCCCAAACTAATGGGCGTGGCATACTAAAATTTGTTGGGCGCGAAAGGGTTAATTCCTTACTGTTCATATCTTCGAATAAGTATAAGAAATTGCTCACGATCTGTTTCACATGTGCTTTCACACCTACTGGAGCAAGTTTAGCATTATAATTTGCAGCCAGGTTACTAAGAGTGAAATTGCGTTTCGCCACTTCTTGTCCTAGTGAAAACTTCCTAGGGCGAGTCCGCAGATCATAGGTACGACATCCCACTCAGATCTCAGATCAGATTAATCAACGTAGACTTGAATGATAGGTGATGACTTTGAATTCGTGACCTTCGATGTACATTCTGAAGAATTTTACTGCCAGAAAGACGGCTAGGCATTCAAGCTCTGTCGCGGAATAATTCCGTTGGGTTTTATTCAGTTTTTTCGACATGTAAGCGATTGGGCGTTCGTCTCCCATGTCATCACATTGGGCTAAGACAGCACCAAAACCATACATAATGCATCACACTGCACTATGAAAGGCTTCGTGTAGTCTGGGTGTATTAAAAGTGGGCAGAACAAAGTTTAATTTTGATATCTTCATACGCTCCTTGAGCTTTTTGTTCCACTCATAATTTTTCCCTCGCAAAAATTCCGGTAGTGGAAAGGTTATACCGAGAAATCGTTTCAATTGTCGCTTTGTTTTGGGAATCGGGAATTCGGACACGGCTCGAATTTTGTCTGGATTAACTTGTAACGTGCCTTCGCCAACAATGTATCCTAAATATTCTGCTCTCTTGACACTTGAGTTGGTATGACACTTGAGTTGGTATGGTATTACCACATCCGTAAGTCTGCACATAGTTTTGGGCGCATTACAAAGACCAATTTGCATTCTGGTAATTTGATAGAGAGGCCTGTTTGGTATGGTAAAAGTATGGTTAGCTTGCTTTGCCAAAACGCATTTTTCAAATCTATTTTGGATATGCATCGAACCGGTGGCAGTAGACTTAACAGACCTTCCAGATTTAGGCAAGCGTCTTTCAGGGTCACTTCATTAACTTGTCGAGAATCCAGACAAAATTTGACTTTTCCTGGTTTAACTAGTAGAACTGCGGGAGATGACCAAGCAGAGGATGGAGCTTCCTCGATGACTCCGAGCTCTAGCATTCAGTCTATTTGCTTCCAAAGAAGTAGCTCTCGGGCAGGTGACAAAGGATAAAACCTTTGTTTAATGGGTTCAGCGTCTTTAGTGTCAATGACATGCTCTACAAAAGTTGTTTTCCCAAGACCGTCTTTCTCAAAAGATGGAAAAAGTTCTATAATTGATCTCAATTTGCCTTTTTGAATTTGGGTCATTTCAACGGTGTCTGGACTATCTACTTTCGTGATCGTATTTAGCATGTACGATTGTGGTAGTGTAATGCCGAAATTTTCCCAGAAGTCCATCATACAGGTGATGGATAGACAGATAGTACCATCAACCTTTTGCTTTTGCCCCATCAGCAGTGCGCACTTCTCCATTTAAGCGACTAAATTTCGTATCGGTAGTGATAATATATTTTGCTAAATTTTATTTGCTCCGCTGTCCAACATAGCAAGATATACGTTGTCAAGGATGGTCAATGGCGAATGTCGTTCGTTTTGTCGTCTTCTCCAAAATTCACAAATATGTGATGTAGATCGACAACGCAAACGATTTTTAATGGTGGGTTTAGATGGTACTGCTTGGTGACAGTTAAGCCGGGCCATTGAAGTATAAGCCGGTATATAAGTTTCACTTTTGGTATATTAGAGTGCGGATCCGAGACTATGGGCGGACGCGCGCTGACGATACCATCGTCTAGCCCACTTGCTCTTCAAAGAGGCCCAAAAAAGACTCATAAGGACTCCACGAAACCACTCCTCAGCCAATTGGTTAGTAGCGTGAAATTGGTCTTCACTTCGGCTGATTCATCCAAACCGCTCTCAGCGGAGCAGTTGGCTTCGTTGAAATGCTGCATACTAATGGCGGTGCTGCTGCACTCCACACCAGATGTTAGCCCAGGTTTTGAGGGTTGTATACCCCGAAATGAGTGGCTGCTTCTGGTGTGTGTGGATAACAGCACTGGCAATTGGGTCAGGGGAGCTGTTATACAAATCAGGTCCTTCAGCGCCCTTGATGTGAAATTGCTGGAGGAAACGGAGTTTCCCAAGGCTCACCTCATTAGAGGTTACTTTCCCGGTAGCGCTGAGTTTACTCCAGCGACTATCCTGGACTACATTGGGCTCCAGAACGCAAGCAGCTTCTCCACGAAGCTGTGACGGGCGGTGCAGCATAGCCTGAATGACTACGACTCACCTCGCAATATTGGTTAACGAGGAGTCGTACAGGGCTCTGACAGAGCGCCAAGGGAGGGTGAAATTTGGCAGGGTCAAGGCAAGTGGCTTTGTCACGCCGGCCTTGAGCAAAATTAAACCGGAGAATGAGCAAAATTAAAGTTTAAAAAACTGACTTATAGATATGCACATTCGGTGCTCTCTGCAGACGTCGACACCTCTGCATCCCACGCAGTTTGCGTACATAGCCGGCAGATCGACGGAGGTCGCTCTCCACAGGTTAGTGGGAAAAATTGAAAGAGCCTTTGTATCCAAAAACATTGCTTTGTGCTCTTTTCTGGATATAGAAGGTGCTTTTGATAATACCGGCTACGGGTCAATCTCTACTGCTCTAGAACGTAGAGGAACTGCCCGTTCTTTGATCCGGTGGATTGAAGCTATGCTCAAACACCGGATTATCACTTCCACCCCGGACTCCACGACTGCATGCATTAATGCAGTCAAAGGCTGTCCCCAGGGAGGGGTTCTATCCCCCCTACTCTGGTCCTTAGTAGTTGACGAACTACTAGTCTTACTCTCCGAGCAGGGCGTTGAAGCTATCGGCTATGCTGACGACCTGGCTCTAATAGTGACCGGGAACTATACCAGCACCGTGACGGAGTTGATGCAATCAGCTCTGAACACGGTAAGTAGATGGTGCGCAGATGTTGGTCTTAGCATCAATCCACAAAAAGCTATTATAGTTCCTTTCACTAGGCGCTATTCCGTTGACATTGGTCAACTTTATATCAGCGGCTCCCCTGTGGGGCTATCCAACGAAGTCAAATATCTAGGGGTGACCCTCGATAAAAGACTAAATTGGAACTCCCACCTCAGCAACACCCTCACAAAGGCGACCCATGCCATGTAGGCCTGCAGGAGATTCTTTGGTAGAATTTGGGGTCTTAAATCCTACACCATCCGGTGGCTTTTTGCCATGATGGTCAGACCGATCGTCACCTATGCTGCTATTGTGTGGTGGCCAAAGGTTACGCAGGTCACTGCCATCAGCAAATGCAATAAATAGCACAGGCTGCTGTGCCTCTCACTGACAGGTGCACTTCGTACCTGTCCCACCACAGCAATGGAATCGATACTGAATCTGACTCCGCTGCACATCAAATTAAAGAAGTCGCTGCTATGAGCCTTCTTAGAATCAAGCTCCAATCAGGGCTTCTAGCTACCGAATCAGGACATGCTAGCCTGATCAAAGATATTCCTGGCATAGATATCTCACTAGATCAGATACTATGACTAAGGAACTGTTCTTTGGTGCTAAATTCAGAACCCTCATCCCGGACCGGAAGGACTGGGACACTGGCAACCCCATAAGCGACCCCTACGGTATTCACTGGTATACCGACGGGTCTAAAACTGATCAGGGGGTTGGAGCTGGGATCTTTGGACCCAACTCTAAAACCTCAATTGCTATGGGCAAATGGCCCACAGTCTTCCAATCTGAGGTTCATGCCATCGAGTTCTGCTGCCGTCTGATCCTAGAGAAGGGGATTAGAGGTGCGAACATCTATATCTTCTCTGACAGTCAAGCCGCCATCTTAGCCCTCTCCTCCAAAAGAGTAAGCTATCGACTGGTGGCCGATTGCTGGAACTGCCTCCAGAGACTGTCTCTTACTAACAACGCCACCCTTCTATGGGTACCTGGACACTCTGGTATCCAGGGCAATGAGCTGGCGGACGAACTTGCTAGGGCCGGTTCGTCAGCTACTTTTTCCGGCCCTGAGCCCTTCTGTGGTATGGGTTGGTCAACCGTCTCAGCTATTGTTAAAACCTGGGCTGTTAGGTTGACTGATCGCTACTGGTCGGTCCAACCAGGGATACGGCAAGCCAAGGAGCTTATCAATCCTGTGGTCGACCGGAAAACCAGCTTGTGCGTTCCTCGACAAAAGATCTGCTCTGCTTCATTAGGGAAGCAGAGCAACTTTGTCTAGCTAGGAGAGCCTATAGGTACAAAAGACCTCCATGGTCGCAGTGCCTCGCACCCTCTCTGTTGGGAGACTACCTTTTTCAAAATAATAATAATAATATGCCCCAGGGGGTGACAAAATCTTCCCAGCACTTATTCAAAACAGCCTTCTTAGAGCTAGTTTTACTTAGGGATATATACCCAGCTCTTGGAGGAGAGTAATTGTGGTATTCATCCCTAAGCAAGGGAATCATTCACTTGACCACCTCAAGTCCTATCCGCCGATCAGTCTTACTTCCTTTCTGCTTAAGACAGCGGAAAGGCTAATAGATAAGCACATTCGGTGCTCTCAGCAGACGTCGACACCTCTGCAAACCACGTACATAGCGGGCAGATCGACGTAGGTTGCTCTCCAGCTATGCTCAATCACCGGATAATCACTTCCACCCTTCCACGAACTACTACGAACAACTAGTCTTACTCTCCGAGTAGGGCGTTGAAGCGATCGGCTATGCTGACGACTTGGCTCTAATAGTGACCAGCACCATGACAGTTGATGCAATCAGTTCTGAACACGGTAAGTAGATGGTGCGCAGCTGTTGGTTTTAGCATCAATCCACAAAAAGCCATTATAGTTCCCTTCACTAGGCGCTATTATTGACATTGGTCAAATATCTAGGGGTAACCCTCGATAAAAGACTAAATTGGAACTCCCACCTCAGCAACATGATGGTCAGACACATCGTCACCTAAGCTGCTATTGTGTGGACATTGATATGGCATAGGCATAGATAACTGCACTAGATCAGATACTAAGACAAAAGAAATTTTCTTTTGTGCTAAATTCATAACCCTCATCCCGGACCGGAAGGACTGGGACACTGGCAACCCCATCAGCGACCCCTACGGTGTCCACTGGTATACCGACGGGTCAAAACTGATCAGGGGTTGGAGCTGGGATCTTTGGACCCAATTCCAAAACCTCAATTGCTATGGGCAAATGAACCACAGTCTTCCAATCTGAGGTTCATGCTATCGAGTTTTGCTGCGGTCTGATAATAGAGAAGGGGATTAAAGGAGTGAACATCTACATCTTCTCTGACAGTCAAGCCGCCATCTTAGCCCCTCTCTTCTAAAAGAGTAAGCTCTCGATTGGTGGCCGATTGCTGGAACTGCCTCCGTCACCCTTCTATGGCTACCTGGACACTCTGGTACCCAGGACAATGAGCTGGCGGTTGAACTTGCGAGGGCCGGCTCAATAGACTCCCTTTATCATTATTCTTATTATTATTATGGGCGGACCTTCGCCTTCGAGGCTTGACGAAGGTCCTGATTCGAGAAGACCGAGAAGACAGGACCGAGAAGACAGGGGGTCGCAAAGTTTGGCAATTGTAGACAAACTGCTTCTCTTGGTACCTTGTTTCTCTTGGTACCTTGCTTCTCGGTAGCTATATAAGAAAAGTTAAACAGCAGATCGTCTGATGCTGGATCCCATGCTAGTCCGGAGCTTGTTGATCCATCGTGAAATTTTATCAGCTTCTCACAATCATTTGAGCACCATTTGCGAATTGGGAACCCTCCTCACATTACCGGATCCTTGACTTGACTCCGTAGTTTAAGAACTTCATTTACAGAATCGCCTCCATATATTAAGTCATCCACGTAAAAATCCCGTCGAATGATTTCGCAAGCGTGCGAGAAGCTTGCCTCCTCATCGTTCGCTAGCTGATGCATTGAGCGAATGGGAAGAAATGCAGGTTTTGTTCCATTTGTAACCGTGCTTAACGTATACGTATACGTTTTAACTTCCTCATCTGGATTGCTTCTCTACAAGATGCAACGCATCTGTACATCTTGCAAATATCTCCGCAAAAAGCGACCCTAAATAGACGAAATCGAATTAAAACATTGAATGGACAGCCCAGCTCGTAGCAAATGGTTCAGAGATACTCCAATGATAAGGTAAAAAGAAATGAATGTTTGGATGAGCACTTGACAAGGACATATGCCCCAAATCGATGTACTCCTGTAGGAATGCTACATATTGATCCTTCTAGCCTTAAGGCGAGACGACATGAGTCACCCAAAGCATCAAAATTGGATCTAGACGGAAGGCGCACAGAATATTGCCCATTCTGTAGCTGAGTGCATCCTTCTACGAAGAGTTTCTGTCCAAACCGCAGAAGATCCAGTACAGCTGTCGATTTCCCAGAAACGCCTCAAAACGTCGGCTAATGTCTTAAAACCCGAATGTGTTTCGGGTTGTTTCATGGCAGCTAGCGACGAGAATTTGGATGCATGCGATAAGCCGCCACAAACGACCCAACCAAGCTTTGTCTTTTGGAACGATGGCAAGTGATTTGCTATACGGATTTACCCACACACACATTAAATCGAAGAATAATCCGGCACCAAGCCAAAGTTCGATGCGCTGTGACTTGAAAAACGAAGGATCAGCCAATTTGATGTTTTTTAGAATATTCCGTCCGGCAACGTCCAGATTAAAGTGAGGTTGATAGTCAGTTATTGAGCGAGAAGAATTGCTGAGAATGAGGTGCTGTAATCCTTGTCGTGAGACTGAGTTACTATTTCAACCAAATTGTCTGCAGACAGTGAAAATTCACCAATGCCCGAAATTGAAATACTCTATTTGTGAAGCTTGAGTTGAAGTTGATTTGCAAAACGAGTGGTGATGAAATTTAGTTGCGATGCGGAGTCCAACAATGCTTGACGTGGCACAAAGGTTCCAGATCGTGTATTTACAAGAGTTATGGCAGTTGGCAATAACAAATAATCCATAGGCTTATGATATAAGGCTTTAGGCGAAGCAGTGTTTGAAGTCATGACAAGAATGGCTGAGCTTGATGCTTACAATGGCCTGACTTACATTGCTGCAAGCCATGACCTTTTCTTAGACAATTTAAACAGAGGTGCAGACGTTTTGCTTCGTTATGAGTACAAGTCACAGCGCTCTCCAAGTTCGCGATCATACGGCATCTCTTCTCCAGAAACTTCGACATGTCTATCCACTTGGGAAGTCTGTCTACTGCCAAGGACTCCTCCCACTTTTCCTTCGTACGTTGGTCCAGCTTATGACTGATGATGTGGATAAGTAAACCGTCTGCGGGTTCCGCGGTGGTTGCCATTGTGCTCAACGCTCGAAGATGCGAGTTGATTTCGTCGTTATGCTCACACAGTCCATTTGCCACTCCCGTCTCATTACTCGCTAGCCCGAATATAGCCCTTATGTGTGCCTGGAAACTGTTGTTTATCAAATCGTGACAGAAGCAACTCTAACGCCTTATCGTAGTTCGAGTCAGAGGGTTCGAGCGATTTTATTGTGCTTAGTGCTGCGCCATCCAAACATGAACGCAAGTGCTGGAATTTTTCGAGCTTACTCACATTCTCATATGAGCCGCTGAACTTTGGCAGCTGCAGCTCCGGCAAACGCGATCGTCGAACAGGCGGGTTCGATGTGCTATGATTTCCAAAATGATGGTCACCCACTGTCGTTGAATATGCACAGCTATCTTGGGATTTGCGGATCTTGCCTTGCCTGCAAGCTCATCTAGGTCCAACTTCTTACGGTTGGATTGCGATGTTTCAAAATCCACTTTCATGCTTTCAACTGTTTCCAGGCACACTTGTAGATCCGATTCATCAAATGTGCCGAGTTCTTCAACTAAGAAAGTGTTAAGCCAGCCTTGAGCTGGCGCTTAACACGTGAACACGACTGCGGAATACGACTGCGCTTCTAGCACTGTAGTGTTCATACTGCGGTACCACTGTATTGCAGCGAAAACGAGTCAATTGCGCGGAATTAAACAACGGACGATGCGATAGCGAGATTTCAGCTATTATTTATATGAGTTTTAGGCTGTTTAGACTACTACTACTACTAATAATAATAATAATAATAATAATTATAATAATAATAAAATTTAATAATAGGGAGTCTTCCAGTAGAGAAGGGGAGAAGCACTGCGACTTTGACGTTTTGTGACTGCAAGTCACTCCCTAACTAGACAAAAATTGTTCTGCTTCCCTAAGGGAGCGGAGCAAATATTTCGTCAAGGAACGCACAATATGCTCGGGACCTGCGGTATCCACGTCAATATGTTTCCTTCTAGTCTACCAAGGCTGGACAGTCGCACAGAATATGTCCGGTTGTCTAATCGTCTTCTTTGCAGAGTCTACACTCAGCCTTAAAAGACACCCATTATATGAAGTGATATTCCACCACCATTAGAGATTCATCAATTCGTTGAAGATTCCACCTGGAGAGTAGGCTAGTTCTTCGGTCGACCATTGGATTGATAAGCTCTTTGGATTGCCGCATCCCTGGCTTGACAAACCAGTAGATCAGATTTTCACAAGAGCCTAATTGGTTGACCACCTCATGCCACAGAAAGGCTCCAGGCAGGAAAAAGGGGCTGACGAGGCGGCCCTCGTAAGTTTGTCCCCCAGTTCATTGCTCTGGATACCAGAGTGTCCAGGTACCCATAGAAGGGTGACGTTGTTAATTAGGAACAGTCTCTGGAGGCAGTTTCAGCAATCGGCCACCAATCGAGAGTTTACTCTTTTAGAGGAGAGGGCTAATATTGCCGCTTGAAGATGTAGATGATCCCGTTTCTAATCCCCTTCTAAAGGATCAGACGGCAGCAGAACTTGATAACATGAACCTCAGATTGGAAGACTGTGGGCAATTTTCCCATAGCAATTAAGGTTTTGGAATTGGGTCCAAAGAGCCCAGCTTCAACACCTTGATCAGTCTTTGACCAGTGTCCCAGTCCTTCCGGTCCGGGATAGGGGTTCTCAATTTAGCACCAACGAAAAGTTTCTTTGTCGTAATATCTGATCTAGTGCATATATCAATGCCAGGAATGTCTTTGATTAGACTAGCATGCCCTGATTCGGTAGCTAGAAGCTCGGATTCGAGCTTGATTCTAAGAAGGTTCATAGCTGCAGCTTCTTTAATTTGGATATGCAGCGGAGTCAGATTCAGTGTCGATTTCATTGGAGCGGTGGGACAGGTACGAAGTGCACCTGTCAGAGAGAAGCACAGCAGCCTGTGCACTTTATTGCATTTGCTGATTTTACCATAGAATCTCCTGCAGGCCCACGTGGCATGGGTCGCCTTAATGAGGGTGTTTCCTGAGGTGGGAGTTTGACCTCTTTGGATAGCCCCACAGGGGAGCCGGTTATATATAATTGACTAATGTCTACGGAGTAGTGCCTAGTAAAGGGAACTATAATAGCCTTTGTGGATTATTGCTAAGACCAACGTCTGCGCACCATCTACTTACCGTACGCAGAGCTGTTTACATAAAATCTGTCACGGTGCTGGCATAGTTCCCGGTCACCATTAGAGCCAGGTCGTTAGCATATCCCATTGCTTCAACGTCCTGCTTGGAGAATAAGACTACTAGAGACAACAGTAAGGGGGATAGAACCCCTCTCTGGGGACAGCCTTTGACTGCAGTAATGCATGAAGTCGTGGATTCCAAGGTGGAAGTGATTATCCGGTGATTGATGATGCAGATGTATCAATGTCTGCAGAGAGTATCCGATGTGCATGTCTCTTAACCTTTCCGCCATATTATGCAGAAATAAAGTAAGACTGAACGGTCGATAGGACTTAGGCTGGTAAAGCAGAGCAGGGAATGAATACCATATTAACTCTCCTCCAAGAGCTGGGTATGCATCTCCAAGTAAAACTAGCTCAAGGGTATGGCCAGGCTGTTTTGGAGCTTGAAGATATATTGATATATATATCTCTTTTGGGCTGTGAAACGAATAATGGAGTATAATTCTTTACTGACTTTACTTTATTTCAATTGTGCTCTTAAGTCTGTGTTCTTCTCTGCCTCGATTGTTTGGATTTGCTTGATAATTCTTGGACGTTGACGTACTAAAGGCAGTACGATCAAGTGGCTCAGCAACACCAAGCTTGTGCTTGTTAACGCGCGGACCTAGGCAGACACGACCACCCCTCCATCCGACCGAGGGGCAACCGCATAAAGTGCGGGAACGGAGGTCACGAACAATTAACACAGACAAAACAACCAAATAGTAATAATAAAAAGAATGAAATAATAATAATAAAACTAATAATACTAATAATACTAATAAGAACTATTCTTAACTACGAGCTAAGAATACAAAAGGGATTGTGACTGGGATAGTAAGTACCACAAGGGGAAAGAGAGGGGGAAGCAAATTTCTAGTCGCTCTGACCGGAACGGCAAAGCTAATAGGTGTCAACTGTAAGGAGTCAATTTCGCCAATGGTTAGTCTATGTAGAAACACTACACCTAGCATAGTTCTACGGTCAGAAAGAGAAGGAAGGTTTAGTAATAAAAGTCTACTACGATACGAAGGCAATCTAATTGTGGGATTCCAGCTAAGACTACGAAGATCAAAAAGAAGAAATTGTTTCTGCACTGGTTCAAGCCTATCTTGATGAACCCTATACTGGGAAAACCAGATATTAGATCGTTAAATTCCTTTGACCAAGGACATACATGGCCTTATAAGAAGCACACAAAATTTGCTTATCAAACTTTAATTTTAAATCAAGAAGGATATATCAGTTACTGACTCTATTCGCTCAAGTTGAGTATCATTAAGATGTTAGTTATTAAAATGGAGAATACCCCTAAAAAATGTCAAAAGATTTAATAAATTTATAGCACACCACCATAGCAATTGAGGCTATATATGGGATCATTAAAAGTCAGACAAATCTTAACATTATCTGCATACATAAGTATGCGAGAGTATGAGATAACGGACGGTAGATCATTTATAAATAATGTAAACAAAATGGGCCTAAATGACTTCCTTGGGGTACACCAGAAGTGACTTGGAGCCCTTGTAAAATACTCTTTGAATTCTACATGTAAGATATGAAGATATCCACAAAATTAAGTTTTGTGGAAATCCAAGAAGATTGAGCTTATATAATAAGAGACTATGGTTGACAGAATCAAAAGCCATATTGAAATCAGTGTAAATGATATCCGTTTGCATTTTTGATTGGAACCATTCAATAACAATTGATAAAAATTCTAATAGGTTAGTGGAAATAGACCTACATTTCACAAACCCATGCTGTTAGGGTGAAATTATAGATTTACCGCAGTGTTGCAGTTGAGAAGTTATTAGTTTCTCAAATGCTTTGGGAATAGCACACAACTTAGAGATACCTCTATAGTTTTGAACTTTGGATTCTTTTCCTTTTTCAAGAGCGGAATAATGTAAGACTCTTTCCAAAGATTAGGAAAGAGCACAACTCTACACACAATTCAAATAATTTTAAAAGTGGTTTACAAAGTCCCTCTGCACAGAACCTAAGCATGCAACTAGAAACACCGTCAGGGCCAGGAAAAAAAACTGGTTTACATGACGTAAGAGTAAACTTTCAGAAAGCAAGGGACTAAAAATGCAATTAGCTTAGCTTACTTGATACGGATAAGTCTGGGCTCTACAAAAAATTGGTGTGGAATAGGTCGTTTGAAAAAATCAGCAAACAAATCGGCAATGCCACGATCATTAAAAGCTGTCTTTTTATCATAAAATAATGTTGTTGTCAGTTCGCGATCAGACCGTTGTACGAGTTGGACGCGTTTTTTTAGTGCGAGGCTTCGTCGGTCGGTGTTCTCCGTCTTTTGTCGGTGAAAATAAGAACTAACAAATCAAAGTGGAGAAAAAGTAGCGAATTTGAAATTAGTAGTCTAAACTACATGAATAACAATTGACAGGCAGCTTGCGCGAAGTAACGCCAAAGAAAAATATATATAATTATAACTGGTGTTATGATAGTTCAAGTGTATATTTGACTTAATTTAATAAGTGCCACGCGTTATAAGCTCAAAAAATGAGGAGCGTTCCAAAGAATGAGCGTAGAAGCTCCCTAAATCCAAGAAACGCTTGTTACTCTTACTTCTCAACACGCGATATCGTTGAAGAAAGCAAGTCAACAAATTGCAACCCGGCTCTACTGACCGTCGACAGCAAGAGAGCGAGCTCTTGCTCACCCACTCCGCTCACCCCAACTCCTACATCATGGAGCTACCAATGCCCAACCCCACCACCGCCGGCTTCTATGGAAGAAGCTCCAACAACAAGCAGCGCTACAATTTCCGCAGTCGCAGCAAAAGCACCACCAACAACTAAACCAACTACCAATATTGCGAATTCGGTGCCAACGGCCGCAGAGCAAATTGCAATGTCAACAAAAACCGTAAGCTTCGATAAGCAACAAGCGGTCCCGGCTATACAGATCGGTATGGATCGCTACATTCAGATTAACCGTAAGCTTAGTCCAGTAAACACGGTTGGTAATAAACCAAAGATCAAACGTATCAACAAAAGCAACGACCAAACTAGAAGTTCCAATGATAACCGTTTTTCCATCTTAGCAGAGGCGGAGAACAACCAAGCAGAGCTGGGGCAGGAGACCCAAAAGAAACCAAAGCTCCCACCTATTTATATAAGGGAAAAAAGCTCTAACGCCCTGGTCAACAAAATTGTTGCGCTGGTCGGGAACGATCATTTTCATGTTGTTCCGCTTATTAAAGGGAACATACACGAAACTAAAGTTCAAACGAAGTCCGAAGAACACTTCCGAGCTGTGTCTAAGTACCTGGAGGAAACAAAAAAGAACATCTACACCTACCAACTAAAAAGCAGCAAGGGACTGCAAGTTGTACTTAAAGGAATTGAATCCGACGTCGCCCCCTCTGAGATTCAAGAAGCCCTTAAAGCCAAGGCCTTCTATGCCAAAAATGTCAGCAACATTATCAACAGGAATAAAAAACCGCAACCACTCTTCAAGGTCGAGCTCGAACCAGATAGCAAAGCCTTAAAGAAAAACGAAGTGCACCCAATCTACAAGCTGCAGCTCTTATTGCATCGAAGGATCACCGTGGAAGAACCACACAAACGCATCGGCCCTCTTCAATGCACAAACTGCCAGGAGTATGGACACACAAAGACATACTGCACACTTCGGGCAGTCTGCGTAGTCTGCGGAGACTTCCACAACTCCGTAAACTGCCCCGCAAACAAAGAAGACCCCTTAAAGAAAAAAATGTGGCAACTGTGGAGGAAACCATACGGCAAACTACAGAGGCTGTGCGGTCTACAAGGAGCTGAAGAGTCGCATGCAACGAGCGACAGCTACGCGTCAACAAAATACGCAAAATGCGTATTATAACTCAAAAAGTACGCCAGACGTATTTTTCGCCAAGGCAGCCAGATCATCATTCGGTCCGCTAAATACCACTAAAGGCTTCTCATACGCCGAAGCACTACGATCAGGCATGGAAAATCCACTTCAGCCACACTCAGAAAACACTCAGCAGGTCCCGATGCAGCTGCAAAGCAATTTGGAATCTATGATGTATACCATGCAACAAAGTATGATGGAACTCATGTCATTCATGAAAACAACTATGCAAACCCTTGTTCAGAATCAGAACATGGTGATTCAGTTGCTTGTAGCTCAACAGTCCAAATAATAAATGTCTAACCTACGTATATCTATGTGGAATGCCAACGGCATTTCACGGCATAACCTGGAAATAACGCAATTCCTAAATATAAATCACATCGACGTCATGCTGCTGGTTGAAACGCACCTCACAGGGAGATATAACTTCCATATAAGAGGTTATACCTTCTACCGCACAGATCATCCGGATGGGAAAGCCCACGGTGGAACCGGCATCTTAATCAGAGAACGCATCAAACACCACTTTCACCAAAGGTTTGCAACAAATTACCTGCAAGCCACGTCCATAAATGTGCAGTCAGGAAACGACAACCTTTGCATTGCCGCTGTCTACTGCCCACCTCGATTTACTATCTCTGAAGGTCAATTCATGGACTTCTACAACACAGTGGGGGATCGCTTCATAGCTGCAGGAGACTACAATGCCAAACACACGCACTGGGGATCACGCCTCGTGACCCCCAAGGGAAGGCAACTGTATAACGCACTTATAAAAGTGAGCAATAAATTGGACTACGTCTCTCCTGGTAGCCCCACATATTGGCCTGCAGACCCCAGAAAGATCCCAGATCTAATTGATTTCGCGGTGACGAAAAACATCCCACGCGATCTTATAAGTGCCATGGCCCTGTCGGATCTCTCATCCGACCACTCGCCCTTGTTGTTAACCCTTCTTCAAAGCCCAGAAATTACGGACCACCCCCATAGGCTGACGTCGCACAACACCAACTGGATGAAATACAGAAAGTATGTGAGTTCCCACATTGAGCTAACTCCTCAACTAAATATCGAATCGGACATCGACTACTCTACCGCCGCGCTGGAAGAGGTACTCGTCACAGCAGCCAGGATCTCAACACCAAAAGGGAAGGATGTGAAAATTAAGACGTTCAAAACCAGCCTGCAAATTGAACAGCTGGTTCTGGAAAAAGGCGTCTGCGACGGGCGTGGCAAACCAGCAGGTCACCATGTTCAAAGCAACGTCTTAATGAAGCCACCCGCAAACTAAGCCGGGCTCTGAAGCAAGATGCTGAAAACGCACAACTAAAATATATAGAAAAACTATCGCCAACTAGTACAAAGCATCCCTTGTGGAGGGCTCACCCAAATCTAAGCTCTCCGGCTGAAACCGTAACCCCAATAAGAAATTCTTCAGGTTGCTGGGCCCGCAGCGACAAAGACAGAGCCGAAACATTTGCCTTACATCTCAGAGGCGTCTTCCAGCCGAACCCCTCAGCAAATGCACATGTTCTTCCGCAAATTCACTCCGAGACGGAATTAACGCCAACTTCATTTCGGCCGAACGAGATTACAAAAATCATTAGGGAGCTAAAACCAAAAAAGGCTCCAGGCCAGGACCTAATAACTACAAAAATGATAATGGAACTTCCGTACTGTGCTGTTGAGGTCATCTGTAAGCTCTTCAATGGTATCATAAGTCTCGGCTACTACCCAAGTAAATGGAAAAAATCAATTATAATAATGATACCGAAGCCTGGAAAAGATCACACGATCCCGTCATCTTACAGACCAATAAGTTTATTATCATGCCTGTCCAAACTTTTCGAAAAATGCCTTCTAACGCGCATAATACCATATATGGAAGCTCACAACATTATCCCAGCCCATCAATTTGGCTTCAGAGAAAAACACGGTACTATCGAGCAAGTTAACAGAATAACATCAGAGATTCGCACAGCCTATCTCAAGCATTTGACCGCGTCTGGCTCAAAGGTCTTATGCATAAAATTAAAACACACTTGCCTGGGTACACTCATAAACTCCTTGAATCTTACCTCGCAGTGAGGTGCAACACAACAATATCCGACAACTACACTATCGAAGCTGGAGTCCCACAAGGCAGCGCACTTAGGCCAACTCTATTCGTCCTCTACACAGCGGACATTCCCACAAGTGACCGACTAACAACATCCACCTTTGCTGACGACACTGCGATCCTTAGCCGCTCCAGATGCCCAGTCCGTGCATCAACCCAACTCGCCAAACATCTCATGGTAGTCGAGAAGTGGCTATCTGACTGGCGTATCAAAATAAACGAACAAAAGTGTAAACACATAACGTTTACTCTTAACAGGCAAACTTGCCCTCCGCTCTGCCTGAATAGCACGCAGATCCCCCAAGTCAACGAAGTAACGTATCTCGGCATCCATCTCGACAGACGTCTAACATGGCGTAGACATATCGAATGCATGAAATTACACCTAAAGCTGAAAGCCAGCAGCCTCCACTGGATTATAAACGCCCGATCGCCCTTGTGCCTGGACTATAAGGTCCTGCTCTATAACTCCACTCTTAAGCCAACATTGATATCATACAGCGCGCTCAATCAAAGATCCTGCGAACTATCACTGGGGCACCATGGTATATTCGAAACCAAAACATCCACAGGGACCTCGGCATTTTCGCAGTAAAAGATGAAATAGACAAGTAAAAAGCGTCCTATAATGAAAAACTCTCTGTCCACCCAAATCCCCTCGCAAGGGTCTTGACTCGGGTTTCCAACCGATCCCGCCTGCAACGTACCGACCTTCCAACCCAGCCATAATTTGTCAGGGCCATTTCTAATGTTCCAGTCTACATGACTGTTAGCTAGGTTATAGTATAAGATTTGATACACTTATTGTTAGTCTCAAAAATGAGAAGATTTAATAAATAAAAGCAAAGTATAATAAAAAAAAAAAAAAAAAGTGTTGACGTCTTTCGCTTAGAATTAACGAAGTCATAGAAGCTTTTCGGGTCACTCTGAAACGTTAGTCTGCACTTCCTCAAATAATCCTTGTAGCAAAGATTATTTAGCGTGGAGAAATCGGAACGAGCAACAGTGTAGCGAGAAAAATATAAGAGAGAGCCAGTTTCCTTATATTTTTTATAAAGCTTTGATTTTTTATTCTTTAGCTTTGTTAGTTCTTTGGTAAACCATAACGGTCTATTAGACAATTGTGGAGTGAGTACCATAGGTAACACAAGCATCAAACAGAGAGTTTAATGTAGAATAAAAAATTTCAACTGTCCAGGTCAATACACGAAGAAAGTTGGGACCAGTCAGTACGTGAAAGAAGCAAAGAAAGTTTTTTAAAATCGGTCTTCCGAAAACAACGAACTCGCTTCTCCGGTAAAACACCTGCATCCGAAACACTTTCTAGTAACTCAATCAGCACCTCCAGAGTAGGGTGTTAGGGATCCTCAGGTGAGGAAATAGGATTTAATCTGGACACCGTGCAGGATCCACAACAAAAATCAGATCAAGCATTTTACCTAGACAATTTGGTATAGAATTGGTTTGAAACAAAGCTATATCAAAAAGGCTATCATCAAAGACATGAGTTAACGAAGGATTCAATACGTTGGACTCACATGACGAAAGCCACGATATTCCAGAAATATTAAAATCTCCAAGAACTATTAAAAAATTACGATCAGAAAGCATTTCAGAAATACTATTGATTACAGAAAAATGGGATAAATACAGAGAGTTATCTGAGGCAGGAGGTATATATGAGCAGATGATAAATACACTAAAACTACAATAAATTAGTTTTACAGCTACAAATTCGATTTCTAAATCACTACCTAGATCTACGTGCTCATAAGTGATATCAGGATCGACAGCGATAAGTACACCACCACCACGACACTGCATGCGATCACGTCTATAGACAGAAAATTTGTAAGTAAAGATTTCAGTATTCAGAATATCATGCCTTAACCAAGTTTCAGTGAAGGCAATGACATGAAAAGGAAAATTTAAGCTATCTAAATAAACATTATTAAGTTTAATACAAAGCCCTCTTACATTTTGATAGCCAAGCAGGAGAGAAGTTAGTTTTTTTCACAACTTTCTTCATGTAGTGAACTTAATAATGTAATAGTTGTTTGTGCTCCTTTTGGTACCCCCAAGATTGGTTAAAAGTTCTTAAAGACTTTGTAATAAACTAAGAAAGCTGTATAAAAATATAAGGGAACTGGTCCGATTTCTCCACCCTAAATAGTAATAGCTAGGATTATTGGAAAAGGTTTAAACTAGAGTTTCAGCGAGACCTTAAATGCTTTTATGATTTCAATTCGTAGACGTCAACATCTTTACCTCACATTACTTTTTGAAAACGAGACATTGCCGATCTGTTTGCTAGTTTTTTTCAATCGATCTATTCCTCATTCAAATTTCATCCTGCCCTGTCCGTATCGAGTAGACCAATCTACTGAAAGTAAAGAATTTTTTTTCTCCAGACCATGACGCAGTTCCTAGTTGTGTTTAGATTCTGTGCAGACAGACTCTATATGGCATGTTTTAAATTATTTAAATTATCTGTTGAGTTATTTCCCTAATCTGTGGACAGAGCCTGAGATTCTTTGCAAAAAAGGCAAATACATAAACTACACAATATCAAAATTGATATCCCGGAAAAATAGATTTAGCTTGGCTCAAAATGGACTTGGTACATTATTTTTATTTTATTATCACAAAATAAGGAGGGTGTCCTGGTACCCATATAATGGTGCCGGTTTTTTGAGATAGATCTAGCAATCGGCCACCAATCGCGAGCTTACCCTTTTTGAGGAGAGGGCTAAAATCCCCTTCTCAAGGATTAGACGGATTACACCAGTGAATCCCAAATCCTTCCGGTCCGGGGTGAGGGTTCTGAATTTAGCACCAAATAAAAGTTCCGTTATCATAATATCTGATCTAGTGCATAGCTACGACTTCTTTAATTTGGATATGCAGGAGAGTCAGATTCAGTATCGACTCCCTTCCCTGTACGACTCCTCGTCAACTATAATATCGAGGTGACTCGTAGTGCCGTTTAGGCTGTCAATAAAGCTGATCCGGTCTCAGTCAGCTTCCGCGTCGGAGGACGATACCTCTACGTTTTGCTGCCGGACTGAACCGATATTGGACGGAAAGTTAGCATTAGCAAACCCTGGGTCCAATGGCGTTCGTTCTCTATGCGAGTCCCCTAAATTACTAGAGTCGAGACCTGTAGTATTGGGGGTGGAAGCCAGCAACAAACTGGCTGTAGTGCTGGTGTTAGGGACACCCACGGTTTATGTTGTTAAAGTCGTGTAACATATCTACATTTTGAAACATTATATGTTGTTCCCCTTTCTGTCTCTTACAACTGACCGGTCTTAAGTCGGCCTTAATAGATACAAAGAGTCTTGATTTAATAGTAAATGTAATCAATTAAGCATAGGGTAACAGAACCCGACTTAGAGGTGATCATCATTTAACTTATAATAATAGTAGTTCTACTAGTACTTGAAGTTTTCTAAAACTTTTCTAATTTCACAAGTGCATAAAGAAGAAATATATTAGCATTTAGATTAAATCTATATCCCAATAATCATTACTAAATAAGTGACGATACGCAATATGCTTTAGAAAGGATGTAGGAGGCAGAAATGTATAGATACACTGGAACATTGAACCCGCACATAAAACGATATTGATTGATCTTGCAAATACCTTTATAAAAATGCATTATGCAGTATAGTATAAATATAATTATTTTCTTAATATAATTATTTTCTTTCCCAAGCGTTTGAGAGACAATGCGTACGTACTACTCATTTGGACTAGATACTACAACTGTATTCGACAAGTCCCTAATGTAATCGATATAACTTATTATTTCGTCAAGGATATATCGGGCGTAGTGCCAGAATTTGATCCATCTGCGAAGTTACACAATAATAATGGCAAGACACTGCGACTTTTTATCTTTTGTACCTATAAAGCTCTAATTGTCTAGACAAAAGCTGATCTGCTTCCCTGATGAAGCAAAGCAAATCTTTTGTTTTCTCCTAATTCATACCAAGGTTGGACAGTCGCACAGAGTATGTCTAGTTGGCTCATCATCTTCTTTGCAGAGTCTACACTCAGCATCAGAAGACAGACGCGTTTTAGAGAGGTTCACCGTGTTGTAGTCTTTGAGATAGCCAACAAAGTTGACCTAACTAAGGGATCATATCTAAATATTACTATATGTCCATGTCATACAAGTCAAAATTATATAATTATACAAATTGCAAATAATAACTTTAAAGGTAATTATTGTGTAGAGAAAACACCCAATATAATAATATGAAAAATTGTTATAATGTCAATTCTAATAACAGCAAATAACAATCAAAACAATGTCACCAACTTTACGGTTCACGCGAGATGTGGCGGATGGAATTACAGGTATAAGTTTTATTAAAAAACAAGTAAGAAAGCTACAGTCGAGTTGGCTCGACTGTGAGATACCCGCCACCCAATTTTACCATCAAAATATTATATTTTTCAAAAATAAACTGAAAAAATACTTAAAAAATATACTAAAAAATACCAAAATAATATATCAAAATTTTCTTTGTTCGAAATTATTAGCTTGGCGGCACTTTTGTTGGTTTATTGAACACCATTATTATGTCACTGAGTGTCATAGCAATTAGCTAACGCCTTATAAAAGTAATCTTTTAATAACTCATGTGTTTTTTATCCGATTGTAACCAAATTCGCATTAATCATTAAGATGGTGATTAGTATTGTGCCTACCAAAATTGAACGTTCTAGGTTTAAAACATCGCTTGCAATTCAGTTTTTTCAATTTTCATGGGCGGAAAGCGGCGTGGCCGAAATCAAAAACAAACTTGATCTGCGTGCAACAATAAGATTTTTTGCTCTATGTCTTATAGTCTCTGAGATCTAGGTGTTCATACGGCCGGACAGACGAACATGGCTATATCGTCTCGGCTGTTGACGCTGATCAAGAATATATATACATTATGGGGTCGGAGATGCTTAGTTCTGCCTGTTACATACATTTTCGGTCGGCACAAAGCCATAATACCCTTCTACCCTTTGGGTAGGCGGGTATAAAAATTATATTTTTAATAAATTTCAAGCCAACAGAACCGTGGTTTATAATAAAACCTACTGTAATGTGGGAGAATATATTCTACAAAGTTGTTGAGGTTCATTAAAACACATTAGTGAACGTATAGATGTTTTATCTTTAGTTTTAGATCTAGATTTATTTCTGAATCGGACGTTCACCACTTGCGATATTACTGATTGCTTAATTCTAATTACAAAGGGTTTTTATACCATGGCGAAGCGTCTCAGACGACAGCATCGCACACTGAATATCCGCCTTATGTCGCTATAATATTTTGATTAAAAATATAACCGGCAAAATTATCTCTTAAATTCATCTGAATAAAACTTCCTATTTGAATCCACAACAAATTTTTATTTCTCTTAATTAAATTTTGTACGTCAAAATTGATATATTTCCATTAATATAAATTGATGGCAAACCCGAACAATCTCATCAGACCGCCAGTTCTTAACGACGATCCAAATCAAAGAGTAGAGCAAATACAGATACGAAGACAGTTTGAACACCAACAGAATAGAAATATAATGGAGGGAATTAACCAAGAATAACTCGCAGCTCTCGTCGGTCAAATTTTGGCTCAACAAAACGCTCCTGAAAACTTTGCCGATGTGCCCGACGTGGGCATTGCCCCAGAACATTTAAGGAACTTGAATGACCTGAACGAGTACCAGACATTGTAAAAAGTGTACGCGAATTCTCTGGCGATCCACCTCAGTTCAACTCTTGGAAAAGAGGCGTGGACCGCATTTTGGTGCATACCAGGGTACAGCGAACTATTTCGGTATTCTGCAAACCATCCGTTACAAGATAAAAGGCATTAGAAGCGCATAAAACTCCGCTAAATTGGTTGGCTATTTCAAATAGTTCAACACTCCATTACGCTGACAATCGCGATGTGAATACCAGTTGACCTCACTTGTGCAAGATCCGAACCAATCGGTCGAAGACTTCTACAAAACTGTTTCTAGGCATTTCCCCCTCATTTTAAATAAAATGGGTTCCATAGAGATGGGCGAAGAAGCAGAACAAATAATTACCAAGATGTACAGAGATAAGGCTCTGGATGCCTTTGTGCGAGGGTTGCAGGGCGATACAAACAGCATTACGAAAATCACTAACAGCATTACAAATTCCATAAAAAAGATAATAGGTTTAGCAGCGAGATTGCCATTAATCTTCAGAACCAAATAAGATTAATTAAAGAGGAAGTTATCAATATAATGTATGCCATACAATGGGCTAAGCTAAACTTAATAAATACATTTTTACTAGGACAATAATATAAGTATAATACAATAAAATACTTGAGATGGATGAAATTATAGAATTTTCTGACGTTTCAATATTACACAATAAAACAACACTACTTTACGTAATTAAAATTCCAAACCTCTCAAAACCAGAATAACAATACATTTTGGTAAAACTAATCATTAAAAATAAAGTAATTGTCAACACAGAATTGGACGATATCCTCGAGAGTGGGGAAGATATGTAATGCATACTTGGTACGTCTTCAAATTTTGTGTGTCTATTATCGACCAATTTCCAATTGGGCACGCATAATAAGTACAGTCTGGCAACTCGATCCGCTGCACCATTCTTATCAGCTGTAATTAATTAATTATACTAGATGCACTAATATACTAGATGCACTAACTAGTATCACTAAGCAATGAACATAATAGAGTCCGCATATCCAAAAACAATACGGTCTGTCGCATTTGGGTTTTCATAACCCCCGTGGCAGAGGCCGTGGCAGAGGCGCAGCGCTCTCTCGTGTTTGGCTCTCTCTCGAGAACTCGAGCTAGCAGTCGTGTTTTGAATTTTGAAAACGCCTGAGGCAGAGACGCAACGCTCTTGCACGTTCGGCTCTCTTTCTCTCTCTCTTCGTACGAAACTTGAAAAAGTGAACAGAGATAACTCGAGCATAAATTCAGTCCTAGAACGACGCTGTTTTGATATGTGTGTATTTGTATTTAGCGCACATACATATGAAGAAACATAATGTGTAGCAGTTGCTGCTTGTCCGATTGCTTCAAATTTAATTTTTCAGATTTCAAACTGAGTTTCATTTCAGAAGTGTTTTGCTTGGATAAGGAAAAGTACTCTTCTTCAATTTCATATATTGCTCTATCACTAATAACTAAAGAATTCTAGTCTAAGTCATCATAGGTGCGGTGCGTGCATCACGAATTGAATTGTTGGTTTCTGCCTGTGACCTTGTTGTTGTTCTATTCTGTTCCGCATAAACCAATTTGGCTTCGGAGAAATTGATACGTTAGAGTTTTGTTATTTACGTAATGCTGAAAACATAATCTAACATTTTCGTTGTGCAAATAATTGTAAAAATGCATAAATTATAATAAATGCATAAATTAAATAGCCGTCACAAAATAGTAAATTGCCGATGTCCGCTTCGAAGTGACACAATATTGACATGAGAATAGCAAAGTGTCCACTAATATTTGATCCCAATACAACAGCTCCCGTATATTTGGGAGGTAATGCTGCCACAAGCCCATATATTGTACTCTGATAGATGCCGTTGCACATATTTATTAGCACTATTAAGAACATGGTAGCCCAAAAGAATATGCCTGGCCACTCATAGGAATCCAGCATGGCAAGCCGTACTGTTATCATAAGAATAGCTATCTCCATCAGAATGTTGTAGACTATACGGCTGGTCAAATCGCCACCCAAATTGATGAAAATGTTAATCCAGTTGAAGAGTACATTTGGAATTTGTGAAGCGAATCCTACATTTTGCATAAAATTCCAACCATAATCGGCTTCAGTTGGCGCTGTTAAGTTTTTATCTAATTTGAACCCGAAATACGATTTTGCGGTTATAAACATGTTCCATGGCATGAGGGTTCCGAGTCCATGCAGTACAAATATGAAGAAGACGATTTTATATTTATCAGCTGGAGGCTGCACCAATCCGGCTATTTTCGATATCATTGAACCCGAGCCTTTTCCATTGGTGTCGGGTTGCATTTGAGACTCCCATTGTGGATTTAATGTCACTGACTTTTTTGATGAAATAAATGGAGAATCTTCTCCACCCATTTTTCTGTGTAGTTATTTAAAAGACGACGACAACGTTGTTGATATATAGGCGCGACTTTAATTAACTTTAATTAATTAGCAGTTGGTTGGCAACAGGTTCTTTCGTACTTTCGTACTAGTTTTGTTTCCATCAGTGCAAGGGTTTATATAGCTCTTCTATGAATGGCTTAGGTCTACATACAATCTTATTGATAGGAATGTAATAAACTATTATCGCTTATTTAAGACAAATGGTACTTAACTCTAACAAATAACAATATATTGCAACCAGATGGTGTGACACATGAGTTTCATGCCTATCTTCAAAAGGTTATTATTAGTTTAGGGTCAGCATGCAGCGTATCTTTGCCTTTCTATTGATACTGATGGTAACGTCTCGGTATCTGCTGCAGCGTACGATTTTCTGTTGATATGTAAAATCGTACATCCTCCCGGTCCTTGAACGGCTGTTCAAATGTCGTTGATGTTGATTTAAAATTGTGGATTTTCTTCGGCTGGTGAGTTTAGTGCTGTTTGTTTGCCGGAAGACCATCCTTTGTACCATTTATTTCTTAGATAGAATATGGTAATGATTAATGTGGTGATGTTCTATTGGTCCAAGTCTCTGGGGTAATTTGAGAGTATTGCTTGGTAGAAGTTCTTTTCTTAGCTGCTGTAGTTCTATATAGTTTTGACTCAGGTCTTCCTTCTTTAATATGGTATTAGGTCCAGCTGTAGTAGTTTCATTGTCGTTGATCACATCTCCAAAGCGAGCAAACGACGCATGGATATTTGTTTTTAATGTGTCTTTGCTTGTCAAAGTCATCATTGAATTGCGTAATGTGCATCCAGCCGATAATCTTAACATTCCAGAATTGATTAGAATAATGTCTGATGTCCCATCAGGACATACTTCTGATAGTTGTATTTGAGACTTTTAGCAAATATCCAATGATTTCGCGTGTGCATATTTAACCATGTGAGGGTTTTATTTGATTGCATTAAATGACACGGAGAATCTGTTTTGTTGTGAAATAATTGCATCTCATAGCTAATTTCAGCTGAGAACATCGTTTGCTTGTTATTTCATATAAAATCATCAATGTCTCTTGCATAACAGTTTTTAAAGTCACTTTCTGTTCTACAAAGGCATATCTGTGGTTGTTGACGGCGATGAAGGGAAAATTAATCTCAAACTTGATTAATCCTTCGGCGGATATTTTTGGGATCGGAATAAGCTTAAAGATATCCAGTATTTGTGTGGATACTAATGGAAGAGTAATCTTAATAATTACATGATCGTTGACTACAGTTCCTTCGGCCTTCATCATTTTGTAGAGCATGAGCATATTTTTTGAGTTCACTGGTAGCCTTTGTTCACTCTTTAAGTGCTCTCTTAAGTTGGAAGCCTTTGTTCACTCTTTAAGTGCTCTCGTACTTTATTAATTGTTGTGGTGATATCAATTCCGGACTAATTGTATTATGACGAATGTCCGTTAATACATTAAGGATCTCGCTTTGTACTCGCTGTAGAGTAAGTGTAGTGTACCATTGAAACGATTGAAAGTGATGTCTTTCCTTTAATGCGTCTGTCATAAATGCTTCAATGGTAGTAAGCCTTTTTGAATTGGATATTTCGTCTCGCCTTATTACATTTATTGTTGAGTCGATCAACGTAGTTTGATTTTCAAGAAGTTTTAATAGGTGATCTTCATTGTCCTTTACTTCCGAAATAGTCTCGGACATTCCAAGTGCGTAATTTTAATCGAGAATTCCAAATAAACTGCTAGCTATATTTCTAATGATGTCCAATGGTGCTCGTCGTAATTTTCTACTTGCAGCTCTTCTTTGATGTGCTTAAAATGTTGATACATGTTTGTACACGCATAAATTTCTTCAAGTCCAGAACATATATTTCCCATTGTTGTATTGGAACAAATTCCAATAGAGAATGTTTTCATATCTTGCCAATAATTTTTATACCCGCCTACTCAAAGGCTAGAAGGGTATTATGGCTTTGTGCCGGCCGAAAATGTATGTAACAGGCAGAAGGAAGCATCTCCGACCCCATAAAGTATACATATTCTTGGTCAGCGTCAACAGCCGAGACGATATAGCCATGTCCGTCTGTCTGTCCGTAATGAACACCTAGATCTCAGAGACTATGAGAGATTTATATCTCTCATAGTCTCTGAGATCTAATAGAATAGTGTGTGTAATTGTTGCACGCAGATCAAGTTTGTTTTTGATTTTGGCCACACCCCCTCCCGCCCCGTAATTGCAAGCGTCATTTTAAATCTAGAACGTTCAATTTTGGTACGCACAATACTAATCACCATCTTAATGATCTCTGCGAATTTGGTTACAATCGGATAAAGAACACAGAAGTTGTTAAGATATTACTTTTATAAGGCGTGCCACGTGCAACTGCTGGTGCTGCCTAGTTAGTTGCTACGACACTCCGCGACATTATAATGGTGTTCAATAAACCAACTAAAGTGCCGCCAAGCTAATAACTTGGAACATAGAAAATGTTGATATATTATTTTGCTATTTTTAAGTATATTATTTTTTAGTACTTTTTCAGTATATTTTGAAAAATATAATATTTTGATATTAAAATTGGGTGGCGGGTATCTCACAGTCGAGCAAACTCGACTGTAGCTTTCTTACTTGTGTCGTACTAGTTTTATTTCCATCAGAGCAATGGTTTAATTAGCTCTTCTCTGAATGGCTTAGGTCTACATACAATCTTAATGATAGGAATGTAATAAACTATTATCGCTTATTTAAGACAAATGGTACTTAACTCTAACAGATAACAATATATTGCAATCAGATGGTGTGACACATGAGTCTGCATGCCTATCTGCAAAAGGTTATTATTAGTTTAGGGTCAGCATGCAGCGTATCTTTGCCTTTCTACTGATACTGATGGTAACGTCTCGGTATCTGCTACAGATTGCATGCGGAAACTGCACATGTTGATCGACTTTTTATTATGTTATTATATTTAAATCATTAGTGTAGACATATTATATTTAAAATTCAACATTTTTTATTTCAAGTTAATATAGGCACATACAAAATGAGTATTTTGATATATGTATTTCAGCAGTGTTCAAAATTTAGGAAATTTAGGAGACTATCTTACATATGTACATTCATATGTACATATGTATCAAAATATGTATATATGAATTTGCTTAAACACTGCAATGCTTGCAATTGCTGATTCTCTGAGATAACCTGTGTCTGAAGGTGACATAATAACCGCAGTCAGGCATAATTTGAGATCAGATTTAAAGCATGAACTTTTACACATCGAAACCCGTAACTTGGCAGTTTTAAGAATTGTCGACCGAGTTTTGCTATGGCTGTGGCGCACTTGATAAGTATAAGCCTAATTGCCCTCAATGTAAGTCCAATTCGGAAATCTTGCGTCAGGATGTCCACCGTGTTCACATGGAGGATATCCGACATTATTCAAACTCCATCAGACAAAACTCCTAGTAACCCAGATTTATCAATTTCTCAGACCTTCAAACCTTACCATATTCGCTTAAGACAGTATTATGCATGTAGAAAAGATGTGGGTCAAGTCGAAACTCCTAAAATATCAAGAAACCGTTCTTCAGCAAAAGAGTAACGATATTAGACATTTTACAAATCTAGTAATTTACGGCAAAACTTATTTGGCATTATTAGATAGTGGAGCCAAAAAAAGTATTGTTGGTAATTGTGTAGCGAAACAAATTCTGTCAAAGCGAGACTACAAAACTTCGAAAAACTAAATGGCATAGTTCGTACTGCCGATGGACACAAACAAGTTGTGTCTGGAAAAGTTAAAATACCCTTGATTTATAACTCAATACAAGAAGAATTTGAATTTTTGATTTGTACCATTTATACAACAGAACATCATATGTGGAATTGACTTTTGGAAAAAATTTGGTATTTCAATTAATACTCTTGGTTTAGTTAATGAAGTAAATTTAGAAATATTGCATGAAAATAATATGATTGTTTTATCGGATGCTTAAAAAGCACAATTACAATCCGTTAAAAGTTTATTTCCGTCTTCAGAGCACAATGGCCTGGGACTAACTTCTCTGATCGAACATACAATTGAGCAGCAGATGCAAAACCAATAAAACAAAGATTTTATCCATTATCTCCTGCTAAAGAAAATCTATTATGTGCAGAAGTAGATCGCACTTGGATGCCATCGAAGAATCTCCTGTTTCGTCATGGTCTTCTCCAGTCACGTTAGTAGTTAAACCTGGAAAGGTTAGACTATGTTTAGACGCTCGTAAAGTCAATGCAGTTACTTGAAAGGATTCATATCCGATGCCTATCTTAGATGGTTTGCTAAGTCAGCTTCCGCCAGTTCTCTGCATTTCAAAGATCGACCTTAAAGACGCCTTCTGGCAAATACGTTTAGATTTGGAATCACGGGCAAAACCAGCTTTTACGATACCAAATCGACCATTATATCAGTTTACTCGGATGCCATTTGGTCTTACAAACGCTCCACAAACTATTTTTGTCTACGTGGACGAACATATCGAACACTTAGCTAACGTAGCTACCCAGGACTAACCATCAATATTAGTAAAAGTAAATTCTGTTTAAAACAATCTTGGATACGTGTAGGAAAAGGAACACTACAAATTAATCCCGATAAGATTCGCGCCGTTGATGAATTTTCTATTCCAAAAACCCGGAAGCAACTTAGAAGATTTTTGGGAATGATAGAATGGTACCAACGGTTCATTTCTCAATACTCTTATTTTCCCGCTAACAGAGTTATTACGTAGCAAGACGTTCGAATGGAACGATCAAGCACAACTAGCCTTTGACGAGATAAAACGCAAGCTATGTACAGCTCCTTTTTAATTCATCCGAATTACAACAAACCTTTTGTTATTCAGTGTGATGCTTTAATGTACGGAGTTGGCGCTGTATTAGTTCAAGTAGATGAATCTGGACACGAAAGACATATCGCCTATATGTCTAAGAAGCTCAATAAAGCACAACGTAACTACACCGTTTCCGAGTTGGAATGTTTCGCAGTCGTGTTAGCAATAAAAAAATTTCGTATGTAAATTGAAGGACATTCGTTTAAAGTCGTAATTGACAACGCAAGTCCTCGTTGGTTGATGAATCAATCTGATTTAAGTGGAAGGTTAGCGAGATGGGCAATTAAGCTGCAGGGCTTTTCATTTAACATAGATCACCGTAAAGGCAGCGAAAATGTTAGTAGCTGATGCGCTGGCCCGATCTTTCGATGACCCAGGATTTGCGGAAATTCAAATTGATGTTTATCCCGAAATAGACCTAGATTCTGATGCCTTTCAATCTACTGAATACCAGTCTTTAAAAGATAGTCTTCAGACAAGTAATCTTCCTGATTTTCGGGTAGTCGATGACTACATATACCGTCGAAGTTTTACTTGTGGTCAAGCCGATGATTGTTGGAAGCTATACGTACCAGAGCCCTTGCGAATACAAATGATACGCGCGGGCCATGATCAACCCTCTTCTAGCCATTGTAGCATTGCCAAATGCTTGGAACGAATCCGACGACGATTCTTCTGGCCAAAAATTATTGACGTGCGTGATTACATAAGCAAATGTGACATATGTAAAACAAAGTATCCGACTTATATTTTGAAACCACCCATGGGAAATCAAGTTTCAAGTGAACGACCATTTCAGAGGTTATATATTGACTTCATTGGCCCATTTCCGCGAACAAAGAAAGGCACTGAACAGTTAGACCGTATCGATGAGTTTCATAAGATAGAGACACAATTGAAAAACAATTTAAAAAGACGTACGATAAAAATCAGCGAACCTATGATTTACGTACCCGAACTCGTTCGTTTGAAGTAGGTCAAAAGGTAGTAAAACGTAATTTTGCTTTAAGTAATATGGCAAAAAATTTTAATGCAAAATTAGCCCCAGTGGGAAAGAAAGTCCGAGTAAAAGAAAAGTTTGAACAATCTTTATATTTTTTAGAAGATCTAAATGGAAAAGAATTAGTCAAATTCCACGCAAAAGACATATGGTGAAGCTTTCGATCTCTATATAATATCATGATTCCAGTTTTGATCTCCGTCTTCAAATTATTTTTGTCTATTATCGACCAACTTCCAATTGGATACGCATAATAAGTACAGTCTAGCAACTCGATCCGCTGCACCATTCATCTTAGCTGTAATTAATTAATTATACTAGATGCATTAATAGACTAGATGCACTAACTAGTATCTAATTAGCAACATTGCCAAAACTACTGCAGGTGATCTTTTTGACTAAGTGGCAACCTTGCAAAGTTTAATCGCAGCCAATATCACTTGGCACTTGCCCATATTATATTATAATTTATATTATAACGTTTATTGTAAACACCGCCTAAATGCACTAATATTTTATAATATTTTAAAACTCTTTGTGAATATCCCATCAATCAAAGGTACATTTATATTTGCTTTAGATTCGCTTATTATAATATAGTTCTAGCTGTTACATATATATATATCGCATTCTAATCCTCATTTTGGAAGTTCCAACAGCTCATCCGGAATCTTCAGGCATGTGGACAATGTAAAATGCGTAGGTGCATATTAAATATAAGTATATATATCACAGCCAGCAAAAACGCTAAACTCGTACAAGTTTGAATCCATTGAAACAATAATAGTCTAAAAGAATTGTTTATATAAAGCTATAAGCCATATATTAATTTACCATTATCGATTGGTTTCTCTCAAAATGGACTTGAGTTCCACAATAAATTTACCTATTTTCCATTTATAATGAATTAAATTAAATTTTTCTTATTGGGCACCGATTAGCAACTCACACCCAAACTTAGGTCACTAGGGTAGAATCATGTATTATACAGGTTTTGAGGGTATATATCTAGGAACTATTCCATCTTAGGTTCCAATTTATTAGGTGCATCTCATAGTTCGTCCGATTATTTAGGTTTTATCGTCCAGTTATATAATACCTACACTGTCTACAATTTCTTCATGATGTCTCGACTTGATATCGAATGATTTTAGCCGCGCCAACGAACTCCCCACTTTCCCTGAGCACAGTCGGAACCGTAGTAGATAGAGGGGTTGTTTTTATTCAAAACAACACCATACATGTTACAGTAAGAATTATAAAAAATGGCAAAAACTATAATAATAATAATATTAATATATGCGATAAGAAAGAAATTGTAAACATTAGAAATAAAACATATTTGCCTAGGCTCTTAAAAGAAGAAAAATTGCTCTGTGAGCTTAGCAAAGCTGACCATGTCGAAAAGATAGAGGAATCCGCAACGGACGGGACCCTAACTGCCCACCAAAATAACATAACGCATCTAGCGGGAACATACCTCATCAACTTCTGGATGGAATCCATATCAATTCAATTCAATTCAATTCAAAATTCAGCAACATAGAAACTACAATAGTAAAAACAGGCATTCAAATAATCCAAATCACCCCAACAGAGAGCAAACGACTTGAAATATTGCCCGTACAGGCTCTACAGGCCCTGCACATCAATAACACCGAGCGGTTGGATAATCTTCGCATAACACACGGTGTCGGCGTCTTTAGTCTTGCCTGCATAATAACCCACGAAAACCCCAACTACAAACGAAAGCCCCACCTAATATCAACGAGATACCATTCATTTAAAAAGCGCTCGAGGACAAGCGCGAATTGGAGGGGGAGGAGTTAAGAACAACAATATCCAAACTTTATGAGCAAGCGTCTCTCCGGCATCCGAAGCAAGCACCGAAATAAGAAACTGCTGAGACCGCTGACCAAACCAAATGCCGGGACCCACTGTTGGAGGCGTCACTACTGTGCTTAATTAATTTATATACACGAGACTTCAAAATAATTGTTAAACTTTTTGTAGCTAAATCCTGACGACTAACTTTATTCAATAGATATCGATGGATCTTTTTAGAGACTACATTTAGGTAATTCCCTCGATAATTAGTATAAAATGTAAATAAACTTGATATTCTGTATTCAATATTAAATTATGACCCATGATGTGACTAAAATTGACCAAACATACCGGCCGCCTTGAAGGCCAATATAAACTTGGCTCAGTCTGCAGGATTGCCAGCTTATCTACTGACCGACAGACGACTCCCTTGCTGGTGTCCGAATGTCCTTGGCAAGGCAGTTTCGATTCGACCAAGATTCCGTTGTTGCCGTGGCAAATTGTTATCTTGAATGATGACCATGCTCCCACGGGAACGTTGAAGACGATGCCCACTTGGTTCGACCGCGCAACTCATTAATAAAGTCCAATGGCCAGAATTGTTTTTTAAAGGGGATTAATATCTCAATGAAGAAGAGAGCTGCAAACCAAAAAATGTTCGAAAGTGATAGCAGCGAGATCACTCGGATCAGGCGATAAAGGTGATATCGTCAGTGAATTGAGGATTGATTCGACTTCTGTTACCGTTCCTGCGTGTGTTGACTGAACAAGAACTTTCTTAGCTCCTTGCTTGTATCCACAAAATTCGACATGTTGTCGAACGAAACATATATGCCACGGTACATGATTAGTTGACATCATTGCTGCAAATGTGCTGCAGATCCTGTAGTAGGATCCTATCAACAATGACAAGCAGCGAGACCAGTCCTAGAGGTTCAAATAATGCTGATGCAATGTACAAAATGCTTCTCTTGTTGACTGTTTATTGAACAATTTTTGGTGTTAATGCCAGCAGAAATATATCGGTGTGTTGATTCCAACTAACTAACACCAAGGGCAATCGTTAATCCGACATCACGAGTGTTTAGATTCTTATTCGTGGAGCTCTTAACAAAGTCAGCATGATTACAATGTCACTTAGATAACGGAAAGTGAGCTCCACGCAATATTTCCGTGACTTCATTCTTGATTGTGCGAACAGTTTGTAACCATTGATACCAGACAACATATAATACAAATCAAATCTGTTCTCGTCTCGCATTGTGACTGGTTGTGTTTTTGACTGTGCTCAGTGATTTTCGTTAATTTATCTTGTTTTTTACATTCTAACTTTGTTTAATTTTGTCTAATTTGATCAATAACTTGCGGGCTTTATCATAATATTAATCTTTTTTTTATTATTTTGTGTCTGTGTGGTGCAAATCAATTGCAATTTATTTGCTTATTCTGTGCTAGTGCATTTTGTTGTTGTCAGTTTTTTTTTGCGTTCATTGTTCAGCCTGTGCTTAGCAATGGTTTTGTCTTGCTTATCGTTCGTTCTCCGTTTTAGCTCTGTGCAAGTGTATTTTGTTGTTGCCCATTTTTGTTTCGGCGCATTGTCTGTGCAGTGCTTGTGTTAGATTTGCTCAGTCTCTGTTCCGTTTTTTGTAGTTAACTGTAGTGCCTAATTTTTTGTTTGTGTTTAACCTAGCGTTGTTTTCTTTCTCTATTTTCTTATTTTAAAGTGCAGTGTTCTCTTTTTGTGCCCTACATTTTTTTCGTTACTCAATTATTAAATCATGTTTGTCTGCTCAGTCCGATCCTAAGGCTGAATTTATTGACTGTTGGTTGGGTGATAACGTTTCGCATGTGAAGTGCGCTGGTTATACGCAACGCATCAAAGATTGTTTATCCAATAAGTCCGGTCTTAGATGGAGCTGTTTGAAGTGGACATTCAAATGTTCATGAGACAGACAAGGGAGGGCTTTGTGCATTACGTAGATCTTTTAATAAGCTACTATCAGAGTTTGACACCATGGAGTCTCAGTTCAATAATTTGAAGTTATTGAATGCGCCATCGGTGACTATTGACGTTCCGTCATCTTCTAATGTGGTACAACCCTTGTGCCCATTATTGTTGCCTACTCCAGTTACCCCGATTAATAGTGCTCGCCCAGAGGCTCAACTCATAGGCTTCAACACTCCGGCCCCTCCGTCATGTTCTCCTTCTGTGGCAATCGAAACATTGCCAGTTATCTCTTGTACCCCTCCTCCAGGTTCAGTGACAACTAACTTGGTTGCAAAACCTCTTTCTGCTGTTCCCTTAAAGAAACAGCTTTTTGTCTCTCGTCTTAATCCAGACACGTCATCTGAAGATGTAAAATCATATATACAATCAAATCTTCCCGATCACGTTAGTGTAACTGTCGAGAAATTTAAATTTAATTATGCCAGGGAGATCTCCTCTTTTAAAATTGGTTGTTCGGCTGAAGTTTTTAAGTCTATTGCTTTGGCTACTTTTTGGCCGCAACACCTAATTGTAAAAGAGTATGTATCAAAAAAAAGAATCGGTCTCCGATTGCACTGCCTCCTATCACTGGTATTGCCTCTTCCTCTAATATTAACCCCAAAAAACTAACTCCATCCTTCCTTCTAGCGTATCAAAACGTTAGAGATCTTAATTCTAAACTTTCCCAACTATTTGTTGATTGTTTTTCTTTGGAGTTTGATGTCATTATCATTTCCGAAACCTGGTTAAAGCCAGATATTACTAATTTTTCTTTGTTTTCTGATAAATACACCTCTTTTAGATGTGACCGTGTTTCACGTGTCGGAGGTGGCGTTTTAATTGCTGTTAATTCTGACCTTCCGTCTGAATTAATTTCTTCTCGATGGCATGTTGACATCGAATTTGTAGGTGTAAAAATTTCATTCAATAATTTTTCAATTTTTATCAGCTGTTCGTATATTCCTCCCCAATCCGATATGGCCATTTACAATGAACACCTTTTTGCAATTAAATATATTTCTTCTCTTCTTTTCGGATAGAGACTTTTTATTTGTCTTTGGTGATTTTAATTTGCCCAACGTTATTTGGTTAGACACACCTAATGTGTTGACCCCATCTAGTTCCCATGAATTTATTAATTCGTTTGTTTGATATCTCTTTGACGCAAGTTAACCTGGTGCGTAACTGTAAAGGTCGTATGCTTGACCTTGTCTTTTCTTCTGACCCAGCTTGTAGTTATACTAAACAAATTCCTCCTCTAGTCACTCCTGAAGACCTCCACCATCCCACTTTAGAACTTACTTTCAATTTACAAAATTTCAATGCAATTGCTTTAGAGAGTTCATGTTCGTATGTTCGCTGTTTTTGTAGAACAGATTTCGTTAAACTCAATAGTCTTATAAATCTTACTGACTGGTCTCAACTGTACTTTTGTACTGACATAAACAGTGCTTCTTCTATTTTTTATAATATTCTTAATTCAATTTTGAGCAAGGTGTGCCTCGTGTTAAACTTGTGAGGACGAACCGTCCACCTTTGTTTACACGTGACTTGATGCGCTTAAAAAATTTGAAATCTCGATATTATAAAAATTCAAGAGTTCGGGAAACTCTTCTGATTTCTCTCGTTATGTTATTGCCAGATCTAATTTTGTCTCGTCTCACTTTAGAACTTACTTTCAATTTACAAAATTTCAATGCAATTGCTTTAGAGAGTTCATGTTCGTATGTTCGCTGTTTTTGTAGAACAGATTTCGTTAAACTCAATAGTCTTATAAATCTTACTGACTGGTCTCAACTGTACTTTTGTACTGACATAAACAGTGCTTCTTCTATTTTTTATAATATTCTTAATTCAATTTTTGAGCAAGGTGTGCCTCGTGTTAAACTTGTGAGGACGAACCGTCCACCTTTGTTTACACGTGACTTGATGCGCTTAAAAAATTTGAAATCTCGATATTATAAAAAATTCAAGAGTTCGGGAAACTCTTCTGATTTCTCTCGTTATGTTATTGCCAGATCTAATTTTGTCTCGTATAACTCGCGATGTTATAAAAATTATCTAAATCGCTGTCGTTTAGAATTTGCTCATAATCCACTACAGTTCTATAATTTTGTAAATATGAAACGTAAATCCTCTTCTCTACCCTCTTCTGTCATTCTTGGAGATATGAAAGCAAATTCTGATCAGGCCTCTGCCGATTTATTTGCAGATTTCTTCCAATCCACTTATATTGTTTCTGTATTACCTACTTTGCCTTATCAATATCGTATTCAAACATCTAATTGCATTTTTGATCCTGTCATCACAGAAAGTTCGGTTCTTAACGAACTTAATTTAATCAAGCCTGTGTACTCACCAGGTCCTGATGGAGTGCCAGGATGTGTACTCAGGTACTGTGCTGGTTCTCTATGTAAACCCCTTCATAAATTATTTGACTTGTCTGTTAACTCCTGCTCTTTACCTCAAATTTGGAAGGAATCGTTTATTGTTCCTCTTCATAAGAAAGGTTCAAAGTCCGAGGTCAAGAATTATAGAGGCATTTCTAAGTTGTCTGCTTTTCCTAAGGTGTTGGAGAAAATGATTACTTGTCAGCTCCAACATTCATGTAGTTCTATTATTTCACCTTATCAACATGGTTTTGTGAAAGCAAGATCTACTACCACTAACCTTCTTGAATTTACCTCGTTTGTGATAGCAGGATTCCATAATAAAATGCAGACTGATTTTGTATATACTGACTTTAGTAAGGCCTTTGATTCTGTAAACCACTGTCTTTTGCTAAATAAACTACAGCTTTCTGGATTTCCACATAGTCTTCTTATGTGGATTTCTAACTATCTTAGTTCGAGAACTCAAAAAGTTCTCTTTAAATCTTGTTTTTCAAAGCCCATTTTTGCTACTTCTGGTGTACCTCAGGGTAGTCATCTTGGTCCTCTTCTTTTTAATCTTTTTATTAATGATCTTCCTTCTATTATTCCCAATTCCAAAGTATTAATGTATGCTGACGATGTGAAGTTGTGTTTCTCGTACAATGATATTAGCTCTCACTGCCTTTTGCAAGCAGATCTTAATCTGCTTTCAAATGGTGTAGTGACAACATGTTGCAACTTAATTGTTTAAAATGTAATTATCTTGGACGTTGACGTACTAACGGCAGTACGATCAAGTGTCCCAGCGACACCAAGCTCGGGCTTGTTAACGCGCGGACCTAGGCAGACACGACCACCCGCCCATCCGACCGAGGGGCAACCGCATAACGTGCGGGAATGGAGGTCGCGAACAATTAACACAGACAAAACAACCAAATTGTATTAACAAAAAGAATAACATAATAATAATAATACTATTACTACTAATAATAATAATTAGAACTATTCTTAAATACGAGCTAATGTATGTTTTAATTTCTAAGGTAGTGTTAGTATTATTAACTAGACTAGAAAAGTTATTATAATTTACACATAAAATACGGAAAGGATTGTGACTGGCATAGTTAGTACTACAACGGGAAAGTGAGAGGGAAGGAAATTTCTAGTCGTTCTGACCGGAACGGCAAAGCTAATCTGACTTGTCAACTGCAATGAGTCAATTTCGCCAATGATTAGTCTATGTAGAAACACTACACCTAGCATAGTTCTACGGTCAGAAAGAGAAGGAAGGTTTAGTAATAAAAGTCTACTACGATAAGAAGGCAATCTAATTGTGGGATTCCAGCTAAGACTACGAAGAGCAAAAAGAAGAAATTGTTTCTGCACTGATTCAAGCCTATCTTGATGAACCCTATACTGGGGGAACCAGATATTAGATCCATACTCAAGAATAGGACGAACCAGTGAGATGTACAAGTGTTTAGTAATGTAGGGATCGTTAAATTCTTTTGACCAACGTTTAATAAATCCAAGGACACCCATGGCTCTATTAGAAGCAGCCAAAATATGCTTATCAAACTTTAATTTTGAATCAAGAAGGATACCTAAATCAGTTACTGACTCTATTCGCTCAAGTGGAGTATCATTAAGATGATAATTATTTAAATGGAGAATACCCCTAAAAAATGTCATAAGTTTACATTTATTGCAATTAAGATTTAATAAATTTATAGCACACCACGATTGAAAACAATCAAGGTCAGATTGCAATCTGAGGCTATATATGGGATCATTAAAAGTCAGACAAATCTTAACATCATCTGCATACATAAGTATGCGAGAGGATGATATAACGGACGGTAGATCATTTATAAATAATGTGAACAGCAATGGGCCTAAATGACTTCCTTGGGGTACGCCGGAAGTGACTTGGACAGTCTTGGACACAGAGCCCTTGCTGGTAGGGTGAAATTATAGATTTACAGCAGTGTTGCAGTTGAGAAGTTATTAGTTTCTCAAATGCTTTGGGAATACCAGACAACTTGGAGATACCTCTATAGTTTTGAACGTTGGATTTATTTGCTTTTTTCAAGAGAGTAATAATGTAAGACTCTTTCCAAAGATTAGGGAAAGAGCACAACTCTACAGACAATTCAAATAATTTTAAAAGTGTTTTACAAAGTCCCTCTGCACAGAACGTAAGCATGCAACTAGGAACACCGTCAGGGCCAGGAGAAAAAACTGGTTTACATGACATAGGAGTAAACTTTCAGAAAGTAAGGGACCAAAAATGCAATTCGCTTGGTTTACTTGATACGGATAAGACTGGGCTCTATAAAAAGTTGATGTGGAATAGGTCGTTTGAAAAAATCGGCAAACAGATCGGCAATGCCACGATCATTAAAAGCTGTCTTTTTATCATAAAATAATGTTGTTGGAAGTTTTGACGTCTTTCGCTTCGAATTAACGAAGTCATAGAAGCGTTTCGGGTCACGCTGAAACGTAAGTCTGCACTTTCTCAAATAATCCTTGTAGCAAAGATTATTTAGCGTGGAGAAATCGGAACGAGCAATAGTGTAGTGAGAAAAATATAAGAGAGAGCCGGTTTCCATATATTTTTTATAAAGCTTTGATTTTTTATTCTTTAACTTTTTAGTTCTTTGGTAAACCATAACGGTCTATTAGACAATTGTGGAGTACCAAAGGGAACACAAGCATCAAACAGAGAGTTTAATGTAGAATAAAAAATTTCAACTGCCTTGTCCAGGTCAATACACGAAGAAAGTTGGGACCAGTCAGTACGTGAAAAAAGCAAAGAAAGTTTTTTAAAATCGGTCTTCCGAAAACAACGAACTCGCTTCTCCAGTAAAACACCTGCAACCGAAACACTTGCTGGTAACTCAATCAGCACCTCCAGAGTAGGGTGGTAGGGATCCTCAGGTGATGAAATAGGATTTAATCTGGACATCCAAAACAAAAAATCAGATCAAGCATTTTACCTAGACAATTTGGTATAGAATTGGTTTGAGACAAAGCTATATCAAAAGGGCTATCAACGAAGGATTCAATACGTTGGACTCACATGACGAAAGCCACGAAAATCCAGAAATATTAAAATCTCCAAGAACTATTATGAAATCACGATCAGAAAGCATTTCAGAAATACTATTGATTACAGAAAAATGGGATAAATACAGAGAGTTATCTGAGGCAGGAGGTATATATGAGCAGGTGATAAAGATACTAAAACTACAATAAATTAGTTTTACAGCTACAAATTCGATATCTAAATCACTACCTAAATCTACGTGCTCAGAAGAGATATCAGCATCGACAGCAATAAGTACACCACCACCACGACTCTGCATGCGATCACGTCTATAGACAGAAAATTTGTTATTAAAGATTTCAGTTTCAAAATATCATGCCTTAACCAAGTTTCAGTGAAGGCAACGACATGAAAAGGATAATTTAAGCTATCTAAATAAACATTATTAAGTTTACTACAAAGGCCTCTTACATTTTGATAGCCAAGCAGGAGAGAAGTTAGTTTTGAGCTATCAGATAGAGTTTGAGGCTTAGAGGAATTGGTGGTAACATTTGGATGTAAAATCGGTGGCCGATTTTTCTTTTTATTTACATACTCTTTAATAATTAAGTATTCCGGCCAGAAGTCTTTTGAGCAAACTTTACTAAAATGCTCGGCAGGAACACTTATTTTGAATGATGCGATTTCCCGTTCATATGAGAAGTTAAATTTTTCCACCTTTAATGATGCTTGAATTTTGGACCGAATAAAGGTCCTAATGTCGTCAGATGACGTATTAGGGGCAAGCCTAGAAACAAAATTTGTTTCATAGGTGGGACACTCTACTATAGTGTTCTGAGCAACTGTAGCAGAAGTCGAGATAGGAGCATCTGTACTAGCTGGTAGAACGTTAGGTACAGCAGAAGGTTGATCATGTTGAGTCTCTGCAACATTAACAACTACTGCAGGTACCGAGACTAAAACGGGATCAGAACAAATGACATCCATGGGAACAATGTCATTGTTGGCAATCATTGACGCTGACGAGTGTCGAGGGTGGGAGACGTAAATGACATTAGATTATTCGGAACAGACGAGTTGTTGACCAGCTCAGGGACATCAAGTTCGTTAGGGCCAATGGACAAACGAGTACGCTTTGGAGACTCGGTTAAAAGCTTCATGCATTAAACCCAGAGTCGAAAGTTGCGAAACTATCCGCAAGTTTTTTGAAACCTGCGAATAGATCACCAAAGCCTTGCTTCGTCTGACGTATGAATCCCGCAACATCCTTTCAACATCCCTGCATGACTCACATGTCCATCTTAAACCAGATTTTGAGCCAATTAGGTCGACTATACGGCCAGTGAAGCCAGCACATTTTTCATGTGAAACATTGTCACAGAGCCAGCAGCAAACGAAACCCATTTTTGCTTTTTTTGGTACACGGCATTTTTTATTATAGCAGACAAACATACTGCAGGTTTTAGAGTAAATAAAAATTAAATGAAACCAAAAATTTAAATAAGATATATACTTACAGAAAAACAGCAAGCACAAAATCACAATCGCGGGCGCGACGAAAGCAGAGAAAAGAATAGCCAAAAAAACACAAATTTACTGTAAGCTCTCACAAACAGAAAATTAGGCCTTACAAATTGTTGATATACTAAAACACACAATTAATTGTAAATTATTGAATATTATTACACTGTGACTAAACACTCCGATGTATAGCACAGGTATTGTTAGTTTGCAAACAAAATTATTTAATAACAAGGCGCAGGAAAGGTAAAATAACAAATGTTAGTTGACAGCAAAAAAACACGTCCGAATGCGAAAACGAATACGAGCGAATTGATGTTATGTTAATGTTATGTCATTTTATAGAACCTCACCACATATCGTTACTTACAGTCTCGAGCAGGTTAACATTGAGAGATTGAATAACGCTAAAGAATTAGGTATTTTCCTAGATCATAAGTTGAAATTTGACCACCATATTTCTTTTTGCTGTCAATAAGGCGACTCAAGTTCTTGGCTTCATTAAACGATGGTCCAAAGAGTTTGATGACCCTTATACGACAAAATTACTTTACACTTCTCTTGTTCGTCCAATTTTGGAATACGGTTCTTATGTCTGGTCCCCACAATATTCTGTCCACCAAGACAGAATTGAATCAGTGCAAAAGAAGTTTTTACTTTTTGCCCTCCGTCGCTTTAACTGGGTTTCTGGTTCTAATTTGCCTTCTTACTCTAGTAGACTTCTTTTAATTAATCTTCCATCTCTAACTAATCGTCGTGTTGGGTGGGTGTTGTTTTTATTCATAAACTAATTGGTCGATTTATTGATTCTTCTGTGTTATTAAGTCAAATTTGCTTCACTGTTCCCTTTAGAAGAACTCGTAATTTTAGACCCTTGTCTTTAAGTACATGTTCCTCTAATTATTTGTTGCATGAACCTTTTCGTGTGCTCTGTGTCGATTACAATAGAACTTCTCATGTTTTCGCCACAGAGTCCTCCTTGTTTATAATTAAGAAACTAATTTTAAACTTTCTAATCAGTAGTCATAGTAATTAACACTAACACTGTGATCTGATTGGGTTTTCCCCAATTTTTGCAACAAATGTTGGATCACTTTATATTGAACTTTGTATACCCCAGTTTTACATACATTTTACATACTTTTAAATACTTTAAATATTGGTTTAAATATCATTTTATTTTTAAATTATAATTTTAATTTATCTTTCTTTAATTTGTTAATTAATCTGTTCGGCTGCCTTTGGCTGACTTAAATAAATAAATAAATAAACACGTAGAATGAATTTTGAATAACCGCAACCGCTACTAGATATTCCGCGCAATGCAGCTCCTACGTATTGCTAAGTACGTTACTAAAGCTGCTTCGTATTCAATAGATATGTGCGCAACTTGTCGTTTGAAAAGTATGTACTGATATTTTCGATCGTTAATATGAAGATATACTTGCCTGTATTTTTGTTACATCAGCTGTAATGGCATAGATGTAACCTGAGTTTGCAGCAACAGTAAATAGAAATCGTCTTGAATAGTCAAGCCAACTAATAACGTTGAGAAAAGTATGGTTCAAGATACATGGAGAACGACTAAGCTTCTGATAACTTTGGCTGTCATTCGTGTCATTTGACCTAAGCGCTCATGCTCTTTCATGAACTCGCAGTATTGTTTACGAACTTCGGAAGAGTTCGTAAGACAACGCTCCAGGCTGAGGATCTTACGATACGCAATGTCGAATGACTGTCCGAGCTGGCCTGGATCGTCTTTAAATGGCAGTCAATAGTCGTTGGTAATAATGTTCTCCACATGTTTGATGCTAACGTTTTCGTCGATGGCTTTATGATGGTGGCTTCAATCTAAAAATGTACTAGACTAAAAATGTATCGATGTCGACATCAGGTTGAAACGCTAATGGTAATTCAAATGATGATCACTTGCGGTTATCTTGTGCTGTCGACGTCCGAATGAGTGTATGCGTTTGGTATGGTTTCCAGGGCAGTTTTGTAATTGAAAGCCCTCTCATCAACCCATTGAGACAAAGCCGGTGTCGTTTAACCGAATCGAATCGTTGCGTTATGTTCAAGAATTTGAATTGCTCGATCGCCATCAACATATGCGCAGCGTCCGAGCACAGCACACTCACATTAGTTAGAGCGAACGATGAATTGTGAATTTTACCGGAATTGCGATTAAATAAATTTGGATTGTTCTGACTCTTGTGTATGATGAAGTTGATAATAGGAACTGGAATTGGCGGCTCATAACTTCAAGGCACTGAGTTCAAGATGGTATATAATAGTTTGACGATTCTTTCCATTTCTTCTTAGTTTCTTGATCGCATTTCTCGATAATGATATGGATAAGCATTGCTTGAGAACAGAGTGTCGCATTGTTAATTAAGGAACGTAACGTGGCATTTGATGGACTGGTCGACGTCTTGCTTAAGTCCAAAATTGCCAAGAAGCATTGTAGTTCACCGGATGATCTCCTGCTATCCTCTCCGATAATAAACGCTTGAGGACAAGCTTAAATCTTAAGGAGGGGGAACTGACGTATTCTCTCCGCATCTACTTGACCACACACACACACTGTGTGAAATTTCTGCGCGGACGTATTTCTGACCGGCTTCGCCAAAATTCTGCAATTTGCAAGAAAGTATTATCGCTTTATTCAACTCTCGGTATTACGAGGACTCACCTGAGATCTTAGACAACTTAGCGGAGGCGAGTTGTATTGAATTCTTGCTTTTGCCTTCTGTGAGTGTGCTCTTTTTCTCACCTAAGTAGCTATGGAGGAGGGCTGCACACACTCCAATCGCCACAGCTGTTGAGTAGCAGTGTGTCCTGTCTATATATCTAGCCTAAAGACGCAATTTTGCATACTCTCAGGAGCTTACCTATTTTTAGTTGCCTCACCTAGGGTTGCAACAGCTGCCGAGGACTGCCCCCAAAGTTAGGCTGGATCCGGTCAGATGCTGATCGGCGCTGGAGCGTTCACGCGCCAATGGCAGACTGCCGGCGATGCATCTGCTACCCCACGCGTCGGATCCTAATGGTAACAAGGGCAGTCTACAACCTGCGACCCATACTCTACTGGAGAAATCTGCGGAGCAAAATGGCGACCACATAAAGGGTCACCACCACTACAGCTCGACTTCACTCCAAGATCCCTTAAAAAGGATGTGAACGACATAAGTTATACAGTGAAGGGACTCAATGAGTTATTCGAGAGCCAGCGACACATTAGCCAGAGTGAACAGAATTACTCAATCAGTCATTACAAAAATTTAAAAGAATTTACAGAACTTTGGAATTTCAGAATTTCAGAACTAAAAAAAGTTGGGTACGGATTGGTAACAACACTATTAATAATCAGAATAGTAATTATATCTATTTATATAATATTTATACACTAAAATGCAAGAAAAAAAATTTTCACCCACATTTAAATGCCATGATCTTAAATATGCCAAATACCACTGAAAACCTATTATAAACATAAATAACAGTGAAATTCCGTATTTAGAATAAGCGCACCAACATGTGTTGTAAACATAAATACACTTACCACCAATATTGTACATAAATCGACAATTAAGAAGAGGAGATCAACTAAAACGGTGCTCAGTTGGTATCTTGATATTAACGAACACGTAATTCGCACTTTGTTCACTAAAAAGGACCAATTGTTGAAAATGCGAAATTGTGAAACCACGCAGTGTCTTTTGTTAAATAAGTAAAACTGTGACAGGTGCAATCCAATTCGGGTATACCCGAATCAGGATGTTCGTTGACCCTTAGAGGCGAAGGAAGGCACATACCCTCTGAAACTCGTTGTAAGATGCCAGACATGACCTCGGATGAAACCAAAATAATAAATTGTATCCCATCATACTAGTATTGCATGGAATAATTGTCACCAATCATTAATTGATCGTAAATCGATCTTTTGCCAACGAATATCTGGCCTTATTGGATAGCGGAGTAAACAAAAGCGTCATTCGAGGCAATTTAGCAAAAAGACATTCTCACTTCCGAAATTAAATGGAGAAATATGTACTCTGATGGGTATATTAAAGGGTTGAGGGTACAATTTGCCTTCCCATCGCATCTAGCTCAATCAGTAAGCCGTTGGAATTTCTTATTTTGTCTTCCATAAAACAGGAATGGTATGGAATTCTGGGAAAATTTCGGCATTACCTATCACATTTATGCGCGCTTAATGAAATAATAGTCCAATCATGAAGGTCGATAGTTTTGAAATGACAAATTCAAGAGACTAAGTCACATATCGAATATTTTCCTGCCATGATCTTAAATATGCCAAATACCACTGAAAACCTACTATAAACATAAATAACAGTGAAATTCCGTATTTAGAATAAGCGCACCAACATATGTTGTAAACATCAATACACTTACCCCCAATATTGTACATAAATGCACAATTAAGAAGAGGAGAGCATACCATTGACACCGAAGACGATCAGCCCATTAAACAAAGGTTTTATCCCCTGTCATCTGCCCGAGAGCTAATTCTTTGTAAAGAGAACTCCGAGCTCTTGGATTAGGTCTATCGAGGAAGTACCATCCTCCGCTTGATCATCCCCAGCAGTTATAATCGTAAAGCCAGGAAAAATTAGATTTTGTTTAGATTTTCGAAAAGTCAATTAACTGACTTTAAAAGACGCGTATCTGATTCCAAATCTCGATGGCTTATCGAGTCAACTGCCACCGTTTCCATGCATCTTTGTACCAATTTACAAAAATAGCATTTGGTCTTTGTAATGCGCCATAGACTATATGTCGACTTATGGATCTGGTAATACCATATCAAAATGTCACATCCAAGTCTTCTAAGACGACCTATTGGTTTTGTCGCCATCTTTCGAAACACATATGACGCATTATGTTTAGATTGACACATTGTTACGCAAGGTTTTTCTTACTAAGAACATTATAAAAACAAGTATGAAAGTTACTGTCGAGTGTGCTCGTCCGTGAGATACCTGCCACCCAATTTTACCATCGAAATATATTTTTTCTTTGTTCGAAATTATTAACTTGGGGGCACTTTAATTGGTTCATTGGACACCATTATTATGTCGCGGAGTGTCATAGCAACTAACTAGGCAGCACTAGCAGTTACACATGGTAACGCCTTATAAAAGTAATTTCTTAATAACTTCTGTGTTTTTCCGATTTTAACTAAATTTTCAGAGATCATTAAGATGGTGATTAATATTGTGCGTACCAACTGACGCTTACATTTCAGTTTTTTTCAATTTGCATGGGCGAAAGGGGGCGTGGCCTAAATCAAAAACAAACTTGACCTGCGTGCAACAAATAAGACATACTGTCCCGAAAATTTGGTTGCTCTATCTCTTATAGTCTCTGAGGTCTAGGTGTTCATACGGACGGACAGACGGACATGGCTATATCGTCGCGGCTGTTGACGCTGATCAAGAATATATATACTTTATGGGGTCGGAGATACTTCCTTCTGCCTGTTACATACATTTTCGGTCGGCACAAAGCCATAATACCCTTCTACCCTTTGGGTCGGCGGGTATAAAAAATGTAACTGTGTTAGTTTTATTTTATGTATACATATATAATATATATGTCGGAGATAAATTTTCATTTTCGTCGTTCATGATTATTAACTTCTTTTACTGTCGCGCAGCGAGTCGCAATGCTAACACTTCTGTTCTTTTCGGAGGCCAATTCGAACTGTCTTTTCTCTTCTTGTTTCTTCTTCCTCCTCACCTCGCATTGCGCCACGCTCAGCAGGGATTTTCGCTCTCCTTCCCCACAGCGCTCTTATACAGAGACTCTCATACACACGCTCTCTCAATAAAGCGCTCTCTCTCTCTTTTCATTCCTTTTTATCCTCATTTATTTCCATAGCGAATGTACAGAGGGACTTACAATTATCATTAAATCTTTTTAACCAAGTAAATTCCCGACACGGCCTTCCTGACTATAACACGTCCTCGTGTTCCTTAATTCAACATAAACTTCATTTTATTTCTTTCTTCTTTATTCTTAATTCAACATAAACTTCATTGTATTTCTTTCTTAATTTTTCTAATGTATCGCTTGACTTCATTACTCATATCATTCTACTTAACTTTCCATAGTAAATTTTCTCACACTTCTTGTGTCTTCAAATGTTAGTTTGGCGGGATAAACCTTTTCAATCTTCTCTAGAGCACACGCTCTCTTCCGCACAAACCCTACAATTTGGCTATCAACCATACATTTCATCAGAGATTAGCTTAGTAGGATATTCTTCAACTTAACGCTTAGAGTACAGGCTCTCTTCTACTCAAGCTCAATCGTCTGGCTATCTTACACTAGTCATCAAATGTCAGTTTAGCAGGCTTTACACTTTCCAATTGGAGTACACGCTCCCTTCTGCACAAACTCGACCATTTGGATACCAATCCGCTCACAACTCATTATCGGATTCCTTTTCTACATTTTCTTCTCTGTTGCCGTCGTCAAGCTCTTCTATTAACTCACGAGTTTCTCTTTCATCGGGCAAACTGCGTACACTATCATGTGGATACTTGTACATTCGCTTAGTCGTTAATGATTTCAACATGTAACGATCTCCATCTAGCAACTCTACTATAACAAACGGCCCTTTGTACTTAGGATCTAATTTCGTTTGGTGTCTTTCTTCACTCTTCAACAACACATGATCACCAATATTATATTTTACCACACGGGCATGCTTTTTATCAACTCTGGCCTTGTCATACTTTGCATTTCTTTCAATGTTTTCTTTAGCCTTCTCTCTAGCTTTCTCCAGATCTACTGGCATTTCTTCGTTGATGGTCAACATTCCCATCGGCCTTGCCTCTTTTCCTATCAGCAATTCTAAGGGACTGTGCTGAGTCACCCGATTAGTGGTGCAATTTATGGCCAACTGTATCTCACCCAATGCCTCCTGCCACGAACGTTCGCTAGTCTCTACTGCTGTTAACATCCCTTTAAGTACACTCATCACTCGCTCTACCTGCCCATTCGCTCTGCTAGCACCAGTTGCTATCACGTGTAAATCCATTTTGTTTGTATTACAGAACTTGCGAAATTCGCTACTTGTGAAGCATCGTCCCTGATCCGCTATAATCCTACTGGGGACGCCAAATATCGATATGGCGGACTTCACCGCCTGTATGCAACTAATCGAGTCTAAATTCCAGGTGTGGTACAAATAGACGTACTTAGTGAACGCATCAATTTGTACAATGACATATTCCTTTTCGTCTTTCTTGCCACTCAATTTCCCACTTATGTCAATATGAATGGTATGCCACGGTATCTCTACTTTGGGTATTGGATGTAATTCTGTATGCGTTCTGCCTGACGCTGATTTCGATAATATACATGTGACGCAATTTTCCACGAATTTCCTAACATATTTTGCCATATTTTCAAACCAGTACTGCTCGTAGACCTTATCTAGTGTCTTCTGCCAACCCATGTGCATTATGGCCTCGTGAATATGATTAACAACGGACCATCTAAACGCCCTCGGAATAACAGGCAAGCATCGCGTCTTGCCATTTCTTTGAATAATACGATGCAACAGACTCTTTCTAATCTCATACGTGTTCGCTTATCCTCTCTGCATCTCGTCACTATTCAACTCGCTCATAATGTTCGAAATGTTTTCATCGCGCTGCTGCTCGGATACCTAGCCAGTTGTGTGTGATAGTTGCCAAGTCAACTCGTACTTCCACAACTTTGCTTGTATTTGTTTGTGCTTCTACAGCGACAGGATTCCTCGATAAGCAATCAACATGCGCCATTTGGCTCCCTTTGCGATATTCAACGTGGAACTCAAAGAGTTGCATGAATGACCACCATCGATGCACTCGCGGGGTCAATACCGCCTTGTCCTGACTCGCCTTAATAGCATTGCAGTCTGTATACACAGTAAACTGTCTACCGGTTAAATAATGGCGAAAGTGCTTGATGGCATTAAAAACTGCCAGTGTTTCGAGCTCATAAGAGTGGTATTTAGATTCTGCTAACGTGGTGCATTTGCTAAAATACTCGATTACCCTGCGTTTTCCTTCCACTTTGTGCAATAACATAGCGCCATAACCATTTGCGCTCGCATCCGTGTGCAATTCGATTGGAAACTTGGGGTCAAAAATTATTAATACTGGATCACTGATCAGCACTTTAATAATTCTTTGACGAATTTCCTCATGTTGTTTTTCCCATTTGAAATCATTTAATTTCGAAGTTAATTGGTACAATGGTTTCATCACTTCCGAAAATCTAGGGACGAACTGCCTGAAGTAGGATGCTAAACCAATAAACTGTCGTATCTGTGTGATTGAACCTGGTTCTGGAAGTTGAGATAATGCCTGAATTTTTCGTGGATTGGGCTTTAGTTCACCCTCCTTAACAACGAAACCCAAGTATTCTATTTCCTTTCGCAGAAATTGACATTTGTTTACATTGAAAGAAAACCCTGACTTTGATAACACGCTTAACACTTTCTCTAATCTTTCGTACGCTTCCTCTTCAGAATTTGAGACAATCAACACATCATCAATGTAGACCACCGCATAGGTATTAACTAAATTCCCCAGGGCTCGGACTATGGCACGCTGAAAAACAGATGACGCATTCTTTAATCCGAACGGCATTGCTAAAAACTCGTATTGACCTTCAGGGGTCACAAAAGCTGTTCTCTCAACAGAATCGGGATGAATTGGCACCTGATAAAAACCACTGGCCATATCCAAACTGGAAAAATACTTTCCGCCACGTAAACGATCAATCTGGTCTGATATTAACGGCAAGGGATACTTATCTGACACCGTATTTGCGTTCAACTCACGATAGTCAATACAAAGCCTATCACTGCCGTCTTTCTTTTTCACAAGTAACATAGGGCTAGCGAAGGGAGAGCTACTAGGTCTAATTACCTTTGCTTCTAACATTTGATCAATTTTATTTCTTAGTATCTGCCTTTCGTCTTCGCTGAGCCGATACGGTCGCCTTTGAACAGTTTTATTCATGTCTAGCAAACGGATTTCCAGTGAACCCGTGGTCACACGCCTACATGGGATACCATCAATGAAGAATTCCGAATATTTGGCCAATATGGCATTAAGTTTTGATTTTTCGCTAGCAATTGAGTCGACCTTGTTTAACATGCTATCGTCATTTATCGATAATACCGTTTGTGTTTTGTAAATATCGAACCTGTTACTTTCTAACATTACTCCAAAACCAAGCTGAAAAATATCTTGCCCAATCATCATGTCGTATTTAAGGCATTTCTTATCAACTACGTGAAATAACAATTCAAGATTAAATTCAGAAATTTTTACAGTGGACAGAATTTGCAAATTGCTCTTGACAACATTGTCGCCAATGCCTCTCAAAACTACAAGGTTATGGCATCTCTTGCCAGCAAGCTTCTCGCTAATTGTCTCTTTTATTAACGAGCATTCCGAACCAGAATCAAAGAAAATGGAAACCGCTCACCAAACTGTATTGCTGTCCCGTTCTGCTGAATTACCGCACACGTGTCGACTCTCCTCTCTATGCTTATGTTCGCTGTTGCTGGTCTCTTCGTGCAAGCCGATGCAATATGTCCAACGTTGCCACATTTGAAACACGTAACTGTAGTTCTGCCGCTGCTATAGCCTGGTCTCGTCTCGTTTCTCTCGTTCCTCTCTTCTGCTCTTCTCTTTCGGCACTCCATTGCCTTGTGTCCGAGTTTACCGCAACTATGGCATCTAATCGGTGTTTGCATTTTGTGCCTCTTCTTTTCGGGGCCTTGCTCGATTCCAGCGAATTCGGCATTTCTGACGAACGAGTGAGCTCTGAGTTGTTGTTGTAGCTCCGCTCGTGACTTTACGTTCGTTGTGAATACCAAACGCTGAAGTCTGGGGTCGATTTGCGATGTATGTGCCAGGACCAATGATACCGCAATCTCTTCGTGCGTCATTGCCTTCCACTTGGTCAGTAAAGTTGTAACCAAACGGCTGGAGTACACCGAAAGGCATTCATGTTGATTTGGGCGTCCTTTCAGCATGTTCAACAACACTGCAGCCGTTGTCTCGTTGCCTTCATAGCGTTCCATGAACAATTCCTTGAACTGCAGCCAGCTCATTCCAGGAAAGCAAATTTGCGAAAGCCACTGCGATGCACTGCCGAGAAGTGATTTGCTGAGCATCATCACCAAAGATGCGCCTTCTTGAGGATGTTCACATAGAATCATGTTAGCCGTTTTGCACCATGCAGCTGCGTCGGCGTCAGCAGCTTCGGGGTTGAATGTCGGTAGAGTCGCGGACACAGCACGTGCGCCAGGCACCGACGCTTTTAGTAATTCAGCAATCACTTTATTTTGCCTTTCAACTATAGCGCGTAAACTTTCTTCCGAATTGTTTTGTAGGTGTGGTGATCCCACTTCTGATGTCGGAGATAAATTTTCATTTTCGTCGTTCATGATTATTAACTTCTTTTACTGTCGCGCAGCGAGTCGCAATGCTAACACTTCTGTTCTTTTCGGAGGCCAATTCGAACTGTCTTTTCTCTTCTTGTTTCTTCTTCCTCCTCACCTCGCATTGCGCCACGCTCAGCAGGGATTTTCGCTCTCCTTCCCCACAGCGCTCTTATACAGAGACTCTCATACACACGCTCTCTCAATAAAGCGCTCTCTCTCTCTTTTCATTCCTTTTTATCCTCATTTATTTCCATAGCGAATGTACAGAGGGACTTACAATTATCATTAAATCTTTTTAACCAAGTAAATTCCCGACATATACATATTTAAAATATTGGATCCATAGTTATCGTGCATGAGATCTTTTTAGAGCACAAAGTATACACAATCTCAACGTAGTTATCGTCCGTGTGATGTTGATGGTTAATAATTAATATTTCGACCCTATAGATGTGACGCCTTTTACCATGCCGAGTGCATTATACGGAAAACTTCTGGCAGCATATTGTCAGTCAAACAGAATTGCAGCACACGCAACAGACGGTAGCCACCACCGCACGCCACGTGACATACAAGTGCGGCATCAACTTGCTTGCTCCTTGGGCATCGCGAGCGCAACGTGGGCATCATACCACCACGAATATCTGACTTACACATACATAAACCAACTTTTGCAACACGAGGTATACACTGATCTCTCCTGGAATAAGTCACATTGCTCCCTTGTGTGCAACCCAATTTCGATGGTTGCGGGATTTCTTCAAAAATTCTGCAGTATTAAATTAACATTCTTGTATATAATTAATTAGTTGTTACACACATTGGCAAGAGTATCGAACGTCTATTAATATCCCAATAGTTATTCATATCGACTGGTGGCCAAAAGGTTGATGTTGCCATTATTTAAATTCGCCCCTACAATTTCATCGTTCAACAGGCCTGCTGACACCGCTGACAACCAACGCAGTCGTAGTTGATTTTCGCGAACTCGTAAGAAACGTTCATATAACCGCGAGTGAATATTAATTAAGTTCCTAACAACGATGAATAACAATAAAGAAATGTAATGCCTCTACTGGTCATCCTTGACTCTTAGATCACATCGCGTCTGATTTCTTAAGTAAGGTCCACCCCGAGTAAGGTATATCCCGAATGGTCTGTCTGATTTTCATGTCAAGCAACGCATACGTAGAGACTACAACCCACCAACATTAACAACTACTGCGGGTATCGAGACTGAAACAGGATCAGAACAAATGACATCCATGGGAACAATGTTATTGTCTGGAATCATTGACGCTGAGGAGTGTCGAGGGGTGGGAGACGTAAATGACATAAGATTACTTGGAACGGACGAGTTGTTGACCAGTTCAGGGACATTAAGTTCATTTGGGCCAATGGAAAAACGAGTATTAGCTTTTTTGCGCTTTGGAGACTCGCAAAAGCTTCATGCCCTTAAACCCAGAATCCAAAGTTGCGAAACTATCCCTGTTTTGAGGAAGGGCATTAGTTTATGCCACCTATATAACTTTATTTAGTTTTAGGGTATTTAATAGAATTAGCGATGCGCAAAGAGAGATGACGAAAAGACAACTGACTGCAAGTGCAGACGATGCGCTTGCGTACCTACATATGTGTGGTGAATATAGGGACAGAGTACAATGCAATAAGATAAATATGTAGATAATTATTAACAGAGTACAATGTGAAGAAATGCAAACAAAACAGCTGATTGTGATAACGTTACGTTATATTTTGAATTATTTAATGATGATATTTAATGTTGCTGCTGCTGCTCCCGACAATCCCCAAGTCTTATGAAACCTGCGATTAGATCACCAAAGCCTTGCTTCGTCTGATGTATGAATCCCGCAACATCCCTTTCAACATCCCTGCATGACTCACATGTCCATCTTAACCCAGATTTTGAGCCAATAAGGTCGACTATACGGCCGGTGAAGCCAGCACATTTTTCATGTGAAACATTGTCACAAAGCCAGCAGCAAACGAAACCCATTTTTGCACTTGGTGGTACACGGCATTTTTTATAATAGCAGACAAACAGAAAAAACAGCAAGCACGAAAACACAATCACGTGCGCGACGAAAATAGAGAAAAGAATAGCCAAAACGGCCATCAGCAAAATACATCACAAGTGCACAAAAAGCCTGAGAGCGGAAAGTGCGCGACAATGTGCACCAACAATGTACTGCAGTTCAAAACAGAACACAAATTTATTGTAAGCTCTCGCAAACAGAAAATTAAGCTTCACAAATTGTTGATATATTAAAACACCAAATTATTATAGCACAGATATTGTTAGTTTGCAAAATATTTTTTTTATAACAAGGCTTAGTTAGTTGTTAGTTGGCAGCAAAAAAACACGTTCGAATGTGAATGCAAAAGCGAGCGAGCAACCAGCCAGCAACCACACAGCAATCCAATGCACCGATGGACAGCGCCGGGAGCCTTTGGCTCCCAATTGAATATATGAGCCTTAATTTCTATGATTCAATTGATAGATGTTCTCAGAAACGCCGAGATGATGGCAAAAGAAGTCATGGACGAGCTAGAGTCTTCTTGCGATGCTGCAATGCCACTCAGGAGGTCCTACGATCATCGCGAACCGGTATATTAGTGGAATGAGGAGATCGAGAATGCCAGATGCGAATGCAACCAGGCAAGGTGACGCTAGCTGCGATCCCGAGATACTAGATAAAATCAAATTGCAACCCGGCTCTACTGACGGTCAACGATAAGAGAGCGAGCTCTTGCTCACCCCAACTCCTACATCATGAAGCTACCAATGCCAAACCCCACCACCGCCAGCTTCTGTGGAAGAAGCTCCAACAACAAGCGGCGCTACAATTTCCGCAGTCGCAGCAAAAGCACCACCAACAACAAAACCAACTACCAATATTGCGAATTCGGTATAAACGGCCGCAGAGCAAAATCCAATGTCAACAAAAACCGTTAGCTTCGATAAGCAACAAGCGGTCCCGGCTATACAGACCGGTATGGATCGCTACATCCAGATTAACCGTAAGCTTAGTCCACTAAACACGGTTGGTAATAAACCAAAGATCAACCGTACCAAGAGAAGCAACGACCAAACTAGGAATTCCAATGATAACCGTTTTTCCATCTTAGCAGAGGTGGAGAACAACCAAGCAGAGCTGGGGCAGGGGACTCAAAGAAACCAAAGCCCCCACCTTATTAATATAATGGACGATAATTTCCATGTTGTTCCGCTTACTAAAGGGAACATCCACGAAACTAAAAGTTTAAACGAGGTCCGATGAACACTTCCGAGCTGTGTTGAAGTACCTGGAGGAAACAAAAAAAACTTCTACGCCTACCAACTAAAAAGCAGCATGGGATTGCAAGTTGTACTAAAACGAATCAAACCCGACGTCGCCATCTCTGACACTCAAGAACCCCTTGAAGCCAAGGGCTTCTGTTCCAAAAATGTTAGCAACATTATCAACAGAAATAAAAAACCGCAACCACTCTTCAAGGTCGAGCTCGAACCAGATAGCAAAGCCGTAAAGAAAAACGAAGTGCACCCGATCTACAAGCTGCAGCTCTTACTGCATCGAGGGATCACTGTGGAAGAACCACACAAACGTAACGGCCCTTTACTATGCACAAACTGCCAGGAGTTTGGACATACAAAGATAGACTTCCACAACTCCATAAACTGCCCCGCAAACAAAGAAGACTCATTAAAGAAAAATGTGGCCACTGTGGAGGAAACCATACGGCAAACTACAGAGGCTGTGCGGTCTACAAGAGTTAAAGAGTCGCGTGAATTAACAGATGAAGCCTTCCAGTCTTCCTTCAGTGGTCCTTTGATCCCCTTTTGTCTCTACTGTTTCTTCCCAAGTTTAATTAAAAGTATTTCCAATTTAAGGTTTTGTGGTTTTATTTCGATCCAACTCTTTTGGAGTATCGCTTAAGACTAACTTATTACAAAGAAGAATAATGTTTTATGTTTTGGCTATGTGGTCGCGAATCTGCTGACCCAGCGGATTTGGGGAATGCCTCCGTTTTGCTGAGCTGTTTCCGCCTACACTGTTGCAACATGAGAGGACAACGAACTAGCGGCTCTGTGTGGAGGCTTTTAGGGGAAGGGGAAGTAGATGTAGACTGCTGATGTGGTCAGATGCGGGACAACGAACTAATGGTTCTGGCGTGGAGGTTTAGGGGGTGGGGAAGTAGATGTAGATGTGGTAACTCCTCCCCCCTTGAATGAAGTTACGGACATAACGAAGGAATAGACGGAACGTAGTTGACTGAGGTAACAGGGTTGGGCAGGTAAGTAATGTTCTTCTTTACTGCTAAAGCATACAGTATAAAGATGACCAGGATGATACTTGATGCGTAGGTTAGGAATCGAAGGTTAATCGTAGATTCCTTGACTTGGAATATTTTAGCTTTATTCTCCTGAAGATGCAGTACTATTTTGCTTAGGCTTAAATCCTCCAGTGTTGCATTTATTGATATGTTCTTCGTTACTGGTAGTGATAATTTAATCCTTTCTTCGTAGAACAATTCGCTGTCATCGTATTTGGTACCGTCTATAAATATGGAACAGTTTATATGATTGATAATCGTCGTTCCCTCAATAGTGAACGGTTCAGCACAGCTTGGTTCAGCACTTAGTTGATTCTTGCTGATAATGACAATCCACTGTTGTTCCGGTTCTACTACTGCCTCGTCTGCGTTGATATTTTTGGCCTCGCAAATAGGGTTCATTCCTTGTAGTATTTGTTTCACGCATTCTTTGTTGTCCATGTTATTTTCCGCAGTTCCGGGGTCGCAGATGTATGTGCCATGTATTTTTGAACATTTTTCTTGAAAACTTAACATATAATTAAATTTATCATCGTACAATATATATTTGGGTAGAGTGAGAAAATTTGTGCCATTGATTGGTAACTTAATTAGGTGAGAAAGTGTGTAAGTGTACTTATCAAATATTGGAATCTTTATATGAAATATTATTTTTGTTTTTTTGGATTCTATCTCTATGTTGAGTAGTCTGTAGATATGCTGTTCTGAATTAATAGAAAAATTTTGAAGTTTAAAAATCTGTGCAATATCTTTCAATTCTTCTATAGGTAAAATAAAATTTGGAATTATTTTGAATTTAGCCAATAGTATACTTTCAGCTATATCATGTATGTGGTTTTGGAGAATATCTATATTATTATTTATTATATTCAATATTTGTAAAATTCTAATTCTCTTATCTTCTACTATTAATTCCTTAGAAATGCTATTTTTAAAGTTATTAATGTATTCCTCAATTTTCTCCTGTTCTTTATAAAAATGATCAGACATATTATTAAAATTTACGATTATGTCGTTGTTATAAGAAATTTGTTGCCAGAGGTTCTTGTTAAAGTTTTCTTCATTTTCAAATACTTGCTTAAATTTTGTCTCGATTTTAGCTCCGTCCTCTGCATCCATGTTCCCAGTTACTTTCTTTATAACATTACCTAGACCGTCTATTAAGCCTCTCTTTTCTCTTCGGTTTGGGGTCAAGGAATAGATCTTTTCTCTTGCTTGGTCTATCTTTCTTTGTATGGGTGTTATTGAATCATTAGAGTCTTCATCTTGTAAATTTCGTAGACTTGATTCTAATTTATTCAAATTATTTTTCAACTCCGTTAGTTCTATTACATGGGCCACTGAACTATATGTTTTAATGGTCCTTGCTTCTCCCAGTTTGATCTCTGCTAGGGGGTATTTTCCTTAACATGTTGAACATGGAGCAGTTGAGCTGCTATCATGTATAACCTGAAATGATATTATTATATATTTATTTACTATTTTGTCTGATTCTTTTTTTAATTTTCGATTTATGTATTTTCTGTCTTTTGTTCGTTGTAAAGGTTACCCCGTTATCATCAGCTACTTTGTGTTGGGTAAATCTGGGTGTTAGCTTATTTCTTCTATTTTCCTTTCTAAAAACAGTATCTCCTTCCTGTACCGCTATTGGTAATACTCTGTCCTCATTTAGTTTTAGAATTTTGCTGAGTTTTTGTCTTTCAAATTCTTCCTTTACTTCTACATATAAGTTGTTCTTATAACTTTCCAGTTCCCTCATGTAGTCTTGTTGACTAACTGCCTTATAATTTTGTTTGAAAATATGGGTTCGTCCTGTAAAAACTTCATATGGAGTCAATTTTGTAGTCGAGTGTATGGCGTTGTTGTACGTTATAAATGTTTCTGTTAATATTAGGTCATGGTCTAAATTGAGTTTTAGTGTCTTTTTCTTTTCGAAAATTATCCTATAAATTTCAGTCAGAGATGAGTGTAATCTCTCTACTGGGGCGTTGCTACTTGATTGTTGGAAAGATGTTATATGTAAATTTATCCCGTATTGGTTGCAGAGTTCTTTAAAAAGAATTCCTGCAAATTCGGGGCCTTGATCGCATACCATTGTCTTAGGGATTCCATGGGTCTTGAAAAAAAACATCATATGTTTAGTGATGTTAATGGAATCCCGAGATGGAATAGTGTAACCCTCCGCGAATTTTGAAAATTTGTCTATTATTGTTAAAATGATTTTCTTGTTAATCGAGTATAGATCTATATGTACAATATCTAGAGGTTTATTGGGAGTTTCTGTTAACTGAAATATTAGTTTTTGTGGCTGTCTATCATACTTGAGGGTTTGACAAATGTCACATTTGTTTATAAGCTGAGATATCTTTTCTTTTAAACAGGGGCAAAAAATCTGTCGCTTAATGTGACTAAAAGTCTCATCTATACCTCTATGGTTATTATTGATATGATAGTTGGATATGTACTCTATCTGCTCTTCCGGAGTTTTGAGTTCCTTTAGAAAGGTAGTGCATCTTATAATTTTTGTAAGATTTATTTGGGGCGAAAAATGTTGCATAAATTTTTTGCACTGATTCGAAAATTGTATCAGTGGTGTAGATTGCATGTGTCTTGTTTGATCTTAACACTGTTTTTAATATGTCTATCATTGTCTTGTCATCAAACGAGGGCCTAGAAATAATTCTTCTGAGTTTATTTTTAAAAGGTATTTCCAATAAGTCGTTTGCACAATCTGCAATCTTTAATATGATCTGAATTGCAAATTCATTTATTGATCTGTTAGAGGTTAAAATTTCTGTATCTGAGGTTATTGGTCTGGTTTCATTAGTGTTCAGTTCGACAACAATTCTGCTTAATGCATCTGCCACCACGTTTTGAGAGCCTTTTTTATAAATGACTTCACAGTCATATTCTAAGAGTTGGAGTTTCCATCTCACTAACATGGAATTAGGTTCTTCTTTTAGGTTTTTTAACCAAACTAAAGGCTTGTGATCAGTGATCAGTAGAAATTTGTTTCCAAATAAGTATGGTAGAAATTTGTTTCCAAATAAGTATGGTCGAAAATATTTTACTGCCCACACTATTGCCAGTAATTCTTTTTTATGGTGGCATAATGCGTTTCGGACTCCGATAGTGTCCTACTTGCATATGCTATAGGTCTATCATTTCCTACAGTTCCTTGGGACAACACTGCTCCTATTGCTACATTACTAGCATCCGTTGTTAAAATAAACGGTTTAGTGAAGTCGGGATACTGTAGTATGGGGTCATTACATAAGAGTGTTTTACAAAATTCAAATGTTTTAATATAGTTATCGTCGATGGTCACGTCTGACTTTCCTTTAAGTTGCTGAGTTAGAGGTTTAGTGATTTTGGCAAAATCTCTGATAAATCTTCTATAGTAACCCAGCAACCCCAGGAATGACTTAATTTCTTTTCTGGTTTTAGGCATAGGGAAGGCTTTAATAGTTTCAATTTTCTTTGGGTTCGGCTTAACGCCCTTTTCAGTCACTATATGGCCAAGATATTCTAATTCCTTCTTGAGGAATTCCGATTTATCTGGTTGAAGTTTTAAATTTGCCAGAGTGAGTTTTTTGAAAATCGAGCTTAGGTGGTTGATATGTTCCTCTAAGGAAGTCGAGAATACTATTATATCGTCGAGATAAATCAAACAAAATTTGCCATTGAATTCTGCCAAGACATTATCCATCACCCTTTGGAAGGTTGCGGGTGCATTAGATAAGCCAAATGGCATTCGGATAAATTCGAAATGACCACCTACTGAGGAAAAGGCTGTTTTCGATCTATCTTTAGGCTCCACTTCAATTTGGTGGTAACCACTTACTAGATCTAGGGCCGAAAAATACTGAGCTCTCCCTAGTTTGTCTAGAATTTCATTGATCGTCTTGTCATTTAATTGTCTGAAATCTACAACCAGTCTCCATTTCTTCTTGTTTGAAGCGTCCAATTTCTTTGGGACCAGAAAAACTGGAGCACTCCAAGGTGAATGGCTGTGCCTAATTATGTCCTGCTCTAGGAGTTTGTTAATTTGGTCGGTTATTTCTGTTTTTTCTGCAGGACTGTATCTGAAAGGTCTTTTGTGTACTGGTATTTCGTCAGTGGTTTTAATGCTATGTTTGACTCTATTAGTGAATGTTAATTTGTCTCCTTCTTTGTAGAATATATTAGGAAATTGTTTGCATAATTTTTTGAACGCCGTTGTTTCTTCTGAATTTAAATGTTCTAATCTTAGGGTACTGAACTTTTCTTTTTCCTTATCGGAGTTTATCGTACCATAGTCTTTAATATCATTTACTATACAGTATTCGTCCGTGTTAAAGTGATTTACCTCTATTGGTGTTTCTAGGTATAATTTTTCTTGCTTCTTGGAATAGTTTACCACCTCCATACAACTGTGATAGTTGTGGGCCGTGTATAGGCCTCCGGTAATAAACAAATTCCCTGAAACCTTTTGGTCTTCAAATAAAAATGTACCCTCCTTAATCGTGACGGGCAGCATTACCAATATCTTGGATGCTTCTTCTATGTTAAATAATTCAGCTTTTTGTTTTACTTGCTGAAGTAATTCAAAATTGAAGTTGGGTGTTGATAGGATTTTACTTGGTATATTTATTACTCCTAAAATTTTATTCAATGTGTTCATGCCTATAAGACCGTCAAAATAATTATGAAATTTGAAGAGAAGTAACGGAAAGGTATCGTTACAGTTGTGTTTAGCAAATAATTTTATTTTGGCTATCTTGTTTACTTTATGAGAGCCTAGTGCTGTTGTGATTAAGATTGGTGTATTTAGGATTTGTTGGTTATGTTCCTCAATAAGTTCTGGATTAATGAAGGAAGAAGTGGCACCTGTGTCCACTAGAAATTTTAGTGGTCTGTTTGGACAGAAGTTAATTAAAATGTACAATAAGGAACCTCCAACTTTAAATTTTTCTAAGTATCCCGTCTGTCCGACGAGGCTTTTAATTGAAAATTTTCATCATCAATATTATGTAATTCCTGTACACCTGCTGTCTCAATATTGTTAAGGGTCTGTCTTTGCTGTCCCGGATTTCCGTGATTTCGTGAGTAATTATTGTCTCTGTCATAGCGTTTTCTGTCCTCTTCTTTTGGCATAATAGCCCTCACTTTGTTAAAATTTCTGTCGTTGTCTCTGGGCTTTGAATAATTTCCTCTTTGATCCCTAGATCTGATGTTTCGGTCGAAATCTGATTTCTTATTATATTTCTCAACCCGATGTTCGTCATTTCTACGATAATCTCTCCCATTATAATTGTAATTGTTTGGTCTCGAACTCTGTGTTTGTCTAGACCAATTTTCTCTCATAAAAATATCCCTTTCCTTAATTGCCACATCATAGGCTTCTTGGAGACTCCTAGGTCTAAATGTTCTGACAGTAGACCCCAATGGACCTTTAATGCCGTGTATAAACGTATACAAGCATGTTTTTTCAAAAGATTCCTTTTTAAGAGTTAGTGCTGCTGTTTCTATTCCCATGTTTTCCATAGTTCTACCGTAAGTTGCTTGGATGTCCAAAATTCGTTCGTAAAATTCCTGCAGTGGCAATCTCTTGTGAACAAGTCCGTGAAGTTCAAAGTTTAGGGTTTCTTCGCTTCTTTTGTCAGCGAATTTCCCTATTAAAGCTTCTTTGATGGCATCCCAGTTTAAGCCTATGCCTAATGATATTAATAACGCTTTTGCTTTACCTTCTATCTTGTTTTTTATTGCTCTTAACAAGAACTGACCATACGGAGTTTTATCCATGCCTCTAATGAGAAGAAGAATTTCCTCGATATTATTTATAAATTCGTTTAGGGTAGTTGGATCTCCATCGTAGGGAGTAAGGTCGCGAATGCCATCCGGAATTTTTAGGGATAGACAAATGTCCTGAGGGAAATTGGAGGGATTGGTGAAGAAAAGTTACTTGTCCCTGACGAAGTAGTCATTGTGCTTGGTGCACTACTCGTAGAAGGTCTAATTCTAGGTGGTAGGGCAACCTGGTCTTCCTAACGTCTGACAAGCTCGCACTCAAACGAGCTCTACTTCTAGTCACCGGAATAAACTTTTTACTTTAGCAAGTTTAGACATTTACTCTTTTAGAGAAATCTTTTGATTATTAATATAGTCTGTATAATTGTGTGAAAAAATTTTAAGTGTATGTATTTAATTAATAGTGTGTATTTGTGTACCTGTACTTAATTAATTGTGTGTTTTTATGTGTCCTTAATTAATTGTGTGTTTTTATGTGTACTTAATTAATTGTGTGTTATTACGTGTACTTAACTAATTGTGATTGTTGAATATTTTTGTTTGAAGATGATGAACGATGGATTCGTGTTGAATCTGTAATTACAGATGCATTAATATATGTTTATAATTTCATATTTATATCAATATTTATTGAGAGAGGAAGAAAAAAATATGTATTCTTGTATTATTATTTTTGTCTTAATTTGTTGGATTGTTTGCCTAAATCAGGCCGTCGGTGTTTTTATCTCATACAGGTTTGATGGATCGTTTTGTTGCCGCATTGGATATTCGCCCTGAATACCAATGTCGGTTGAATCAGTTTGCTACAGTCTAATAATTGAGGGTCAACCACGTCACGAATGCCGTCGAACCAATTGTTTCTTATGAACAACTAGTGCAACCTCTTCGAACATCAGTCCAACAACTAGACACGCCAGTGTATCGTCACTGCTGAACTGTCTTCGAAGTGCAATCGACAACTAGTGCAACCTGTCCGAGTATCAACCCAACCGCTAGACACGCCAGTGTATCGTCGCCGTTGAGCTGTCTCGACATGTATTGACAACTAGCGCAACTTGTTCGAACATCAACCCAACCACTAGACACGCCAGTGTATCGTCGCTGTTGAGTTGCCTTCGAATTTGAATTAAACCTTCAGCGATCTGTTCGAACGTCAACCCAACCGCTAGACACGCCAGTGTATCGTCGCTGTTGAGCTACCCTCGAACTTATACTCGACCGTCGGCAATCTGCAACTTGGTTCGATCGAACTCTTTTCACATGCCGCCAACCGTCAAGGCCAACTTTCACACAAGTTTGACGTGGTCCACTAACTACGCTCCAACATACGAGCCTCAATCACTCACTTGTACATTTTGATTCACAACATAAATATATTTTTATATTTTCTGATTTGTTTAAATCATTTCACCAAGATTTTTATTTTTATATTTTTTTTTTTTTTTTTATCACTATAATTGTTCTATTTGAACTTTTACATGATCAGATATTTTATTTCTTCTTTTATATAAAAAAATTTTTCTTTAGTTATGTAATTTTCACTTTATATTATTGCATCTTTTCAACTCGCTTTTATTTATTTCTTGTGTATTTTGTGTGTTTTGTTGTGGCATTTGTAATTCATTTTTGTGTATTGGCATTTTTATTTTATTTTTTTATTCTCTCACTCTACTCACTTAAGTACAATTGCGATGAAAAGGAGCTGCATTAGGTCCAGTTTCCGACTGCGCCAATTAACAGATGAAGCCTTCCAGTCTTCCTTCAGTGGTCCTTTGATCCCCTTTTGTCTCTACTGTTTCTTCCCAAGTTTAATTAAAAGTATTTCCAATTTAAGGTTTTGTGGTTTTATTTCGATCCAACTCTTTTGGAGTGTCGCTTAAGACTAACTTATTACAAAGAAGAATAATGTTTTATGTTTTGGCTATGTGGTCGCGAATCTGCTGACCCAGCGGATTTGGGGAATGCCTCCGTTTTGCTGAGCTGTTTCCGCCTACACTGTTGCAACATGAGAGGACAACGAACTAGCGGCTCTGTGTGGAGGCTTTAAGGGGAAGGGGAAGTAGATGTAGACTGCTGATGTGGTCAGATGCGGGACAACGAACTAATGGTTCTGGCGTGGAGGTTTAGGGGGTGGGGAAGTAGATGTAGATGTGGTAACTCGTGCAACGTGCGACAGCTACGCGTCAACAAAATACGCAAAATACGTATTATAACTCAAAAAGTACGCCAGACGTATTTTTCGCCAAGGCAGCCTGATCATCATTGGGTCCGCTAAATACCACAAAGGGCTTCTCCTACGAAGCACTACGAACAGGCATGGAAAATCCAATTCAGCCACACTCAGAAAACACTCAGCAGGTCCCGATGCAGCCGCGAAGCAATTCGGAAACTATTATGTTTACCATGCAACAAAGTATGATGGAACTCATGTCATTTATGAAAACAACTATGCAAACCCTTGTTCAGAACCAGAACATGGTGATTCAGTTGCTTATAGCACAACAGTCCAAATACAAAATGTCTAAGCTTCGTATATTCATGTGGAATACCAACGGCATTTCACAGCAAATAACGCAATTCCTAAATGTAAATCACATCGACGCGATGCTGCTGGTTGAAACGCACCTCACAGGAGATATAACTTCCACCACATCTTCCGGTTGGCAAAGGCCACGGCGGAACCGGCATCTTAATCAGAGAACGCATCAAACACCACTTTCACCAAGGTTTGCAACAAATTACTTGCAAGCCACGAATAAATATTTGGATATTAATTGAAGTTCGATACTCTTTTCAAGCTGTTGTAATGACCTCTTTTTGGAGCGACCCGGGAGTAGCTGGCGGGTGTCCAGGTCGACCTACAGAAATTATTTGTGTAGGACTTACCGTTAGTTCGTTTACCTGTAAAAGAGAGTCTGCCACCCCCACAGAGAGACTAGGAGCACGGGGTTATGGGGTTTTATTGAATAGGAATTATAATTGTTTGAATATGGTAAATGTGTTGACAAGATGTGTCCAGCGGTTTGGGGTCCGAGTTGTCCCGTGTCAGGGGGAGCCGGTGAGACTGGTCTTCCTTCGGTATGAGGGTTGTACGAGGCTGTGCCGGGGCCGAATCCTGGCCAGAAATGTCCAGCGGATGATCCGGTACGCGACCTTAACTGTTCCGGGTCGGGGAAGCCGATGAGGCGGGTTTTCCTGCGTTCTGGCGTTTGCACGAGGTTGTGCCGGCGACCGAATCCTGGCCAGAAATGTCCAGTGGGGGATCCGATACGCGACCGTATCCGTTCCGTGTCTGGGAAGCCGATGAGGCGGGTTTTCCTGCGTTCTGGGGTTTGCACGAGGTTGTGCCGGCGACCGAATCCTGGCCAGAAATGTCCAGTGGGGGATCCGATACGCGACCGTAACCGTTCCGTGTCTGGGAAGCCGATGGGGTGGGTTTTCCTGCGTTATGGGGGTTGCACGAGGCTGTGCCGGCGACCGAATCCTGGCCAGAAATGTCCAGTGGGGGATTCGATACGCGACCGAGACCGTTCCGTGTCTGGGGAGCCGATGAGGCGGGTTTTCCTGCGTTATGGGGATTGCACGAGGCTGTGCCGGCGACCGAATCCTGGCCAGAAATGTCCAGTGGGGGATCCGATACGCGACCGTAACCGTTCCGTGTCTGGGAAGCCGATGGGGTGGGTTTCCCTGCGTTATGGGGGTTGCACGAGGCTGTGCCGGCGACCGAATCCTGGCCAGAAATGTCCAGTGGGGGAATTCGATGCGCGGCCGTAACCGTTCCGTGTCTGGGGGGCCGATGAGGCGGATTCTCCTGCGTTGTTATGTTTTCACGGCGTTATGTGGGTGTGGTCCGTCTGGGTCGGTCCTGGACGTACTGCGTCTGGTCTGGTTAAGGGGTGTTGGGAGGAGGGGGTTTTACTCTACCCGGGACCGTTCCTAATCCGGTTCCCGGTTCTCTAGTAGAGTGGTGCCCGTGAGACGGTTCGGAAACCTGCCTCCCACTCCCTAGTGGCGTCGCTTGCTCCTGTGGTGATTCGGAAACCGACCTGAGAGGTGAGCCTGGGTTGATTCGAAAACCAGTCCCGGTGCCAAACTATGTTGATTAGTCCTAAGGTACGTGGGGATGATTCGTAAACCAGTTCCCAGTCCGGTTCCAGAGAAGTGGTGCCTGTGAGATGGTTCGGAAACCGATCTCCCACTCCCGATTGGCGTCGCTTGCTTCCAAGATGGTTCGTAAACCGGCCTCAGATGTTAGCGCTTGGACTGATTCGGAAACCGAGTCCAAGTTGCCCAGCTAGTTGGTTAGTTTTTAGTAGAAATCTGAAGACTTACCCGAGCTGTTCCTGCTGCTGCTGTTGACTAGGCCGGAGCCAAACACAAAGTGAAAAGTCTCTGTGGCAGATGCGCTGCTTTTATAGGCGGCGATCGTGCTGTCGATCGCAGGGTTGCTGTTGCTGTTAGCGCTGCTGTTAGCGCTGCTGTTAGTGCTGCTGTTAGCGCTGCTGTTAGCATACCGTCGCAGCTGTTCGAGCCCTTGCTCTTTTGTGCGTCGCTAACAGTGCGCTGCTTTGCGCCTTGTGGCGCTTTCTTATGTTAATATTAATGCTTTTTTAATTTCTTATTCTACTAATATTTTAATAATTCTTCTAATAATAATAACAATTGGCTCCGTGCCCTTAATATTAATAATAACAATCTACTGACTAATAATAACATGATAGTGAGCTCCGTGCTCTTAGTGTAATGGTGATAGACTCTGTGCCAATGAGTAGTATGGTTTATTGTGCGACCTGGCGTCGTCACACTCCCCCCTCTCTTATGAGGCCGGAGGCGTGTAGGGGCGGATGCTTACTGCACCACTTCGGCCTATGCGCACCGTGATCCATCCCTTGTAGTTTTGCAACCGGAGGGTGCGGCGTGCCCCCGGTTTCCGCTTGGCCAGAGCTTCCTCGATGGCGCTCTGCGCCCCTTCCGAGATCATTTTGTCCCCCAGCAGGTACGTGCGGGGCGGCCCGAGTTCCCTATGCCGGCCTTCATCCGTGAACTCTCCCTCGGCGTGGAGTTCCAGGACGTCCCGGTCTTCTTCTTCGACCTTCCCCTTGGGGTTGTCTGGTGTTTCCAGGTTCAGCCCTGTGTCGCCTGGCGGTGTCGGTGCCCTCAGAGCTGCGACTGCTTTGGGCGTTTCCGGTTTCCCGTGGCTTTCATGCGGGGTCCGGTTGCTTGGCCTACGCTTGGCCACGGGCGACTCCAACCCTGGCCTGGTGCCACTCGTGGGTACCGGTCGTTTCCGTGTCGGTGCTGCTGGATTGGGCTCTGGATGTTTCCTGGCCCCTACGGCCGGCTGCGAGCCGACTCCCGTCGTCCGTGGCTCTCCCGGTGGTGTTTTGCGGGTGGGCTCCACTACATAGGTTCGCCGGGAGTCGTCGCTGGATGCCCTGCTGCGACGGGGTGGGGTCTGATGCCTTCGGGGTGGTGGTCCCGGCCGCGGCCGTGTCTGGATGGCGACCCAGCGACGCGTTCGCGCTTGCCTGTCATGCCGGGTGGTGCTGTCCGGGTGCCGTGATCGCGTGGATAGGTATGCGTGTGTTAGCGTTTCCACCGTCGGGGCCCGCACCGGGTTCGGGTTCCGCTGGGGTGCCCTCATGGTGCTCCGGGTCTGTCTCGCTGGTAGGGTTCCTCGGGGGCGTTGTGGCTATGGCTGCCACGATTGTATCGTGCCTGATGCGGTGGGCGATCCTGGTCCGGGGTCTCCCTGTCTCTTGCCCTGCATCGGAGTCGGGTACCCGGGCTGGTGTCCGTATGGCGAACGGTGGGGGGTTTGGCGGCTTGTTCCGCGGGTCGTGTCCCCGCGACACCTATGCCCCTCCGGCAAGGGATCTCTCCAGTCTCCAGGATGATGGCGGGCCTCCGGAGACGCTGGAGCCGGTCTCGCTCCTGCCGTGCCTTATTGAGTGCCTGCGCGAACCTTACATCCATGGTGCTAGATTTTGCAGAAGGAGGGTTAGTGTCGTTGTCTAGGTAGGCTTTTTTGATTTGGCTGACATAAGCCCGTAGAATCTTGTTAGTTATATTATGTCTGGCTGTGACTATTACGGGAGAGGAAGTCCAAGTACGGTATAGGGTCCGTCGAATCGGGGTGCCAGTTTGGCTGTGAAGCCTTCCACGGCCTTTGATAGCGGATGGTGGCGGATCCAAATCGTATCCCCGATTTTCGGTCTCCATTCCCTTTTCCGCAAATTGTATGCGTGTGCTTGGGTTGTTCCCGCTTTTTCCATATTCTGCCTCACAATTTCACCCGTTTCTTGGATCCGTAACAGTCGGGTAGTTTGGTCTTCGTCAGTCATAGCCGATCCGGAGGTCTGTTCATCGAACAAGTTACCCGGTAGTCTTAACTCTCGTCCGTACAAGATGTAGGCGGGTGTGTAACCTGTTGCCTCGGATCGACTGCTGTTGAGGGCCAAACTTAATTCGGGGAGTAGTTCGTCCCAGCGGTTCTGGTTGCTTCCGGTGAATTGGGCGATCATTGTTTTTAATGTCCGGTTGGCTCTTTCCGCGGGGTTTTCCTGTGGGGTGTATGGAGCGGTGAACTGCTACTTGATGCCCCACTTTTCCATCTGAGCCTTTACCTTCCTACTGGTAAACTGTACACCGTTGTCCGAGATTATCCGTTTCGGCGTTCCCCCTCGCGCTGGGATGCGTTCTCTGAGGACTTTGATCACCACTTCGGCTGTGGCCTTCCGCACGGCGGCCATCTCTATCCACTTAGAGAATTTATCCAGGCAGACTAACAACATGGTGTTTCCGTGTGATGAGCGTGGCAGTGGTCCCACAAAGTCGATGCAGATAGTCTCCCAGGGGCTTGGGCGATTTGCGTGAGCATTTTGCCTGCTGCTTTTTGTTGGGACACTTTGTGTTGCTGGCAGTTTCGACACTGACGAACGAACCTCGTAATGTCTCGGTGCATTCCGGGCCAGTAGTATTTGATCATTATGCGGTGTTTGGTCCGTCGTATCCCCGTGTGTCCGGCTGTGGGGTGGCCATGGTTTTCCTCTAATACCCGTGGTTGTAGTCGCCTAGGGACGCACAGTTTCCATGGTTGGGTGTCTTCGTCGGCGGCCCATGACGGGATGTGTCGGTATAGGCCTCCATCCTTGGCAATGTAGTCTGGCCAATCCTGCGGTTTTTCTCGGATGTCCTTGAGTTTCTTGCAGATCCAGGGGTCGTCCTCGACTTCGACTTGGTGTATCTCTTCCTCAGGGTTCCGTGATAATGCGTCTGCGACTACGTTCAGTTTACCTTTCCGGTATCGTACCTCGAAGGAGAAAGGCTGCAGGGCTAGGGCCCACCTGGCTATCCGTCCCGAAGGGCTTTGATGGAATTTAACCATTTTAAGGCCAGGTGGTCAGTGACCACTGTGAAGTGATATCCTTCGAGGTACATCCTCATCTTCTGGATCCCCCAGAGGATGGCCAAACACTCTTTCTCCGTTGCCGAGTAGTTTATTTCGGCCGGTTGGAGCTTCCGACTGGCATATTCGATAACGCGTTCTCCGCTTCGTACTCCTGCGTGAGAACGGCTCCGAGTCCGCTGTCGCTAGCGTCGGTTTGTAAGACGAAGGGTTTTGTGAAGTCCGGACATGCTAGTACGGGTGCCTGTGTCAGGAGTTGTTTTAGTGCTATAAAGGCCGGTTCGTGTTCGTCGGACCATTCGAACTTCCTGCCTTTCTTGAGTAGAGCAAACAGTGGTTTGGCAGTTTCGGTGAAATTCGGGACGAAACGCCGATACCATGATGCGACCCCCAGGAAGCTGTGTACGTCTTTCGTAGTCTGGGGTCTTGGTAGCTGCTGGATTGCCTTGATTTTGTCAGGGTCCGTGTGGATTCCATCGCGATTCACCACATGTCCCAAGTACTTGAGTTCCTTTTGGAAGAAGTGGCACTTATCTGGGTTTATACGGAGGTTTGCCTTCCTCAATCGCCGGAAAACTTCGGCCAGTTTCTCCAAGTGTTCCTGTGGTGTCCTACCGATGACCACGATGTCATCCAAGTATGCGAACGCGTATGGCTCCATCTCTGGACCGATGACCGAGTCTAACGCCCGTTGGAAGGTGGCGGGGCCGTATGCAATCTGAAGGGCATGACCTTCCACTGGAAAAGGCCTCTTCCTGGGACGGTGAATGCGGTGTACTGTTTGCTGCTTTCTTCCATCGGGATCTGCCAATAACCGCTCTTCAGGTCTAGGGTACTGATGTATCGGGCCTCCCGTAATTGTTGCAGGATGTGGTCCATTCTCGGCAGGGGATAGGCGTCCCGCTTGGAAAGGGCGTTGAGTTGCCGGTAGTCGATGCATAACCTCCAGTCGTTATTTTTCTTCCGGACTAGTACTACAGGGGCGCTGTATGCGGAGTGGGACGGTTCTATCAGACCTTGCTCGATTCATTCATCCACTTGTTGGTTGATGATGCTCTGCATTGCCGGGTTGCGGGGGTAGTATCTTTGTTTGTGGATTTGATCACAGGTTATGGGACTGGTCCCGCTCATTCCTTCGAACTGCGCTAGCTCGACCCTGAGGAAGGCCTGAACCCGTGCGTCCTGTACGTCCGTGATTTCGTCGGTGTGTGTGGCCGCTACGGGTATGTCCGGTGGGATTCCCTCCTTTGCGATTCGGCGGTATCTTCGACGTTGTCTTCTGGAATTTTTCAGGTCGAGGGTGAACCCGCCGCAGGAGAATGTTGTCTCCAATCTTTCTAGGAAGTCAATGCCGAAGAGGATGTGGCCCATGACTTCGGGGAGGACTAGGAACGGGATGTCTGCTTTTGTTTCCCCATGGTACATGTTATCCGGAAACCTGTGGTGACGTCCCGGTGGGTGCCGTCCGCTAGCCGTATGGTCTCATCGGTCTCAATCCGAGTTCCGAACTTTCGTAAGTTATGAGCCGTTGTCCTACTCGTAAAGCTGCGTGTTGCTCCGGTGTCGATGGCGCCCTGGATTGGTCCTGCCTCTGTTGTTATGTGGGCGAGGAGGCGGCGTCCGTCGAATTCTAGACCCGTGGAGTTGTTGCGGGAGTTGGGTGGGTCCCGAGGCGGCCGCCTTGTCCCCCGGGACCGCTTCCGTTTCCCTCTTTTCGCCGGCAACAGTCTATCGTTCGAATCCCGAGCCTTCCGCATACCCAACACTCCAGGCGTACGGGGTTAGGGCATTGTCTGGCGTAGTGGCCGGCTTCGCCACATCGCATGCATCGGTCCGCTCTGGGTGTTTGGTGAACGGCGGTGCGGGATAAGGCGATTTCGTTTGGCGGTTGTACCGGAGAGGCCCCTAACGAGAGTTGCTCAAAGTCGGAGGCGAGTCGCAGGTATTCCGATAGGTCCCGGATGTCTCGTCGCTTCGCGTAATGTTTGAACGGGATGCTGCTGTTGCGGTACACCCATCCCAACTTCTGTTCCTCGTTGAGGTTGGTGAACCGCATGAGCTTCCGTAGATCCTGGACAAATGTCTTTGCTAGTTCCCCTGGCCTCTGGTGGCGTAGCGTCGTTTGCTCTAAGGCACGTTCTTGGTGGTCAGGTGGTACATAGTACCCCATGAACTCAGTTTGAACGTGGCCCAGTCGGGCATGGTGACCGGATGAGTGTGCCACCAGTCAAGGCGTCTCCTTGGAGTAGTATCACCATAGCGGCCGCTACGTGGTCTAACTCCACATTATAAGGGCCTGCCAATTCCTCTGCGCGGCTTAGGAATTCCAGTGGGTCCCCATGTCCGTTAAACTCCAACCCCCAACTCTTAATTAATCCGATGGCGGCGGCACGGGAAGACCGTAGTGGCGATGGTGGTGATGTGGTGTTCGGGTTAATGACAAGTAGCTGGGGTTGATGTTCGTGGGTCGTGGTTGGGTTGTCCGGAGTGCTGGTAGCTAATTCTGTTTTCCACGAGTTTGCTGTTGGCGGTTCCTGCGTGTCACTCTCAGCGGTTCCAGACGACAGGTCCGTCTTGGGGATTATCGTGTCCTCGGGAGGCTGTAGTGTTACTAGTTTTATACCCTGAGTGGCGGGTGTGGGTGGTCTGTGACTGGTTGCTGGGGCGGGGGATGCAGATCGGTTATACTTTGCGGCGAGCGCGAGTACCCTTGTATGCACCGCGCTGTTACTCTCAGAATTCCGGATGAATTCCGAGACCTGCTTCCGAAGGTTGTCTAAAAGCGCTTCGGGTTCTAGCCCGAACTCCTTGGCATATGATTCCAGTTGCGCTTTCGGGACGTTGTTTATCCACCCGCGTGGAAGTTTGGTAGGGTGGTTCTCAGCCATGGTAGAGAGTGGTACTCTTGTAAGGTAAACGAACTAATCAGGGTCCCTGCTCGGGCGCCACTGTAATGACCTCTTTTTGGAGCGACCCGGGAGTAGCTGGCGGGTGTCCAGGTCGACCTACAGAAATTATTTGTGTAGGACTTACCGTTAGTTCGTTTACCTGTAAAAGAGAGTCTGCCACCCCCACAGAGAGACTAGGAGCACGGGGTTATGGGGTTTTATTGAATAGGAATTATAATTGTTTGAATATGGTAAATGTGTTGACAAGATGTGTCCAGCGGTTTGGGGTCCGAGTTGTCCCGTGTCAGGGGGAGCCGGTGAGACTGGTCTTCCTTCGGTATGAGGGTTGTACGAGGCTGTGCCGGGGGCCGAATCCTGGCCAGAAATGTCCAGCGGATGATCCGGTACGCGACCTTAACTGTTCCGGGTCGGGGAAGCCGATGAGGCGGGTTTTCCTGCGTTCTGGCGTTTGCACGAGGTTGTGCCGGCGACCGAATCCTGGCCAGAAATGTCCAGTGGGGGATCCGATACGCGACCGTATCCGTTCCGTGTCTGGGAAGCCGATGAGGCGGGTTTTCCTGCGTTCTGGGGTTTGCACGAGGTTGTGCCGGCGACCGAATCCTGGCCAGAAATGTCCAGTGGGGGATCCGATACGCGACCGTAACCGTTCCGTGTCTGGGAAGCCGATGGGGTGGGTTTTCCTGCGTTATGGGGGTTGCACGAGGCTGTGCCGGCGACCGAATCCTGGCCAGAAATGTCCAGTGGGGGATTCGATACGCGACCGAGACCGTTCCGTGTCTGGGGAGCCGATGAGGCGGGTTTTCCTGCGTTATGGGGATTGCACGAGGCTGTGCCGGCGACCGAATCCTGGCCAGAAATGTCCAGTGGGGGATCCGATACGCGACCGTAACCGTTCCGTGTCTGGGAAGCCGATGGGGTGGGTTTCCCTGCGTTATGGGGGTTGCACGAGGCTGTGCCGGCGACCGAATCCTGGCCAGAAATGTCCAGTGGGGGGAATTCGATGCGCGGCCGTAACCGTTCCGTGTCTGGGGGCCGATGAGGCGGATTCTCCTGCGTTGTTATGTTTTCACGGCGTTATGTGGGTGTGGTCCGTCTGGGTCGGTCCTGGACGTACTGCGTCTGGTCTGGTTAAGGGGTGTTGGGAGGAGGGGTTTTACTCTACCCGGGACCGTTCCTAATCCGGTTCCCGGTTCTCTAGTAGAGTGGTGCCCGTGAGACGGTTCGGAAACCTGCCTCCCACTCCCTAGTGGCGTCGCTTGCTCCTGTGGTGATTCGGAAACCGACCTGAGAGGTGAGCCTGGGTTGATTCGAAAACCAGTCCCGGTGCCAAACTATGTTGATTAGTCCTAAGGTACGTGGGGATGATTCGTAAACCAGTTCCCAGTCCGGTTCCAGAGAAGTGGTGCCTGTGAGATGGTTCGGAAACCGATCTCCCACTCCCCGATTGGCGTCGCTTGCTTCCAAGATGGTTCGTAAACCGGCCTCAGATGTTAGCGCTTGGACTGATTCGGAAACCGAGTCCAAGTTGCCCAGCTAGTTGGTTAGTTTTTAGTAGAAATCTGAAGACTTACCCGAGCTGTTCCTGCTGCTGCTGTTGACTAGGCCGGAGCCAAACACAAAAGTGAAAAGTCTCTGTGGCAGATGCGCTGCTTTTATAGGCGGCGATCGTGCTGTCGATCGCAGGGTTGCTGTTGCTGTTAGCGCTGCTGTTAGCGCTGCTGTTAGTGCTGCTGTTAGCGCTGCTGTTAGCATACCGTCGCAGCTGTTCGAGCCCTTGCTCTTTTGTGCGTCGCTAACAGTGCGCTGCTTTGCGCCTTGTGGCGCTTTCTTATGTTAATATTAATGCTTTTTTTAATTTCTTATTCTACTAATATTTTAATAATTCTTCTAATAATAATAACAATTGGCTCCGTGCCCTTAATATTAATAATAACAATCTACTGACTAATAATAACATGATAGTGAGCTCCGTGCTCTTAGTGTAATGGTGATAGACTCTGTGCCAATGAGTAGTATGGTTTATTGTGCGACCTGGCGTCGTCACACTGTATAACAATTAATTACTTATATACAAGAAAAAATGTCAATTTTAATACTGCAGAATTAGGTACAAAATCCCGCGACGATCAAAATGGGTTGCCCCACAAGGGAGCAATGGTACGTAATCCGGGAGAGATGGGATGGCTACCGCCCGATAAGAGGTGCTTGCAAGTCTGTCAAAACTGACAATATGCTGCCAGCAGTTTGCGTGTAATGTACTCGGCACGGTAAAACGACTTTGTTGCTCGAAATATTAGTTATTAACCATCATCTTTACATGGACGATAGTCATTTATACCTTTTTTTATTAAAATATCACTTTTGTAACTATGTTCGACTTGTGTTTAATCTATGCTCTAATACGAGTGGTTATTGAAATTATCACAAGTATTTATATGCCGATAGCACTTATTAAATATATATTTAACTGGATTTGATGCGGTCGGTGTGTTACATTTTAGAAGGATAGGCGCAAAGTGACCGGGAATATGATCCTTCGATCGAAGCTAAACTATTCTGGGCAGCATCAATCGCGCAATCGCTACTCCCTAATTTCGATAAAGTGTAGAGTCTACATTTCATATGATCTCAATGTCGCATAGAGTGGGACTTGATGATCTGGGTGACATCTTACAAGTTGTCGGATAATGTTGTGTTGTATCTCAATGCAAAGGCTCTGTTGTAGAGGTAAGATTCAATTAGTTTATGAGTGTAGCCAGGCAAGTGTGTTTTAATTTTATGCATAAGAATTTTGATACTTGAGATTGCTTGAGATACATCGAGGAATATCGCGCTGCAGTATTCTCTAAGCTCGAAGGCTGTGCGAATCTCTGATGTTATTCTGTTAACTTGTTCGATATTTCCGTGTTTTTCTCTGAATCTAAATTGATGGACTGGGATAATGTTGTGAGCTTCCATATATAGTATTATGCGCATTTATATCCTGGACGTTGACGTACTAACGGCAGTACGATCAAGTGGCCCAGCGACACCAAGCTCGGGCTTGTTAACGCGCGGACCTAGGTAGACACGACCACCCGCCCATCCGACCGAGGGGCAACCGCATAAAGTGCGGGAACGGAGGTCGCGAACAATTAACACAGACAAAACAACCAAATTGTATTAACAACAAGTAAGAAAGCTACAGTCGCGTGTGCTCGACTGTGATATACCCGCCAACCATAGTTTTAAATGGGTTAAATTAAAAAACAATTTTAGGTTTATAAATTTATTTATTATTTAATTTGCTTGATATTTTCATTATTATTTACTACAAATATGTCGCCGCTCGAATTAGCTCCTGATTTAAAAAATTATATTAACTTTGAAATAATAAATAAAATTAATAAATAATTTAAACCGAGACCCAGGGAACACCACGTGGAGGCCATTATAAATAATGGGATCTTTTCCAAAGTAAAATTTTGGAGACCTACGAGTCGACTTGTACTGCCTAAAAAAAGCACCATTGTTCCCCAAAAATATTTTTTACCTCCACTGCCGGAGGAGGTAGAATTAACAAAATTAATTTAAATAAAAGAAATAAAAATGAAATAAAAGAAACAAAATATAATCATAGGTTTAAAAAATAAAAAGATTAATTAAATTCAACAAAAATTTACAAATATATACTATTTACAACAACTATTTGCCCTACAAGAAACTATCATCTATGCTCACTAAAATATCACTGTGGTAACTATAAACTGTCTCATACGTGCGTGCTCTGGCCCTATCATTCCTTATATTCGAACACGCCCAATCAATGTGTGTATCACCATTGGTTGTAGAAGTGTTCAAATCTAACAAAGACCTATAACTGCTTCTACCTAAAAATTCAAAAAGTCTCCTACTACATCCTGAGAGAGATTAAAATCTCCTAACACTACGCTATCGCTACCTAAAAATGAAAATCTCTGAAATAAGTCCTCAAACTCAGCTTCAAACTTCTGAACTGGATATGTTGGGCTTCTGTAAACTATTAAAAATCCTATTGACTTAAATTTGAATACTCATACTCAAACACTGCTGAACCTAAATTATTTACGTCTGAATAAAATCGAAAGCCAGATATTTCGTATACTTCGTTGGAGTATGTGGAAGCTTCAACAAAGCATAAGAAACAAGATAACAGCATTAACTGATCGGAGCAAATATCAGCAATGTGGCAATGTACACTTTGCGTGTTATGAAAGAATATATTGATTTTAGAAATGTCGTAGAGACAGCTAAAATTTGAATCTAATATCTTAGTGGTGCGTAGACTTTCTAGCTCTTTCTCTACTACTGAGTGACGATCTGGTCTAGGGGGACAAATTGCCCAACAATAAAGAGGCCAGCTGCACTTGTGGCTCTACTGCAAGCTACATACAATGCTTCTCGTTGCATTCCTGGAGTTGTGTGGACCACCACGTTGGTGTATGTAGCTCCCTGGCTTTTATGAATGGTTATACCTTCTGCAGGTACAACTGGAAATTGCTTGCGGTCGATTGTTACTTGCTCGTTTGAATGATATTGAAAACTTTTGACAGTTTTTTAGAACTGGGTCCAAGATGGTTCAGTGCGATGACTGCATTTAGCTCGAGCATTAACTCCTACACTTTCATCTAAAATTGAATCCAAAGAACTTGGGGACAATTTTCTATGTTGAAACCTATTTTCATAAGAATCCCTGAAGCTCCATTAACAAGACCATCTGCAGTATCTATATTGACCGTCATCATGTACTTTGCAGTGGTTTTCAGTATAAGGGTAGTACAAAGCCCTTGGGTTTGTGCAGTTTTGAAATCTTTGACAGATTCCAAGCACCTAGCCCTAGCTTCTATATTGAGATGTGCAGAATCAAGAGCAATTGAAATAAATTGATCCGTAGGGATTGAATTTAATTTAGCAGTGTTAAAAGTATTTGTATCCTCATTCCTAAGAAATAAATGAATAGCCTCACTTGGAATTTGGTCTAAGACCGAAACTCTATATCTGATGATGTCATTTGACCGGATGCCATGTTATTAAGCGCTAACGCAAATGCTTGATCGTCTCGTTGTCGCATAATCTCTGTAAGCTCAAAAAACCTAAAACTATCCCACAGAGATGACCCAAATATAGCACTATATGGGTCATGCGACGATGTGGTGGATTGAAAAATCCAACGATCTCCTACCGGACGTAGTTGTCTGAGATCGCCGAAAACTATTATTGAAATACCTCCAAATGAGGTTTCTTTGTTATTAAAAATTTGCTTGAGACGAGCATCTATATGAGATAACATTTTGGCACCGAGCATTGATATTTCATCAATAATTAAAAGCTTAAGGTCAATAAACCTTGAGCGAAGTGAATTTAACAAATCTGCTCCTAAGTCTTTAAAAGAAGATCCTGATTGATTCACGGGAAGTGAAAACATAGAATGAAGGGTTGAACCTCCAATTCCAAAAGCAGCTTTTCCTGTGGGTGCACACAAAGGATCTTAACCGTTGTGGGGTCACAACCTGGTCTACTATTATATTGATGTGAAAGGGACTGAAAAATTGCTGTTATTAACCTACTTTTGCCAACACCTGCTCCGCCACCTACAAACTCATAAAATATTCTATTATTTTTAGCATTATGCAAAAATATGCGTAAAAAAGGTTTTTTGTTTTAAATTCAAAGATCTGACTATGCTTGCTAAGTTTTCAGGCGATATAATTGGCGGGAGCTTAATTATACGGAAATTATATTCCGAATCTTCACTATTATTAACATTTCCAGTATTTATGTTTAAAACATTTATTTGAGAACTTATTTCAGGGATGGCCAAAGCCCTAAACTGGCTGTCTAAATCATCAACCTGATTATTCTCTTCTATATTTTCCTCAGTTCTAGAGCCCTCCTAAGCACGTCTTCTAAGTCTTCTAAAATGTTGTACTTCCTATAATTAAATCTAATGGAATCAACATTTCTAGAGTAAATGCTTTCGTAATTTACTTGAAGCAATTCTACCTCTTCATCTCTCCATGGGAAATATAACATTAACAATTCCCTGAAATAGTTCGCTCTGTCGGCATTCAGATTGAACTTTCTAAATCTAATTATTGCTGGCTTGGTCCTTTCCCTAATGAAACCACTACTATTCGGAGAGGATAAAATAATCTACCTAGGACCTCGTTTTCTTTATCATCCTCATTATCACTACCTTGGGGAAATGATCTACAAGTTTTCGAAAAATTGTAGTTTGCAGCAAAATCGGCTAAACACAGGCCGTCGAGGCTATCTGGCCGCTGAATATAATGATCCAGCATTCCTAAAACAAATATGTCAGTAGAATCCTGATCCATACTTTCTAACTGTTGCTTGGACTTAAGCATTCGAACTCTGTGCTCTGGTCGTGAAGTATTAATATAAACTTCTGCGTTGCTGGTCTCAGACAAACGCATTCCTAAACAACAGTAAGCGGCTTCCTGAGCAGAAATCTCAGTGCCGGAAATAAATTTGTGGCCAATATACTGCAGTTTCTGCTTGATGCTGAAGTTTCCTCTGTGAATCTCGTTTACAGCTTCACGCATCAGCTTTGAAATGTCTCTGTGGGATTTATTAATATAATTAATAATGTAACTGCAGCAAGCATAAGGATCCAATATGAACTGAATGTCCATATTGGCTCTTTGCATTGAAAGAATGTGTTTATTATAAGAATTAATATTAATGGCTGCAAATGTTCTCTTCAGGAAAATTTAAGGCTTTTTCAAGCCAGACCTAATAGCTAATAAATAGTCCTCGTAGCTGAGGCTCACTTGATTGTGAGATACAAAAATTTTCAAAATTACTTAAATGAGCTACATTTTCGGAATCGAAAGGAAAGTTTAAAACATATTGAATTTTTTTTAAATTTTCGCGATGAAGAGAATAATTTTCTGAATCTTCGGTAAGGGGACGAAGAATTTCTGTTCGCGGCATGGGAAAATAAGGAATACCGAAGCGACAAATACTTCACGAGTACACGAATGTCCGTGATTATGCTTCTGATATTCAATATACTGAGCTAGCTCAGCATTTGTGGAGTCAGTAGTAATAAATTGATCAATGAAGGCTATTGCAGAAGTAATAGTCGCTTCAATCTCAAAGTCCACCAAAGGGGCATCTTTCAGCCAAAACATACCGTGAATGTGAGGCGAACCACGTTGTTGAATTCAACTCGCCAATAGTATTTGATAACGGGATGATTTCCAAAAACACCTCCCTGTTTCCTGAATATTACTAGCAATTGCCGAGCCCGATATTCAAAATACCTCGCACAAGTTACAGGATCTGATCTAATTAATTTAGCCTTTTCGCTAAAACTAAAATTCGAAACTTCTACTTCTGTAACTGGTTGTCTATCTACAGTTTCTTTTAATATTATAAGCAATTCCGTCCACCTTGTCTCGGCAGCCGATAAGGTGATGAAGAAGGTAGGCAGACCGAACTGTCGTATCATTGCCATTACCTTCTTCTTTTCTGCTTCCCAATGAGCAGGAGATGTGCGAATACCTTTCAGGACCCTATAACCTTCATCATGGAGAATAATACTATCTAAATGATCCTCATTAAGAGCGTTGGCCGCTGTAGTAGGGCGTAAAGCGCTCTGCTTTCTTAAACAAACTGAAGTGTTACTACGAATTTGAATGAGCTCCAACTTCTTATAGTTAAATAAGAGTTTATCTATTCTACAACCTCTCCTATCTACATTTCGGAGCTCAGATCTAACTATTTTAGAGAAACTAAGAGAAGAAGTTCTTTTCTTGCCAGCATATAAGCCTTCGCCAGGAGCAAGGGTGATTCTCTGCATGGCAACATTATCTGCCTGATTATTCTCAAGCAGGGTTTCTTGGCCCCAGGATTGAGCTCCTCCGTCTCAACATCATCTTGCTGATGTGGTGGATCTCGAACTATTTGCTCAAACCCCTCCACTATTTCTACGTCTGCTTGAGATGCAATGAATGGAACAGTCTCGGTTGTATAAGAAGACAACCACTGTTCGTTTACTGAAACATTATGCTTTCTATAAAGCTCTGTGCTAACTAAATATCTAATTGTTTCTGCAATTTTTAAGGGTCTAATGGTTTCAGCCATGAAATCATGGCTATATTCCATTCTACGTTTGAGGTGGAGCTGAACGACCTCGGCTTCATGAAAAGCTCGTGGGAGGGAAGTCACGATATTGCTTATTGAAATTGGAACATTGGCCAACAGCTCCTATAATTGCGCTCTGACGCTCATGACCTAAAGACTTTATAATCATAAATGGTGGGCGAGGAGAAATAAGGCGTTCCTCTAATGAAGTAAGCCCCTTAAGGCATTCAGGCAACTCCATCAGAAACAAAAGTTTTTGGCTTAATGCCAGATCTAATATTGCGGTTGCATGTCTTGCAAAAAGTTAGAAAACTGTCAGATGAAATGTACTGACTTCCATTATCTGAAATTTCCGCACTAAATTCACAATTATCTATTATGAAAGAACGTGGTATCCTAGCTATCTGATGGGGAAACCACAGGCCTTTACATGAAAGGCAAATTTTATTTGGCCCTAATTTAACTAATCTATTAAAATTCTCCTTTAGTGATTCTAAGATCGTGGGACGTGGCAAACTATCTACATCCTGCAAGATATTCGCACGCTCATCTATGTTATGGTCAGCATTTCGACGGTTTTCTAATTGCCTATTTTCACTATTTTCCCTATACTGACTAACTCGCTGACTAATCCTTCTCAAGGCATCAAATGCCGCTTGTATAGCTAATAACCGGGCACTTCGCCGTGCCGCAGTGTTCCTAACTTGTTCGACTATCCTGCGAGTAATATTATGCCTAACCTGAGATCTATTAACTCTTTCTAATTATCGTTCTAATACTCGGCGCTCAACCTCTGTCCGTCTAACTGTACGAAGCGCAGTGTTCCGTCGTTGTTCGTTAGCCCTGTACTGTGCATCCCGTCTGCGTCTGCGTCTGCGTAACGTGTCGTTGTCCTGCTCAGTTCGCCTAAATTGTGCGTCCGTTCGTCTTTGTCTTCTATGCTCTGAATTACCCGTCTGCTCTATTGCCCTGACATTTACATTCTGTCTACGGCTTGCCCTACGCGATGTGTCAGCCTGCTGTTCAGAGAGTCTAAAATCTGGGTCAGTACGTCGTGTCTTCTATGCTCTGAGTTACCCGTCTGCTCTATTGCCCTGACATCTACATTCTGTCTACAGCTTGCCCTACGCGATGTGTCAGCCTGCTGCTCAGAGAGTCTAAAATCTGGGTCAGTACGTCGTTGTCTTCTATGCTCTGAGTTACCCGTCTGCTCTATTGCCCTGACATCTACATTCTGTCAACGGCTTGATCTTCGTAATGTATCAGCCTTCTGTTCAGGCTGCCTAAAACTAATGTCAGTTCGTCGCTGTCTTCTAAGATCTGAGTTTTCTATTTGTTCGTTCGTCCTGTAGTCTATAGCCTGCCTACGAGCTGATCTCCGCAAAGTATCAGCCTCCTGTTCTGGCTGCCGGTTCCTTCTGCGCAAAGTATTTACCTCCTGCTCCGGTAACCTATACTCTGGATCTGTCCGTCTCTCGCTCCTATTTTGCGTATCATCTAATTGCTCAAATTGTCTTATTCGCCTAGAGCGCCTTCTGATTGATCGCCGCTGAGTATTTCGAACCTGCTCTTGTTCCCTATATTCTTGGTCTGCTCTACGATCTCTCTGTGAATTTATATTTTTAATGTTTTGCTCCTGCATATATTCAAAATTTTCCCTATTTATTCTGTTTCTCAATTGTCTTGAACGAGACCTTTGAGAAGCAGATTGGCGACTAAGTCGAGGCATATTTAAATGTTGCAAAAATATATATTTATAAAGATAACAATCAAAATAAATAATATAAAAAAATTAAACAATACGTAAATTTTAAATAAATAAATTAAATTAAAATAAATTAAATTAAAAAGTAAATAGTTATTTATTTAAAGACTGAAATAAAGCTGTTTACATATGTAAATATTGTTGTCCAATCTTTAAATATGCATACACGCTTTACTACAAAAACAACAACAAACTACAGTCTGTGTATGTTTGTATGCATGCATATACAAACATACATACGCCTAAGCCAATGGGAATTAATAAATATCAATAGTCACCACTGCAAATGTTCGTCGTCTTACAAAATGTACTTATGCACATACATATGCACAAATGCACATATGTATGTACATACGTACGCAAGACCTGGCACACGCGACACTATTTATCCAAATAATTATATCAACAATCAGTGCAGCCGCACTGGATTTTAACTCAATAAAATATTTTATTTAATATCTTCCATGTTTATTATCCGATCGTAACCAAATTTTCAGAGATTATTAAGATGTTGGCTATTGTTATGCATACCAAATGAACATTCTAGACTTACAATTTTGTTTGCAATCCGTTTTTTCGATTTACGGGGGCGGGAGGGGCGTGCCCAAAATCAAAAACAAACTTGATCTGCGTGCAACAATAAGACATACTGTCGCGAAAAATTTGTTGCTCTATCTCTTATAGTCTCTGAGATCTAGGTGTTCATACGGACGGACGGACGGACAGACGGACATGGCTATATCGTCTCGGCTGTTGACGCTGATCAAGAATATATATACTTTATGGGGTCGGAGATGCTTCCTTCTGCCTGTTACATACATTTTCGGTCGGCACAAAGCCATAATACCCTTCTACCCTTTGGGTAGGCGAATAAAATAATAATAATACTATTACTACTAATAATAATAATTAGAACTATTTTTAAATACGAGCTAATGTATGTAGGATTAATGTTTTTATTTCTATTATTAACAAGACTAGAAAATTTATTATAATTTACACATAAAATACGAAAAGGATTATGACTGGCATAGTTAGTACTACAACGGGAAAGAGAGGGGAAGGAAATTTCTAGTCGTTTAGACCGGAACGGCAAAGCTAATCTGACTTGTTAACTGCAATGAGTCAAATTCGCCAATGATTAGTCTATGTAGAAACACTACAACTAGCATAGTTCTGCGGTCAGAAAGAGAAGGAAGGTTTAATAATTAAAGTCTACTATGATACGAAGGCAATCTAATTGAGGGATTCCAGCTAAGACTACGAAGAGCAAAAAGAAGAAATTGTTTCTGCACTGATTCAAGCCTATCTTGATGAACCCTATACTGGGGGAACCAGATATTAGATCCATACTCAAGAATAGGACGAACCAGTGAGATGTATAAGTGTTTAGTAATGTAGGGATCGTTAAATTCTTTTGACCAACGTTTAATAAATCCAAGGACACCCATGGCTCTATTAGAAGCAGCCGAAATATGCTTATCAAACTTTAATTTAAAATCAAAAAAGGATACCTGAATCAGTTACTGACTCTATTCGCTCAAGTGGAGTATCATTAAGATAATAATTATTTAAGATTTAATAAATTTATAGCACACCACGATTGAAAACAATCAAGGTCAGATTGCAATCTGAGGCTATATATGGGATCATTAAAAGTCAGACAAATCTTAACATCATCTGCATACATAAGTATGCGAGAGTATGATATAACGGACGGTAGATCATTTATAAATAATGTGAACAGCAATAAATAATGTCAACATTAGGAGGCATTTTTCGAATAGTTTGGACAGGCATGATAATAAACTTATTGGTCTGTATGATAACGGAATCGTGTGGTCTTTTCCAGGCTTCGGTTTCATTATTATAATTGTTTTTTTCATTTACTTGGGTAGTAGCAGAAGAGCTTACAGATGACCCTGTGCTGTTGAGGTCATCTGTAAGCTCTTCTGCTATTATCAATTATCATTTTTGTAGTTATTAGATCACCGCCTGGAGCCTTTTTTGGTTTTAGCTCCCTAATGACTTTTTGTAATCTCGTTCGGCCGAAATGAAGTTGGCGAAGATTCCGTTTCGAAGTGGATTTGCGGAAAAACACAAGCATTTGCTGCGGGGGTTCAGCTGGAAGACGCCTCTGAAATGTAAGGCAAATGTTTCTTTGTGGCTGCGGGCCCAGTAACCTGAAGAATTTCGTATCGGGATGACGATTTCAATCGGAGAGCTTAGATTTGGGTGAGCCCTAGGGATGCTTTGTACTAGTTGGCGAGAGTTTTTCAATACATTTTAGTTGTGCATTTTAAGCATCTTGCTTCAGAGCCCGGTGTAGTTTGCGGGTGGCTTCAGTAAGGCGTTGCTTTGAGCATAGTGACCTGCTGGTTTGCCACGCCCATCGCAGACTGCCTTTTTCCAGAATCAGCTGTTCAATTTGCAGGCTGGTTTTTAACATCTTAATTTACACATCCTTCCATTTTGGTGCTGAGATCCTGGCTGCTGTGACGAGTACCTCTTCCATAGCGGCGGTTGAGGAGGAGTTGAGGAGTTAGCTCAATGTAGGAACTCACATACTTTCTGTATTTCATCCAGTGCGACTTCAGCCTATAGGGGTGGTCCGTAATTTCTGGGCTTTGGAGAAGGCGAGTGGTCGGATGAGAGATCCGGTAGGGCCAGTGCGCTTATTAGATCGCGTGGGATGTTTTTTGTCACCGCGAAATCAATTAGATCTGGGATCTTTCTGGGGTCTGCAGGCCAATATGTGGGGCTTCCAGGAGAAACCGTATCCAATTTATTGCTGACTTTTATAAGTGCGTTACGTTATACAGTTGCCTTTCCTTGGGAGTCACGAGGCGTGATCCCCAGTGCGTGTGTTTGGCATTGTAGTCTCCTGCAGCTATGAAGCGATTCCCCAGTGTGTTGTAGAAGTTCATGAATTGACCTTCAGAAATAGTAAATCGAGGTGGGCAGTAGACAGCGGCAATGCAAAGGATGCAGTTTCCTGACTGCACATTTATGAACGTGGCTTGCAAGTAATTTGTTGCAAACCTTTGGTGAAAGTGGTGTTTGGTACGTTCTCTGATTAAGATGCCGGTTCCGCCGTGGGCTTTGCCATCCGGATGATCTGTGCGGTTCCTCTTATATGGCAGTTACCATATAAGCACCCTGTGAGGTACGTTTCAACCAGCAGCATGGCGTCGATGTAATTTACATTTTGGAATTGCGTTATTTCAAGTTTATGCTGTGAAATGCCGTTGGCATTCCACATGGATATACGTTAGTTAGACCTTCATTATTTGGACTGTTGGACTACAAGCAACTGAATCACCATGTTCTGGTTCTGAACATGGGTTTGCATAGTAGTTTTCATAAATGACATGAGTTCCATCTTCTTTGTTTGCGGGGAAGTTTACGGAGTTGTGGAAGTCTCCGCCGATGCGTTTGTGTTGTTTTTCCACGGTGATCCTTCGATGCAGTAAGAGCTGCAGCTTGCAGATCGAGTGCACTTCGTTTTTCTTTAAGGCTTTGCTATCTGGTTCGAGCTCGACCCTGAAGAGTGGTTGCGTCAACCGTCCTGATTCGGGTTTTCCGACTTTGTTTTGGCCGCAGCCATTCTTCATCGCAATTCCAACATTAGGCTCTTTCTAGAGAACGAATCGAGTTAACGTCTGTCATACCCTTCTCTTCGTCATATTCTGTTGAAGAGTCTGCATGCGTAATTTCATTTACATTTGACGGACGAGCGGTATATTCAAAACTAGCGTTAGCATTAAATTCTTCATATTTGTGGCATTCTCAACGTAATGACGCTAATGTTGGAGTGGGTATATGGAATAATTCAAATTTTACGTCCGCTTGTATCGTTCGGTCAAAACAATGGCAGCGCTGGGCCAGTAAATAAAAGGTTAGCGAACTGATAGAGACGATCGGAGTTAACATTTACCATTAGGACGTTCAGCAATTTACCCTATAGATGAAATCTTCTATGGGAATGTTGTCAGCTGCACCAGAGAACGAAATATTCCAATTGGAAATAATATTGGAGATGAGGTTGGGCGTATTTACTTTTTGAGACGCGTGCAGAATATCGTTCTCCCATTCATAGTGAGGTTCGTCAGCAGATTCTGGCAGTGGCAGGAGGTTGGAGATTTAAGTTCCGGGTTGCCGTACTTAATTCTTCTGAAATAGTAGATCTATATCCTTTCAACGTATTTGAAATTAATTGGCCTATTCTTTCTACCCATAGACTCGGAGTTTCTTGTTGAGACATGGTAGTTGCTTCATGGCGTGGCTTCGGAGCATTTACCGTCTCTTAACGTCCATTTCTGGGCACTGAAGCGTTTTGTGCATACCTGCGGTTTTTTTGGAATAGCACCTGGAGGGGTACGAGTGCAGCTAGGTCGGATAGCTCGTGGAGGAGGGATGTTATCCTCAATACTCATTCCTAATCGGGTTTCCAATTGCTCGCGTGTTATATTTTGCCTACAAATGGGACATGTTTCGTTGTTTGGCAATGTAGTAAGGCATACTCGTATCAATGAAAGTGATGTTTACAGTGTGTCTGAACGACTTCTCCTTCTTTAAGCGTTTTGTTGCAGATTGGACACACCGCTGTTGAAGGTGGATTTAAATCCCAATTTTCTTGGCTTCTGCGTACTGCCATGATATATTCGATAATTATACTAACGAGATATTCCTATATAATTTGCGGTATAAATTTCCAAATTAACTTTCTTGGGGCTTACTCCTTGATTCTTACATGCATCTCATCTTATGATCGTGAATTAAACTAAACTGAACTGAACATATATTGAGTGTGTGCACAATTTGAAGAGGGACAGACCACCAAGGCTAATTCATTCGTGATTAAAGCTGGAACATACTTAAGAAATCAGACGCGATGCGATGTAAGAGTCAAGGATTCCCAATAGAGGCCTTACATTTCTTTATTGTTATTCATCGTTGTTAGGAACTATGAGTTGTTTCATTATATTTCACAGTCTTCTGGTCTAAATATATATATATAACATTCGTAAGCAGATGGCTCTAGTTTTACTGTCGGTAATCGTAACATGAATTAATATTCACTCGCGGTTATATGAACGTTTCTTACGAGATCGGCTTCACGAAAATCAGCTGCTACTTTGTTGGTTGTATGCGGCTATGCCGCACTTATTGCAGTGTCCAGCGGTGTCAGCAGGCCTGTTAAACGATGAAGATGTAGGGGCGAATTTAAATAATGGCAACAAACAACATTTCGGCCTCAATTCGATATGAATAACTATTCGGATATTAATAGACGTTCGATACACTTGCCAATGTGTGAAACAACTTATTAATTGTACACAAGAATGTCAATTTAATACCACAGAATTAGTTAAGATATCCCGCGACGATCGAAATTGGGTTGCACACAAGGGAGCAATGGAACTTAATCTGGGAGAGATGGGGTATCAGTGCATGATGATCTCGTATTGGAAAAGTCGGTTTATGTATGTGTATGTCAGATATTCGTGATGATATGAGGCCCACGTTGCGCTCGCGATGCTCACGGATCAAGCAAGCTGATGTCGCACTTGTATGGCACATTTCATACGATGTCAATAGCGCATTGAGTGGGACTTGATGAACTAGGCCACACCTTACAATTGCTTCAAGCATTTTTATAAAGTTTGTTGCAAAGACCTTTAGCCACTAATTCGCCTAAGCCTCGAACTTTAGCTTTAGCATCTTTATCACGTGTTCTTATAGACCTCCTACCCCAGATAACTCTCTGTGTTTATTTCATTTTTCTGTAATCAATAGTATTTCTGAAATGCTTTCTGATCGTGATTTGTCGATTTTAGTATTTCTGGAATTTCGTGACTTTCGTCATGTGACTTCAACGTATTGAATCCTTCGTCAACTCACATCTTTGTTGATAGCCTTTTTTATATAGATTTATCTCAAATCAATTATATACATACCAACTTGTCTAGATAAAATGCTTGATCCGATATTTGTTTTAAATCCCAATACCTGCATGGTGTCACAGCGAATCCTATTTCCTCAATTGAGGATCTCTACGGTAGTAGGAGGTGAAGGTGTCGATTGACACCAAGGGTTTCGGTTTCAGGTTTCTTACCGGAGAAGAGAGGTCGTTGTTTCGGAAGACCGATTTTAAAAAACTTTCTTTGCTTCTTTCGTGTACTGACTTGTCCCAACTTTCTTGGTGTAATGACCTGTATAAGGCAATTGCGATTTTATATTCTACATTAGACTCTCTATTTGATGCTTGTGTTCCCCTTGGTACTCCTCAATTGTCTTATGGTTTACTAAAGAACTAACAAAGTTAAAAAATAAAAAGTCAAATCTATATAAAAAATTAAAGGAAACTGGCTTTCTTATATTTTTCCCTCTTCTCTGTTGCTAGGATCGATTTCTCCACGCTAAATAATCCTTCTACAAAAATTATTTGAGAAAGTGCACTTTCTGCAGACTAACGCTTCAGTATCTTAATTATCATCTTAATGATACACAATGAGCGAACAGAGTCAGTAACTGATTTTGGTACCCTTCTTGATTCAAAATTAAAGTTTGATACGCATATTTTGTCTGCTTCTAATAGAGCCATAGGTGTCCTTGGAACGATCCCCACATAACAAAACATCTATACATCTCCCCAGTATAGGCCTCGTTAATATTGGCTTAAATCAGTGATGTAACAATTTATTCTCTTTGCTTTTCGTAGTCTTAACTGATATCCTACTATTAGATTGCCTTCGTATCGTAATAAACTTTTATTATTAAACTTTCTTTTACATTACAATTATACTCTGTATAACCAACCTGCGCCACACTATAATGGCGTTAGGTAACAACCCCTGTAGTAGTAACAGTGGATAATGATCACTAGATTGTCATACAACAATATGGAAGAGCTGGATATCTCGAAGTGCTTGGGACTTAATTAGAAAGCAAAATTAAATCGTGCAAAATGCTGAGCAATGAAAAAACCCACTAGAAACTATAAACCAGCACTAATGGATAAGAATCAAAGTTGATAAGGCTAGTCAGAAAAACTTACGAGCAGTACTTCTTCAAATTGACCACTTCGATTGGTTCAAAGCTATAATACGCTTCTACCCTACGTAAATAAATGACCTATTGCGATTGTCCGAACGTATTATATTATTATTATTATTTGAAAAAGGTAGTCTCCCAACAGAGAGGGTGCGAGGCACTGCGACCATGGAGGTCTTTTGTACCTATAGGCTCTCCCTAGCTAGACAAAAGTTGCTCTGCTTCCCTAATGAAGCAGAGCAGATCTTTTGTCGAGGAACGCACAAGCTGGTTTTCCGGTCGACCACAGGATTGATAAGCTCCTTGGCTTGCCGTATCCCTGGTTGGACCGACCAGTAGCGATCAGTCAACCTAACAGCCCAGGTTTTAACAATAGCTGAGATGGTTGACCAACCCATGCCACAGAAGGGCTCAGGGCCGGAAAAAGTAGCTGACGAACCGGCCCTAGGCAAGTTCGTCCGCCAGCTCATTGCCCTGGATACCAGAGTGTCCAGGTACCCATAGAAGGGTGACGTTGTTAGTAAGAGGCAGTCTCTGGAGGCAGTTCCAGCAATCGGCCACCAGTCGAGAGCTTACTCTTTTGGAGGAGAGGGCTAAGATGGCGGCTTGACTGTCAGAGAAGATCTAAATGTTCGCTCCTCTAATCCCCTTCTCTAGGATCAGACGGCAGCAGAACTCGATGGCATGAACCTCAGATTGGAAGACTGTGGGCCATTTGCACATAGCAATTGAGGTTTTAGAGTTGGGTCCAAAGATCCCAGCTCCAACCCCCTGATCAGTTTTTGACCCGTCGGTATACCAGTGAATACCGTAGGGGTCGCTGATGGGGTTGCCAGTGTCCCAGTCCTTCCGGTCCGGGATGAGGGTTCTGAATTTATGCCAGGAATGTCTTTGATCAGGTTAGCATGTCCTGATTCGGTAGCTAGAAGCCCTGATTGGAGCTTGATTCTAAGAAGGCTCATAGCGGCGACTTCTTTAATTTGGATGTGCAGCGGAGTCAGATTCAGTATCGATTCCATTGCTGCGGTGGGACAGGTACGAAGTGCACTTGTCAGTGAGAGGCACAGCAGCCTGTGGAATTTATTGCATTTGCTGATGGCAGTGACCTGCATAACCTTTGGCCACCACACAATAGCAGCATAGGTGACGATCGGTCTGACCATCATGTCAAAAAGCCACCGGATGGTGCAGTATTTAAGACCCCAGATTCTACCAAAGAATCTCCTGCAGGCCCACATGGCATGGGTCGCCTTTGTGAGGGTGTTGCTGAGGTGGGAGTTCCAATTTAGTCTTTTATCGAGGGTCACCCTTAGATATTTGACTTCGTTGGATAGCCCCACAGGGGAGCCGCTGAGAAACTCTTAGAAGCCACGGAAGCGTCACCAGCAAAGCTGATTCGGTCGCAGTTAGCTTCATCGTCCGAGGACAATACCTCGACTGGTTGCTGACGGACTGAACCGCTACTGGACGGAAGTTCAGCACTAGCGAACCCTGTATCCAAGGGAGTTCGTGGCCTATCCGGGTCCCCTAGAATACTAGAGTCGAGACCCGTAGTATTGGGGTGGAAGCCAGCAGCCCACTGGCTGCAGTGCTGGTGTAGGGGTCGGCCGTGAAGGCATCGCCCGGAGATGATAATTTTAAAGCTGTATCAGACTTTTCTATTTTGAAATTTTGATCCATTAGTTATGATCCCACGAGTAGGCGGGAAGGGAAGGTCATCCACGGCATAGCCCGCATTCCGTGGAAAGTCTAAATGAAACTGGAGGGCGACAGGTATCCAGAGTCCGCAGACTAGAGACCGGGCTACCCCCGGCCATGCATCCATCAGCGTATGCTGTTCCACCTTGGATTGGGGTGATTTATAGATTCACGATCTTCGCCCGACTACAATTAGTCAGCATCTCTAGCAGAGACCGTGCTAAGGGTCTGCTTCCAGCCGCCCTCGCGTGGAGAGTATAGTCGCACTTCCGACGTCCCCCAGCCAATACTGGGATTACATGTTGGTCCCCTTGCTTCCTCTGACGGCTGATGGCCGAAGAAAGGCCGTCTTCTGACATGCAGAAGAAAATATCTGCGATCGCATAAATTGTGTATATTCTTGGGTATCATCAACATTCAAGTTACTACAGACCTGTATATCTATCCGCATGAACACGTGGCTCGCTCAGTCTATAAAAGCTAGAGTTACCAAATTTTTAGACAACATGTTAAAACTTTCCGTGTAGATAAAGTTTGTTTTAGATTTTTGCCACCTCGGCAAATATTTTTCTCGGTTAATTGCAACCTACTTGAAATAAACCTGCAGCATTCATTTTTGATGCCACAAAAACAATCATCATATTAATGGTCTCTCTGATTGGTTACAATCGGTTAGTAAACACGGAATTTATTCAAGAAATACTGTTAAGGGGCGAAATAAGGTTGGTATATCAGTTGGTATATCATTGAGTGACATGATAATGTTTTTCATTAAACCAAATAAGGTTTTAAAAACACATGCTCCGCCACAATTGTCGACGTACAGCGTTTGTTACCATCCACATGTGAAAAATCCTAGTGCGGACGTTTAGTGAAAATATCATTAAGATCCGACGATGATCATGGATGATATAGAAGTAGAAATAATTCATTTTTAACCACGTTCTTCAAAATGAGATTTTGTTTGATTAGCGGAAAGTTGATCGAATGTTGGCGGTTATTATTTTACTATAAAATACTCGTAATTGTCCCATAGTGCATATTTACCCATGCTTATCAAAATGAGATGTTGGCGTCATTGGTTCTGCGTTGATCGAATTGGTAGCTCAAACCCCGCTCGGGCAATTTAAGGCTCGAAATTGTTTTAATTGCACTAAATATTTATAATGTCCATAAATATACATGTAGGAGTAGAATTAGGTCTTTCGTTTTAAATTAAAAACACTCTGGTTCATTCCATTTTTTATATACATATATGAAGTATTGTAAATGTTTATTTAATCAACTTATGATAACATGTTTATTTAACTCAAGTTTCACAAATTAACTTATAGTCTTATTAAGTCATATTCATTTGACTAATTGTTTCTGTTCTTTCAAAGTAAATTTACTTTTCACCTTTTGCTGCGATCACACGCGTCTGTCTTCACTTAAGTTTCAACTTCTACTCCCTTGTTCTAATTCGCTCACTTGCTTGTTAACTTTACTGATTCACTCGCTCATCTAGTTCGTTCGCTTTTAATTCTATGTTAATTCTTTTCTCTTACAGCTATGTTAATTCTTAATTCCTACATTCGGCCATCCAACATTCGTAATCGTCCCGCATTATGGACACCACTCTTTCATATACTCTGCCACAGTATTTGTCTTATTAGGACCTTCCTCTTCTCCAACTTTCTCTACCGCATACCTGCCATGCCTTAGCTTTCTTACGATCTTGTACGGACCTAAGTACTTTCTTTTAAGCTTTAATCCTGGGCCAAACTGCGTTCTTTTGATAGCAACCAAATCATTAATTTCATACGCTTTCTCGTTTTTTCTATTCTTATCAAATGCCTTACGATTCTCTGTCTGAATACTTGCTATATTTTCTTTAGCTACTCTACGGATCTCGTCCTTTTCTTCCTGTAACTCATTTAGCATGTCTTCATCTAAAATATATTTGAGTTGTTTGTCATACTTTGTCTTCATTTCCAATCCTGTTAAAATTCTAAAAAGCGATATTTTCGTACTTCTGGGAGGTGATGAATTAATAAACTGTTGAACTCTACCTACACTCTTATACAAGGTTTTAGAGTCCTCAGCACAAAGCTTAGTTAACTGAGAAATAACAATTCGGTTTATGCGCTCTACCTGCCCATTTCCTCTTGGAACTCTGGTTGCAATCAGTAAATGCTTAATATTATTCGACTCACAATAGCTCTCAAATAAACTTGAAATGAATGCAGTTCCACGATCAGTAACGATGCAACTAGGATCACCAAAAATTTCAGCTTGTCTCTGCAACCGATCAATAACCTCATTTGAACCTGTGCTTTTAGTGGGATATAACCATACGAACTTAGAGAATGCGTCAACTACTACCAAAATATGGTTGTATAACTTTTTGGTCAAGTCCATTGGACTAATGTGGTCAATGTGGTACGTTGTTAACGGCTTATCTCCCTTGCTGATAACATTCAAGAATCCTTCCTTACGCCCTGCTTTAGTATCACTCATTATACACTCAAGGCACGATTTAACAATATTTCCAACCTTTTCCGAAACCTGTGGTATAAAATATTCTCTCTCTATTACATCAACTGTCTTTTTCACTCCAAAGTGCCCTTGCCGGTGAGCCAACGTAATAATTTCTTTTTGCATACTGGCTGGTATTACAATTAATTCCTTGAGAGGATCTTTGCATAACACTCCATTCTGCATATAAAAATCATCGTACACACCCTGTTCTAACAATTTAATGACAACAGCGGTCCAATCATCAGCGATCTGAGCCTGTGCGATCCTGTTTCTCAATGAATCCTGCATCAAAAGACAATATACTCTGCTGAGAGCATCCACATGCTTCATCTTCGAGCCCGAACGATGCTCTACCGTGTAATCGAAGTCTTGCATGAAAATGGCCCAACGAGCTACTATCAATGGAACGTCCTTTTTGTTTAATGTCATAGCAAAGGCATTACAATCAGTGACAATTGTAATCCTCATGCCAAGCACATAAACTCGCCACTTCTTAAGAGCCTGCACAATAGCCAAAACCTCCAATTCATACGACGGATATTTCTCTTCTGCTGGACTAGTTTTGCGGCTCATGTATTCTACTGGGTGAAAATTTTGGTCTTCTGAATCTCTCTGTAATAAGATTGCGCCATAGCCATACATACTTGCATCACAATGTATCTGTGTAATGGCTTTTGGATTAAACAGACGTAACAATGGTGGATTCGATAAACAAGTCTTCAGTTGATTAAACGATGCTAACTCTTCATTACCCATTTTAAACGTAACGTTTTGTCGCATCAAATTAGTCAATGGTTTAGCTATCACCGCAAAATCCTTGACAAATCTGCGGAAATATGAAGTTAGCCCCAAATAACGCTGAAGCGTCTTCTTAGTTCCTGGTACTGGAAAGTTTTCTACGGCCAAGGTTTTCTCCTTTGATGGCTTGGTTGTCGAATTTTCAATTATATAACCCAGAAACTGAACTTTACGCATCAAAAATTGACATTTAGCCCACTTTATCTTCAAACCAGATATTCTTTCCAAACTCAACACTCTCTTTAGCTTTTCTATGCCCTCTTTCTCGTCAATCGATGGTATTATAAGGTCATCCATATACAAAATCAATGTGCTATCTTTAATTAATGGTCTCAGAACAAGGAAAATGTATCTCATGAATACGGCTGGGGAATTGCTGATTCCAAATGGCACAAAATTAAACTCGTATTGGGCGCTTTGTGTCACAAACGAGGTAAACTTACGCGATTCCTCCGATACAGGAACGTGAAAGAACCCGTTACACAAATCTAAAGTCGTGAAGACCTTTCCTCTCTGTAGTTTATGCAACACATTTAATCGATTAAGGCTGTCGGGAAGTTGTCTCGTACTACTTTTAAATTCAACTGCCTATAATCACAACACAATCTATGCTTGCCATCTTTCTTTGAAACCAAAACAACAGGGGAAGCGTATTCGGAAACACTATTTCGAATGATCCCGTCTACCATCCAATCCTGCACTTGCTTGTTCACTCTCTCCTGATCAGCATAGGACAAACGTCTGGGTTTATGAAAAACTGGAATATCATCAGTGAGTATAATTTTCATCTCTACTGGACTTTTATCCGGTTTAATTGGTTCATAACCGTTTATTACACTTAGGACACTATCCTTGTCTTCTTTTAGCAAATGTGATAAGTCTATCTCTATCAAAAGTATCTACTGCCATCATATGCTGTAAAGCTTCCTGCAAATCTACTTCTTCCAAGCCTAAAGTAATTGCGTCTGCATGGATACCATTATCAACTAGCCCTGACAATTCATTATTTTTGCGACAAAAGGTTGCTCCGTTTTTACCAATCGTGACGTCCACAAACTCAACTCAAACTGAAAACATATTCCTATTGGAATACGATCCAACTGTGTGTCAATTTCAAACGATCCTAATGTGTAAATCTTTGAGTTCCCTATACCACGAGCTCTTTAATATCTGGTTTCAACCTCACAGGATAGGCTTTCTTATATAAATTCTCGCTTATGGTACATATATCACTGCCTGTATCTATAACAGCTGATATTGCCTGTTTACCAATTTGCACATCTTTGAAAACTCTGTTAAACATCGCCTGAGTTAACTGCTGTATGTTAGCCTTCGCTTTCCTATCAGAATTCTCCACTTTGGTATACGTAGCATCGCATTGATTTGCCTTATGTCCTGGCTTATGACATTTAAAGCAAACTGGTTCTTTTTTGCAATCTCTAGCTAAATGATCTTTGTCTCCGCATTTAAAGCATCTAAACTCTTTTTTTCCACTACCTGAAGTTTCTGCTTTCTCTTGTTTTGCTTTTTGGTTTATGTTCCACACTTACAGATATCTTTGAATAAACATTCAATTTCTCTTTAAATTCTTTCAAATCAGTTGATTGATATAGTACCATCTTGTTCTGTTTCGAATCCTGAATACCCTCGATAATGTACTCAATAATGCTCTCTTCATCTAGATTAGATTTTTTAGCAATACCTTTCATTGTATAATAGTATTCTATTAATGATTCATTCGCCTTTTTCTTTCTGTTCTCTAGCTGTTTATGTATCTGCTTGGCTGTCAATTTCACGGTAAACTCCTCTGATAAAGCCTCTTTAAGTGTTGCCCAATTTGTAAGACCATCTTGGCTATTTACAAACAACTTAGCTACTCCCTTTAACAATTGTCGCCCATATATAAACTTCTGCAACTCATTCCATTGTACAGTAACAATCGGTGACATTGCTGTGGTTCCCGCCGTCAAAATCTACTAAGGAATCTTGAATATCTTTCAGTGTGAACGACATTGTGTTTGTTTTAACTGGCGCTACTCTATCCTCTAAATTATCAGATATAGAATCTTCGTACACTGATTCGTTGAGTCTATCTATTCCAAAAGGAGTCAGCAAGCGATTCTGTAACTGCTGCTTAAGTCCTTGGGTTGATAATCCTAACTCTCTAAGCTTAATCTTTAACCCTGCTACTGTTAATTTTGTGATCTCTTCTTGCAGCATTTATTTTTTACACTTAACTTAAAAATGTTATTTTAAACTTAGTTATTTGCAAAAGAATTAAAATTTACCTTAATGTGTAAATAAAAATCAATATCAATAACCTACAAATGATTTAAAATATGCAAACTCTCAATTTAGTATACTTATTACCAAACTTATGTGACTGCGTATTATCGAAGTCTCCTCTATCATCTCTTCGTCTCTCGTCTGCGTGGCAATTACGTCTCTGTTGTTGCGTGCACTCGTCGCACACAATTCCAGCGTTCCAGCACACACAGCTAGTGTGTATCGCCTCTGCTTCGTAGATATTCTTTATCCGTTGTGCGCACTTGGTGCACACTTTCCGCCTCTGCTTTGTTCTTCGTCTTTAACAAACTCTGCGTCGTCAAATTTCTAGTCCAGTTTCTGCAGCCTGATTACGTCGTTGCAATAAGCGAATTCGCCCTGATGTTTCGCTCCCGAAACTTTGTCTCGATTCGCCGTCTCTGATGCTCTGACCTTTCTCTCTTTAGCAATTCTGCAGCGTAATTACGTCGTTGCAATAAATGAATTCGACCTGATGTTTCGCTCCCGAAACTTCGTCTTAATTCTCTCTTTAGCAATTCTAAGCGTTCTCTCTCGCTTATCGTTGCTATCCTCTGACTCTGCTGCTGAACCGCTACTTTCGTGTGATCTCAGTTGCTCTCATCTATACCATTTTCTAACGCGTAATTTCGTCACTACGCATAATTTGTCATCAAATGTCACTGTTGATTTCTAATATATTGCCACACAATTTGATGATTGTGTTCAATGTATTTACACTACTTTCATATAAAATGGATCCTGGACGAGCCCCCAATTATTGTAGGAGTAGAATTAGGTCTTTCTTTCCATTTTTTATATACATATACATATGAAGTTTTGTAAATGTTTATTTAATCAACTTATCATAACATGTTTATTTAACTCAAGTTTCACAAATTAACTTATAGTCTTATTAAGTCATATTCATTTGACTAATTGTTTCTGTTCTTTCAAAGTAAATTTACTTTTCACCTTTTGCTGCGATCACACGCGTCTGTCTTCACTTAAGTTTCAACTTCTACTCCCTTGTTCTAATTCGCTCACTCGCTTGTTAACTTTACTGATTCACTCGCTCATCTAGTTCGTTCGCTTTTAATTCTATGTTAATTAATTTCTCTTACAGCTATGTTAATTCTTAATTCCTACATACATTATTAAAAGTATGTTGTTGTACAACACATAATAACATAACACTTAAATGTTTTATGTTTTTTCATACGAAAGTGGCAATTTAACTGAAGAACATAATTTGTGCAGTCATCGATCAAGAGAGGAGTTCGTGCAATTCGCTGTTCGGTAGACCACGGGTTCGACACCCGGGCGATGCGATGTTAAAAATAAATTTTTTTTCCCAATAATTATTATAAGTTTTGTTAATTAAAATCTGATATTATGTTCTAACTTACGTATGTACACTTTAAGTCCATAACCTCGTACAGTCAAAGCTTGACTGTAGCCGTTCCTTGTTTGGAATATATTTAATATATTTTTTAGTTATTTTGTTGCTATATTTACGAAATATATAATATTTCGCTTATAATTTTTGTTGCTTTCAGTAAAAAAAATTTTTCTCAAAACGCGTCCTATATAAATCCCATGCCTCATACTATCAAATCTGGACTGTAGCCGTTCCTACTTTCTTTGCCAGATATTTTTAAATTCACTAGAAATTAAATCACACCAGTTCTAAAAAATATTTTTGTTTGGTGTTCAAAATTGCGTTATTTTAAAATTATTTACATTGTTAAAATTATAGGTTTGGATATTTAGCTAAATATAAAAATATCATTCTTCGAGAGCGGGACCGTTTGGCAGGCGAAGTCATTGACATGGAAAAAAGATTAGCCACAAATCGCTATTATTCTGAAAATCTAGAATACATTATTCGTAATAACGAAGACGCTTTAAGCAAAATGGCTTCGAGAGCAAAAATTTTCTGAAGGGGAGCGAGTTAATGTTGAATCAAAATTACGGGCCCTTTTAAAATCTATGGAAGAGCAGAAGGAAGCACACGGAAAAACAATTACTAAACTTGAATTAGTCAGTCGAGAACTAGGAGAGACTACGCGAAAGTTTACTCAGAAGATTTCCGACTTTGATCGACAGAAAGTACAAGTAGATAAGTATAAAAATGAAGTAAATGTGTTGAATAAGTCCATGCATAAGTACGAAGATGAAATTAGTGAGCTGACTAAGAATCAAAAAACCAATGATGAAATAATAAAGCAGTTAAGATTAATTGAAAAAGAAAAATCAAATGCGGTCATCCAGCTGACAAGCAAACTTAAGAAGTCGGTAGAGGATCAAAATAATGCAAGTACGCGTTTGTACAAGCTTAACAGAAAAGTTATGATATTAAATAACGAAATATTACGCCACAAGTATGTATTTTATAAATATTAATTTTTATTTCAATAAATAGTTTATTTTTAGAAATAATATTAATTCTCTTGAAAAAGATGTGCTTAATGCAAGTGGTCGCGCGGATGATATTCGTCGTATTAAGGACTCGCTACAAAAAGAACGGGATAGTCTACGTAGTGAAATTATCAAATTAAATAATGGAATTGCAGATCTTAGACATGATATGATGCTTAAAACAAACATGATAAGTTCCCTCAATTTGGACTTAAATAAGTTAAATATAAGACTTGATGAGGCATATATTCTTAAATCGAAAGCAGAGAAGGAGAGAGATGAAATGGCCCAAGAAATGGAAACTTTACATGAGAGAATAGAGAGTTACCAGGGTAAGACTTATGAAAATTATTTTATTATGTTGCAAAGAAAGATATGTATCTGTGTAAGGAAGTGGAGCTCTTCCATAATATAATATATATAATATATTTGAATATACTCCATTTTTCTATATTATTCAGAAAGGTTAGGATAATTGTGATTTCTATATAATATATTATGCTTAAATTATTATTATTATTACGCATAATGATTCCTTGTACACTAAATTAAAGCTGGATATTCGCTGAGAATATGTTTGCTTGAATCATCATATTTGCCGAGCCTGTCGTTCGAATTTTAGGAAAATGTAATAATAATAAAAACAATAAATAATAATAAAAACACAATTGTAAGTAAGTTTAGTTACAATCGGAAAAAAAATACAGAAGTCAATCCCCATGTACACACTTACATTGGTAAATGTCACAATAAACAAACGGCGAGGGACCGTTCTCGATCTGCATGTGTTCACTGGTTTTGTTACTCTATGATATAATAAAGGTATTCAGTAAACCTAGTAAAATGCTGTCAAGTTAATAACCTGATAGTGCGGTTTATCATACAATTAAAATAGGTTGTGGGTATCTCATAGTCGAGCAAAATTCGATTATTTTTTACACAATAATTATTTCAATGTTATTTATTATTTCTCGTAATTAGAATTGTATCATAATGGACTTTACCCACGTTCATTACAATGAGAAAGATACCATCTACGGTCCGTAGAAAACATGCACGATTCATAACCCTTCAAGCAGGGTTATGCCTACGTACTAAACAAAAACCTCCGTTCGCTCATCAGCCCTTGTCGCGCTCACCAGGACTGCCAGTCAAGGTATTTCTTCAGGGAGTCTTAACTCTTTGCTCTTTAGTCGCCTTTTACGACAAGCCGAGCCCGCTGTGGTGATATTCTTGCCCCGCTATCACACGGGGGTACTCCTCATACCTCATTACGGTTGGCCATTTCATTCGTACTCACAGGCTTCATCATGTTTACTTGAGCAGTGCGAAGGATGTGTTCTGCTGTTTCCACTGCGTGTCTACATGGCGGAAACTAAAAAGGTACCCTCGAAAACAGCCATGATCCGTGAGGAACTGGGTCATGTGGTAGACTACCACATTGTGCTCGCACTCTACCCATTCCGCTAGATCGGGAATAAGTTGATACGTCCATCGTCCTCGCTGCGACGCTTGCCACCTGGTCTGCCAGACACCTCGGATCCACTCTCGGATCTCTCCCTGGTTAACCCCTTCTCTTGCCAGGTTGTGGCCCTTTATCTCCAGGTCGATCAGTGCAATGCCTGCAAGTGCATGCGCTGCGTCATCAGATATGATCTGAAAGCCAGTGACAGTGATACCGAACGCGCATTATCCAGGTATGATACCTTACTGGTCACACTACTCCAGATAGGCGCAGCGTAAAGTAGCGTTGATTTCGTGACCCCCACAAGTAGCCTCCTAGCCGGCAATCTGGGTCCTCCCACGTTTGCCATGATTCGTGGCAAAGCTGCAGGTACTTCAGCATTCCTGCAGATACGATTTGCATATCCTTAACCGCGACCGCAGCTCCACACCACTGGGCATGCTGGTACTCATTAATCCATCATACATAATGTTCCAAAGGATCGGTCCAAGTACCGACCCTTGTGGAACACCTGCAGAGACTTGCTGACTTCTTGTACCAGCTGCTGTGTCGTACCATAACATGCGATCCCTGAAGTAGCTGCCAATTGCAATCCTTATATAACCGGTTATGCCCATGTTACGCATTGCGCCGAGGATGTTGGGCCATCTCGCTGTGTTGAACGCGTTTCTGACGTCCAGCGGGGGGAAGACTCCGTCCAGGAGACACTGTTGAAAAGTGTCCCTGAAGATCTCAGGTCTTGCGGTAGCAGCTGATTTAAGAACTACTCCCGGAATACCATTGAGGCCAGGAGCTTTGCTCGGCTTGATCCTCTTTGCTGCTTCAACGACTTCGCATATTGTGACACACGGAAAGTCGGAGGCAGGGGATTCTGGCGCGGGTTGCCATAACGTGTGCTGTGTTGGGAATAACTTCAACACGATGCTAGCCAGAGCGGCTTGAACCTGAGAAGTTCAGTTTCTTCCTAGCGATATTGTAGGCGAGACCCCAGGGGTCATCGTCTATGCTTGCTAGCAGATCCTCAAACGCATTCGCTTTGGCTGCAGATATGCCGTTTTTGAGCTCAGCGCGCTTTGCTCTGTAGGCCTCAATGGGCGTGATGCGGTTGCCCTCTGGCTCGCTACGCTAGCCTCCTTGCCCTGAGGCTTTCCTTCCGAAGCTGGTATAGAGAGGCAGTCCACGAGTAGACAGTGGGCTTACGTTTCGCATTGTCACTTCTCTTTCTCGGCATAGCTGCATCGAACGTTGATTTGAGCATATCCATGAGCGCTGTCACCATGGTTTCCGAATGTCCATTTGTGGTCCATAAACGCACGATTTGGTAGTTCAAATAATGCTCGTATTCGCATTCGGACGTGTTTTTTGTTGTCAAACTAACATTTGTTATTTTACCCTTCCTGCGCCTTGTTATCAAATAATTTTGTTTGCAAACTAACAATACCTGTGCTATACGTCGGAGTGTTTAGTCACAGTGTAATAACATTAAATAATTTACAATTAATTGTGGTGTTTTAATATATCAACAATTTGTGAGGCCTAATTTTCTGTTTGTAAGAGCTTACAGTAAATTTGTGTTTTGTTTTGAACAGCACAATGTTGGTATATCATTACATATCGCGCTCTTTCCGATCTCGGGCACTTTCCGCTCTCGCGTTCTTTGTGCTGTGTTTTGTTGTTGGCCGTTTTTGGCTATTCTTTTCTCTGCTTTCGTCGCGCCCGCGATTGTGATTTTGTGCTCGCTGTTTTTCTGTAAGTAGATATCAGCGTACTAATACCCTGTTATTAACACATATTTTATTTCTTATTTAAATTTTTGGGTTACATTTAATTGTTATTTGAATTAAAACCTGCAGTATGTTTGTCTGCTATAATAAAAAATGCCGTGTACCAGCAAGCGCAAAAATGGGTTTCGTTTGCTGCTGGCTCTGTGACAATGTTTCACATGAAAAATGTGCTGGCTTCACTGGCCGTATAGTCGACCTAATTGGCTCTAAATTTGGTTTAAGATGGACATGTGAGTCATGCAGGTATATTGAAAGGGATGTTGCAGGATTCATACGTCAGACGAAGCAAGGCTTTGGTGATCTATTCGCAGGTTTTAAAAAACTTGCGGATAGATTCGCAACTTTGGACTCTGGGTTTAAGGGCATGAAGCTTTTAACTCGTTTGTCCATTGACCCAAACGAACTTGATGTCCCTGAACTAGTCAACAACTCGTCCGTTCCGAATAATCTAATGTCATTTACGTCTCCCACCCCTCGACACTTTTCAGCGTCAATAATGGTCGACAATGACATTTTTCCCATGGATGTCATTTGTTCTGATCCCGTTTCAATCTCTGTACCTGCAGTAGTTGTTAATGTTGCAGAGACTCAACAAGATCAACCTTCTGCTGTAGTATAGTAGGTGTCCCACCTATGAAATAAATTTTTGTTTCTAGGCTTGCCCCTAATACGTCATCTGACGATATTAGGACCTTTATTCGGTCCAAAATTCAAGCATCATTAGAGGTGGAAAAATTTAACTTCTCATATGAACGGGAAATTGCATCATTCAAAATAAGTGTTCCTGCCGAGCATTTTAGTAAAGTTTGCTCAAAGCCTTCTGGCCGGAATACTTAATTATTAAAAGTATGTAAATAAAAAGAAAAATCGGCCACCGATTTACTTCCAAATGTTACCACTAATTCCTCTAAGCCTCAAACTCCATCTGATAGCTCAAAAACATAACTTCTTCTCTCCTGCTTAGCTATCAAAATGTAAGAGGCCTTTGTAGTAAACTTAATAATGTTTATTTAGATAGCTTAAATTTTCCTTTTCATGTCATTGCCTTCACTGAAACTTGGTTAAGGCATGATATTCTGAATACTGAAATCTTTACTAACAAATTTTCTGTCTGTAGACGTGATCGTCGTGGTGGTGGTGTACTTATCGCTGTCGATCCTGATATCATTTCTGAGCACGTAGATTTATGTAGTGATTTAGATATCGAATTTGTAGCTTTAAAACTAATTTATTGTAGTTTTAGCACCTGCTCATATATACCTCCTGCCTCAAATAACTCTCTGTATTTATCCAATTTTTTTGTAATCAATAGTATTTCTGAAATGCTATCTGATCGTGATTTCTTAATAGTTCTTGGAGATTTTAATATTTCTGGAATTTCGTGGCTTTCGTCATGTGAGTTCAACATATTGAACCCTTCGTCAACTCATGTCTTTGTTGATAGTCTTTTGTTGTAGCTTTGTCTCAAACCAAACCAATTGTCTAATAGACCGTTATGATTTACTAAAGAACTAACAAAGTTAAAGAATAAAAAGTCAAAGTCAAATTTTTCTTCTGTATGACATTGTCAATGCGAAGCGGAAGACGTTAACACTTTCAACAACATTATTGTTTGACAATAAGATAGGTCTTAATGATCATGGCATGATCATGGCCGACCTGTTTGCTGTTTTTTTTCAATCGACCTATTCCACATTAACTTTCTATAGAGCCCAGTCTTATCCGTATCAAGAAATCCAATCGAATTGCATTTTTGGTCCCTTACTTTCTGAAAGCTTACTCTTACGTCATGTAAACCAGTTTTTTCTCCTGGCCCTGACGGTGTTCCTAGTTGCATGCTTACGTTCTGTGCAGAGGGACTTTGTAAAACACTTTTAAAATTATTTGAATTGTCTGTAGAGTTGTGCTCTTTCCTAATCTTTGGAAAGAGTCTTACATTATTCCTCTCTTGAAAAAGAAAAAAAATCCAACGTTCAAAACTATAGAGGTATCTCCAAATTGTCTGCTATTCCCAAAGGATTTGAGAAACTAATAACTTATCAACTGCAACACTGCAGTTCATAATTCTATATTCTATAATTTCACCCTACCAGCATGGGTTTGTGAAATGTAAGTCTACTACCACTAACTTATTATAATTCTCATCAATTCTTATTGAAGGGTTCCAATCAAAAATGCAAACGGATTTCATTTACACTGATTTCAGTAAGGCTTTTGATTCTGATAATCATAGTCCCTTATTATATAAGCTCTATCTTCTTGGATATCCACAGAACTTAATTTTGTGGATATCTTCATATCTTACATGTAGAATTCAAAAAGTATTTTACAAAGGCTCTGTGTTCAAAACTGTTCATGTCACTTCTGGTGTATCCCAAGGAAGTCATTTAAGCCCATTGCTGTTTACATTATTTATAAATGATCTACCGTCCGTTATATCATACTTTCGCATACTTATGTATGCAGATGATGTTAAGATTTGTCTGACTTTTAATGATCCCGTATATAGCCTCAGATTGCAATCTGACCTTGATTGTTTTCAATCGTGGTGTGCTATGAATTTATTAAATCTTAATTGCAATAAATGTAAACTTATGACATTTTTTAGGGGTATTCTCCATTTAAATAATTATCATCTTAATGATACTCCACTTGAGCGAATAGAGTCAGTAACTGATTTAGGTATTCTTCTTGATTCAAAATTAAAGTTTGATAAGCATATTTTGGCTGCTTCTAATAGAGCCAAGTGTCCTTGGATTTATTAAACGTTGGTCAAAAGAATTTAACGATCCCTACATTACTAAACTTGTACATCTCACTGGTTCGTCCTATTCTTGAGTATTGCTCTAATTTCTGGTTTCCACACTATAGGGTTCATCGAGATAGGCTTGAATCAGTGCAGAAACAATTTCTTCTTTTTGCTCTTCGTTGTCTTAGCTGGAATCCCACAATTAGATTGCCTTCGTATCGTAGTAGACTTTTATTACTAAACCTTCCTTCTCATTCGGACCGTAGAACTTGCTAGGTGTAGTGTTTCTATATAGACGAATTTGACTCATTGCAGTTAACAAGTCAGATTAGCTTTGCCGTTCCGGTCAAAACGACTAGAAATTTCCTTCCCTCTCTTTCCCGTTGTAGTACTAACTATGCCACTCACAATCCTTTTCGTAGTTTATGTTTAAATTATAATAAATTTTCTAGTCTTGTTAATAATACTAACACTACCTTAGAAATAAAAACATTAATCCTACATACATTAGCTCGTATTTAAGAATAGTTCTAATTATTATTATTAGTAGTATTAGTATTATTATTATTATTTTATTCTTTTTATTAATACTATTTGGTTGTTTTTTCTGTGTTAATTGTTCACGACCTCCGTTCCCGCACGTTATGCGGTTGCCCCTCGGTCGGATGGGCGGGTGGTCGTGTTTGCCTAGGTCCGCGCGTTAACAAGCCCGAGCTTGGTGTCGCTGGGCCACTTGATCGTACTGCCATTAGTACGTCAACGTCCAAATTGCTAAGAAAAAAAAAAATGCTATCCAGCTTCCGAATGCCCCATGCTTGTCCTAAGATACCTAAGATACCTAAGAGGTGACATCTATGAATGACGTACTTCTGCCGTTATTGAATGTCGGCTTGAGGCCGTCGTTCAGCTATACGAGGTCTAGCAAGATAATGGCATCGATCACTGCTCGTCCTCTGGGGTTGGATACCCAACTGCCCCATTTTGTAGCCCAAGCATTGAGGTCACCTCCTAAGTCTACCGGTCTACGCCCCAACGAGCTTTCCGAGTATGTCATCGAATTGCTCCGGGCTGTTGCTAGGTAGAGTATAGCAACTGTAGAGATGGATTCCATTGATCTTCGCGTATGCGTTGCCGCGCTTTGGCAAGGTATTCCCGTCTGCTATAGGTAGGCAGCATTTGATTGCCGTCTTGCCCAACTCATCAAGGAGCACCCCTGAGTTTCCCATATCCGGAAGGTATGCTTCACTCAGGATCATCACGTCTGCCTTGCGCTCCCTTGCTGTTTGAGCCAAAAGGCTCTGAGAAGCTGCGCAATGGTTGACGTTGAGCTGCATGATGTTAATTAAGTCCATTATGATGGCTCTTAACTCCTTTTATTGCACTGGCTTTGAAAGTGGGTCGTTCGAAACTACCTGTCGCATGGTTCTTATCCATGTCGCTGCTTCAGATCAGGCATCTTGGCGGCGCTACGCAGCCCTTTGCCTTGTGCCCATGTTCACCGCACCGCAGACAGCAGTCCGAGCGATTGACTGACTTGCAGTTGGAAGCCCGGTGACCGTATCCCAGGCACCTGAAGCATCTCGTTGGGCGTATGTCCTGAACGATGCGACACCGTGACCAACCTACGGTTACTGAACCACTTCTTAAGACCGTGAAGGCATCATTGGCGCTTAGCATCACTGTCGCGGTTTGTGTACCGTCGCGGTTTGACTAGTATGCCTTGGTATTGAGAGGCTAGAGAACTCTGGAGTTCCTTAGCTGTCGCAGCCTCACATGCCACTGCATGTTAGTGCCGTTCTCTGCTCGCCCGTGCGTACTGCCGCCATTTCTTTGTGACTCTTCTATTGCTATATGTATTTGGGAACGCTGGCGGAGGCTTTTCCCTCAATCTCCAGCAGTAGCTCCCCCTGTTGGGTCCTTCTTATCTTTTTGACAGGCAGGCTTAGGCTTCTTTGCCTTAGGGATCGCCATTTTGGTAGGTGGCATCAGTGAAGGTGGCTTCGCTGGGACGTTTTTATAACCGCCTACCCAAAGGGTAGAAGGGTATTATAGCTTTGTGCCGACCGAAAATGTATGTAACAGGCAGAAGGAAGCATCTCCGACCCCATAAAGTATATATATTCTTGATCAGCGTCAACAGCCGAGACGATATAGCCATGTCCGTCTGTCCGTCTGTCCGTCTGTCCGTCCGTATGAACACCTAGATCTCAGAGACTATAAGAGATAGAGCAACAAATTTTTCGCGACAGTATGTCTTATTGTTGCACGCAGATGAAGTTTGTTTTTGATTTTGGCCACGCCCCCTAACGCCCATGCAGTTTGAAAGAAACTGAATTGCAAGCGTCGTTTAAAACTTAGAACGTTTAATTTTGGTACGCACAATACTAATCACCATCTTAATGATCTCTGCGATTGGTTACAATCGGATAAAAAACACAGAAGTTATTAAGAAATTGCTTTTATAAGGCATTACCACGTGCAACTGCTAGTGCTGCCTAGCTAGTTGCTATGACACTCCCCGACATAATAATGGTGTTCAATAAACCAACTAAAGTGCCGCCAAGCTAATAACTTGGAACAAAGAAAATTTTGATATATTATTTTGGTATTTTTAGTATATTTTTTTTAGTATTTTTTCAGTATATTTTTATACTATTATATAAATATAATATTTTGATGGTAAAATTGGGTGGCGGGTATCTCACAGTCGAGCAAACTCGACTGTAGCTTCTTACTTGTTTCAGTATATTTTGAAAAAATATAATATTTGGATGGTAAAATTTGGTGGCGGGTATCTCACAGTCGAGCAAACTTGACTGTAGCTTTCTTACTTGTTTGAATAAGGTATTTTTGTCTGTGAAGTTTTAAGGTCGTGTATTTTTGGCCAAAGAGTATGACAACTCGTTTTAAGGCATACTTTTGCTTCTTCAAGAACAATTTCGTTCTTGAAGCAGTTCAGCAGTGTAAGTAAATGATATTTCGCTTTGAATTGTTGCAGCATCTGAATGTATATCGTTTTGTAGGGCGTTCAAATTTTGACGAGACAGTGCGTCGCCATATAATTTTCTTTGCCTGGTTCGTAGAGTACCATTGCTTTGTGTTCATCAATGAATGCCTTCCATCGTTTAATTTTTGCATTCGTGTTTATATCTGAGACAGCAAAGGTAAGGGGCTGGTGATCTGTGAAAACATTTTTTTCTCTTGTTCCATATAGGTAATTTTGCAGTTAACCTAGAGCCCAGATAATAGTTAACAATTCTCGCTCGTTCATGTCGTGTTGTGTCTCGCTTTGCTTGAGATTGCGCGAAATCATGGTAATAGGTGTGCCCCCTTAGGATAGGACTGCACCGATGCCATCCAATGAGGCGTCAGTGATTAGGTCAAAGGGCTACTTGAAATCTAGGTACATATTATTATTATTATTATTATTTGAAAAAGGAGTCTCCCAACAGAGAAGGTGCGAGGCACTGCGACCATGGAGGTCTTTTGTGCCTATAGGCTCTCCCTAGCTAGACAAAAGTTGCTCTGCTTCCTAATGAAGCAGAGCAGATCTTTTGTCGAGGAACGCACAATATGCTCGGGACCTGCGGTATCCACGTGCAGATGTTTCCTCCTAGTCCACACCAAGGCTGGACAGTCGCACAGAATGTGTTGTTGTCTCGTCATCCTCTTTGCAAAGTCTGCACTCAGCATCAGAAGAGTGAGGTGATAGTTCACCGTATGATGGCCACTAAGATAGCCAACGAGGAGGTGAAGATCCCTCCTGGAAAGTAAGCTGGTTTTCCGGTCGACCACGGGATTGATAAGCTCCTTGGCTTGCCGCATCCCTGGTTGGACCGACCAGTAGCGATCAGTCAACCTAACAGCCCAGGTTTTAACAATAGCTGAGATGGTTGACCAACCCATGCCACAGAAGGGGCTCAGGGCCGGAAAAGTAGCTGACGAACCGGCCCTAGCAAGTTCGTCCGCCAGCTCATTGCCCTGGATACCAGAGTGTCCAGGTACCCATAGAAGGGTGACGTAGTTAGTAAGAGACAGTCTCTGGAGGCAGTTCCAGCAATTGGCCACCAGTCGAGAGCTTACTCTTTTGGAGGAGAGGGCTAAGATGGCGGCTTGACTGTCAGAGAATATATAGATGTTCGCTCCTCTAATCCCCTTCGCTAGGATCAGACGGCAGCAGAACTCGATGGCATGAACCTCAGATTGGAAGACTGTGGGCCATTTGCACATAGCAATTGAGGTTTTAGAGTTGGGTCCAAAGATCCCAGCTCCAACCCCCTGATCAGTTTTTGACCCGTCGGTATACCAGTAAATACCGTAGGGGTCGCTGATGGGGTTGCCAGTGTCCCAGTCCTCCCGGTCCGGGATGAGGGTTCTGAATTTAGCACCAAAGAAAAGTTCCTTAGTCATAGTATCTGATCTAGTGCAGATATCTATGCCAGGAATATCTTTGATCAGGTTAGCATGTCCTGATTCGGTAGCTAGAAGCCCTGATTGGAGGTTGATTCTAAGAAGGCTCATAGCAGCGACTTCTTTAATTTGGATGTGCAGCGGAGTCAGATTCAGTATTGATTCCATTGCTGCGGTGGGACAGGTACGAAGTGCACTTGTCAGTGAGAGGCACAGCAGCCTGTGCAATTTATTGCATTTGCTGATGGCAGTGACCTGCATAACCTTTGGCCACCATACAATAGCAGCATAGGTGACGATCGGTCTGACCATCATGGCAAAAAGCCACCGGATGGTGCAGGATTTAAGACCCCAGATTCTACCAAAGAATCTCCTGCAGGCCCACATGGCATGATTCGCCTTTGTGAGGGTGTTGCTGAGGTGGGAGTTCCAATTTAGTCTTTTATCGAGGGTCACCCCTAGATATTTGACTTCGTTGGATAGCCCCACAGGGGAGCAGCTGATATAAAGTTGACCCATGTCAACGGAATAGCGCCTAGTGAAAGGAACTATAATAGGTTTTTGTGGATTGATGCTAAGACCAACATCTGCGCACCATCTACTTACCGTGTTCAGAGCTGATTGCATCAACTCTGTCACGGTGCTGGTATAGTTCCCGGTCACTATTAGAGCCAGGTCGTCAGCATAGCCGATAGCTTCAACGCCCTGCTCGGAGAGTAAGACTAGTAGTTCGTCAACTACTAAGGACCAGAGTAGGGGGATAGAACCCCTCCCTGGGAATAGCCTTTGACTGCATTAATGCATGCAGTCGTGGAGTCCAGGGTGGAAGTGATAATCCAGTGTTTGAGCATAGCTTCAATCCACCGGATCAAAGGGCGGGCAGTTCCTCTACGTTCTAGAGCAGTAGAGATTGACCCGTAGCCGGTATTATCAAAAGCACCTTCTATATCCAGAAAAGAGCACAAAGCAATGTTCTTGGATACAAAGGCTCTTTCAATTTTTCCCACTAACCTGTGGAGAGCGACCTCCGTCGATCTGCCGGCTATGCACGCAAACTGCGTGGGATGCAGAGGTGTCGACGTCTGCAGAGAGCACCGAATGTGCATATCTATAAGTCTTTCCGCCGTTTTAAGCAGAAAGGAAGTAAGACTGATCGGCCGATAGGACTTAGGCTGGTCAAGCGGACGATTCCCTTGCTTGGGGATGAATACTACATTAACTCTCCTCCAAGAGATGGGTATGTATCCCCAAGTAAAACTATCTCTAAGAAGGCCGACCAGTGGATCAAGAATATGAGCCATGCTGTTTTGAATAAGGGCTGGGAAGATTTTGTCACCCCCTGGGGCTTTGAAAGGAGCAAAAGAATCTACAGCCCATTTGACCTTTTCGGGGTCGAAGATGGATCCATTTAGGCTGAATCCGCGTGAGTCCGGTGACAAAGTGGCGTCATCGCGACCGGAGAGATCTGGATTCGCCACAGAACCCGGGAAGTGGACTTGCAGTAGAAGCTCAAGTGTTTCCCTGCGATCTTGAGTGAAAGAGCCATCTGCTCTTTTAAGAAGCCCTATTCCATTAGACGACCCTTTAGCCAATACTTTATGAAGCCTCGCTGCCTCTGGCAGCCATTCTAGGCTACCACAGTACCTGCGCCATGTATCGCGTTTAGCTCGTCTAATGCTTTTGTTTCAGTTGGTAAGAGCGTCCCTATAGACGTCCCAACTAGCACGGTTAGATTTAGCCTTATTAAAAAGGCTTCTAACCCTCCTTCTAAGGACAGCCAGTTCTTCATTCCACCACGGAATTTTCCGATTGACCCTTAGGGTCTTCTGGACTGAGCTGTCCTCGAAGGATGAGATAAGCACATCTTGGAGCAGATTGGCAGCCAGTTCTATCTCACTGATAGAGCTAGGATTGCTGACCAATAGGTCTGCTTTGAAAGCTACAGAGGCTTTAAAGAGCTTCCAATTTGTTGATGTCGCTGCTCCCCCAGATCGTGTGATGTGCATTGGCATCACAGCCGATCACGAGCGCCTTGTTGTTGCGGCGACAGAATTCCACCAGCCGCTGGACCTCTGCTGGGGGTACATCATCCACATCGCCCGGGAAGTATGCGGAGGCGATCACAACTTCCCGGACACCGTCTGCAGTGGCTACCTCAATAGCCGTTGCTACTAGGTCTCTGTGGATGAAGTTAGTTAGTGGGAAATGTCTGACACTGTTAGTATAGTAAGTATAGCAGTGCGCGGGGCACCTCCCATACGGTCATATAACAACTTACATGATCCACATGAAAGTCCACGTATTTGGCCACCGATCAACCATGGTTCTTGGACGAGAGCCAGGTTGATTTGATCTTCACAGACGACCCTGCACAGTGTGGCCGACGCTCCTCTAGCGTGGTGCAGGTTCGCCTGGAGCACTTTAAGCTTGCTCATCTTCCCTCCTGATGGCGGTTGAGACAAGGCCATTTGCCTTGCCCCCCCGAGAGTCGTTTCCGCGAATGCCCTTCGGCGGTCGGGACGAGCCACTCGGGGGAGGTCGACTTGCGACCCCGCTCGTGGGAGGTGCCCTTGCGGGTGGGTTGCGGCCTGAGGTGCTGGCGGGGGGCCTGGCCGAGGCACCTCTGACGGTTGACGGACGGTGACCACTTGTCACTCGTCTAGTTGGGCCCTTCGGGACTGTGACGACAATGGCCGGTGGGGTGGGGAAGGAACCTTGGGTACCAATACGGTCGCAGCGCTCGTGGTTTGGGAGCTGAATTCTTTAGGATCAGTTTGACCCTGCCAAAGCAGAATTTCACCTTCCCTTGGCACTCCGTCAGAGCCCTGTACGACTCCTCGTCAACCAACATTGCGAGGTGAGTCGTAGTGCCGTTAAGGCTGTGCTGTGGTCATGGATTTTAAGTGTACATGCGGAAGTTAGAGCATAAAAGAAGATATTCTTGAAACGCAGTGTTTAATAATGATATAAAATTATGAAAATTATAATATTTATTGGGTAAAACATGTAAGAAAGCTACTGTTGAGTTGCTGCTGGCGTTCTGGAGCCCAATAAATTCCAGGATGGTTGCAGGAGTATACTCAGCACTACTGGGAAAGTAACCTCTGATGAGGTGAGCCTTGGGGAACTCCGTTTCCTCCAGCAATTTGACGTCAAGGGCGCTGATGGACCTGATGTGTCCAACAGCTCCCCTGACCCAATTGGCAGTGCTGTTATCCTCGCACACCAAAGCAGCCACTCATTTCGGGGTATACAGCCCTCGAAACCTGGACTAACCGTTGGTGAAGAGTGCAACAGCACCGCCTTTAGAATGCTGGATTTCAACGTAGCCAACTGCTCCGCTGAGAGGGGTTTGGATGAATCAGCCGAAGTGATGCCCAATTTCACGCTGCTAACCACTTGGCTGAAGAGTGGTTTCGTGGACTCCTTATGAGTCTTTTGGACCTCTTTGAAGAGCTGGTGGGCTCGACGATGGTATCGTCAGCGCGCGTCTGTTTAGCCTTGGTGTTAACGGGGGGCGTAGTGGCGATAGCCAGAGCCTCCTCTCTGTTAGAACCCTTTGCGAGTGCAGCTTTAAAAAGCTTCTTCTCGCGGCTCTTCAATTTAATAAAGGCGTCCTTAGATTCCAGCCGCAGCAACTGGATCTGAGAGCCTGCTGCAAAAGGCCTGACCTCTGAGAGGCCACGGAAGCGTCGTCAGCAAAGCTGATTCGGTCGCAGTTAGCTTCCTCGTCCGAGCACAATACCTCGACGGGTTGCTGACGGACTGAACCGCTACTGGACGGAAGTTCAGCACTAGCGAACCCTGTATCCAAGGGAGTTCGTGGCCTATCCGGGTCCCCTAGAATACTAGAGTCGAGACCCGTAGTATTGGGGTGGAATCCAGCAGCCCACTGGCTGCAGTGCTGGTATAGGGGTCGGCCGTGAAGGCGTCGCCCGGAGATGATACTTTTAAAGCCGTATCAGACTTTTCTATTTTTAAAAATTGATCCATTAATTAAGATCCCACGAGTAGGCCGGAAGGGAAGGTCATCCACGGCATAGCCCGCATACCGTGGAAAGTCTAAATGAAACTGGAGAACGACAGGTATCCAGAGTCCGCATACTAGAGACCGGGCTACCCCCGGCCATGCATCCATCAGCGTATGCTGTTCCACCTTGGATTGGGGTGATTTATAGATTCAGGATCTTCGCCCGACTACAATTAGTCAGCACCTGTAGCAGAGACATGACCGTGCTAGGGGTCTGCTTCCAGCCGCCCTCGCGTGGAGAGTATATTCCGCACTTCCATAGGAGCAAGAACGGCACGTGCCCCAGCCAATACTGGGATTGCATGTTGGTCCCCTTGCTTCCTCTGACGGCTGACGGCTATCTGGGTACATAAGTATGACATCTTCTGATGCCAGGATGTTCCTTAGTCTTTCAAAAGCACAACTTTGAGATTTGTCAAATTCAATCGTAACCTTTTTATACCCGCATACCCAAAGGGTAGAAGGGTATTATGGCTTTGTGCCGACCGAAAATGTATGTAACAGGCAGAAGGAAGCATCTCCGACCCCATAAAGTATATATATTCTTGATCAGTGTCAACAGCCGAGACGATATAGCCATGTCCGTCTGTCCGTCTGTCCGTCCGTATGAACACCTAGATCTCAGAGACTATAAGAGATAGAGCAATAAATTTTTCGCGACAGTATATCTTATTGTTGCACGCAGATGAAGTTTGTTTTTGATTTTGGCCACGCCCCCTTCCGCCCATGCAAATTGAAAAACTGAATTGCAAGCGTTGTTTTAAACCTAGAACGTTCAATTTTGCTACGCATAATACTAATCACCATCTTAATGATCTCTGCGAATTTGGTTACAATCGGATAAAAAACACAGAAGTTATTAAGATATTACTTTTATAAGGCGTTACCTCGTGCAGCTGCACCTAGCTAGTTGCTATGACACTCCGCGACATATTAATGGTGTTCAATAAACCAAATAAAGTGCCGCCATGCTAATAACTTCGAACAAAGAAAATTTTGATATATTATTTTGGTATTTGTAGTATATTTTTTTAGTATTTTTTCAATATATTTTTATACTATTATATTTGATGGTAAAATTGGGTGGCGGGTATCTCACAGTCGAGCAAACTCGACTGTAGCTTTCTTACTTGTTAGACATATGCTTGCTCTCCAAGCCATTTTCTCCTCTATGTATATATATTGGTTAGAGTCCTTGCTATTGCTGCGAAGTCTTTAATAAATCCTCTGTAGTAACTAGCTAACCCCAGAAATTATCGCAGGCTGCACAAATTTTTTAGCTCAGCATACTCTTGTATGTTTTGGGTAACAGCGAAGCCTAAGAATTCTACGCTCTCTTTAAAGAACTTGGGTTTCTCTTGAGCTACTCTCATGTTAGCATCAGCCAAGCATGCTAAGATTATATTAATATGTTGCACATGGTCAGTTTCGTTTTTAAAGAAGATTATCACATCATCCACGTAAACGTAACATATTTTCCATATGTGTTTCCTCAGGATGTCATCGATGACTCTTTGGAAGATGCTTCCTGCGTATTTTAAGCCATAGGGCAGACGGTAAAACTCGTATTTTCCGCTATTTACTGCGAATGACGTTTTTTCATGGTATTTTTCTGCTAGATAGATTTGTTGATACCCCGATTTCAAAATTCGATAGAATCATTGGAATGATCGGCATTGGATATCAATTGGCTATCGTTAGCCCGTTTAGCTTTTTAAAGTCGATCACTAATCGTTCATGTTTAATGCCATTTTTGTCAACAACCCATGCTGGGCTGTAGTATGGGGACTTTGATGGTCTTATTATGCCATTCTTAAGCAACTGCTTGATTTCGTTATTTGCAAAATCGGAAACTCCTATTGGATAAGGGTACAATTTAGTGTAGATTGGCTCGTTGTCTACAGTGTGAATTGTAGCGATGACTGAGGTATTGAATGGCAACGCCTCGTTAGAGATCGAAAATACTTTTATTCTATTCAAAATCATGCTTCTGAATTCATTTTTGACAGATGTAGGTACTATTATGTCATCTGTGAATTTCACAGTGTCGCAGTAATGGAAGTGCAACTGCTCTGATTTGTTTTGGTATCTAATAGTGCAACTTTGTGAGTCTAATACCGCTTCTGCTTGTGTGAACAAATCGAAGCCTATAGTGGCATCGAATGATTTGAGTGAGTCTAGCACAAAGAATGGGGAGACTTGTCCAAAAATTTTTAAAAGACACTTTTTAGTTACCTTGCTCGAACCGTGTACCGAGCTTACGGTGAAAGGGCTATCGACAGGAATTACTTCTTTGAGCTTCTTTACGGGATTTATATAATTATTTGCCGCTCCTGTGTCATATTTTTATATTTTTCCCACCCAACTCTCGCTTGATATATGGTAGCCGGGAGCGTCTCCTAAAAAATGCAACGAGTCGTTGTCGCATGACTTCGATTTCGATTGCAGTGCCCTCCGCTGACTTTTGATATTCTGGGTCTGGGTCTTGGGAGTTTTGGGCGCTCTGAACAACATTGCTCAATCGCTGCCGCTTTGGCCCTGTTACCCTATCTAACGAGTTGTGCCTCTTTTGGGCGTATCCGGCACCAGTTTGGAGCTTTTGAAAATTGGTGGTCTGCCTAAATTTAGACGATAAGTCAATTTCCATTGGCTCTGGGGCTTGCCTTTGGTCTTCTTTTGTGTTCTTATCTTGATGGCTATTGCCCTATTTCCTTTTGACGAAATGAGTGTTTCTCTTACCGCCACGGTCATCTCTATTGTTTTTGTATGGTCTCGGTTGTGGTCGATTTCTATTATCTTCCCTTGCTTGTTTGTTCTCTATCTTTTATGGCCTTGGCGTAGGAGGCCGAAAATATACTGCGCTCTATGCTCGATTCTGCTCCTCTGGATAGTGCCAATGCGGACGCTAAATCTTTCGGCTGTGCCGGAAAAACAATAGCTTCATGAGGAAGCCTAACCATTTCTAGGTTTTGCCTCAAAAGGCGCAAAGAATTTTTATCTGCATATGAGCAATCTAGCCTCGTTATGATTGCGTCGAAATTAAGAATTAGCTGTACCTCTGATTTTATTTCTGATGATTGTCACCGCTTGGTAATGCGTGCAGCTGCCAATAAATGGTTTGAGCAAATCGTACGCTTCATCTGATGCCCCACTAAACTCGGGAATTGATTTAATTATGTCTAGGGGTATATCGCATCTGATTTCTGAGTTCACCGAAATTCTCTGATAAACTTCCAATTGTGGTGCTTGATCGCACAAATTGCTAACTTTTGCAATGCATGGTTGACAGCACTCTGCACTAGCTCTCGCACTTGATTCACTAACTTCTACGTTCACTTGGTAGTCGCTTTCTTCTGACTCTCACTCTGTGTTACTGTCGCACTCTGTTTTAATATTTTGAATCGCTTCTAACCAGATCATATGCACTATTACTTTACAACAAAGTTTCACTGTTGCCGCGAAATATATAATATTAATTGAAATGGACCACTTAAGTATGAATCACCTAAGCAACAAAGTGATACTTTTACGTTGCACTGAGTTGAAGAGAATTTGTAAAGAACTTACATAGTATAAGACAAATATTCTTAATCCTTTCTAAGGGTGTAGATTCTCGTTGGTTGGGCGCTAAATAAGTTCCTTCCTGTTCCGCGTAGATATAAGGTGCGTTGGTTGAGATGTAATCCCGCGGCGTTTGCTGCTTTACGTGGAATCTTGTAGTGGAACTACAATTCGGTTATAACAAAGTGATCTTGTGATGATTACGTTGGATAGTTACTTTACTCCCTAATTGCTGGCCTTGTGCCTCAGTATTTATATCAATGATAAGACAAGTTATTACGGCTGAAGCCGGAGCAATGTTTTATTCATGAAGCGTAAGCTTTTAGATCTTGTACACTTAGTTGCTATATTCGACGAGCCGAATCAGCATACGCCAACAACAGACGCGTGCACCATATGCAAGTATTGGGTTAACACTGCTGACCACAGTGGCCAGGCATTAAACTCATGTGCAGGCAGAGTGTCGCAATGTGAACAAAGTGGATTGCAACACTATTCCTTTCTCATAAATAAAAGAATGGTGCTTATAACATAATTACAAATGGTGTTGTTTATAACATAATTAAGAAGTCAATTTTTTATATGTTCTAAATCTGAACATGAAGTGCGAGTACAGATATATTCTATTTTTCGCGAATATATTCATAAATATACTGATCAATAAAGAAACAAAAATACTGCAATATACCACTTTTAAAATTAATAGCTTGACTGCAATTTAGTATTACAGTGACAAATATAAATAAATGTTTAAAGAACGCTATTAATTCGTATTTATCGAATTGCGTGAGCGGGTTGGGACAGGGCCAACTCTAAAACAAATTTGGTTTATCTCATAGACACTGAACTCTAGATTTTCATCCAAATATATTGATGTATCTGACGGTGAACAAGATATGTGTCTGCTGCTGCTATTACATACATTTTCGGTTGGTACAAAGTTATAATACTATTCCAATCCTTGCGTAGGCGTGCGTAAAAATATACTAAATATATATTAAACACGTTGTAACGGCTTTGATTGATGAAAGCTAAATTCTACTATAGATTTAAATTGTCATTTTCCTACGATATTATTTTGACCCAAACTGCATATATCCGACTAACCTTGAGAAACTTGGGTAAAGATATGATACGCAAGAACCGTATGTGTAAATGTATATTCAAATAAGGTTTGGTTGGCTTCTTCCTGATGTAAACGTCGAAAATAAAAGAAGTGGTTCTTATGTGACAGTCTCGTGCGACGAAAGATGCGAAAAATGCTAATACTCCTTTGTCCATTGGCCCAAATAACTTCGTGTCCCTGAACTAATCATCACCTCATCATAATCTAATGTAATTTACATTTCCCACCCCTCGACACCTCTCATCGGCAAAGAATGCCGACATGGCTGTTATTTGTTCTGATCCCGATTGAGTCTTGGTTCCCACATAAGTTGTTACTGTTAAAGAAAATTAAGAAATCTACCTTCTGAAGGATCTTCAAAGGTGGAAAATTTAAATATTTCATATGAACATCGTGTCCATGGACTAGTCACCAACTCATCCGTTTCTAATAATCTAATGTAATTTGCATTTCTCACCCCTCGACACCTCTCTGTGGCAAAGAATGCCGACAAAGACATGGTTATCATGGATGTTATTTGTTCTGATCCCGATTCAGTCTCGGTTCCCACATAAGTTGTTACTGTTAAAGAAAATTAAGAAATCTACCTTCTGAAGGATCTTTAAAGGTGGAAAATTGAAATATTTCATATGAACATAAGGGTTTAGCAGAGTATTTTAGTATTTTGCAGGAACACTTAATTATTAAAGAGTATGTAAACAAATAAAAAAAATGGGGCACCTCTTTCACTAATACCTCTAAGCCTCGAAATAAATCAGATGTGTCAAATAACTTACATCTTTGTTCCTGCTTGGCAATCAAGATGTACGAGGCTTTTATAATAAGCTAAATAGTTTATCTTTTCCTTTCCATGTCATTGCCTTTACTGAAACTTGGTTAATGCATGATATTCTGTAATCTTAAATTTTTGCTAACAAATTTTTAGTCTATAGACGTGATTGCATGCAGCGTCGTGGTGTTAGTGTTATGTGCTGATATCTCGTCTGAACTCATTATTATTTTATTATAATAATAAAAGAGTATACCAGCAGAGAAAGAGCGCGGCAGTGCGCCCATGGTGATATTTTGTGCCTGTAACTCTAACTGGACTAAAGCTGATCTGCTTCCCTGATGAAGCAAAGCAAATATTTCGTCTCATCGTCATCTTTGCGAGTCGGCCCTCGCAAGTTCGTCCTCCAGCTCATTGACCTGGATACCAGAGTGTCCAGGTACCCATAGACGTGACGTTGTGAAGGCAGTTCCTGCAATCGGCCACCAATCGAGAGCGTACTCTTTTTGATGAGAGGACGCCAGATTGTGCAGGATTTGAAACCCCAGATTCTACCAAACAATCTCCTGCAGGCCAACATGGCAGTTCCAATTTAGTCTTGATAAAAGGGTTAACCGTAGATATTTGACCTCGTTATATAGCCCTACAGGGGAGCCGCAGATATGTAAATTACCAATGTCAACAGATTAGCGCCAAGCGACATTGAAGGTTAGAGCAACGTCTGCGCATCATCTTCTTACCGTGTTCAGAGCTGATTGCATTAACTCTGTCACGGTGCTGGCATAGAGCCAGGTCGTTAGCATAGCCGATTGTTTCACCGCCCTTCTCAGAGAATAAGACTAGTAGTACGTCAACTGCTAGGGACCAGAGTAGGGGGCTAGATCCCCTCCTAGGGGATAGCTTTGACTGCATTAATGCATGCAGTCGTGGAGTCGGCTATGTAAGCATACTGCCTGGGATGCAGAGGTATCAATGTCTGCAGAGAGCATCAGACGTTGTAAGCAGAAAGAAATTAAGACTGGCATTAGAGCCAGTTCCTCGTTCCACAATGGAATTTTACGGTTGACCTTTAAGGACTTCCGGGCTGAGCTGACCTCGAAGGATAAGCACACTTTGGAGCAGATTGGCAGCCGGTCCTATCTCACTGATAGACTTAGGATTGCTAACCAATAAATGTGCCTTGAAAGCTTTAATAAGCTCCCAACGCGTCTTTTGGGACAGAAGGTGGCTTCGTCTGTGACCCGCCAGTTGTCAAGCGAACACGCTATTAAGTTGCTGATTATTTATTTATCTTGGACGTTGACGTACTAACGGCAGTACGATCAAGTGGCCCAGCGACACCAAGCTCGGGCTTGTTAACGCGCGGACCTAGGTAGACACGACCACCCGCCCATCCGACCGAGGGGCAACCGCATAACGTGCGGGAACGGAGGTCGCGAACACTTAACACAGACAAAACAACCAAATTGTAATAACAAAAAGAATAAAATAATAATAATAATACTATTACTACTAATAATAATAATTAGAACTATTCTTAAATACGAGCTAATGTATCTAGGAGTAATGTTTCAATTTCTAAGGTACTGTTAGTATTATTAACTAGACTAGAAAAGTTATTATAATTTACACATAAAATACGGAAAGGATTGTGACTGGCATAGTTAGTACTACAACGGGAAAGTGAGAGGGGAAGAAAATTTCTAGTCGTTCTGACCGGAACGGCAAAGCTAATCTGACTTGTCAACTGCAATGAGTAAATTTCGCCAATGATTAGTCTATGTAGAAATACTACACCTAGCATAGTTCTACGTTCAGAAAGAGAAGGAAGGTTTAGTAATAAAAGTCTACTACGATACGAAGGCAATCTAATTGTGGGATTCCAGCTAAGACTACGAAGAGCAAAAAGAAGAAATTGTTTCTGCACTGATTCAAGCCTATCTTGATGAACCCTATACTGGGGGAACCAGATATTAGATCCATACTCAAGAATAGGACGAACCAGTGAGATGTACAAGTGTTTAGTAATGTAGGGATCGTTAAATTCTTTTGACCAACGTTTAATAAATCCAAGGACACCCATGGCTCTATTAGAAGCAGCCAAAATATGCTTATCAAACTTTAATTTTGAATCAAGAAGGATACCTAAATCAGTTACTGACTCTATTCGCTCAAGTGGAGTATCATTAAGATGATAATTATTTAAATGGAGAATACCCCTAAAAAATGTCATAAGTTTACATTTATTGCAATTAAGATTTAATAAATTTATAGCACACCACGATTGAAAACAATCAAGGTCAGATTGCAATCTGAGGCTATATACGGGATCATTAAAAGTCAGACAAATCTTAACATCATCTGCATACATAAGTATGCGAGAGTATGATATAACGGACGGTAGATCATTTATAAATAATGTAAACAGTAATGGGCCTAAATGACTTCCTTGGGGTACGCCGGAAGTGACTTGGACAGTCTTGGAAACAGAGTCCTTGTAAAATACTCTTTGAATTCTAAATGAAAGATATGAAGATATCCACAAAATTAAGTTCTGTGGAAATCCAAGAAGATTGAGCTTGTATAATAAGAGACTATGGTTGACAGAATCAAAAGCCTTACTGAAATCAGTGTAAATGACATCCGTTTGCATTTTTGATTGGAACCCTTCAATAACAATTGATGAGAATTCTAATAAGTTAGTTGTAGTAGACCTACATTTCACAAACCCATGCTGGTAGGGTAAAATTATAGATTTACAGCAGTGTTGCAGTTGAGAAGTTATTAGTTTCTCAAATGCTTTGGGAATAGCAGACAACTTGGAGATACCTCTATAGTTTTGGACGTTGGATTTATTTCCTTTTTTCAAGAGAGGAATAATGTAAGACTCTTTCCAAAGATTAGAGAAAGAGCACAACTCTACAGACAATTCAAATAATTTTAAAAGTGGTTTACAAAGTCCCTCTGCACAGAACCTAAGCATGCAACTAGGAACGCCGTCAGGGCCAGGAGAGAAAACTGGTTTACATGACTTAAGTTCACGTAAGAGAACAGACAGTAAGGGACCAAAAATGCAATTCGCTTGATTTACTTGATACGGATAAGACTGGGCTCTATAAAAAGTTGATGTGGAATAGGTCGTTTGAAAAAAATCAGCAAACAGATCGGCAATGCCACGATCATTAAAAGCTGTCTTTTTTTCATAAAATAATGTTGTTGGAAGTGTTGACGTCTTTCGCTTCGAATTAACGAAGTCATAGAAGCGTTTCGGGTCACGCTGAAACGTAAGTCTGCACTTTCTCAAATAATCCTTGTAGCAAAGATTATTTAGCGTGGAGAAATCGGAACGAGCAACAGTGTAGCGAGAAAAATATAAGAGAGAGCCAGTTTCCTTATATTTTTTATAAAGCTTTGATTTTTTATTCTTTAACTTTGTTAGTTCTTTGGTAAACCATAACGGTCTATTAGACAATTGTGGAGTACCAAAAGGAACACAAGCATCAAACAGAGAGTTTAATGTAGAATAAAAAATTTCAACTGCCTTGTCCAGGTCAATACACGAAGAAAGTTTGGACCAGTCAGTACGTGAAAGAAGCAAAGAAAGTTTTTTAAAATCGGTCTTCCGAAAACAACGAACTCGCTTCTCCCGGTAAAACACCTGCAACCGAAACACTTGCTGGTAAGTCAATCAGCACCTCCAGAGTAGGGTGGTAGGGATCCTCAGGTGAGGAAATAGGATTTAATCTGGACACCGTGCAGGATCCAAAACAAAAATCAGATCAAGCATTTTGCCTAGACAATTTGGTATAGAATTGGTTTGAGACAAAGCTATATCAAAAAGGCTATCAACAAAGACATGAGTTGACGAAGGATTCAATACGTTGGACTCACATGACGAAAGCCACGAAATTCCAGAAATATTAAAATCTCCAAGAACTATTAAGAAATCACGATCGGAAAGCTTTTCAGAAATACTATTGATTACAGAAAAATGGGATAAATACAGAGAGTTATCTGAGGCAGGAGGTATATATGAGCAGGTGATAAAAATACTAAAACTACAATAAATTAGTTTTACAGCTACAAATTCGATATCTAAATCACTACCTAAATCTACATGCTCAGAAGAGATATCAGCATCGACAGCAATAAGTACACCACCACCACGACGCTGCATGCGATCACGTCTATAGATAGAAAATTTGTTAGTAAAGACTTCAGTATTCAGAATATCATGCCTTAACCAAGTTTCAGTGAAGGCAATGACATGTAAAGGAAAATTTAAGCTATCTAAATAAATATTATTAAGTTTACTACAAAGGCCTCTTACATTTTGATAGCCAAGCAGGAGAGAAGTTAGTTTTTTGAGCTATCAGATGGAGTTTGAGGCTTAGAGGAATTGGTGGTAACATTTGGAAGTAAAATCGGTGGCCGATTTTTTTTTTATTTACATACTCTTTAATAATTAAGTATTCCGGCCAGAAGTCTTTTGAGCAAACTTTACTAAAATGCTCGGCAGGAACACTTATTTTGAATGATGCGATTTCCCGTTCATATGAGAAGTTAAATTTTTCCACCTTTAATGATGCTTGAATTTTGGACCGAATAAAGGTCCTAATGTCGTCAGATGACGTATTAGGGGCAAGCCTAGAAACAAAAATTTGTTTCATAGGTGGGACACCTACTATAGTGTTCTGAGCAACTGTAGCAGAACTCGGGATAGGAGCATCTGTACTAGCTGGTAGAACGTTAGGTACAGCAGAAGGTTGATCATGTTGAGTTTCTGCAACATTAACAACTACTGCAGGTACCGAGACTGAAACGGGATCAGAACAAATGACATCCATGGGAACAATGTCATTGTTGGCAATCATTGACGCTGACGAGTGTCGAGGGGTGGGAGACGTAAATGACATTAGATTATTCGGAACAGACGAGTTGTTGACCAGTTCAGGGACATCAAGTTCGTTTGGGCCAATGGACAAACGAGTATTAGCTTTTTTACGCTTTGGAGACTCAGTTGAAAGCTTCATGCCCTTAAACCCAGAGTCCAAAGTTGCGAAACTATCCGCAAGTTTTTTGAAACCTGCGAATAGATCACCAAAGCCTTGCTTCGTCTGACGTATGAATCCCGCAACATCCCTTTCAACATCCCTGCATGACTCACATGTCCATCTTAAACCAGATTTTGAGCCAATTAGGTCGACTATACGGCCGGTGAAGCCAGCACATTTTTCATGTGAAACATTGTCACAGAGCCAGCAGCAAACGAAACCCATTTTTGCGCTTGCTGGTACACGGCATTTTTTATTATAGCAGACAAACATACTGCAGGTTTTTGATGCAAATAAAAATTTAATAAAACCAAAAATTGAAATAAGAATAAAAAAAATTTGTGTTAATAACAGGGTATTAGTACGCTGATATCTACTTACAGAAAAAACAGCAAGCACAAAATCACAATCGCGGGCGCGACGAAAGCAGACAAAAGAATAGCCAAAACGGCCAACAACAAAACACAGCACAAAGAGCGCGAGAGCGGAAAGTGCCGAGATCGGAAAGAGCGCGATATGCAATGATATACCAACAATGTGCTGTAGCAGTTCAAAACAAAACACAAATTTACTGTAAGCTCTCACAAACAGAAAATTAGGCCTCACAAATTGTTGATATATTAAAACACAGAATTAATTGTAAATTATTAAATATTATTACACTGTGACTAAACACTCCGACGTATTGTTAGTTTGCAAACAAAATTATTTAATAACAAGGCGCAGGAAGGGTAAAATAACAAATGTTAGTTGACAGCAAAAAAAAAAAACACGTCCGAATGCGAATGCGAATACGAGCGAGCTCTTTAAAACTTCTTCCCCTAATGGCGTTAGGAAAAATGGGTTTACACCCTACGTTACCTACAACTAATTGACAGCACAATAAGTTGGTTAAGGGGAAGTGTCTTACATTGTTATTGTAGATTCAGCTGTAGAAAATCTGTTTGTTTTGTTGCTTTGCCGCAAGTACATGAACCAGTGGAAGAAGTCGCCGCAATAAGTGCATAAACCAATTGGGCTTCGGAGAAATGAATACGCTAGAGTACTAGTTTTATTTTCATCAGAGCAAGGGTTTATATAGCTCTTCTCTGAATGGCTTAGGTCTACATACAATCTTAATGATAGGAATGTAATAAACTATTATCGCTTATTTAAGACAAATGGTACTTAACTCTAACAGATAACAATATATTTCAACTAGATGGTGTGACACATGAGTCTGCGTGCCTATCTGCAAAAGGTTATTATTAGTTTAGGGTCAGCATGCAGCGTATCTTTGCCTTTCTATTGATACTGATGGTAGCGTCTCGGTCTGCTGCAGCGTACGATTTTCTGTTGAAATGTAAAATCGTACATCCTCCCGGCCCCTTGAATTGTGGATTTTCTTCGGCTGGTGAATTTGGTGCTGTTTGTTTGCTGGAAGACCGTCCTTTGTACAATTTATTTCTTAGATAGAATATGGTTATGATTATAATGAAAACAAGTCCACCATATAACGCAATGTGGTGATGTTCTATTGGTCCAAGTCTCTGGGGTAATTGGAGAGTATTGCTTCGATCTCGATCACAACGGTCTCTAATTCTTCGTAGGATAAATCCGCGGTTGAAACATTTTTCAATAGCAAATGTTTAGCTGACTTTACTGCTGCTTCCCATAGTCCGCCGAAATGAGGGATGAATTTAAAGTTTACTCCCTTTTGATTGCAGTTTTCAATTATAGCGGTTTTAGCCTTCTCTGAATATACAGCTTCTTTCAGTTCTTGAAGCTTATTTTTGGCTCCAACGAAGTTTGTTGCATTGTCACAATGCAATGTCTGACACTTCCACGTCGACTGATGAATCTCCGTAAAACCGCTAAGAACGCATCTGTTGTAAGGCCGCTGATAAATTCTAAATGCACTGCTTTTGTTGCAAACAACAAAAGATGGCAATATATGCCATATGCGGTCGCTTTCCTTGGATTTTATAATGTATCTTAAATGGTCCACAATAGTCCACCCCAGCATTAAGGAATGGTCTTGCTTGAGTGACAAATCTCCCATAATCTGTTGAATTAATTTCGGCTTAGCTCTCGTGCGTTTTACACATTTCTGGACTGTGTTCCTTGCCATTGTTTTGCCTTTAATGGTCCAAAATCTTTGTCGAGTTGCTGCTAATAAAGCTTGGGGTCCACAGTGCATGTTGTCTTTATGACACTGTTCAAATATCAATTTTGTGATTGAGTCATTATAGGGCAACAACATAGGATGTTTTGCATCAAATGCCATATTAGCTGCCTCCAGTCTTCCTCCAACTCGGATAATGTTATCGTTATCCAAAAATGGTGCCATAGCATTTAGATTGCTGGGTCTGTTGACTTCGCGATTCCTTGAGAGTTCTTTAAGTTCTGTTTTGAAACCATTTTGTTGAATATTCCGGATGACAATTTTCTGAGTTTCATTCAACTCTTCCAATCGTATGATTGCTCCGCTATATTCCTGCATCCTTCGAAAACGCATAATATAAGTACTATCCTAAGTAACTTATTATATGAATTTCCATGATTAATCGTATGGATCAGGGTTTCGAGACTGACTGTAGTCAAGACTGCTTCCGGTGGAATTTTCTCAATTTCAGGCCTTGATTTAGAGAATGGTATTGGCCAAGACGCTAGTGCTCCATGTAGGAATAATGGACCATAGAACCATAAACTGTGGTCCCTAACTTTAGAGGCAGTCAAACCTCTTGATGCAACGTCTGCAGCGTTGTGTGCTCTTGGGACGTGTCTCCATTCCCTTTGGACCGATAACTCCTGTATTATAGTTACTCTGGTGGCAACAAATTTATCCCTTATGGTATTTTTATTGTTGATCCAGGACAATACTATTTCGGAATCAGCCCAATAGAATGTTGGTGTACTTTTCAAATCCAATTGCTCCTTTATGTTGCTCGTTAGTTCGGCTCCAAGTACAGCGGCCTTCAATTCCAATCGCGGAAGTGTAATTGCACTTATTGGTGCTAATCGAGATTTAGCGCACAACAGCTGAACGCTTACACGTTTATCCTTATGGGTAGACCGAATATAAACTGCTTCTGCATATGCCTTTTCGGATGCATCTACGAATGTATGTATTTCCTACTGGACAGGAGTTTGTTTGTTGAAAACATGACGATCGATTTTAACATCAATGAGAGTTTTCAACTCATATCGGTATTGTTTCCATTCTTGTTGTAAATGTTGAGGCAGTTCTTCATTATACTGAAATCCTTGTTTCGTCAGTTCTTGCATGAAGATTTTTGCCTTTATCACAACCGGTGTGAATAATCCCAGTGGGTCAAAAATTTTAAAGATTTCCGAAGCCACATCCCGCCTGGTTATGATTTCCTTCGAATTGATTTGTGTTGTGTAGCATAATTTATCAGAACGTGGATTCCAGGTTATTCCCAGTGTTTTAATGCTGCATACCTCATAAGCTGTATCTTCCAAATTAACGTTGGGCGTAATATCTTCTTTGGGCAAACCTTGCAAAAGTTGATTATTGTTTGCGCACCATTTTCTCAGGTTAAATCCAGAATTTTTTAATATTTTGTTGAGTTTGTTTTGCTTTTGACGAGCTTCTGAAATTGTTTCTGCTCCTGTTATACAATCATCCACATAGAAGTCGTTTTTTAGTGTTTCGGCTCCCAGTGGATATTCTCGCATTGACCTTGTAGCCAAGTGTTGCAAGCATTTTGTTGCTAAATATGGTGCGGCTTTAGTACCATACGTGACTGTTTTCAAACGATAATATTTGATCTCTTCAGATGGATCATTTCTCCATATTATCATTTGTAGATGCTGATCCTCAGGGTTCATCCATATTTGTCAATACATTTTTTCTATATCGGCTGTAAACACATATTTGTGTGTTCTGAATCTCAGCAGTATAGAAAATAACGTACTCTGAACTGTTGGTCCCTTGTGTAAGATATCATTTAATGATTTTCCTGTAGAAGTTATTGCTGACGCGTCAAATACCACTCTTAATTTGGTAGTCTGACTCTCCGGTTTAAGAACACAGTGATGTGGTATGAAGTAGTGCTCCTTTGGTATATGTGTGCGTGGAACTTGTTTCATGTGTCCCAACTCTTCATACTCCTTCATAAACTGAGTGTATCCTTGTTTCAGAGTTGGATCCTTTTGAAGACGTTTCTCTAATGATATAAATATTCGTGACGCTATGTCACGAGACTCCCCCAACTCTGATGCATCTTCCACATATGACAGTCGAACAATCAATCGGTTGTTTTTAGTAATATGAAGGTTTTGTTCAAATTGCCGTTCACATTCCTTATCCATTGGCGAATAGCATGGTAGCTTTGTTTGAAGATTATCCAGTTTCCAAAATTTGAATAACTGTTCAACCACCTTCTCTTCTTCAGTAAGCATAGCACATGTTGATGACGATGATGCCTTTTGTTGAACCTTTCCCGCGATGATCCATCCAAGTTTGGTATTTTGTAGCTTGGGTAGTCCGCCTTTTAAAGACAACTGTCCTTTCTTTAAAATCTCGAAGTAGTGCTCAGCACCTAGGAGAACATCTATCTTTCCTTGTTTTCCAAAGTATGGATCTGCCAACATAATATTTTCTGGTAATTTCCATTTATCAGCACAGATGTTCCGTGTTGGTTGGTCATTGACAATGTTAGGCAATACCATTGCTTCTAGTCTGGAACTAAAATCTCCACAATTCGATTTTAGCATTACATTAACGCATGCATTGGATGTGTGAGCTTTTCCTCCCGTTCCGAGATGGCATTTATTTGCGATCCTGAGTCTAGTAGTGCTCTGAATTCAGCCTCTTGTCCATTACTGCCCTTTATGATAATTCGGGCAGTGGCTAACAGAATATAACTTGCCTGCTTTCCACTTGCGATTGCAGCTGTTGTACTTTCAACATTTGCTTCTAAATGTAGTGTATTATGCCTTTTATTACACTTGAAGCAGTCCCTTTTTGGGCAAGATTGTACAGAATGCTCTGATTGAAAACACTTTGTACCCAATTTAAACGTTCTGATGCTGTCCGCTTCAAGAAATCATTACATTTATAAATGCTATGATTTTGCTTATTGCAAAAATAGCATACATATTTGTGTTCAGCTCCAGCTGAGGCACACGTGTTTTGTTTAATCTTGCCTTTATCCGAGTTAATGGCTTCCAGTGTCAGGAACCGTTGCTCCATAAAGGCTAAAAATCATTAATTGACTGAGTTTGCTTTGTGTTTTTGTATGGACTGTTCATACAAAACGTGATTTTGTCGATCTAACTTCTTCGTAAAAATGCAGAGAAAAGTGGATCCCATTGGTTTGTCTGTATACCAATGTTATTGAGTGCTGATAATATTTCCTTTATATTATCATGCATTCCTTTTACAGAATTGGCATCATTACTAGTCGTTGTTGGTTGATCTAGTAATTTTTGAATGATATATGTACTGAGCACTCTTTTATTATTGAAGAGCTCTTCTAGCATATTCCATGCTGTGTTGTAATTTCCCTCCGTTAGGAAAGGTGGCGAATTAGCCTCTCCGCATCGCCAGTTACATGATTTTTTAAATACTACATCTTTTGAATGATGGGTATTGTCGTGGCTTCATGAATCATTTTCTTGAACATGTCATGAAATTGTTGCCACTTTAGGTAGTCTCCATCAAATTTAGGAATGGAGACCTTTGGTAATGGAAGTGCTGCTGATGATGGTACTACCGGTACCATCACTTGTGCGGTGTTCACATTACATGCTGCTTGGTTTGCGAGTACAGCAATATCGGCCGTCAAGTAATGTGACGGGTTGTAACCGAGACTCACTGGGTCTGCAAACCTTTTATAAATTTCCACATGGCTATTTTTGATATCATTCCAATATTGTGCTATTATTGGTTTGAAACCTGCTTGATTTTCCTTATTCATCATGTTCATGATGCGCTCAAGACTATCGAGCAAAACTCGTTGTTCCCGAATCATGGGTTGAATTTCAATTTCGTCTATTGACATATTAGATGTATCCACATCCATGATATGCTTCTGGCCTTTGAATAACTCCATATATTCAATTACGATTTTATGTATTCCATCGTAATATTTTTCAGTGAAGTATTTGTGGTCCAAACTTGTTCCTTGCAAAATGGACTGAATCTTTTGTTCATTTGCTTGGAACTGCTGTTCATAATTTTCCAACGCTGAAATTCTATCGCTGAAGTATTTAGCGTTGGTTTTTCGTTCGGCAGAATCCTTCTTGAAATTCCTTATCAAATTCTGGATCTCCTTGCCAATGTTCAGCTGCTGAGTTAGCAGACTGTTTATGCTTGAGGATGCCATTAAAAGATTTCTTGTTTTGTTTTATTTTTTTTATTTATATCGAACTTTATGAGGTGATTTTTAATGATGTGCCTCGACTCACACCGTGTTCTTTATAAACCAAAACAAAATGTTATCTTTTCTTAATGAACGTATATGCGTAAGCAGCTAAATTTCGCTGCTTGATCCTGAAAGGTTCCAATTGGTTGACAATTTCAACTGGAGTCCTTGTCGCCTGGTTGAAACTTCAAAAGGAGTTCTTGTGGCCTGGTTGACAATTTTAGAGGAAGTCCTTGTCGCCTGCTTGACAACTTCAAAAGGAGTCTTTGTCGCCTGGTTGACAACTTCAGAAGGAGTCTTTGTCGGGGGTCACCAAATATAGATATTCAACTGTAGAAAATCTGTTTGTTTTTTTGCTTTGCCGCAAGTACATAAACCAGTGGCAGAAGTCGCCGCAATAAGTGCATAAACCAATTGGGCTTCGGAGAAATGAATACGTTAGAGTTTTCTTTCGTACTAGTTTTATTTTCATCAGAGCAAGGGTTTATATAGCTCTTCTCTGAATGGCTTAGGTCTACATACAATCTTAATGATAGGAATGTAATAAACTATTATCGCTTATTTAAGACAAATGGTACTTAACACATGACACATGAGTCTACGTGCCTATCTGCAAAAGGTTATTATTAGTTTAGGGTCAGCATGCAGCGTATCTTTGCCTTTCTATTGATACTGATGGTAGCATCTCGGTATCTGCTGCAGCGTACGATTTTCTGTTGAAATGTAAAATCGTACAGTTATCTAAAAAATATAGCAGTCATATATACCGGTCATATAACAACTTACATGATCCGCATGATAGTCCACGTATTTGGTCACAGATCAACCATGGTTGCTGGACGAGAGCCAGGTTGATTTCATCATCACAGACGACCCAGCACAGTGTGGCCGACGCTCCTCTGGCGTGGTGCAGGTTCGCCTTCATTTTGCTCTTTTTCCCTCCTTATGGTTTTGGTGACAAGGCCATTACCTTGCCCCCGAGAGTTATATCCACGGAGGCTATTTGGTTGTCCGGAGGAGCTGCTGGTGGGAGGTCGCCTTGCGACCTCACGGGAGACACTTGCGGGTGGGTTGCGGCCTGAGGCTCTGGCGGCCGTGGCACCCTGACGTTTGTTTGACGGTGACAGTGGTCACTGGTAGTGACCAGTGGCATGCCTAGTTTGGTCCTTCGCGGCTTTACAGGTCATGGCCACGATGGCTGGTGGAGTTAAGGAGGTGGGGAAGGGTCTTTAGATACCTCTTCGGCCGCAGCGCTAATGGAGGGCATAGGGTCAGCCATTACTGGCGCTCCGGTGGGAATCACTGGCGCCGTTGCCGCAGTGCAACTGGCTGTAAAGGTAGTTATTCTTTAGGATCACCTTAATCAGCCACTTATTTTGGGGATTTTAACGTAGGGTTTTGGATGAGTCAGCCGAAGTGAAGCCCAATTTCACGTTGCTTACCACTTGGGCCATTTTGAAGAGCTAGTGGGCTCGGGGATTGTATCGTCAGCGCGAGTTACCGAATCTCCCTTACAGGGTAGATACGATTCGGCACCCCCGTCAAGCCGCCTAGAAACAGTGCACTCAACTCAGCATAGTAAGACTCTGTAGAATGCTGAGACAGCACTTGGACAGGATGTCGGTTGCGATATGTTAGCAACGACACTTGAACTGCCGCAACAGCAGTTTCTTATATATAAGTAGTACATAAGAAAACTGGGAGACACTTAGCTGAGCTGAAGCTCAAGAAATAAAGATTCAATCAGTTTCGTTTTGACAACAGTGAACGGGAGTTTATTTTAAAAAGAACAGCTTCTCATACAAACTTCAGCTAAGTCTACATTTCAATAACTGGCAACTTGGAGCTTGTACACCTATTGGATCTCCCGGACTGGTAACTGGCGCAGCCGCTCTACGAACATATCTACAACCCCAAGGACCAGGACTCAAGGATCACCAAAAAAAATAGAATGATTAAGTTCATAGGTCTAATGCTGTAAGTAGGAGAATATGACAATTGTGAAAGTGATGTGGAGGTTGTTGTTTAAAAGAAAAGAATTAATAAAAAGATTATGAAAAAGAAAAAGAAAGAATAAGTTGCAAAAGAGTGAAAAGAGGAATAAAATTAAATAAATTTATTAAATATGTGCTTGGCTACGAATACAAAATGCAGCGTACGAACAGCGCCAAGGGCAAACGATCGATGCGTCATCGGTCGCATGGCTAAGTGAAAACCGCGGTTTGTTTTGTACGCTGGACGCGAATCGGTCCACTATTGAATAGGTCACTGAAGCAACTCGAACAATACAATCGAGACACTGGACGCAACTCAAACTGGTTCGAATAGGTCAGTGAGGCAAACAATACAAACCAAAGCGGCGATCCGACGGCGCCATCAGTGAGCTCGTGCAGTTCGTTGTTGAATAGGTCACTGAAGCAACTCGAACAACGTATCGAAACGCTGGACGCAACTCGAACAAGCTCGAAGAAATCACTGAGGCGAACAACAAAACTAAAACGGTGTTCCGACGGCTCTATCAGTAAATTAGTGCGTGGACCAGCCACGTTTTATGTCACAACACAATAGAGTACGCAAATAAATAAAAAAAACACATACACATAAGCCAGCAAAAGAAAATTTTTATTCCTCACAACAAGATCAGTGACGAGCTTGAATTAACGCTGGACGCGAATCGGTTTGTCGTTGAACAGGTCACTGAAGCAACTCGACAAATACGTCGATGCGCTGGACGCAACTCGAACTGATTCGAACAGGTCACTGAAGCGTAATAATTTTCAAGCTATGTTACTTCTTGTACTTGAATCTCACTCCCTTGTTATAAACAATCGAGCAATTGTTACTTTGACATTTACTTTTGTACGACAACCAAAACATGACTAATTGTCCCTCAGTCAAATATAAAAAGAACAATAATACTGTGAAAACCAATTACAGATATTGAGATACAAATAACAATCAAGGATTGGAAGTCTACATACACACAGCACTCTACACACACATATTTAAATAAAAGTTATTTATATAATTAATACTAAGTACACTTAAATACACTACACAAGAACTAATATAAGATCAATACACATTACACAATAATTAATATAAAATTAAATACACTACACAAGAACTAATATAATATCAAACACATTACACAATAATTAATATAAAGTTAAATACACTACACAAGAGCTAATATAAGATCAAAACACGTTCCACAATAATTAATTTAAAATTAACTACACTATACAAAATTAGAATAAGACTAAAACACACAACACGATAATTAGTATAGGGCTAGGGAAACAAAATATTTTTCCTTCTCATTAACAACGCAGTTAGAGAGGACTTAGATGTCTACAATTGGGAAGGTTAAAAGACTTATCCCAAATACTAGAAGTAGGATTAGAGGTAGCACTAGCCTAACAGATATTAGGGAAGAGGCCAACCAGCAAATTCAGACAGTCATAAGCATACCATCAACACCATCAATGAATTCAGCTTCTAGTTCTACTCCACCTAACCAAGCTGCTATAACAGCCAGCAATATGGACTTGGTGTCGTCTCTTAGAATACCTGACGTGATTCGCTTCCTACCCCCTTATGACGGTAACCCTAAAAAACTCAGCGACTTTATTAATAACGTAGAAGAAATTCTCCTCCTAATCAGAGGTACGGATAAAACCCCATTCGGACAAATGCTCTTAAGGGCCATTAGGCAGAAAATCGAAGGCAAAGCTGACGATGCGGTTCACACATCGGGAGCCAGCCTTAATGGGACGAAATTAAAGACGCTTTAATTTTACATTGCTCCGATAAGCGAGACGAACAAACCCTTATGTTCGAGCTACACAACCTCGCCTACAATCAATTTCCAATACAGACTTTGTTGGAAAAAATTTGCGACATCAGAACTACTCTTTTTAAATTGACAGACACCCAAGAATGCGAACCAATACTGATCAAAACAAAGAAAGAATTGTTCGCAAACACTTGTCTTAATACATTTTTGACAGGTATGAAGGGCCCACTGGGACTGGCAGTTAGGTCCATGAGACCTACCAATTTGCAGGAAGCCTATGAGTGGGCTATTAAAGAAAGAGACATCTATTTCCAAGAAAATAGAATGAAACAGGAAAGTAGGAAGAAAGATTATAGAAGCCAGGGTAGTAGTAGACAGGACAGACAACCAAGAGAACAACAACATAACCAAACAAACGATCGCGGACAGAGAGACTATGGAAAGAAAAGAGACTATCGACAGTCCACTCCCAACGACAGGGACAGTTACCAAAACAAGAGGAATAACGTACCGGCAATAATGCCGAGGGACAACCAAAATGACCGAAACACTGAACAAAGGAGACAGGAAAACTCAAATTCCAACAGGAATAGGGGCTCTATGCATAATATAGAGCAGACTTCAACCGAATACACTCACAGTTCGCAACTCCATAATATAGACGAGGCCTCAAATTTTCAACGAAATGCCTCGAGAAACAAACAGGATACCTAGCTAGACAAAAACCCAAGTCCCCCTACCTTATATTATTATACATTTAAAAGACGGACACCCCCTAAAGTTTCTAGTTGACACAGGGGCAACCTTGTCATTCATCAACCCCAAGTTTGTCCTTGTTTCAATCTCAATTAAAACCGTACTTAACGTACACAGCCTCCATCAAAAGACAGTACTACCCTTATTTAAAGAATTTTCAGACAACACACGATATCAACTACTATTATTCCAATTCCATCTACACTTCGATGGATTAATCGGAATGGATATCTTACAGAAGTTGAAAGCTATCGTCAATATCTCGGACTTAACACTAATGACCCAACAGTTCAATATTAAAATGTACACAGAAAATAACAAAGGGTCAAAACTTCACATTCTAGACGAAAGTTCCAAAAATATAATCGAACTGCCCGTTAGCATTGATAACGGCGCTTTTTGGTGCGAAACCACAAAGATCTCTGACGACATTGTTATATCAGGAGGACTGTATCAAGCTAAAGACAATCTTAGTTGTATAGAGGTAGTCAACTACTCACAAGATAAACAAAAGCTGTGTCTCGACGCAGAATTACAAGTCGAAAGATACACAAAAAGTGACTATTTTGAGATAAATGCCATATCCGAAACTAATAACGACGAGTCGGAAGACAATGTCGATATTCTGACCCAACTTCGTACAGACCACTTGAACACGGAAGAATTATCAGCACTAACAAACCTGTGCAAAAAATTCCCAAAGCTCTTTCATCAAGAAGGAAACAACCTCACTTTCACTAATGTCGTTAAGCATAAAATACAAACGACAGATGAGATTCCCCTACATACAAAACCATTTCGATACAGTCCAGTAGAACGACAGGAGATACAAAGACAAATCAATAAACTCTTAGAACAAGATATTATCAGACATAGCCACTCTCCATGGAGCGCACCAATTTTCCTCGTATCAAAAAAACCCGATGCGGCAAATAACAAAAAATGGAGATTAGTGATAGATTACAGGAAGTTGAATGAAAAGACCATTAAAGACAAGTATCCAATGCCAAACATTACTGACGTACTAGACAAGATAGGCAGCCTTAGATTTAGCAAGCGGATACCATCAAGTGGAGATGGATCCAAAAGATGTTAACAAAACCGCCTTTTCGGCAATTGGAGGTCATTTTGAATTTGTAAGAATGCCTTTCGGACTGTCCAACGCCCCAGCCACATTTCAAAGAGTGATGGATAACATCTTAGCAGACCTTAACGGTAACTGTTGTTTGGTCTATCTCGATGACATTATAGTCTTTTCGTCATCACTCCAACAACACATCAACGACCTAAGTTTAGTAATCGACAGACTTAACAAAGCTAACTTAAAGTTGCAACCCGAAAAATCTGAGTTTTTCAGGAAAGAAATCGAATACCTAGGTCACGTAGTAACTGAATCGGGTATAAAACCTAACCCGAAGAAGTTAATTGCCATCAAATCATTCCCGATTCCAAAAACTAGAAAACAGATCAAGGCTTTCCTTGGACTGCTTGGTTATTATAGGAAATTTATAAGAGATTTCGCGGCAATTACTAAGCCCTTGACACAACAATTAAAAGGCAAAACCACAGTGAAAATAGATGAGGTATACAGGGATACATTTGAAATCTGCAAAACGCTACTATGCAACGACCCGATCCTTCAATATCCAGATTTTACAAAACCTTTCGTATTAACTACAGACGCTAGCAATTTCGCCATTGGGGCAGTCTTGTCCCAAGGCACTGTCAACCACGACAAACCTGTGTCATTCGCTAGCAGAACGCTTTCAGACACAGAAATTAATTACTCAACTGTAGAGAAGGAAATGCTAGCCATAATCTGGGCTACAAAACACTTTCGACCCTATCTGTACGGACAAAAATTTAAGATCGTTACAGATCATAGGCCATTGACTTGGCTTATGAATTTCAAGGAACCAAACTCGAAACTGGTTCGATGGAAATTACAATTACTTGAATATGACTACGAGGTAATCTACAAGAAAGGGTCACAAAATGTAGTAGCAGACGCTCTTAGCCGCGTAACTGACGACGTTAATACCAATCACGTCGTCCCTTCTTTAAGCGATAATAGTTCTAACCCAATCCCCACTTCTAGTAAACCGATAAACGAATTCAATTTACAAATTATTTTCAAAATTGGCACTCAAACCACAATTTCAAATACCATGCCTTTTAAAAACAAATTGAGGAAAACGGTTTCAGAAAGACAGTATGACAAGAACAAAACCATAGAAATTTTAAGAAAAATACTTAAACCAAACAGGACATGCGCCATTCTGGCACCCGACGAAATATTCGAAACCATCGAAGAAATCTTTAAAGAATATTTCTCACCAACTAAATTATACAAGGTTATTAGGTGCACCACCTTGTTAGAAGATATTACCGACCCATACGAACAGGAACTAAAAATACTATTTATTTCCCACTATTAAAGACTAAAACTTCGCACATAATTAATGATTGCGATATTTGCCAAACTCTTAAATACGATAGGCAACCACAGAAATTAGTATTTCTGGAATCAGAAACCCCGTCAGGCCCCCTACAGATTATACATACTGACATTTACACCATTAACGGAAAAACTATTATGACTATCATTGACAAATTCTCCAAATTTGCTGCCGGTTACACGATTCCGGCCAGAGACAGTTTAAATATAGTAAAGTCAATGAGAAATTTCCTTTCTACATTCGGAATCCCGAAAATACTCATTTGCGATCAAGGTCTCGAATTCACTAACAAACTTTTTAAAGATTTCTGTGCACAATACAATATAGAAGTGCATTTTACGTCATTCCAACAATCTTCGAGCAATTCCTCAGTAGAAAGATTACATTCGTCTTTAACTGAAATATACAGAATAATTCTGAACAAGAGAAAAACAGAAAAACTCTCATGCGACCACGAAGAATTATTGTTCGAAACAATGACTACATACAATAATTCAATTCACTCAACGACCAAATACACACCTTTTGAAATTTTCCACGGAAGACCCCACTTACTAACTCAGGACGTCATTCCCAATAACGAACATGACTACCCACAGAGACTTAACGAGTTCCAGAGTATTATTTACCCGGTTATAAAAGAAAGCATGGACAATAAAATGAAAGACAGAATAACTAAAACCAACGAGAATAGGACCCCACCTCAGCCTCTCGAAGAGGGTACAACAGTCTTCAGAAAAGAAAATAGAAGAAATAAGCTAACGCCTAGTTTCACTAAACACCAGGTCAAGCTAGATAAAGGCTTAACTTTCATTTCAGACAGGAATCAAAAGATTCACAAATCAAAAATTAAAAAAAGAACACAATAGTAATATCAGTTATATTTTTCCAGATTTTGCTCTGTGACAGCACAATTTATCAAGGTACAACAACTGGAGGAGCATAGCAGAATCGCAAAAATAAACCTCGGGAACGCTAGAGTTATTCAGTCTTATAAGCACTTATTACATAAAATTAACACTAAGGACTTTTTGGAAAATGCTAAGAAATTTAAAATTGCGTTAAACAGCCTAAAACAGGTAACCTTTTCAGGAGAAATTATAGAAAGTTTAAAAGCAAAAGTGGATCAGTTAGAAATAAAAATTAACGCACTAATACCCAAAAGAAGGGAAAAGAGAGGGTTAGTAAACGGCCTCGGCAGCATTATAAAAGTTATAACAGGGAATATGGATGCAAAAGACGCACAATCCATTAAAGATAAGTTCGACGTTGTTAAGGAAAACGAAAATTTAATCACAGAGCAGGTCAACAAACAGATTATACTTAACAAAGAAATCTCTATAAGATTCGAAAATATTACTGAACATATTAATCAGGAGCAAGAAATAATAAATCAATTTATTTCAAATTATAGAAACAATATTTACAATTCATTAAATGAAGAACATAATGAAATACATCTGCTCCAATACATTACTAGATTAAGTTTCAATATAGATGTTCTGTACAACCATATAAACAACATAGCAGAAAGTATATTGTTGACTAAACTAAATATAATACCTAAATTCATATTGTCAGAAAAATAAATCAATTCGATAAATACATTCATATCCAACCAAAATGTAAATTTAGAGTCTGACGAACATTTATACAGATTGTTAACTTTAGAAACATATATTAAGAATTATTACATTACCTTTCATGTTAAGATACCAATATTCCACACACAAATGTACGAAATTGCACACATTGTCCCTCTACCGTTACAACACACTAAGTTCTTAATTGTACCCAACGACATTTTGTACGACCAAAACGGTCAAGTTTTGCCTTTGGAGGAAAAGTGTCCCAAAATTCACCAGACTTACATATGCGAGCACAAACTCACGGAAACCAACTTAATCAGCATCCATTGCTTAAAAAGCATACTTTATGAGCAAACGGCAACATGCGACATCAAGGACATCGGCCAACAAGAGATCATCAAAGAAGTGGAACAACGGCACATCTTTATTTTCAACACCATGAATACTAACATCTCATCTTCATGCCGGGAACCGTTCTCAATATACGGCTCAGCCATATTAACGTTCGACAACTGTACGCTCAACATTAACGGCCTAGTGTACGATGACACAGTAATGGAGTTTGAACCGAAAACGGAACTCTCCATCGAATCGTTCAAACACATGAACATAAACAACACGTTTGAAGACATTAACCTGCACAAACTTCATCTACAGTCTTTATCAAGTCTGGACGACATAAGCATTATAAAGACCACAACTACAAACCATCTCTTTGCACTCTATGGACTTGTTGGGACATTGGCCGTAGCTGCAGGTTGTATCCTGACACTCAGGAGAAGACGCATAATTTTCGCCCCGGTGGAGCCTCCATCGGTTTGCGTTCCGGCCATTCCTTCGATGTGGCCCTCTCTCCATTCCAGGGGGAGGAGTTACCGAATCTCCCTTACAGGGTAGATACGATTCGGCACCCCCGTCAAGCCGCCTAGAAACAGTGCACTCAACTCAGCATAGTAAGACTCTGTAGAATGCTGAGACAGCACTTGGACAGGATGTCGGTTGCGATATATTAGCAACGACACTTGAACTGCCGTAACAGCAGTTTCTTATATATAAGTAGTACATAAGAAATAAAGATTCAATCAGTTTCGTTTTGACAACAGTGAACGGGAGTTTATTTTAAAAAGAACAGCTTCTCATACAAACTTCAGATAAGTCTACATTTCAATAACTGGCAACTTGGAGCTTGTACACCTACTGGATCTCCCGGACTGGTAACTCGCGCCTCCGTTTTGCCTTGGTGTAACCGGGGTCGCAGCGGCGATTACGAAAGCTTCCGTTCGGGTCTTCGCAAGTGCAGCTTTAAAAAGCAGTTTAATTCTTTCTTTCTTTCTTCGTGTGAGGAAATAGCCCGATGAATGGTATTAGTTCTAATCGGAAGGGCGTATTACTTTTCTGAAAACATTCACTTTTTGATTCTCCACCGACTAAAATATGCTGAATAAAAAGCTCAGCAGCTTTATTGCCTATCTCGCCAGCCTTCATCTTCATTAACCAACGAAGACTTGCGTAGACATTAACGACTTAAAAGAATAACCTTCTGTAAACATTCGAAGATTTTTTTTATCGCTAATACGACAGCGAAACATACCAGCTCAGTAAGGGCATCCAAATTATTCAACTTCAGCTAATACAGCGTCAAATTCATACATTGAAGTATAATTATATATAATTTATTAATAGATGACTATTGAGAAATGAATCGTTGGAAATTCATCCACAGCTCGAATTTTCTTCGGGTTGATTTGTAGTGTTTCTTAACCTACCACATATCGAAGGTAATCGACTTGTTTTAAACAAAATGTTTTTACCAATATTAATGGTTTGTCCAGCCTTGCGCAGCTCGATTGCTCCGTTAGCTAAGTTTCCTAAATGTTTATCAAAACTACAAACGTTACTAACAAATCATCTAGGTATACAAAAATGTATGATTTTAGTTGGTAAGTAATAAATAGATCCATTATTATTATTTTTATTATTATTATAAGGAAGTGTCCCATCAGAGAAGAGGCGAGGCACTGCGACCTTGTTGATCTTTTGTGCCCTTAAAGTTCTCCCTAACTAGACAAAAGTTTATCTGCTTCTCCCTAACTAGATAAAAGTTGATCTGCTTTCCTGATGAAGCAAAGCAAATCTTTTGATGAGAAACGCACGATATGCTCGGGACCTGCATTATCTACGTGCAGATGTTTTCTCATAGTCCATACCAACGCTGGACAATCGCAGAGAATGTATCTGGTTGTCTCATCGTCATCTTTGCAGAGTCTACACTCAGCAACAAAAGACAGATGCATTTTAATGAGGTGATAGTTCAACGTGTGGTGGCCACTGAGATAGGCAACAAGGAGGTTAATATAAAATTAATAAGAAGGCTCATGGCTGCGACTTCTTTTGGCAGTGAACTGCGTAACCTTTGGCCACCACACAATAGCAGCGTAGGTGACGATGGGTCGATGGAAACCACAGATTCAACAAAAGAATCTCAAAGGCCCACGTGGCATGAGTCGCCTTAGTAAGGGTGTTGCTGAGGTGGGAGTTCCAATTTAGTCTTTTATCAAGAGTTACCACTAGCAATTTGACCTCTTGATATCTAGTTGCCAGTGTCAATGGAGTAGCGCCAAGTGACGGGAACTAAAATTGTCTTTTGTGGATTGATGCTAAGAACAACGTCTACCACTCACACATCTACTTAACGAGTTCAGAGCTGATTGCACGGTGCTGGTTCTTGATCTGCATAGTCTACACATAATCTGTGGAGTGTTGGTTAGACCAAATGGCATGAGTGTAAACTGATATAGTGGTCGATTTGGTATCGTAAAAACTGTTTATGCATGCTATTCCAAATCTGAAGATATTTTCCAGAAGACCAGAAGGACCTGAGGATGCCGACTTAGCCGACATCCTTCACAATAACTTTATTGAGTCTATGAGCGACTAGATAGGCTTAGTACTAAAATGAATGGAGAAGTTCATGATGATAATGGAGATACTTCGAAGACCCCCAAGTGTAAAGTGCTATCTACTTCAGCACATAAGAGTTTCTCTTTAGAAGGACATAAAGGGTAACATTTTTGTTTTATTGGTTTCTCACCTCCGGGAACAGAAGTCTCGAACAAAACAACAAAATAGTAATAATAAAAATAATAAAAATTAGAAGAACTATTCTTAACTACGAGCTAAAGTCTAGCATAGTTTTACGGTCAGAAAGAAAAGGAAGGTTTAGTAATAATAGTCTACTACGATTCGAAGAGCAAAAATTAAAAATTGTTTCTGCACCGATTCAAGCCTATCTTGATGAACCCTATACTGGGGAAACCAGATATTAGATCGATACTCAAGAATAGGACGAGCCAGTGAGACGTTATGTAGGGATCGTTAAATTCCTTTGGCCAACGTTTAATAAATCCAAGGACACCCATGGCTCTATTAGAAGCCGGCAAATATGCTTATCAAACTTTAATTTTGAATCAAGAAGGATACCTAAATTAGTTTCTCTTTTCGCTCAAGTTGTGTAACATTAAGATTTAATAAATTTGAAGCACACCACGATTGCAATCTGAAGCTATAACATCATCTGCATACACAAGTATGTGATAGTAGGATATAACGGACGGAAGATCATATTTGAATAATGTAAAAAGCAAATGGGCTAAATGACTTCCTTGGGGTACACTAGAAGTGACTTGGACAGTCTTAGACACAAAGCCCTTGTAAAATACTCTTTGAATTCTACATGAAATATATATATACAAAATTAAGTTTTGGGGAAATCCAAGAAGATTGAGCTTATTTAATAAGAGACTATGGTTGACAGAATCAAAAGCCTTACTGAAATCAGTGTAAATGATATCCGTTTGTATTTTGATTGAGAATTCGAATAAGTTAGTGGTAGTTTTCACAAACCCATGCTGGTAGGGGGAAATTATAGATTTACAACAGTGTTGCAGTTTGGGAATATCAGACAACTTAGAGATACCTCTATAGTTTTGAACGTTCGATTTATTTCCTTTTTTAAAGAGAGGAATAATGTAAGACTCTTTCCAAAGATTAGGGAAAGAGCACAACTCTACAGACAATTCAAATAATTTTAAAAGTGGTTTACAAAGTCCCTCTGCACAGTACCTAAGCATGCAACTTAAAACTCCGTCAGGACCAGGAGAAAAATCTGGTTTACATGACTTAAGGTCACGTAAGAGTAAACTTTCAGAAATTAAGGATCCAAAAATGCAATTCGATTGGTTTTCTTGATACGGATAAGGCTGGGCTCTATAGAAAGTTGATGTGGAATAGGTCGATTAAAAAAACAGCAAACAGGTCGGCAATGCCATGATCATTAAGAGCTATCTTATTGTCAAACAATAATGTTGTTGGAAGTGTTAACATCTTCCGCTTCGGATTGACAATGTCATAGAGATCAAGAAAAATATGAGAGCCAGTTTCATTATATTTTTTTATATAGCTTTGACTTTTTATTCTTTAACTTTGTTAGTTCTTTAGTAAACCATAAGACATTGAGAAGAACCAAGCGGAACACAAACATCAAACAGAGAGTTTTATGTAGAATATAAAATCGCAGTTGCCTTATACAGGTCATTACACCAAGAAAGTTGGGACAAGTCAGTACACGAAAGAAGCAAAGAAAGTTTTTTAAAATCGGTCTTCCGAAAACAACGAACTCGCTTCTCTGGTAAATCACCTGCATCCGAAACACTTTTTGGTAAGTCAATCAACACCTCCAGAGTAGGGTGGAAGGGATCCTCAGGTGACGAAATAGGTAGTGGGATTCAAAACAGAAATCACATGAATCCTTTACATAGACAATTTGGTATATCAAAAAGGATTTAATACATTGGACTCACATGACGAAAGCCACGAAATTCCAGAAATATTAAAATCTCCAAGAACTATCAAGAAATCACGATCAGAAAGCATTTTAGAAATACTATTAATTACAGAAAAATTAGATAAATACAGGGCGTATATAAGAGCAAGTGATAAAGATACTAAAACTTCAATAAATTAGTTTTACAGCTACAAATTCGATATCTAAATCACTACATAAATCTACGTGCTCAAACGAGATAAAATCGGTTGCCGATTTTTCTTTTTATTTACATACTATTTAATAATTAAGTATTCCGGCTAAAAGTCTTTGCAATCTGATTTCCCGTTCATATGAGAAATTTTGGATCGAATAAAGGTCCTAATATCGTCAGATGACGTATTAGGGGCAAGCCTGGAAACAAAAATTTGTTTAATAGGTGGCGCACCTACTATAGTGTTCTAAGCAACTGTAACAGAAGTCGAGATAGGAGTATTTGTACTAGTTGGTAGAACATTATATACATCAGAAGGTTGATCATGTTGAGTTTCTGTAACATTAACAACTACTGTGGGTATCGAGACTGAAACGGGATCAGAACAAATGACATACATGGGAACAATGTCATTGTCGGCAATCATTGACGCTGAGGAGTGTAAATGACATACGATTACTGGGAACGGATGAGTTGTTGACCAGTTCAGGGACATCAAGTTCGTTTGGGCCAATGGACAAACGAATAGATCACCAAAGCCTTGCTTCGTCTGACGTATGAATCCCGCAACATCCCTTTCAACATCCCTGCATGACTTACATGTCCATCTTAAACCAGATTTTGAGCCAATTAGGTCGACTATACGGCCAGTGAAGCCAGCACATTTTTCATGCACTTGGTACACGACATTTTTAGGTCATGGATTTAAAAAAACCATAACCTTTTACGTTTGTCCGAATGTGCGTAACAGGCGGAATGAGGCGTCTGCGACCCCATAAACTATATATATTCTCGATCAGCATCAACAGCCGAGTCGATATAGCCCTATCTGTCTGTCCGTCTGTCTGTCTGTCTGTCTGTATGATCATCGAGATTTCAGTGACCATTAGAGCTAAAGCTTCCAAATTTGGAGACAACATATAAAAACTCAGTAGACAGATCAAGTTTATCTTAGATTTTGCCCACGCCCCCTTCCGCCCCCGTACATCGAAAAAAATATCCAAGCATCATGTTGTGTTTTGGCACACACAATACTAATCATCATATTAATGATCTCTGAAAATTTGGTTACAATCGGATAAAAAACACACACGAAATGGGGTGCACCTGCACCTGTTCAGCTAGTTGTCACTCAGTGACATAATAATGGTGTTCAATGAGGTGCTACCAAGCTAATCATTTAGAACAAAATTACTTTCTATATATTTTTTGGTATATTTGTAGTATATTTTTTAGTAAATTTTCCAGTATATTTTTGAAAAATATAATATTTTGATTGTTGCCTGAGAGTATTTCTAAACTTAATTCATTAACTGAACCGAGAGTATTAATTGAAATAATAAGTCTTTCCAAAAGTTTATTCCTCGAACTCTTCTTACATTCAGTTGCAGACATTTCGTATACTTCGTTGGACTAAGTGGAAGCTTCAACAAAGCATCAGAGAGAAGATAGCAGCATTTGCTGCTTGGAGCAAATATCAGCCATGGGGCAATGTACACTTTGCGTGTTATGAAAAAATACATTGATTTTAGAAATGTCGAGTCGACAGCTAAAATTCGAATGTAATATCTTAGTGGTGCGTAGACTTTCTAGTTCTTTATCTACTACTGAGTGACGATCTGGTCTAGAGGGGAGAAACTGCCCAACAATACAGACGCCAGCTGCACTTGTGGCTCTACTGCAAGCTACTCTTCTCGTTGCATTGCTGGAGTTGTGTGGACCACCACTTTGGTGTATGTAGCTCCCTGGCTTTTATGAATGGTTATACTTTCTCCAGGTGCAACTGGATATTGTTTGTAGTATTCAAATGTAAATCTATAGGTTTCTTAATAGTTTACATAAGTGCAACATATCCAGTTCAGAAGTTTGAAGCTGAGTTTGAGGACTTATTTCAGAGATTTTTTATAGGGAGCGATAGCATAGTCTTAGGAGATTTTAATCTGTGTCTGCGATATCTCTCAGGATGTATTAGGAGGTTTTTTGAATTTTTGGGATCCAAAAAGGTTCAGTGCGATGACTGCATTTAGCGCGAGCATTGACTTCTTCTAAAAATTGTATCCAAAGAACATGGGCACAATTTTGTGTGTTGAAACCTATTTCCATAAGAATTTCTGAAGCTTCATTAACGACACCATCTGCAGTATCTATATTAAGGGTGGTACAAAGCCCTTGAGTTTGTGCAAACATCGAATCCTATCTTCTATATTGAGATGTGCAGCTTTCACTGAATCAAGTGCAGTTAAAATAAATTTATCAGTAGGGATTGAATTAAATTAGCCGTGTTAAAATTAGTTGTTTCCTCTTACCTAAGAAATAAATGAATAGCCTCACTTGGAATTTACTCTACGACCGAAACTTGGGACCTAAGTAAACCTATACCTTCTGATGACATTTGACCGGATGCCATATTGTTAAGCGCTAGCGCAAATGCTCGATCGTCTCCTTGTCGCATAATCTCTGTAAGCTAGAAAAACCTAAAACTATCCCATAGAGATGACCCAAATATAGCACTGTATGGGTTATGGGTCATGCGACGATGTGGTGGATTGAAAAATCCAACGATCTTCTACCGGACGTAGAAATACCTCCAAACCAGGTTTCCCTGTTATTAAAAATTTGTAGGAGACGAGCATCTAAATGAGAACATTTTAGCACCGACCATTGATATTTCTATAATAATTAAAAGCTTAAGGTCAATAAGCCTTGATCTTCTTTAAAAGAAGATCCTAATTGATTCACGGGAAGTGAAAACATAAAATAAAGGGTTGAACCTCAATTCCAAAAGCATCTTTTCCTGTGGGTACACACAAAAGGATCTTAACCATTGTGGGGTCACAACCCGGTCTACTATTATATATATTATTATTATTATATGAAAGGGACTGAAAAATTGCCGTTATTAACCTACTTTTACCAATACCTGCTCCGCCACCTACAAACTCACAAAATATTATATTATTTTTAGCATTATGCAAAAGATGTGTTATACGAAAATTATTTTCCGAATCTTCAGTATTATTAACATTTTCAGTATTTAAGTTTTAAACATTTATTTGATAACTTATTTCAGGGATGGCCAAAGCCCTAAACTCGCTCCCTAACTCATCAACCTGATTGTTCTCTTCTATATTTTTCCTCGGCATCTATTGCGTCCCTCCTAAGCACGTCTACTAAAATGTTGTATTTCATATAATTAAATCTAATGGAGTTTACATTTTGATAGTAAATGCTTTCGCAATTTACTTGAAGCAATTCTACCTATACATTTCTTCATAAGTTTCTATTGCATATTTGACTTAAATTAATACGTGCCACGCGTATAAGGCTCAAAAAATGAGCAGCGATCCAAAAAATAAGTGTAGAAGCTCCGTAAATACAAGAAACGCTTGTTACTCTTACTTCTGAACACGCGATATCGACGAAGAAAGCAAGTCAACAAAGTGCAACCCAGCTCAACTGACCGTCAACAGTAAGAGAGCGATCTCTTTCTCACCCACTCTGCTCATCCCAACCAATGCTACCAATGCCAAACGCCACCACCGCCGGCTTCTGTGGAAGAAACTACAATTTCTGCAAACACAGCAAAAGCACCACTAACAACTAAACCAACTACCAATATTGAGAATTCGGTGCTAACGGCCGAAGAGCAAAATGCAATGTCAACAAAAACCGTAAGCTTCGATAAGCAACAAGCGGTCCCGGCTATATAGACCGGTATAGATCGCTACATCCAGATTAAGCGTAAGCTTAGTCCACTAAACACGGTTGGTAATAAACCAAAGATCAACCGTACCAAGAGAAGCAATGACCGTTTTTCAATCTTAGCAGAGGCGGAGAACAATCAAGTAGAGCTGGGGCAGAAGACCCAAAAAGAAACCAAAGCCCCCATCTATTTATATAATGGACGATAAGTTCCGCTTATTAAAAGGAACATCCACGAAACCAAAGTTCAAACGAAGTCCGAAGAACACTTCCGAGCTGTGTTTAAGTACCTGGAGGAAACAAAAAAGAACTTCTAACTAAAAAGCAGCAAGGGACTGCAAGTTGTACTAAAAGGAATCAAACCCGACGTCGCCCCCTCTGACACTCAAGAACCCCTTGAAGCAAAGGACTTCTGTGGCAAAAATGCTAGCAACATTATCAACAGAAATAAAAAGCCGCAAAAAAAAAAACCAAGTGCACCCGATCTACAAGCTGCAGTTCTTACTGCATCGATGCATCACTTCCACGCAAACGCAACGGCCCTTTATAATGCACAAACACACATAGACATACTGCACACCTCGGGCAGTCTGCGTAGTCTGCGGAGACTTCCACAACTCCGTTAACTTCCCCGCAAACAAAGAACACTCCTTAAAGAAAAAATGTGGCAACTGTGGAGGAAACCATTTGGCAAACTACACCGGCTGTGCGGTCTACAAGGAGTTGAAGAGTCGCATGCAACGACCGATAGCTACGAGTCAATAAGTACGCCAGACGTATTTTCGCCAAGGCAGCCAGATCATCAGTCGGTCCGCTAAATATCACTAAGGGCTTCTCCTACGCCGAAGCACCACGAACAGGAACATCCACTCCAGCCACACTCAGAAAACGCTCAGCAGGTCCCGATGCAGATGTCAATTTGGAAACTATGATGTTTACCATGCAACAAAGTATGATGGAACTCATGTTATTTATGAAAACGACTATGCAAACCCTTGTTCAGAACCAGAAAATTGAGATTCAGTTGCTTGTAGTATAGTTACGTATATCCATCTGGAATACCAACGGCACAATATTAACTGGATCAAATACATAAAGTATGTGAGTTCCCACATTGAGCTAACTTCTCAACTAAATATCGAAGCGGACATCGACTACTTTACCGCCGATCTGGAAGAGGTACTCGTCACAGCAGCCAGGATCTCAACACCAAATTGAACAGATGGTTCTGGAAAAAAGGCGTCTGCGACGGGCGTGGCAAACCAGCAGGTCACTATGCTCAAAGCAACGTCTTACTGAACACACCCGCAAACTAAACCGCGCTCTGAAGCAAGATGCCAACTAGTACAAAGCATCCCTTGTGGAGGGCTCACCCAAATCTAAGCTCTCCTAATGAAACCGTCACCCTGATAAGAAATTCTTCAGATTGCTGGGCCCGCAGCGACAAAGACAGAGCCGAAACATTTGCCTTACATTTCAGAGGCGTTTTCCAACCGAACCCCGCAGCAAATGCTTGTGTTTTTCCGCAAATCCACTTCGAATCGGAATCTGCGCCAACTTTATTTCGGCCGAACGAGATTACAAAAGTCATTAGGGAGCTATAACCAAAAAGGCTCCAGGCGGTGACCTAATAACTACAAAAATGATAATGTAAGCTCTTCTCGGCTACTACCCAAGTAAATAGAAAACAAGTAAGAAAGCTACAGTCGAGTTTGCTCGACTGTGAGATACCCGCCACCCAATTTTACCATCCAAATATTATATTTTCCAAAATATACTGAAGAAATACTTTAAAAAATATACTACAAAAAAATATACTAAAACATGAAAGAAAGCTATAGTCGAGTTTGCTCGACTGTGAGATACCCGCCACCCAATTTTACCATCAAAATATTATATTTATATAATAGTATAAAAATTTACTGAAAAAATACTAAAAAAATATACTAAAAATACCAAAATAATATATCAAAACTTTCTTTGTTCGAAATTATTAGCTTGGCGGCACTTTAGTTGGATTATTGAACACCATTATTATGGTGCGGAGTGTCATAGCAACTAGCTAGGTGCAGCTGCACATGGTAACGCCTTATAAAAGTAATATCTTAATAACTTCTGTGTTTTTTATCCGATTGTAACCAAATTCACAGATATCATTAAGATAGTGATTAGTATTGTGCGTACCAGAACTGAACGTTCTAGGTTTAAAACGACGCTTGTAATTTTTTCAATTCGCATGGGCGGAAGGGGCGTGGCCAAAATCAAAAACAAACTTGATCTGCGTGCAACAATAAGACACACTGTCGCGAAAAATTTGTTGCTCTATCTCTTATAGTCTCTGAGATCTAGGTGCTCATACGGACGGACAGACGGACATGGCTATATCGTCTCGGCTATTGTCGCTGATCAAGAATATATATACTTTATGGGATCGGAGATGCTTCCTTCTGCCTGTTACATACATTTTCGGTCGGCACAAAGCCATAATACCCTTCTACCCTTTGGGTAGGCGGGTATAAAAATAGAATGTATGATACCGAAGCCTTTAAAACACCACACGATTCCGTCATCTTACAGACCAATAAGTTTATTATCATGCCTGTCCAATCTATTCGACAAATGCCCCCTATATAGGGAAGCTCACAACATTATCCCAGTCCATCATTTTGGCTTCAGAGAAAAACACCGAACTATCGAACAAGTTAACAGAATATATTAAAGATTTTCGCTAAGCCTTTGAGATTAGAGAATACTGCAGCGCGACATTCCTCGATGTCTCCTTATATCATAGATATCTTCTCATCGTCCATTTGTATTGTGCGGTTAAAGTCGTTTAGCATTATGGTTCCTGGTGCAAGTTCCTCGTGATCGTCTATGTGCTAGCTATTGGTGATTTTGCAACTTGGCATTTTATTGTGTAGTAGGGGTACGATGCATTTGTCGGTACTTACAATTAGTCTTATCGTTATGGTTCTCACAATTTGTTTTTATTGCGAATATTAATTTATGACATTTAATTATATTTGTTGACCAAAATATTTTTTTCTTGGATAGTTGCGTTGTTCTCGGTGGCCTTGATTATTCTGTTTGTAATCTCACTAATTTCGTTAATTCCATTGTTGAGAACCTTATTTATTATTATCTGTCGGTTATTGTTAACTAACTGTTTGTTTATTTTAGAAATTAAGATCTCGTGATCTTCATGATCCAATACCAAGCTATACCTAGTGCATTTATTGTTCGGATTTTTCTTTTTGCTGGCTGAAGTCTTCGTAGGTCTGTTTTAACTTTTGTTAGCTCATATTTGAGAAATGGGAATAACTGGTGGGTGTCGTTAAGTTGATTTTGAAAGATCCGTTCTGGATTGCTGCTGATCCTATCTTTATAGGAATCAGTTGGGAATGTGAGTAGTCCGGGATTGTTGCCAATCCATGACACCACTCAAGGTATATTGAAAACATAAATCTGTTTTGATATTTTTTTTGTGTACTACCTTGCCTGATTTTGTTTTCATAGTTGTATTTTGGTCTGTCTGCACTATTTCTTTTTATATTTTTTATTAGTTTTGATCCTAGTCCTATTTCAATTTTGACATAATTAAACATAATAATGTTAAGTGATATGTTAAATCATCCTCTTGCTTTTTCTTTACATTGTCACTAATTTTTTTCCTGGCTATTTTTAGTTTTTCCGGCTTGCATTCCAAAGAATATTTCTATTGGTTTTTCTTTGTTGTTGAGTTGTATTCCTGTACTGTTTTTAAAATTAAGTCGTCGAAACTAATATTTTTGTCGTCGTTTTTGAGGCATCTCATGATTTCTATCATTGTTGAGTGAAATCATTCTACTTATCCGTTACTAGTGGAGGCATAAGGCGGTGTGGTGTAAACTGAAGCCTTGAATTGGTCTTTTAGCAAAAAATTTGATTGAGGCTGAATTCAAAGCTTTTTCGGCATTCCGAACGCTATCATGACCTCTCGTAAGGGACCTTTTAAATCCTCTGCTGCCTTTGATTTTAGTATCTTTATCTGTGCGTATTTAGAGAATTTGTCTATGGCTGTGAGTACTAATTGCTTTTGATCTGGCCTGGATAAGTAGGTATTGGAGTTGGTTGATTTCTCCCTTATTAGGGTGTCTGTCGTACTTGGATAATTGGCAAGTTTCGCATGCTTTCGCTGTCGATTAAGTTTTATTTCGGAGGCTTGGGAAAAAGAACTTGCTTATTATTTGTAATTTGTTTTCTACTGAGTTCCTATGTGCCCTCATATGTTCTTTTGCTACTATGTCGTCCTGTTCGTCTGGCCATAATCATGGATCGTCTCTATGGCGGCGTCTGTTATGCTTGCATTGAAACAGATCCCGAACTTAAATATCCCAAGGGCCCTGGACAAGTTGCCATCTCCTTCTCCTTCTTCTTCTGAATACTCTTTCTTCTTGACGATATGTCGGTGATAAGTGGGGAAAGGTATAGAGAATTCTTCAGACACTTCATCCGCGGTTAACAATAATAGTTGGTTTTTGAACACATTAATCCGTACATCTACTCTTTGAATAAGGTTGTGTGATGAGCCTTCATCACTATGAATTGTTGCGGAGGAACTTTCAGTATGATATATCGGTGGAAAGGGAGTCTCCCAACAGAGAAGGTGCGAGGCACTGCGACCATGGAGGTCTTTTGTGCCTATAGGCTCTCCCTAGCTGAGGTGAGGTGGTAGTTCACCGTATGATGGCCACTAAGAAACCCGACTAGGAGGTGAAGATCCCTCCTGGAAAGTAAGCTGGTTTTCCGGTCGACCACGGGATTGATAAGCTCCTTGGCTTGCCGCATCCCTGGTTGGACCGACCAGTAGCGATCAGTCAACCTAACAGCCCAGGTTTTAACAATAGCTGAGATGGTTGACCAACCCATGCCACAGAAGGGCTCAGGGCAAAAGTAGCAGACGAACCGGACCTAGCAAGTTCGTCCGCCAGCTCATTGCCCTGGATACCAGAGTGTCTAGGTACCCATAGAAGGGTGACATTGTTAATAAGAGACAGTCTCTGGACGCAGTTCCAGCAATCGGCCACCAGTCGAGAGCTTACTCTTTTGGAGGAGAGGGCTAAGATGGCGGCTTGACTGTCAGAGAAGATGAAGATGTTCACTCCTCTAATCCCCTTCTCTAGGGTCAGACGGCAGCAAAACTCGATGGCATGAACTTCAGATTGGAAGACTGTGGGCCATTCGCCCATAGCAATTGAGGTTTTGGAATTGGGTCCAAGGAACCCAGCTCCAACCCCCTGATCAGTTTTTGACCCGTCGGTACACCAATGAATACCGTAGAGGTCGCTGATGGGGTTGCCAGTGTCCCAGTCCTTCCGATCCGGGATGAGGGTTCTGAATTTAGCACCAAAGAAAAGTTCCTTAGTCATAGTATCTGATCTAGTGCAGATATCTATACCATGAATGTCTTTGATCAGGCTAGCATGTCCTGATTCGGTAACAAGAAGCCCTGATTGGAGGTTGATTCTTAGAAGGCTCATAGCAGCGACTTCTTTATGTTGGAGTCAGATTCAGTATCGATTCCATTGCTGCGGTGGGACAGGTGCAAAGTGCACCTGTCAGTGAGAGGCACAGCAGCCTGTGCCATTTATTGCATTTGCTGATGGCAGTGACCTGCGTAACCTTTGGCCACCACACAATAGCAGCATAGGTGACGATCGGTCTGACCATCATGGCAAAAAGCCATCGGATGGTGCAGTATTTAAGACCCCAGATTCTACCAAACAATCTCCTGCAGGCCCACATGGCATGAGTCGCCGTTGTGAGGGTGTTGCTGAGGTGGGAGTTCCAATTTAGTCTTTTATCAAGGGTTACCCCTAGATATTTGACTTCGTTGGATAGCCCCGCAGGGGAGCCGCTGATATGAAGTTGACCAATGTCAACGGAATAGCGCCTAGTGAAGGGAAATATAATAGCTTTTTGTGGATTGATGCTAAGACCAACATCTGCGCACCATCTACTTACCGTGTTCAGAGCTGATAGCATCACCTATGTCACGGTGCTTGTATAGTTCTCGGTCACTATTAGAGCCAGGTCGTCAGCATAGCCGATCGCTTCAACGCTCTGATCGGAGATTAAGATTACTAGGGACCAGAGTAGGGGGGATACAACCCCTCCCTGGGGACAGCCTTTGACTGCATTAATGCATGCAGTCGTGGAGTCCAGGGTGGAAGCGATTATCCGGTGTTTGAGCATAACTTCAATCCACCGCCTTCTATATCCAGAAAAGAGCATAAAGCAATGTTCTTGGATACGAAGGCTCTTTCAATTTTTCCCACTAACCTGTGGAGAGCGACGTCCGTCGATCTGCCGGCTATGTACGCAAACTGCGTGGGATGCAGAGGTGTCGATGTCTGCAGAGAGCACCGAATGTGCATATCTATAAGCCTTTCCGCCGTTTTAAGCAGGAAGGAGGTAAGACTGATCGGCCGATAGGACTTAGGCTGGTGAAGCGGACGATTCCCTTGCTTGGGGATGAATACCACATTAACTCTCCTCCAAGAGATGGGTATGTATCCCCAAGTAAAACTAGCTCTAAAAAGCTAGTGGATCAAGAATATGAGCCATGCTGTTTTGAATAAGGGCTGGGAAGATTTTGTCACCCCCTGGGGCTTTGAAAGGAGCAAAAGAATCTACAGCCCATTTGACCTTTTCAGGGTCGAAGATGGATCCAGATAGGCTAAATCCGCGAGAGTCCGGTGACAAAGCGGCGTCATAGCGACCGGAGAGATCTGGATTCGCCACAGAAGCTCAAGTGTTCCCCTGCGATCTTGAGTGAAAGAGCAATCTGCTCTTTTAAGAAGCCCTGTTCCATTAGACGACCCTTTAGATAATAATTTATGGAGCCTCACTGCCTCTGGCAACGATTCTAGGCTAACACAGTAACGGCGCCATGTATCGCGTTTATCTCGTCTAATGATTTTGTTGTAGTTGGTGAGAGCGTCCCTATAGACGTCCCAACTAGCACGGTTAGATTTAGCCTTATTAAAAAGGCTTCTAACCCTCCTTCTAAGTACAGCCAGTTCCTCACACCACCACGGAATTTTCCGATTGACCCTTAGAGTCTTCTGTACTGAGCTGTCTTCGAAGGATGAGATAAGCACATCTTGGAGCAGATTGGCAGCGAGATCTATCTCACTGATAGAGTCAGGATTGCTAACCAATAGGTCTGCTTTGAAAGCTACAGGGGCTTTAAAAAGTTCCCAACTTGTCTTTTTCGGACAGAAGGAGTTTTGGCGAATTTCGACTTGGCCAGGAAGGTCAAACCTGATGTGCTGATGGTCTGACAAAGTGGCTTCGACTGTAACCCGCCAGTTAACAAGCGAACTCGCTATCAAGGTGCTGATTAGGGTGAGATCTAAGACCTCTTCCCAAATAGCATTAATAAAAGTGGGTTTGCATCCTATATTAGCTACATCTAATTGACAACACAATAAGTAGTCTAAGAGGGACTCACCACGTTTGTTGATGTCGCTGCTTCCCCAGATCGTGTGATGTGCATTGGCATCATAGCCAATCACGAGGGGCTTGTTGTTGCGACGACAGAATTCCACCAGCCGCTGTTCCTCTGCTGGAGGTACATCATCCACATCGCGGAGGCGATCACAACTTCCCGGACACCGTCTGCAGTGGCTACCTCAATAGCCATATAACAACTTACATAATCCACATGATAGTACACGTATTTGGCCACCGATCAACCATGGTTCTTGGACGAGAGCCAGGTTGATTTGATCATCACAGAAGACCCTGCACAGTGTGGCCGACGCTCCTCTAGCGTGGTGCGGGTTCGCCTGGAGCACTTTAAGTTTGCTCATTTTCCCTCTTGATGGCGGTCGAGACAAGGCCCCCCGAGAGTCGTTACCGCGAATGTCCTTCGGCGGTCGGGACGAGACACTCGGGGGAGGTCGCCCTGCAACCCCGCTCACGGGAGGTGCCCTTGCGGGTGGGTTGCGGCCTGAGGTGCTGGCAGTGGGCCTGACCGAGGCACCTCTGACGGTTGTCGGACGGTGACCACCTGTCACACGTCTAGTTGGGCCCTTCGGGGCCGTGACCACGATGGCCGGTGGGGTGAGGGAAGGAACATTAGGTACCGAACCGGCCGCAGCGCTCGTGGAGGCCACAGGGTCAGCCAGTGCTGACGTCTCTGAGGGGAACCACTGGCGCAGTTGCCTGAGGGGCATTGACAAGAGAGGGAGCGGGGTGAGGATGAGGATGGAGCAGGGGTGGCGGAGGAGGCTTTCGGAGCTGAATTCTTAAGGATCAATTTGACCCTGCCAAAGCAGAATTTCACTCTCCCTTGGCACTCCGTCAAAGCCCTGTACGACTCCTCGTCAATCAACATTTCGAGGTGAGTCGTTGTGCCGTTCAGACTGTGCTGCACCACCCTCCACAGCTTCGTGGAGAAGCTGCTGGCGTTCTGGAGCCCAATGTACTCCAGGATGGTTGCAGGAGTAAACTCAGCACTACTAGGAAAGTAACCTCTAAAAGAGGTGAGCCTTGGGGAAACTACGTTTCCTCCAGCAATTTAACGTCAAGGGCGCTGATGGTCCTGATATGTCCAACAGCTCCCCTGACCCAATTGGCAGTGCTGCTATCCTCGCACACCAAAAGCAGCCACTCATTTCGGGGTATACAGCCCTCGAAACCTGGACTAACCGTTGGTGAAGAGTGCAACAGCACCGCCTTTAATATGCTGGATTTCAACGTGGCCAACTGCTCCGCTGAGAGGGGTTTGGATGAATCAGCCGAAGTGAAGTCTAATTTCACGTTGCTAACCACTTGGCTGAAGAGTGGTTTCGTGGACTCCTTATGAGTCTTTTTGGGCCTCTTTGAAGAGCTAGTGGGCTCGACGATGGTATCGTCAGCGCGCGTCCGTTCAGCCTTGGTGTTAACGGGGGGCGCAGTGGCGATAGCTAGAGCCTCTTCTCTGTTAGAACCCTTTGCGAGTGCAGCTTTAAAAAGCTTCTTTTTGCGGCTCTTCAGTTTTACAAAGGCGTCCTTAGATTCCAGCCGCAGCAACTGGACCTGAGAGCCTGCTTCCGTAAGGCCTGACCTCTGGGAGGCCACGGCAGCGTCGTCAGCAAAGCTGATTCGGTCGCAGTCAGCTTCCTCGTCCGAGGACAATGCCTCGACGGGTTGCTGCCGGACTGAAACGCAACTGTGTCCAAGGGAGTTCATAGCCTATCCGGGTCCCCTAGAATACTAGAGTCGAGACCCGTAGTATTGGGGGTGAAAGCCAGCAGCCCACTCGCTGCAGTGCTGGTGTAGGGGTCAGCCGTGAAGGCATCACCCAGGGATGATACTTTTAAAGATCCCACGAGTAGGCGGGAAGGGGAAGGTCATCCACGGCATAGCCCGCATACCGTGAAACTGGAGGGCGTCAGGTATCCAGAGTCCGCATGCTAGAGACCGGGCTACTCCCCGGCCATGCATCGATCAGCGAATGCTGTTCCACCTTGGATTGGGGTTATTTATAGATTCACGATCTTCGCCCGACTACAATTAGTCAACACCTCTAGCAGAGACATGACCGTGCTAGGGGTCTGCTTTCAGCCGCCCTCGCGTGGAGAGTAGAGTCGCACTTCCGACAATAGGAGCAAGGACGGCACGTGCCCCAGCCAATACTGGGATTACATGTTGATCCCCTTGCTTCCTCTGACGGCAGACGACCCCAGTCGGGGTAACGAAGTGTTACATCCTGTGAAACTAATGTTCTCTTGATTTTATTAAATGCGTCTATTGCCTCCGAGTCTAAGTTGATATTGATTTTGTTAGATATGTATTTAGAGAGCCACCCTGTTTCTCTTCTAAGTAGGGAAGTGTGCGGTTTGGCTAACTTGCCACAGTCGCTTATAAATCTACTATGGGAGCTTGATAGCCCTAAGAATGATCGGAGATCTTTCTTTCTTTCTTTCGGGAAAGTTCCGTATCGGTTTTACTTTCTCAACATTAGTTTTGACACCGTCTGCTAAGAAAGTGAAGCCTAGGAAATCGACTTCGTCAGCTTCCGTTTTGCTGAATACAAGTATGTTATCGATGTATACGTAACATATTTTACTTGCGTGATCCCTTAAAATGTCGTCTAAAGCGCGTTGGAATATTGAAGGTGAATTCTTTAGACCTTGTGTATTCGAATTTACCTTCATTTATAGAAAACCGTATTTTTATATCTTTTTCTGACAATGGAATTTGGTGAAAACCACTTTTCAGATCTAATATTGAAAAATATTTGTTTTCTCCCAATTGAGCAAGTATTTCGCCTATTTCTGGGACCGGATAGCGATCCGAAATTTTTACGTCACTTAATTTTCGGTAATCGATGACTACCCTGAATTTCTTTTGCCCTGATGCGTCGGCTTTTTTTGGCACCACCCAAACAGGTGTGTTGTATGGAGACCGTGAAGGTTTGATTATGCCGTTATGCAGCAACTCTTGGATTTGGGTTTCTACTTCCGGTCTCAAGGAAGCGGGGTAGGGGTAGTGTTTTCATGTATGGCTAAGTCGGAATTGGTATAGGTCAGTTTTTGTCTGGGTTTGCGGAGAATGGTTGATCAATTGACTATGGATTCCTTACTATGTGTGGCTAAATGTAATTCTAGTTGGACTCTGTATCTATTAGAAATTTCAATTGTGAACCATCCCTCGTTACACATTGAACATATGGTAACGAGGAACTGTTTAATCTAAAAAATAAAATAAATAGCGTCAGTGGGGCTTATAGTATAAGCCTGGTCTTCTTCTGATATGCCTTGGCCATTCAATTCGTTGCCTCCTTCTAATTGTAACTGTTCTAAATAATATTCTTCCTCAGACATTATCGGACATTCGTTCGCGGCTGTTGCCTGTTCTAAATTTTCTTCTACTGCATTAGTCTCAATGTTAAAGTGTCTTTACAGTTTTTGCGGTGGCTATTGGTATTGGAGGTCTGTTACCTATCATATCATTACCTGACGGCTATTGGTATTGGAGGTCTTTTACCTATCATATCATTACCTGATGGCCTGTTCATGTTGTTTAAGTGCTTAGATCGAATAGAATGGTCTATTTCCATTGGCACTGGTCTGGGCTCTGGATTAGGAGCCAATAGTATTTGATAACGGGATGATTTCCAAAAACACATCCTGCCTCCTGTATATTAATAGCAATTGCAGAGCCCGATAATCGAAATACCTTGCAAAAGTTACAGGATCCTGATCTAACTAATCTGGCCTTTTCGGCCAGACTTCTTGTCTATCTATCTTTTAATATTATTAAAATTTCCGTCCACCTTGTCTCCGACAAGGTGCTGAAGAACGTGGGCAGACCGAACTGTCGTATCATACTTTCTTCCTACCTTCTTCTTTTCTGTTTCCCAATGAGCAGGAGGTGTGCGAATACCTCTCCTATCTACATTTCGGAGCTCAGATCTAACTATTTTAGGAAACTAAGAGATAAAGTTCTTTTCTTGGCAGAATATAAGCAGGGGAATGCTAACTCTTGTGAGTCAGTATCGAGAATAATATCTAGGGGTCTTTGGCCTTCGCCAGGAGCAAGGGTGATCCTCTGCATGGCAACATCATTTGCTTGATTATTCTCAAGCAGGTCTTCTTGGCCCCCAGGATTGAGCTCCTCCATATCAACATCATTTTGCTCAAACCCCTCCAGTACTTCTGCATCTGCTTGAGATGCAACGAATGGAGCAGTCTCGGTTGTATAAGAAGACAACCACTGTTCTTCTACGGTAACATTATGCTTTCTATAAAGCTCTGTACTAACTTAATAACGAATTGCTTCAGCTATTTTTAAGGGTCTAATGGTTTCGGCTTCATGAAGAGCTCGTGGGAGGGTACTCACGATATTGCTTATTGGAATTGGAACATTGACAGCAGCTTCTTTAATTGACCTCTGACGCTCCTAAAGAATTTATAATCATAAATGGTAGGCGAGGAGAAATAAAGAATGCCCCTTAAGGCATTCGGGCAAATCTGGGAAATCGAAACCATCAAAAATAAAAGTTTTTGACTGTCAGATGAAATTTACTAATTTTCAATGTCCAAAATTTCCGCCTGTTGTTGGGGAAACAACAGGCCCCTACATGAAAGTCAAATTTTATTTAACTACTCTATTAAAATAAACTGACTAACTTGCTGGCTAATCCTTCTCAAGGCATTAAATGCCGCTTGTTTAGCTGTGCATCCCTTCTGCGTGTGCGTAGCGTATCGTTGTCCTGCTCAGTTCACCTAAATTCTGCGTCAGTAAGTCGTTGTCTTCTAAGCTCTGAGTTACCCGTCTACTCACTTGCCCTGACGTCTATATTCCGTCAATGGCTTCATCTTCGTAATGTATCAGACTGCTGTTCCTGTACCCTATAATTACTATTTCGTCTTTGGTTCGACCTGTCTAAAATCTCTGTCAGTCCGTCGATGTCTTATTATTTCTGAGTTTCCCATTGTTTGTTCGTTCTGTAGTCTATGCCTTGCCTATGAGCTGATCTCCGCAAAATATCACCGTCCTGCTCCGCGAATCTGTACTCTGGATCTGTCCATTTATCGCTCCTATTTTCCGTATCGTCTGTGGTTCAAGTTCTTCTCTCTTGTTCCCTATCCTCTGTGAATTTATATTAATAATATTTTACTTCTGTCTCTCAAATATCTTGCACGAGACCTTTGAGAAGCAGATTGGCGACAGAGTCGAGGCATATTCAAAATATATCTCTCTATTATATATTAAAGTTTTCTGCTCCTCTTCCTCCTCCTCCTCCGGGCATCATTTCATATATACCAAAAAATACCAAAGAGATGAGCAAGCGAAGCGTACTATCTCTCTCTCTAACTCTCTTATATATAAATGATGGCAAGTGGTGTGGAGGGAGTGGGGAGAGCGCGCGCAGCTCCATGGGTGCAGAAGAGGTGAGCGAGCGCTGCTCCATGTAGCCGAGCGAAGTGGAAGTCACCTCGTATTTATAAAAATTATTTTAATGAATAAAATAAGAAAATAAAACAATATGCAAATTTCAAAAGAACAGCTACAGTCCAGCTTTGACTGTACGAGGTCATGGATTTTTAGTGTACATGCGCAGCGTTTAATAATATTATAAAATTATAATAGTTATTTTGTAAAACAAGTAAGGAAGCTACTCTCGAGTTTGCTCGACTGTGAGATACCCGTCACTCAATTTTACTGAATGGAAGAATAATAAAGAGCGACCATAGAAGTATTATATTTTTCAAAAATATACTTAAAAAATATACTAAAAAGCCAAAAAATATACCGAAATTAATTTTGTTCTAAAATATTAGCTTGGCAACAGATGCTGATATTTGCAAAAGGAACTTGTAAAATTAAATGGTAGAACATATTATAGTGAGAATATACGTATAACATTTATGAAATTGTATATTATCAACAATATACATACATATGCATATTTGCACGCATATGCATGTATATGTGTTTAACTCACTAAAATATTTTATTTAATATCTTCCATGTTTATTATCTGATGCATACCAGAAATTAAAATTCATGGTTTACAATTTTGCTTCCAATTCCATTTTTTCGATTTACGTGGCGGATGGGGGCGTTTCCAAAATCTAAAACAAACTTGACATGCGTGCAACAATAAGACATATTGTACTATCCCCAAACATTAGTTGCTCTAACGGACAGATGGACATGGAAATATCGTTTCGGCTGTTGACGCTGAACATGAATATATATACTTTGTGGGGTCGGAGATGCTTGCTTCTGCCTGTTACATACATTTTCGGTCGCACTAAAGTTATAATACCCTTTTACCCTTGGGTATGGCTTTAAAAATATACTAAAAAATATACTAAATATATACCAAAATAACATACCAAAATTTTCTTTGTTAGAAGTTATTAGCTTCGCAACACTATAGCAACTAACCAGGTGAACTGCACCTTATTACGCTTTATAAATTCTTTAATAACTTCTGTGTTTTTTATACGATTGCTATACGATAGCTAAAATGACGCTTGTAAATTGGGTATATTCGATTTACGGGGGCGGAAGGGGGCGTGGAAAAATCTAAAACAAACTTGATCTGCGTGCAATAATAAGACATACTATCCCCAAACATTGGTTGCTCTAACTCTTATAGTCTCTGAGATCTAGGTGTTCATATGGACAGACGGACATGGTTTGCTGGGCCGAAAGAATACATTTGTAAAATAGTTCATAACTGACCTCTGTTGAAAACTTATCAAATAAAGAATATAAAAAAAAATATATTAATATTTTTTTATTAAATTTATCTAGTGAAAAGAGTGAACTTGTACGACCAAGTAACCTTTTTCTGATTGTACCCGCGAATTGGTCGCAACAAAGTGATTTGGTTCGTTTAAAGTGACTAAAATCGGTATCCGCACAAGAACCTGTGCGATCCACGCAAAATAATTTTTGCAAATAGAATCATTTGAGAAAGTGCGGACTAATGTTTCGGCATGAATCGAAACGCTTCTATGATTTCGTCAATTCGAAGCAGAAGACGGCAACACTTCCAACAACATTATTTTTTGATAAGTAGCAAGTATAGCAAGCGAATTGCATTTTTGGTCCCTTAATTTCTGAAAGTACACTTACGTGAACTTAAGTCATGTAAACCAGTTTTTTCTCCTGGTCCTGACGGAGTTCCTAGTTGCTTGCTTAGGTTTTGTGCGGAGAGACTCTGTAAACCTTTTTTAAAATTATTTGAATTGTCTGTAAAGTTGTGCTCTTTCCTAATCTATGTAAATAGTCTTATATTATTCCTCTTAAAGTGGTCTGCTATTCCCAAAGCATTTGAGAAACTAATAACTTCTCAACTGCAACACTGCTGTAAATCTATAATTTCACCCTACCAGCATGGGTTTGTGAAATGTAGGTCTACTACCACTAACTTATTAGAATTCTCATCAATTGTTATTGAAGGGTTCCAATCAAAAATGCAAACGGATGTAATTTACACTGATTTCAGTAAGGCTTTTATTATTGTATTGACTCCGCACGTTATGCAGTTGCCCCTCGGTCGGATGGGCGGGTGGTTTCTTCCGCCTATGTCCGCGCGTTAACACACTCGAGTTTGAAGTCGCTGGGCCACTTGATCGTTCTACAGTTAGTACGGCAATGTCCAAATATACCAAAACAATAAAAAATAAGTCTTTAATAACTTCTGTGTTTTTTTTTGTTCGATTGTAACCAAGTTTTCAGAGATCATTAAGATGATGATTAGTAATGTGTGTGGCAAAATTTAACGTTCTATGTTTAAAATGACGCTTGAAATTCAATTCAAGAATATAAATACTTTGTGGGGTCGGAGATGCTTCCTTCTGCCTAATACATAAATTTTCGGTTGGCACAAAGTTATAATAATAACTAGAAAAAATATTTCGAACAGTTAAAAGACATAATTTAAAAATTCAAATAGACAAATGCTCATTCAGGACGGGTTCTTTTTTTACAAAGAAGGAATAAAACCCAATCCCAATTTCAAAAAAGCCGAACACTTTTTGATACTGACGTTCGCTATTCCACAACAGAAAAAAAATGCTCGCAGTGAAACACTTCAGACCTTACCTAATTGGTACAAAGTTTACTCTCTTATACGGCCACCAAAAGCTTACATGGTTCGGTGCTACAAATTCACTGAATATTAAACTTCTACGTTGCAAACTTCATTAGGCTGATTCTGGTTAAAATTTTCTATATAAAAAGGGCTCTATAAAATCACTATACGATTTTAATATACAAATTTTCTTAGAATCAGGTCTCACTCAATTAGATATTTTATTTCAGACCCCAGGTTTTATAAAAATACTTGTGAAAGCTGAATTATTGAAAAATATTATTTTCCAAATATTATATATGGGAGACTGGTTGCATGCGGCTACAATATCCATCGGCGTCAGTAGGCCTGTTGAGCGATGAAACTGTAATGGACAACCTGTAGTTCATGAAATGATTTTAATTGATTTTAATAATAATTATTAAATAAGCCCAGTGACGACCGTTCGCATTTGAACAAGCTCTGATTGGTTGTGAGAGTAAGCCAAAGTCAATTATCCGCAAGGGAAATTAATCGTGCCAAAATTAATAGCAGCGTTACGTCCTTACAGATTAGGGCACCAATTAATAAGCGACCATGCTTAAAACGATATCATACCTTATCATTAATGAAGATTTCAATTTTCCAGCCAATTGGTAGGTCCGCCAGGACGATGTAGGCGCAAGCGCTCATAGAAGAGCTTATGCAAATTAAATATGCGTTATTGTTTTTTTACCACAATATTCTAATGAATTTTATAATTCTTTTAGATCCTGATGGCACCGAATCAAGAACTTACCAAACGATTTTAAATTAATTACCTGGCGTGTACGGAGTTCAGTTGAAAGTGACCGGATCTGATAGGGGCATTCGAGACTAAGTGTGTAGAGTTGCAAGGATTGCAACCCCCACTGCTGCGCAAGATTGAAGAGATCAATGCCTATTGGTCATGCCTTCATAAAATCTCGATTAATTCACATCACTTGCAACCTCTAAAAAATGTATTGTTTACCTTACTACCTTTATACATTACTCAATTGCCGTCGCTTACAGTATTGAACAAAATGTGTAGAGAATATTTTTATGAAATGTCACACCTTACTCCACAATTTTAATTGTAATCTTAACAATATTTATTGAACGCGAAGTTTACCCAATTCCTTCCACAGTTCGCTCTTGCGCATATAATCGTATACATTTCACCGTATGCGATTTAAACATTTACTAATGCCACAATGGTTGATCATATTCTTTGAAGTCTTCGGCTCGAATTTTATCTGCATTGACTTGTGCCTTCGCCAACAATATATCCAAGATATTATTCAGTCATTAGACTTAATTTATATAATGTTCTTAGTAAGACAAATCTTGCGTAACAATGTGTCAATCTATACAAAATGCGCCATATGTGTTTCCAACCAATAGGTCGTCTTAGAAGACTTGGATGTGACATTTTGATATGGTACTACCAGATCCATAAGTTGACACATAGTCTGTGGCGCATTTCAAAGACCAAATGATGGAAAGGCAAATTGTACCCCCACCCTTTGATTTACCCATCAGCAGTACATACTTCTCCATTTACGAAGTGAGAATTTTTTTGCTAAATTGCCTCGAATGACACTTTTGTTTACCCCGCTATCCAATAACGCCAGATATTCGTTGGCAAAGATAATCAATTTAGTAAACGGGCGAATCATTTGTTTTACGATCGATTAATGACAATTATTTCACCCGAATTTGGATTGCACCTGTCACAGTTTTAGTTACATAACAAAAGACACTGCATGGTTTCACAATATCGCAATTTCAACAATTGGTCCTTTCTCGTGAACGAAGTGCAAATTACGTTACCGTACCGAATATTGTTGCAAGAATTTGAATAACGTATTAGTTACAATACACATGTTTACAATACATAATCTTATTGGTGCGCTTATTCTAAATAAGGAATTTCACTCTTATTTATGGTTTTCAGTGGTATTTGGCATATTTAAGATCATGGCATTTAAATGTGGGTGTATATTAATACCCGCCGAAAATGTATGTAACAGGCATAAAATATATATATTCTTGATCAGCGCCAACAGCCGAGACGATATAGCCTTGTCCGTCTGTCTGTCTGTCCGTCCGTATGAACACCTAGGTCTCAGAGACTATAAGAGATAGAGCAACCAAATTTTCGGAATAGTGTGTGTGATTTTGGCCACGCCCCGTTTTGCCCCAGTACATCGAAAAAAACATTTCCAAGCATCATGTTAAAGCTAGTACGTTCAGTTTTGACACGCACAATACTAATCATCATATTAATAATCCCTGAAAATTTGGTTACAATCGGACAAAAACAGAAGTTATTAACGAATTACTTTTTATACGGCGAAATTAGATGCAGCTGCACCTATCTGTCTACCGAGTTTTTACATGTTGTCTCCAAATTTGGTAGCTAGCTTTTGTAGTCCCTGAGATCTCGATGCTCATACAGACAGACGGGCAGACACACAGAACTATATCGACTCGGCTGTTGATGTTGATCAAGAATATATAGTTTATGGGTCGCAGACGCTTTATTCTGCCTGTTACGCACATTCGGACAAACACAGAAGATCATGATTATTTTAAAATCCATGACCTACAAATGTGTTGTTCAACACATAATTACATAACATTTAAATGTTTTTTGTTTTTTCATACGAATATTACAATTTGACTTAATAACACTATTTGTGCGGTCATTGATCAAGATGTCTGAATGGTTCAGAGAGGAGTTGTGCCATCAGCTGTTCGGTAGACCACATGTTCGATTTCCGATAGCCAATAATTATAATAATTTTGTTCATTTAATATCTTCTATGCTCTAATAGTTTATTTCATGTTCATTAAGGGTTCTGGGGCTAATCAAACGAACTTTTTGATTTTTGTGACAATATTGCTAGCATCTAGCGTTAATGAAAATGGTTTTTCAAAATCGGGTTACGAAAGTATCGGGTCTGATGCAATCAGAAGTTTGAGTTTTAAATGCTCCCTGGGCAAAGCACATGAAACCGTTACACATCTATATCTTCATAGAGGTAATCATTCGTTGATTAGAGAGCAACGTTAGAGAGCACAGTCAGATGGCACTACCCTGGACCCATCGGCTCAATCCAACCACCTTGAATTTTTCTAAAGTTTTGAAACACAATATCAAGTCGATCGTAGAAGGTAAAATTGCATCACTTCAACTTTCTCAAAGTGGTTCTGGAAATCACTTACAGTCCAAATCATCACCAGATCACCAGACGAAGTGATCCTATTTTAACAAACAGCTTTGAAACAGAGGGAGAATAGAAAATGACAGATGGGGTGTGGGGTCTCTATTAATCCAGAACAAGTTTCTGCTATTATACAGAATTTGCCTTTTAAATGTGATTGAACGAGACATGATTAGACTAGATGAGTTTCTCTATCCTGAACGTTTTCTATTACTAAACAAAATTTAGGAATAATTATCAGATCCTTTGTGATCATCTGTACTTGCTGTACTCAGGTGAGGCCAGGGAATAGTATGGGAAATATCATCGCAACCGCAAGGTTTGTCACGAATTCGCAGAAGATTTGAAGATTGTGCAACTGACATTAATTTGGGAGATAATTACATAACGAAATTGCGAGACACGTCTTCAGATCACAACTTTGCCTTGAAATACGTAAGCACGAGCAGTCAGCATCTGTCTGTCCGTCTATCTGTATGAACATCGAGAAGCTTATCTTAGATGTTGGCCACGCCACTAAAAAACACATTTACAATCACAAATATAGATACACAGCAATCCACATGTGAAGAATCCTATCGCGGACGTTTTCTGAAAATTTCATTAAGATCGCACTATAAACATGAAAGATATAGAAGTAGTAATACAGTAAGAAATAATAATACACTATCAAAGGGTACCGAGTTCAAATTCGTTCATCAAAATGAGATGGTAGTTGTGTGGCGGAGAGTTGATCGAATGTTGGCGGTTATTATTTTAATATAACATACTCGTAATTAAAATTATCTCATACTCCATTTATACCCATGCTCATTAAAATGATATGGTTGCGTCATTGGTTGAGTAGCGGAGCGTTAATCGAATACTGGCGATTGAAAACCCGCTCGGACAAATTTAAGGCTTGAAATTCTTTCAATTGCTCCAAATATTTATAATGTTCATAAGTATTCATTATTAAAAGTGTTTTGTTACTACAATTTGTAAGGTCATTAATCAAAATATTTGAGTACCTTAGCGAGGAGTTGCGCTATCTGCTCTTCAGTAGAACGCTTGATCGATTCTCGGACGGTAAGGTGTCAAATAATTATAATAGTTTTTGTTAATTTTTTAATTTGATTCAGCATAGTTTTTGGAAGATTCCAAGCTAATATGCTACTTGGTAAACTTAAATCACATAATAGGTCTCAATACTGAATGTCAAGTTTATTTGCACTTTATACGATAATTATCTAAATGCAGTCTGTCAAAAAGATCTATCCATATCATTTAATTAATGTCAGTGTTCGCGCTAAATTTTAATAAGAATAACGCACAATCGTCTGGATTTTGCTGCAAATAATTTATTTTGTTTAATACACCGCGCCTAGCCTGAAGTTTCGTATATTTTTAAACTATGATAATTTGACTTAATAACACAATTTGTGCGGTCATTGATCAAGATGTTTGAGTGGCTTAGTGAGAATTTGTTCCATCCAGTATTCGGTAGACCATGAGTTCGATGCCTGGGCTTTGCGGTGTCAAAAATTAATTTGTTTTACCCAATAATTATTATATTTTTGTTCATCATGAGCAAATTCGAAATCCATGACCTCGGACAGCTAGGCCTTGCAACCAAGCTCTCCTTATTTATACAAAAGTTGCCCTGCTTCCCTAATAAAGTAAAGCAAATCTTTCATCGTGGAACGCACAATATGTTCGAAACCTGCGGTATCCACGTGCAAATGTTTCCTCCTAATCCATACCAAGGCAGAATATGTCTGGTTGTCTCATCGACTTCTTTGTAGAGTCCATACTCAGCATCAGAAGATAGACGCATTTTAGTGAGTTGATAGTTCACCGTGTGATGGAACTAAGATAGAAAACGAGGAGATGAAGAGATCCCTCCTGGACATTAAGCTAGTTCTTCGGTTGACCACGGGATTGATAAGCTCCTTGGCTTGCCCCATCCCTGGTTGGACCGACCAGTAGCGATAAGTCAACCTAACAGCCTGAAATGGTTGACCACCCCACGCAACAGAAGGGCTCGGGGCCGCAAAACGGCGCTGACATGCCGGTCCTCTCAAAATCGTCCGCCAGCTCATTGGCCTGGATACCGGAGTGTCCACATCTCAAGGATTAGACGGCAGCAGAACTCGATGGCATGAACCGCAGATTGGAAAACTGTGGGCCATTTGCCCATAGCAATTGAGGTTTTGGAATTGGGTCCATAGATCCCAGCTCGAACTCTCTAATAAGTCTTTGACCCGTCGGTATACTAGTGGATACCGTGGGGGTCGCTGATGGTGATGCCAGTATCCCAGTCCTTCCGATCCGGGATGAGGATTCTGAATTTAACACCAAAGAAAAGTTCCTTTGCCATAACATCCGATGAAGTGCTGATATCTACGCCATTAATGTCTTTGATTAGACTAGCATGTCCTGATTAGGTAGCTAGAAACCCGATTTGGAGCTTGATTTTAAGAAGGCTCATAGCTGCGACTTCTTTAATTTGAATATGCAAGGGAGTCAGATTCCGTATCGATTCCATTGCTGCGGTGGGACAGGTACGAAGTGAGTGAGTACGAGTACCTGTGAGTGGGAGGCAAAGCAGCCTGTGCAATTTATTGCATTTGCTGATGGCAGTGACCTGCATAACCTTTGGCCACCACACAATAGCAGCGTAGGTGAGGATGGGTCTGACCATCATAGCCCAAAGCCACCGGATGGTGCAGGATTGGAAACCCCAGATTGTACCAAAGAGTCTCTTACAGGCCCACAGGCAGAAATGGCAGTTCCAATTTAGTCTTTTATCAAGGGTTACCCCTAGATAGTTGACATCGATAGATAGCCCCTTAGGGGAGTCGGTAATATATAATTGACCAATGTCAACGGAGTAACGCCTAGTGAAGGGAACTATTGTATAATAGCCTCTTGTGGATTGATGCAACGACCAACGTTGATTGCATCAACTCTGTTACGGTCCTGGAATAGTTTCCGGTCACTATTAGAGCCAGGTCATTAGCATAGCCAATTGTTTCACCGCCCTTCTCAGAGAATAAGACTAGTAGTTCGTCAACTACTAGGGACCAGAGTAGAGGGGATAGAACCCCTCCCTGGGGACAGCCTTTAACTGCATTAATGCATGCAGTTGTGGAATCCAAGGTGGAAGTGTTTATCCGGTGTTTAAGCATAGCATCAATCCACCGGATCAAGGGTCAGGCAATTCGTCTGCGCTCTAGAGCAGTATAGATGGACCCGTAGTCAGTATGGTCAAAAGCACCTACTATATCCATAAAGCGATTTTCTTCGATATGAAGAAGCTCTCAATTTTCCCCACTAACTCATGGAGAGCGACCTCCGTCGATTTACAGGCTATGTACGCATACTGAAAAGAGCACCGGCATGTCTTTCAGCCTTTCCAGAGTCTTAAGCTGGATATGTATCCCCAAGTAAAACTAGCCGATCAAGGGTACGATCCAGGCTATTTTGAATAAGGGCTTGGAAGATTTTGTCATCCCCTGGGGCTTTGAAGGGAGCGAAAGAATCTACAGCCCATTTGAGTGAGTCCGGTGACAAAATGGCATCATCGCAACTGGAGAGATCTGGGTTCGCCATAGAACCCGGGAAGTGGACTTGTAGCAAAAGCTCAAGTGTTTCCCTGCGATCTTAGACTTAAGATTGCAAAACAATTAATCTGCCTTGAAAGCTACAGAGGTTTTAAAAAGCTTCCAATTCACCTTTTGGGACAGAAGGTGTTGTGACGACGCAAGGTCGCACAATGAAAATATATATATAAACTTAGTGGCACGGAGCCCAATATTACAATATTATATTGTTATTAGTATTAAGACTTAACGGCACGGAGCCCAGGACTATTATATTGTTATTATTATTAAGACTTAACGGCACGGAGCCAGTACTATTATATTGTTATTATTAAATATAGAATAAGAAATTCCAACATTAATAGTAATGTTAACATAAGGGAGCGTCATAGGGCGCAAATCAGCGCACTGTTAGCAACGCACAAAAGATCAAGGGCTCGAACAGCTGCGACGCTACGTTAACAGCAGCACTAACAGCGTCGCTACAGCAACGCTACGTTAACAGCGAACAAGCAATCGACAGCGCGGCCGCCGGGTATAAAAGCAGCGCGCCTACCATAGAGACTTCACTTAGTGTTCGGCTCCGGCCTAATGAACAACAGCAGCAGGAACAAGCTCGGGTAAGTCTTCAAATCTTTAATTAATTAACCAACTAGCTGGGCAACTTGGACTCGGTTTCCGAATCAGTTCAAGCGATAGCATCTGAGGCCGGTTTACGAACCGTTTTGGAAGCAAGCGACGCCAATAGGAGTGGGAGATTGGTTTTCGAATCATCTCTGGAACCGGACTGGGAACTGGTTTACGAATCGTCCCCACGTACCTTAAGACTAATCAACGTAGTTTGACACCGGACCTGGTTTTTGAATCGGCCCAAGCTTACCTCTTAGGTCGGTTTACGGATCACCACAGGAGCAAGCAACGCCACTACGGAGTGGGAGGCAGGTTTCCGAACCGTCTCACGGGCACCACTCTACTAGAGATAGACCGGGAACCGCTCTCGTGTAGAGTATACCCCCCTCCTACTAACACCCCCTTGATCAGACCAGACGCAGTGCGTCCAGGACCGACCCAGACGGACCCCACCCACATATCAAAAGAAGACCCATCTCACCGGCTTCCCCGACACGGAACGGTTAAGACCGCAAACCGGATCCCCCACTGGACATTTCTGGCCAGGATTCGGTCGCCGGCACGGCCTCGTGCAACCCTCATAACGCAGGAAAACCCGCCTCACCGGCTTCCCCGACACGGAACGGTTAAGACCGCATACCGGATCACCCACTGGACATTTCTGGCCAGGATTCGGTCGCCGGCACAACCTCGTGCAACCCCCATAACGCAGGAAAACCCGCCTCACCGGCTTCCCCGACACGGTGCGGTTAAGACCGCTTACCGGATCCCCCACTGGACATTTCTGGCCAGGATTCGGTCGCCGGCACAGCCTCGGGCAACCCTCATAACGCAGGAAAACCCGCCTCACCGGCATCCCCGACACGGAACGGTTAAGACCGCATACTGGATCACCCACTGGACATTTCTGGCCAGGACTCGGTCGCCGGCACAGCCTCGTGCAACTCTCATAACGCAGGAAAACCCGCCTCACCGGCTTCCCGGCACGGAACGGTTAAGGCCGCATACCGAATCCCCCACTGGACATTTCTGGCCAGGATTCGGTCACCGGCACCACCCCGTGCAACCCTCGTAACACAGGAAAACCCGCCTCACCGGCTTCTCCGACACGGGACAACTCAGACCCCAAACCGGACCTTCCCACTGCACACCTCTTGTCAACCTATTTACATTACTTAACTATTATAAGTTCCGATCAATAAACCACCATAACCCCGTGCTTCTAGTCTCTCTGTGAGGGTGGTAAAATATCTTTTACAGGTAAACGAACTAACGGTAAGTCCTACACAAATAATTTTTGTAGGTCGATCTGGACACCCGCCAGCTACTCCCGGGTCGCTCCAAAAAGAGGTCATTACAGTGGCGCCCGAGCAGGGACCCTGATTAGTTCGTTTACCTTACAAGAGTACCACTCTCTATTATGGCTGAGAACCACCCTACCAAACTTCCACGCGGATGGATAAATAACGTCCCAGAATCGCAACTGGAATCATATGCCAAGGAGTTCGGGCTAGAACCCGAAGCGCTCTTAGACAACCTCCGGAAACAGGTCTCTGAATTCATCCGAAATTCTTAGGGTAACAGCGCGCTGCATACAAGGGTACTCGCACTCGCCGCGAAGTATAACCGATCTACATCCCCCGCCCCATCAACCAGTCACAGACCACCCACACCCGCCACCCAGGGAGGGAAACTGATGGCACTACCGCCTCCCGAGGACACGATAATCCCCAAAACGGACCTATCGTTTGGAACCAGAAATTGGGATGGGTGTACCGCAACAGCAGCATCCCGTTCAAACATTACGCGAAACGACGAAACATCCGGGACCTATCGGAATACTTACGACTAGCCTCTGACTTTGAACAACTTTCGTTTGGGAGTTCACCGGTACAACCACCAAACGAAATCGCGTTATCCCGCACGGCCGTCCACCAAACACCCAGAGCGGACCGATGCATGCGATGTGGCGAAGCCGGACACTACGCCAGACAATGCTCTAACCCCGTACGCCCGGAGTGTTGGGTATGCGGAAAGGTTGGGATTCGAACAATAGATTGTTGTCGGCGAAAAGAGGGAAACGGAAGCGGTCCCGGGGGACAAGTCGGACACCTCGGGACCCACTCAACTCCCGCGACGAAGCCACAGGCCTAGAATTCGACGGACGACGCCTCCTCGCCCAAATAACAACAAAGGCAGGACCAATCCAGGGCGCCATCGACACCGGGGCGACACGCAGTTTTATGAGTAAGACAACGGCTCATAATTTAAGAAGGTTCGGAACTCGGATTGTGACGGATGAAACTATATGGCTGGCGGACGGCACACACAGGGATGTCACCACAGGTTTCCGTATAACATGTACAATGGGGACACAGGAAGCTGACATCTCGTTCCTAGTCCTTCCCGAAGTCATTGGCCACGTTCTCTTCGGCATTGCCTTCTTGGAAAGATTCCAAACAACATTTTCCTGCGGCGGATTGACTCTCGACCTCAGCAGCAGAAATTCAAGAAGGCAACGTCAAAAATATCGCCGAATCACGAGGAGAACCCACCGGACATACTCGTAGCAGCCACCCACACAGACGATATCACAGAAGTAGGGGACGTACGGGTTCAGGCCTTCCTCACGGCCGAGCTAGCGCGGTTCGAAGGGATGAGCGGTACCAGTCCCATAACCAGTCATCGAATCCATATGAAAGATTCTCAACCTATCAAACAAAGATACTACCCCCGTAACCCGTCAACCAGCAGGTGGACGAATTGATCGAACAAGGTCTGATGGAACCGTCCCATTCCGCTTATAGCGCCCCGGTAGTTCTAGTCAGGAAAAAAAATAATGACTGGAGGTTATGTATCGACTACCGGCAACTCAACGCCCATTGCAAACGGGACGCCTATCCCCTGCCCAGAATGGACCATATCCTGCAACAACTACGGGACGCCAGATACATCAGCACTTTAGATCTGAAGAGCGGCTATTGGCAGATTCCAATGGAGGAAAATAGCAAACAGTATACTGCATTCACCGTCCCAGGAAGAGGCCTTTTCCAGTAGAAAGTCATGCCTTTCGGATTACACACGACCCCTGCCACCTTCCAACGGGCGTTGGACTCGGTCGTCGGTCCAGAGATGGAGCCATACGCGTTTGCATACTTGGACGAAATCGTGGTCATCGGAAGGACACCCCAAGAACATTTGGAAAAACTGGCCGAAGTTTTTTCAGCGATTGAAGGCAAATCTCCGTATAAACCCAGATAAGTGCCACTTTTTCCAAAAAGAGCTCAAATACTTGGGACATGTGGTGAATCGCGACGGAATCCACACCCTGATAAAATCAAGGCGATCCAGCAGCTGCCAAGACCCCAGACTACGAAAGATGTGCACAGCTTCTTGGGGGTCGCATCATGGTATCGGCGCTTCTTTGCAAATTTCACCGAGATTGCCAAACCATTGTTCGCCCTATTTAAAAAAGGGGAGAAAGTTCGAATGGTCCGACGAACACGAACCGGCTTTCATAGCTCTAAAACAACTCCTGACGCAAGCACCCGTGCTAGCATGTCCAGACTTTACGAAACCATTCGTCTTAGAAAACCGACGCCAGCGACAGTGGACTCGGAGCTGTTCTCACGCAAGAGTACGAAGAGGGCGAACGCGTTATCGAATACGCCAGTCGGAAGCTCCAGCAGGCCGAAATAAATTACTCGGCAACGGAGAAAGAGTGCTTGGCCATCCTCTGGGGAATTCAGAAGATGCGGATGTACTACCTCGAGGGCTATCACTTCATCGTGGTCACTGACCATCTGGCACTAAAATGGCTAAATTCCATAAAAAGCCCCTCGGGACGGATAGCCAAATGGGCCTGAGCCCTGCAGCCCTTCTCCTTCGAGGTACGATACCGAAAAGGTAAGCTAAACGTTGTCGCAGACGCGTTGTCACGGACCCCGGAGGAAGAGATACATCAAATCAAAGTCGAGGACGACCCCTGGATCTGCAATAAACTCAAGGGAATTTGAGAAAAACCGCAGGATTGGCCAGACTACATTGCCAAGGGTGGAGGCCAATACCGACACATTCCGTCATGGGCCACCGACGAAGACACCCGACCATGGAAACTGTGCGTCCCTAGGCGACTACGACTACGGGTACTAGAGGAAAACCACGGCCACCCCACAGCCGGACACACGGGAATACGACGGACCAAACACCGAATCATGATCAAATACTACTAGCCCGGAATGCACCGAGACATTACGAGGTTCGTTCGTCAGTGTCAGAACTGCCAGCAACACAAGGTGTTCCAACAAAAAGCAGCAGGCAAGATGCTCACACAAGTCGCCCAAGCCCCCTGGGAAACCATCTGCATCGACTTTGTGGGACCATTACTACGCTCATCACATGGAAACACGATGCTGTTAGTCTGCCTGGATAAATTCTCTAAGTGGATAGAGATGGCCGCCTTGCGGAAGGCCACAGCCGAAGTAGTGATCAAAATTCTCAGAGAACGCATCCTAGCACGAGGGGGAACGCCGAAACTTATTATCTCGGACAACGGGGTACAGTTTACTAGCAGGAAGGTGAAAGCTCAGATGGAAAAATGGGGCATCAAGCAGCAGTTCACCGCCCCATACACCCCACAGGAAAACCCCGCGGAAAGAGCCAACCGGACACATTAAAAACAATGATAGCCCAATTCTCAGGAAGCAGTCAGAACCGCTGGGACGAACTACTCCCCGAGTTGGGTTTGGCCCTCAACAGCAGTCGATCCGAGGCAACAGGTTACACACCCGCCTACATATTGTACGGACGGGAGTTGAGACTACCGGGTAACTTGTCCGATGAACAGACCTCCGGATCGGCCATGGTTAACGAAGACCAAACTACCCGACTGTTACGAATCCAATAAACGGGAAAAATTGTAAGGCAAAACATGGAGAGAGCAGTAACAACCCAAGCACACGCGTAGAATTTACGAAAAGGGAATGGAGACTGAAAATCGGTGATACGATTTGGGTCCGCCATCATCCGTTGTCAAAGGCCGTGGAAGGCTTCACGGCAAAGCTGGCACCCCGATTCGACGGACCATATACCGTACTAGGACTCCCCTCTCCAGTAATAGTCACAGCCAGACATAACGTAACTAACAAGATACTACGGTCTTACATCAGCCAAATAAAAAAAAGCCTACCTAGACAATGACACTAACCCTCCCTCTGAAAAATCTAGCGCCATGGACGTGGAGGTTCGCACAGGCACTCAACAAGGCACGACAGGAACGGGACCGGCTCCAGCGTCTCCGGAGGCCCGCCATCATCCTAGAGCCCGGGGAAATCCCATGCCGGAAAGGCAGGTGGGACGGAGACGCGCCCCGCGAAGCAAGCCGCCAAACCCCCACCTTTCGCAATACGAACACCATCAAGGGCACCAGACTCGGATGCAGGACAAGGGATAAGGAGACCCCGGACAAGGATCGCCCATCATGATAGGCACGATCCAATCGTGGCAGCAATAGCCACAACACCCAGGAGAACAATACGCTTGGAGGCATTAACCCACGCTCGGCTGTCATCACGAACACGGCACCCCGACAACAACACCCGGCGTGGCAAACACGAATGAACTCGTCGCTGGGTCGCCACTCAGACGTCGAGGATACCGACACCACCGGGCGACACTGGGGCTAGACCATGAGAGAAACAACACACTAGTCCCAGAGCCACCTTAACCAGCACCAGACACCCCCAAGGGGAAGATCGAGGAAGAGGACCGGGACGTATTGGAACTCCACGCTGAGGGAGAGTTCACCGATGAAGGCCGTCATATGGAACTCGAACCGTCCGGCGCTTACCTACTGAGCGGAAATAGAATCTCGGAAGGAGCGCAGAGCGCCATCACGGAAACCGGGGGCACGTCGCACACTCCGGCTACAGAATTTCCACGAATGGATTACGGTGCGCATAGGCCGAAGTGGCGCAGTGAACATCCGCCCCTACACACCTCCGGCCTCATAAGAGGGGGAGTGTGACGACGCAAGGTCGCACAATGAAAATATATAAATAAACTTAGTGGCACGGAGCCCAATATTACAACATTATATTGCTATTAGTATTAAGACTTAACGGCACGGAGCCCAGGACTATTATATTGTTATTATTATTAAGACTTAACGGCACGGAGCCAGTACTATTATATTGTTATTATTAAATATAGAATAAGAAATTCCAACATTAATAGTAATGTTAACATAAGGGAGCGTCATAGGGCGCAAATCAGCGCACTGTTAGCAACGCACAAAAGATCAAGGGCTCGAACAGCTGCGACGCTACGTTAACAGCAGCACTAACAGCGTCGCTACAGCAATAGCAACGCTACGTTAACAGCGAACAAGCGATCGACAGCGCGGCCGCCGGGTATAAAAGCAGCGCGCCTACCATAGAGACTTCACTTAGTGTTCGGCTCCGGCCTAATGAACAACAGCAGCAGGAACAAGCTCTGGTAAGTCTTCAAATCTTTAACTAATTAACCAACTAGCTGGGCAACTTGGACTCGGTTTCCGAATCAGTTCAAGCGCTAGCATCTGAGGCCGGTTTACGAACCGTTTTAAAGGCAAGCGACGCCAATAGGGAGTGGGAGATTGGTTTTCGAATCATCTCACGGGCACCACTTCTCTGGAACCGGACTGGGAACTGGTTTACGAATCGTCCCCGTACCTTAGGACTAATCAACGTAGTTTGGCACCGGACCTGGTTTTTCGAATCGGCCCAAGCTTGCCTCTTGGGTCGGTTTACGGATCACCACAGGGCAAGCAACACCACTAGGTGGAAGGCAGGTTTCCGAACCGTCTCACGGGCACCACTCTACTAGAGACCGACCAGACGCAGTGCGTCCAGGACCGACCCAGACGGACCACACCCACATATCAAAGGAAGACCCATCTCACCGGCTTCCCCGACACGGAACGGTTAAGACCGCATACCGGATCACCCACTTGACATTTCTGGGCAGGATTCGGTCGCCGGCACAGCCTCGTGCAACCCTCATAACGCAGGAAAACCCGACTCACGGGCTTCCCCGACACGGAACGGTTAAGACCGCATACCGGATCACCCACTCGACATTTCTGGCCAGGATTCGGTCGCCGGCACAGCCTCGTGCAACCCTTATAACGCAGGAAAACCCGCCTCACCGGCTTCCCCGACACGGAACGGTTAAGGCCAAATACCGAATCCCCCACTGGACATTTCTGGCCAGGATTCGGTCACCGGCACCACCCCGTGCAACCCTCGTAACACAGGAAAACCCGCCTCACCGGCTTCTCCGACACGGGACAACTCAGACCCCAAACCGGACCTTCCCGCTGCACACCTCTTGTCAACCTATTTACATTACTTAACTATTATAAGTTCCGATCAATAAACCATCATAACCCCGTGCTTCTAGTCTCTCTGTGAGGGTGGTAAAATATCTTTTACAGGTAAACGAACTAACGCTAAGTCCTACACAAACAATTTCTGTAGGTCGACCTGGACACCCGCCAGCTACTCCCGGGTCGCTCCAAAAAGAGGTCATTACAGTGTTTTGGAGAATCTCGACTTGGCCAGGATGGTCAAACCTGATGTGGTAATGATCGGACGTTAGTAAAGTGGGTTTACACCCTATATTAGGTACATCTAATTGACAGAACAAACGGTAGTCTAAAAGGGACTCACCATGTTTGTTGATGTCGCTGCGCCCCCAGATCGTGTGATGTCCTTTTGCATCACAGTCGATCACGAGCGGCTTGTTGTTGCGACGATAGAAGTCTACCAGGCGCTGGGGGATACTTCATACACATCAATAATCGTTGGCACCATGTCTCTGAGGATGAAGTTGGTGAAAGGGAAATGTCTTACACTGTTATCTAAATGTATAGCAGTGGGGGGGGGGGCACCTGCCATACGGTCATATAACAACTAACATGATCCGCATGATAGTCCATGTATTTGGTCTCCGATTTGATTTCATCATCACAGACGACCCTGCACAGTGTGCCCGACGCTACTCTGGCGTGGTGGAGATTCGCATGAAGCACTTTAATATCGCTCTTTCGGCCTCCTTATTGCGGTCTTGACAATCTCATTTGTGCTATCAAAGGGTCCCGAGTTCAAATCCGTTCATCAAAAATGAGATGGTAGTTGAGTGGCGGAAAGTTGATCGAATGTTGGCGGTTATTATTTTAATATAACATACTCGTAATTAGAATTATCTCATAGTCCATTTATACCCATGCTCATTAAAATGATATGGTTGCGTCATTGGTTGAGTAGCGGATACTGGCAATTCAAAACCCGCTCGGAATTCTTTCAATTACTCCAAATATTTATAATTAAAAGTGTGTTGTTGTACAATTTGTAAGGTCATTAATCAAGATATTTGAGTACCTTAGCGAGAAGTTGCGCTATCTGCTCTTCAGTAGAACGCTTGATCGATTCTCGGACGGTAAGGTGTCAAATAATTATAATAACTTTTGTTAATTTATTAATTTGATTTGGTATAGATTTTGGGAGATTCCAAGCTAATAGGTCGTAATACTGAATGTCAAGTTAATCTGCACTTTATACGATATTTATCTAAATGCAGTCTGTTAAAAAGATCTATCCAATCGTCTGGATTTTGCTGCAAATAATTTATTTTGTTTAATACACCTCGCCTAGCCTGAAGTTGCGAATATTTTTAAAAAATTGAATAACACGTATATATCATTTCAAATATTTATTTTAAATTTAAAATGAGATGAAGGCGTCATTGGTTGAAAACCGGAGCATTGATTGAATGCTAGCGATTCAAACCGCGGGCGCTAATCAAATACCAGCTCGAACTCTCTGATAAGTCTTTGATCCGTCGGTATACTAGTGAATGGTGTTGCCAGTATCCCAGTCCTTCCGATCCGGGATGAGGATTCTGTTTAGCACCAAGGAAAGGTCCTTTGCCATAACATCCGATGTAGTGCTGATATATACGCCACTAATGTCTTTGATTAGACTAGCATGTCCTGATTAGGTAGCTAGAAACCCGATTTGGAGCTTGATTCTAAGAAGGCTCATAGCTGCGACTTCTTTAATTGCTGCGGTGGGACAGGTACGAAGTGAGTGAGTACAGTACCTGTGAGTGGGAGGCACAGCAGCCTGTGCAATTTATTGCATTTGCTGATGGCAGTGACCTGCATAACCTTTGACCACCACACAATAGCAGCGTAGGTGAGGATGGGTCTGACCATCATAGCCCAAAGCCACCGGATGGTGCAGGATTGGAAACCCCAGATTGTACCAAAGAGTCTCTTACAGGCCCACAGGCAGAAATGGCAGTTCCAATTTAATCTTTTATCAAGGGTTACCCCTAGATAGTTGACATCGATAGATAGCCCCTTAGGGGAGTCGGTAATATATAATTGACCAATGTCAACGGAGTAACGCCTAGTGAAGGGAACTATTGTATAATAGCCTCTTGTGGATTGACGCAACGACCAACGTTGATTGCTAATAATAATAATGTTAGAGCCAGGTCGTCAGCATAGCCGATTGTTTCACCGCCCTTCTCAGAGAGTAAGACTAGTAGTTCATCAACTACTAGGGACCAGAGTAGAGGGGATAGAACCTCCCTGGGGACAGCCTTTAGCTGCATTAATGCATGCAGTTATGGAGTCCAAGGTGGAAGTGTTTGTCCGGTGTTCAAGCATAGCAATAATCCACCGGATCAAGGGTCGGGCAATTCGTCTGCGCTCTAGAGCAGTATAGATGGACCCGTAGTCAGTATGGTCAAAAGCACCTACTATATCCATAAAGCGATGTTCTTCGATACGAAGAAGCTCTCAATTTTCCCCACTAACCTATGGAGAGCGACCTCCGTCGATTTACAGGCTATGTACGCATACTGCAAAGAGCACCGAATGGGCATGTCTTTCAGCCAGAGTCTTAAGCTAGATGTGTATCCTGTAAGGTGTGACCCCATAACACCTCAGGTGCCACTCTATAGGTTCCACCTTGGTATATCGAATGCCTATTTTATACTCTATCGAGATCCTCACGATTGGGTACCTATTAGATCGTATAGATCGTATGGTATGCTTATTCTATGCACTCTTAGATTTCTATCGAACAAATGGTCATTGATAATGTAATTTGTGGCGGCCTGGTCGATTAAGCTCGATCGGTGTATCCTGTTTCCGGTCACTTGCGCCTACCCTTTTGCAAAGTGAACACACGATCTCAGTCAGTCCATAATATTATCATAAATCAGTGCCATCGGCCTGCAAACCAATTATTGAAAATCATAAATAATCTAGTGCAAAGTCGCTAAGAGCAATATTTAGTGCAAATAAACTCTATATTAGAGTCCAGCAAAAACAGATTCTCCACAACAACTTGATCTCCGGATCAAGTCCCATTGCTACCTCGTGAGCAATCAACCAACTGAAACGTCGCTGGAGTTCATACCCCAGTTTGCAGTATTATTATATCTCATTCTTGTATAAAATATTTATAAGTACCTATGTAAATTGGCCAATGATCGAACATACATTAATAATCCATTGTCCATTAAATTAACGGGTGTGCAAGATTTGATTGTTGCCAATATAAACTCCTTCCCAACAGCTTTATCGAACAACAGGCCTGCTGAAATTGGTGGTAATTAATAATTAATGTCCCGATTATCAAGAGTTCCAAAAATATTGAATCTTTCCTTATGCAAAGTATATTTATACCTTATACGTACACAAGGCTGTGAAACGTAATGAAATATCTCACAGTCATTAACGAATATGAATAACAATAAAGAAATGTAAACCTTGGGCATCCTTGAATCTTACATCTCATCGCGTCGAAAATCTTACTGATGGTCTAACCTGAACTCCTATGAATTAGTCTATCGTGGCCTGTGAATCCGTTTTATCCCGAATGCTCTGTCTTAATTTCATGTCAAGCTACGCAAACGCAGATGGAGTCCGAACCCACCCCCCTCATGCTCAACTTACAGAATGACACCCCACCCGTGGGACCCGAAAGGGCTCGCGAGGTACTCACCGACGTTACCTTCTATAAGCCGGATCTTATAGAATGGGACCCGAACGTGGGACCCGTCCGTGGTAGGTTAGAGTTTTGCAAGGCGAAGCTTACAGAATGGCGCCCAACAGTGGGACACGAACCATAGGTTATCAATTACACAAAATATGGAAAGGAACCATATAAAATAAACGAAAAAAATTTAATGACAGCCCGTGATTATCAAGTCACTTAAAATTCCCTTCCCACAACCACTTAATTCTTTATCACTTTGCATAAAATTATCATTTGAACTATCCGATCTGGATATGCTGCTCTTCTTAAATTAAATCATGGAAAGCAGACCGACGGATGAGTCAAACGATAATAAATAGTAAAACACATCTAACAGAAATTTTGATCCGATTTAAAATCTATGGTTTGATAAATACCGAGTCGTCTTGGCCACATGTATCGTGTAGATGGTGCTAAACCAGACGAGGGACTTTATTAAGACATAACTGTAAGTCATGTCCCTCTTCGAATTAAGAAAACGTACAATTCAGACTTAGTTATTCTAGTTCGAATTTTGAGATTGTTCATGATGGAGTGAGTCATCACCGTCATCGCCCTCTTCGAATTGGGAAAACCTTCACTACAGACACAGTTATCTTAAATTGAATATTGAGATTGTTCATGATAAAGTCAACACTGTCATGTCTCTCTTCAATTTTGGAAAACTTACCTTTAGAAACTGTTCCTTCAATTTGAGTGTTGAGATTCCTCTTGGCGGACACGATATCGTTATGTTCCTCTTCAAATTGAGAAAGCATGTAATAACCTACCTTTGCCCAATTCGAATTTCGAGATTGCTCATGATGAAGTAATTACCGTCCCTCTTCGAATTGAGCACTTAAAAGAATTAGGTTTAATTCCCGACCATAGGATAAGATGGATGTAAGAATCAAGGAGTAAGTCCCAATAATATGTTATGAATTTATACCGTATACCGCAAATTACCTATATAACGCTACCGTTTTGGTCAGTGTATCGGTATCGTTGGATCCGAATACATTGATTGATTGATTTTGTTTTTAATTTATACCGTTTAACGCAAATTACCTATATACCGCTACCGTTTTGGTCAGTGTATCAGTATCGTTGGATCCGAATACATTGATTGATTGAATTTGTTATCTTTATCGAATTTACCATGGATGTACGAAGGAGCCAAGAGAATTTAGACTTAAACCCACTTCCGATAGTAGTGTCCCATCTGCAATGAATCCCTCAAAGAAGGAGAGGTCGTGCAAACACACTGCAATCACCATTTCCATGGTTCATGCCTTTCTACTTGGATGACCAACAATGAAACCTGCCCCCGTGTGTAGGCTCACTATATCACGCGAGCAAATGGAAGCCCGAGTAGGCATGAGTATGGATCATACCATCGCCACTCAACGAGCTACCCAACGAACGAACGAAGACATCGAGGATTGTATGCGTCGTCGGAAGCAACGCGCCAATGAAAGCTACGATGATTTCCTTGACGCAATTATGACAATTGCTGACAGATTGCACGAACCATTGACAGACTTTGAGCTAGTAACTCTGGTAAAACGAAATCTCAAAGCGGAACTGAAGTTCGAATTGCTTCACATACCAACTCCAACCTTAGTTTCATTACGTCGCGAATGTCATAAACACGAAGATTTTCACGCGCCCCATAAATTTACGACATGCAGTAAATGAAATCACGCATATAGACTCAACGACAGACGACGACGAAGATGAGAGCACAGCTGACGTTAACGCGATTCATTCCATCGACAAATCTAAATGTTGGAACTGCGACGAAGAAGGTCATAAGTATCAGGACTGCCTAAAACCTAGACGTGTCTTTTGTTAGGGCTGCAGTCTTATCGACACCTATAAGCCGAATTGCGACCGATGCAAAGCAAAGTCGGAAAACTCGAAACAGGACGTTCGTCGAGCCTCGAAGGCGAAGGTCCGCCAGTAGTCTCGGAACCGCAAGTACACCTACCAGCCATGGCTCCACATATCTCTGACGTGACCATAAACAAAATAGTATACTAGAGCTCGGAGTCATCGAGGAAGCTCCCGCCTCTGCATGGTCATCACCCGCTGTATTAATCGTCAAACCTGAAACGACGTGACATTGAAAGATGCATATCCTATTCCGAACCTGACTGACTCTTGAGTCGACTCTTGAATACGATGCATATCAAAAATTGATTTGAAAGATGCATTCTGGCAAATCGGCTTAGAAGAATCCTCTAAAGCCAAAACTACATTTACTATACCAAACAGGCCACTCTATCAATTTAATAGAATGCCATTTGGTCTTTGTAATGCGCCCCAGACGATGTGTAGACTAATGAACCTGGTCATACCTTATCAATTTAAATGGCATGTCCTAGTCTATTTAGACGACCTATTACTGCTGTCACCCTCATTCGATGATCATATGATCCATCTCGTCGAGGTTGCCACATTGTTGCGTAAGGCTGGAGCCGTGTCCGAATTCCCAATTCCGAGTACCAAGCGACAATTAAAACGCTTTTTTGGAATGACCGGGTGGTATAATCGATTCATTTCGCAATATTCGACCATCACGTTTCCGCTAACCGAATTATTGCGAGGAAAGACTTATGAGTGGAACAAGGAAGCTCAAGGAGCGTTTGAAGATATAAAATCAAAAGTTTGTTCTGCCCCCTTTTTAATACACCCAGATTATACAAAGCCTTTCATAGTGCAGTGTGATGCATCTATGTATGGTGTTGGTCCTGTCTTAGCACAATGCGACGACATGGGAAACGAACGTCCGATCGCCTACATGTCGAAAAAACTGAATAAAGCCCAGCGCAACTATTCGGCAACAGAACTTGAATGCTTAGCCATCGTTCTAGCCGAGAAATGATTCCGAATGTATATCGAAGGTCACGAATTCAAAGTAGTCACAGATCTTTCAAGTCTGCGATGGTTGATGATCCAGAAAGATCTCAGTGGCAGACTAGCACGCTGGTCCTTTAAGTTACAGGGATATACCTTAACGATTGAACATCGCCGAGGAAGCCAAAACGTTGTGGCTGCCGCGGTATCCCGCTCCTTTGAACCCATTGTAGAGCAAGTCGATTTGCAGACCGTAGCCGAGATAGACTTGTCTTCGGAGGTATAAGGTATCCGCATTACCAGACTTCCGAGACGAAGGTGACTATTTATATCACCGAACTTCCAGAAATTTCGATGAGTCTGCTAATGTTTGGAAATTGTATGTATCTCATGACCCACCATTATCCGCTCACTGTAGCAGTAGCAATGGTATATATCGAATACGACGAAAATTCTATTGGCCCAATATGATTATCGATGTGCGAGACTATATGTGCCAATTGTCTTACATCCAAAGTTCCTACTAAAGTTCTTCGACCCACCATGGGAAACCAAGTAGTCAGCGAACGACCATTTCAGCGTCTGTATATTGATTTTGTTGGTCCGCTACTCCGTACAAAACAAGGTCACATAGGATCATTATACGAAGTTTACCTTCCTCCGACGCGTTCGACGATTCGTATCAAGTGTGGTTATCAAAATCTTACAAGATGAAATTTTTAATTGCTATGGAGTACCCAAAACTATAGTTAGCGACAATGGTACGCAGTTCAAAAGTGAAGAGTTTACCTCATTGCTAACTAAGTACAATTATGGAGCATATGCTTACTGGTGCTTATTCGCCACAGGCAAACGCTACTGAACCAGTAAATCGTTCAATAAATGCCGCACTACGTGCTTATGTTCGATCTGATCAACGCGATTGGGATCTATACATAAGCAGTATTAATAACGCCTTGCGTAACCATGTGCATCAATCCATTGGATACTCCCCCTATTTTGCTGTCTTTGGTCAGCCGATGATCACGCGTGGATCCAAATACCAATTACTTCGCCAGTGGGAGTGAAAGCTCGAGTAAAACTGATCATAGGCAATTCTTTATATGTGCTCGAAGATATGAAAGGAAAATAACTAGGTATGTTTCATGCCAAGGATATTTGGTAATAATGGCTCACACTTTTTTTCAACTTTTATTGTAAGCTTTAGCTAAGCCTACAATTAAACTTGTGGTGTAAGGTGTGACCCCATAATACCTCATGTGCCACTCTATAGGTTCCACCTGTACCTATTAGATCGTATAGATCGTATGGTATGCCTATTCTATGCACTCTTATATTTCTATCGAAAAAATGGTCATCGATAATGTAATTTGTGGCGGTCTGATCGATTAAGCTCGATCGGTGTATCCTGTTTTCGGTCACTTGCGCCTACCCTTTTGCAAAGTGAACACACGATTTCGGTCAGTCCATAATATTATCATAAATCATTGCCATCGGCCTGCAAACCAATTGTGAAAATCATAAATGATCTAGTGCAAAGTCGCTAAGACCAATATTTAGTGCAAATAAACTCTATATTAGAGTCCAGCAACAACAGAATCTCCACATATTTAGTTGACCGAAAAGCATCTATAAAACGGAATGTTCGCATCATTAGAGTTTTCAAGAGACAACTAATTTGCCGTTCCTATGCAGACGTGAAGCTGCAGCAGATTCGTGCGCGGTGCGAAAGCATTGAACGCAATCTTGCCGGCTGCATTTTGTCGACCTATAACAAGGTGCGACACACGCAACTGGCGCTAACGCGTCCTACAATCATTCGTGGAAACCAATTTGCTATATACATCAATACCAACGAGCGAAACCAGAGTTCACTATACTCTGGGACCTCATCTCCCGGATCAAGTCCCATTGCTGCCTCGTGAACAATCAACCAACTGAAACGTCGCTGGAGTTCATACCCAGTTTGCAGTATTACTTATATCTCATTCTTGTATAAAATAATTATAAATACCTATGTAAATTGGCCAATGATCGAACCTACATTAATAATTAAATTTCAATTAAATTAACAACGTGTGCGAAAGTTTATTGTTGCCAATATAAACTTCTTCCCAACAGCTTCATCGAACAACAGGCCTACTGAAATAGGTGGATGCTAGTGTAAGTACGGCATAGCCGCAACCAACCAATTTCGTAGCATTGATTATAGTAAAAACCGATTTTGCCGTAATTTACGAATTTTGCGAGTAATAATTAATTAATGTCCCGATTGTCAAGAGTGCCAAAAATTTTGAAACTTTCCTTATGCAAAGTATACTTATACCTTATACGTATACAAGGCTGTGAAACGTAATGAAATATCTCACAGTCATAAACAAATATGAATAACAATAAAGAAATGAGCATCCTTGAATCTTACATCTCATCGCGTCGAAAATCTTACTGATGGTCTAACCTGAACTCCTATGAATTAGCCTATCGTGGCCTGTGAATCCGTTTTATCCCGAGCGCTCTGTCTTAATTTCATGTCAAGCTACGCAAACGCAGAAGGAGTCCGAACCCACCCCCCTCATGCTCAAGAGCATAGACGGTATCGTAGACAGAGCCGGCTCCTGATACGTGTTCTTGCGCAACTTACAGAATGACACCCCACCCGTGGGACCCGAAAGGGCTCGCGAGGTACTCACCGACGTTACCTTCTATAAGCCGGATCTTATAGAACGGGACCTGAACGTGGGACCCGTCCGTGGTAGGTTAGAGTTTTGCAAGGCGAAGCTTACAGAATGGCGCCCAACAGTGGAAAGGTACCATATAAAATAAACGAAAGAATGTATCGTGTAGATGGTGCTAAACCAGACGAGGGACTTAATTAAGACATAACTGTAAGTTCTTTTAATTCGAATTCTGAGAATGTTCATGATGGAGTCAGCACTGTCATGTCCCTCTTCGAATCAAGAAAACATACAATTCACACACAGTTATCTTAAATTGAATATTGAGATTGTTCATGATGGAGTCAACACTGTCATGTCCCTCTTCAATTTTGGAAAACTTACCTTTAGAAACTGTTCTTTCAATTTGAATGTTGAGATTGCTCAAATTGAGAAAGCATGTAATCTACCTACCTTTGCCCAATTCGAATTTCGAGATTGCTCATGATGAGTAATTACCGTCATGTCCCTCTTCGAATTGAGCACTTAAAAGAATTAGGTTTAATTCCCGATCATAGGATAAGATGGATGTAAGAATCAAGGAGTAAGTCCCAATAATTTGTTATGAATTTATACCGTATACCGCAAATAACCTATACAGCGCTACCGTTTTGGTCAGTGTATCGGTATCGTTGGATCCGAATACATTGATTGATTGAATTTGCTATTAATTTATACCGTTTAACGCAAATTACCTATATACCGCTACCGTTTTGGTCAGTGTATCAGTATCGTTGGATCTGAATACATTGATTGATTGAATTTGTTATTTTTATCGAATATACAATGGATGTACGAAGGAGCCAAGAGAATTTAGACTTAAACCCACTTCCGATAGTAGTGTGTCCCATCTGCAATGAATCCCTCAAAGAAGGAGAGGTCGTGCAAACACACTGCAATTACCATTTCTAGGGTTTATGCCTTTTTACTTGGATGACCAACAATGAAACCTGCCCCGTATGTATGCTTACTATATTACGCGAGCAAATGGAAGCCCGAGTAGGCATGAGTATGGATCATACCATCCCCCTCAACGAGCTACCCGACCTAGCGGTACTCGTACACCCCCGGTGCGATTCCAAAAAACCGCTCTGGTGCCAAATCGTATGCACAAAACCCTGCAGCCCACAGAAATGTACGCCAAGCTACGGCTAAAGCACCAAAGACTCGAACTGTAGCACCCACCACCTCTCAACAAGAAATTCCGATTCTGTCCGAAGAGCGTAAAAGCCAATTAATTTCGAAGGCTTTTGAAGAGTACAGGTCCACGATTTCGGAAGAGCTAGGTACGGCTATCCGAAATCTAAAGACAAAGCTATCCGAACCACAAAGACCAGAAGTAGCCGAAGAACCACATTATGAATGGGAGAATGATCTGCCGCAGGTACCTCACCCACAGATAGGCCAGATATCCTCTCTAGCATAATATCCAATTGGAATATTACTTTCTCTGGGACAAGTGACAGCATACCTATAGAAGATTTCATCTACAGGGTTAATTGCTTAACGTCCCAATGTCTAAATGGTAACTTTGATCGTCTATATCAGTTCGCCAACCTTTTATTTACTGGTCCGGCAACGCGCCAATGAACGCTACGTTGATTTCCTTGACGCAATTATGACAATTGCTGACAGATTTCACGAACCATTGACAGACTTTGAGCTAGTAACTCTGGTAAAACGAAATCTCAAAGCGGAACTGAAGTTCGAATTGCTTCACATACCAACTGCAACCTTAGTTTCATTACGTCGCGAATGTCATAAACACGAAGATTTTCACGCGAATGCTAATTTCAAATATCCCGCTCGGCTAAATGAAATCACGCATATAGACTCAACGACAGACGACGACGAAGATGAGAGCACAGCTGACGTTAACGCGATTCGTTCCATCGACAAATCTAAATGTTGGAACTGCGACGAAGAAGGTCATAAGTATCAGGACTGCCTAAAACCTAGACGTGTCTTTTGTTATGGCTGCGGTCTTATCGACACCTACAAGCCGAATTGCGACCGATGCAAAGCAAAGTCGGAAAACTCGAAACAGGACTTTCGTCGAGCCTCGAAGGTGAAGGTCCGGCAGTAGTCTCGGAACCGCAAGTACACCTACCAGCCATGGCTCCACATATCTCTGACGTGACCTTAAACAAAATAGTATACTAGAGCTCGGAGTCATCGAGGAAGCTCCCGCCTCTGCATGGTCACCTCTGTATTAATCGTCAAACCTGGTAAAGTTACATTTTGTTTAGACTTCCGAAAAGTCAATGACGTGACATTGAAAGATGCATATCCTATTCCGAACCTGGAAGGACTCTTGAGTCGACTGCCGCCAGTACGATGCATATCAAAAATTGATTTGAAAGATGCATTCTGGCAAATCGGCTTAGAAGAATCCTCTAAAGCCAAAACTACATTTACTATACCAAACAGGCCACTCTATCAATTTAATAGAATGCCATTTGGTCTTTGTAATGCGCCCCAGACGATGTGTAGACTAATGGACCTGGTCATACCTTATCAACTTAAATGGCATGTCCTAGTCTATTTAGACGACCTATTAGTGTTGTCTCCCTCACTCGATGATCATATGATCCATCTCGTCGAGGTTGCCACATTGTTGCGTAAGGCTGGAGCCGTGTCCGAATTCCCAATTCCGAGTACCAAGCGACAATTAAAACGCTTTCTTGGAATGACCGGGTGGTATAATCCATTCATTTCGCAATATTCGACCATTACGTTTCCGCTAACCGAATTATTGCGAGGAAAGACTTATGAGTGGAACAAGGAAGCTCAAGGAGCGTTTGAAGATATAAAATCGAAAGTTTGTTCTGCCCCCTTTTTAATACACCCGGATTATACAAAGCCTTTCATAGTGCAGTGTGATGCATCTATGTATGGTGTTGGTCCTGTCTTAGCACAATGCGACGACATGGGAAATGAACGTCCGATCGCCTACATGTCGAAAAAACTGAATAAAGTCCAGCGCAACTGAACTTGAATGCTTAGCCGTCGTTCTAGCCGAGAAATGATTCCGAATGTATATCGAAGGTCACGAATTCAAAGTAGTCACAGACCATTCAAGTCTGCGATGGTTGATGACCCAGAAAGATCTGAATGGCAGACTAGCACAGGGATATACCTTTACGATTGAACATCGCCGAGGAAGCCAAAACGATGTGGGTGACGCGGTACCCCTCTCCTTTGAACCTATTGTAGAGCAAGTCGATTTGCAGACCGTATCCGAGATAGACTTGTCTTCGGAGGCCTTCAAATCCGACGAATACCGTAAACTGAAAGAGCAATATAAGGTATCCGCATTACCAGACTTCCGAGTCGAAGGTTACTATTTATATCACCGAACTTCCAGAAATTTCGATGAGTCTGCTAATGTTTGGAAATTGTATGTACCTCGTGAGTTAAGAGAAGGCATAATTAAAGCATCTCATGACCCACCATTATCCGCTCACTGTGGTAGTAGCAAATGTATATGTCGATTATGACGAAAGTTCTATTGGCCCAATATGATTATCGATGTGCGAGTCTATATTCGCCAATGCGAGTTATGTCTAACATCCAAAGTTCCTACTAAAGTTCTTCGACCCACCATGGGAAACCAAGTAGTCAGCGAACGACCATTTCAGCGTCTGTATATTGATTTTATTGGTCCGTTACTCCGTACAAAACAAGGTCACATAGGATCATTATACGAAGTTTACCTTCCTCCGACGCGTTCGACGATTCGTATCAAGTGTGGTTATCAAAATCTTACAAGATGAAATTTTTAATTGCTATGGAGTACCCGAGACTATAGTTAGCGACAATGGTACGCAGTTCAAAAGTCAAGAGTTTACCTCATTGCTAACTAAGTACAATATAGGGCATATGCTTACTGGTGCTTATTCGCCACAGGCAAACGCTGCCGAACCAGTAAATCGTTCAATAAATGCAGCCATACGTGCTTATGTTCGATCTGATCAACGCGATTGGGATCTATACATAAGCAGTATTAATAACGCCTTGCGTAACCATGTGCATCAATCCAATGGATTCTCCCCCTATTTTGCTGTCTTTGGTCAGCCGATGATCACGCGTGGATCCAAATACCAACTACTTCGCCAGTGGGAGTGAAAGCTCGAGTAAAACAGATCATAGGCAATTCTCTATATGTGCTCGAAGATATGAAAGGAAAATAACTAGGTACATTTCATGCCAAGGATATTTGGTAATAATGGCTCACACTTTTTTCAACTTTTATTGTAAGCCTTAGCTAAGCCTACAATCAAACTTGTGGTGTAAGGTGTGACCCCATAATACCTCAGGTGCCACTCTATAGGTTCCACCTCGGTATATGGAATGCCTATTCGAGATCCCCAGGATTGGGTACCTGTAGCTATTAGATCGTATAGATCATATGGTATGCTTATTCTATGCACTCTTAGATTTCTATCGAACAAATGGTCATCGATAATGTAATTTGTGGCGGCCTGATCGATTAAGCTCGATCGGTGTATCCTGTTTCCGGTCACTTGCGCCTACCCTTTTGCAAAGTGAACACACGATCTCGGTCAGTCCATAATATTATCATAAATCATTGCCATCGGCCTGCAAACCAATTGTGATAATCATAAATAATCTAGTGCAAAGTCGCAGCAGATTCGTGCGCGGTGCGAAAGCATTAAACGCAATCTTGCCGGCAGCATTTTGTCGACCTATAATAAGGTGCGACACACGCAACTGGTGTCAGCCTCTATCGAGCGCGTCCTACAAGCTCGCCAACATACTGCTTGCTCCTTGGACAGCGCGAGCGCATCGTGAACCGAGTAATAACAAATCAATCGATCATTCGTGGAAACCAATTTGCTATATACATCCATACCAACGAGCGAAACCAGAGTTCACTATACTCTGGGACCCCATCTCCCGGATCAAGTCCCATTGGTGCTTCGTGAACAATCAACCAACTGAAACGTCGCTGGAGTTCATACCCCAGTTTGCAGTATTACTTATATCTCATTCTTGTATAAAATAATTATAAGTACCTATGTAAATTGGCCAATGATCGAACATATATTAATAATCTATTGTCAATTAAACTAACGGGTGTGCGAAAGTTGATTGTTGCCAATATAAACTTCTTCTTAACAGCTTCATCGAACAACAGGCCTGCTGAAATCGGTGGATGCTAGAGTAAGTACGGCATAGCCGCAACCAACCAACTTCGTAGCATTGATTATAGTATAACCCGATTTTGCCGTAATTTACGAATATTGCGAGTAATTATTAATTTATGTCCCGATTGTCAAGAGTGCCAAAAATATTGAATCTTTCCTTATGCAAAGTATACTTATACCTTATACGTATACAAGGCTGTGGAACGTAATGAAATATCTCACAGTCATAAACGAATATGAATAACAATAAAGAAATGTAAACCTTGGGCATCCTTGAATCTTACATCTCATCGCGTCTAAAATCTTACTGATGGTCTAACCTGAACTCCTATGAATTAGCCTATCGTGGCCTGTGAATCCGTTTTATCCCGAATGCTCTGTCTGTACGCAAACGCAGAAGGAGTCCGAACCCACCCCCTCATGCTCAAGAGCATAGTCGGTATCGTAGACAGAGCCGGCTCCTGATACGTGTTCTCGCGCAACTTACAGAATGACACCCCACCCGTGGGACCCGAAAGGGCTCGCGAGGTACTCACCGACGTTACCTTCTATAAGCCGGATCTTATAGAATCGGACCCGAACGTGGGACCCGTCCGTGGTAGGTTAGAGTTTTGCAAGGCGAAGCTTACATAATGGCGCCCAACAGTGGGACACGAACCATAGGTTATCAATTACACAAAATATGGAAAGGTACCATATAAAATAAACGAAAGAAAATTTAATGACACCCCGTGATTATCAAGTCTCTTAAAATTCCCTCCCCACAACCACTTAATTCATTATCACTTTGCATAAAATTATCATTTGAACTATCCGATCTGGATATGCTGCTCTTCTTAAATTAAATCATGGAATGCAGACCAACGGATGAGTCAAACGATAATAAATAGTATAACACATCTAACAGAAATTTTGATCCGATTTAAAATCTATGTTTTGATAAATACCGAGTCGTCTTGGCCACATGTATCGTGTAGATGGTGCTAAACCAGACGAGGGACTTTATTAAGACATAACTGTAAGTTCTTTTAATTCGAATTCTGAGAATGTTCATGATGGAGTCAACACCGTCATGTCCCTCTTCGAATTAAGAAAACATACAATTCTGACTTAGTTATTCTAATTCGAATTTTTAGATTGTTCATGATGGAGTCATCACCGTCATCGCCCTCTTCGAATTGGGAAAACCTTCACTACAGACACAGTTATCTTAAATTGAATATTGAGATTGTTCATGATGGAGTCAACACTGTCATGTCCCTCTTAAATTTTGGAAAACTTACCTTTAGAAACTGTTCTTTCAATTTGAATGTTCACATTGACGGACACGATATCGTTATGTTCCTCTTCAAATTGAGAAAGCATGTAATATACCTACCTTTGCCCAATTCGAATTTCGAGATTGCTCATGATGAGTAATTACCGTCATGTCCCTCTTCGAATTGAGCACTTAAAAGAATTAGGTTTAATTCCCGATCATAGGATAAGATGGATGTAAGAATCAAGGAGTAAGTCCCAATAATTTGTTATGAATTTATACCGTATACCGCAAATTACCTATATATCGCTACCGTTTTGGTCAGTGTATCGGTATCGTTGGATCCGAATACATTGATTGATTGAATTTGCTATTAATTTATACCGTTTAACGCAAATTACCTATATACCGCTACCGTTTTGGTCAGTGTATCAGTATCGTTGGATCTGAATACATTGATTGATTGAATTTGTTATTTTTATCGAATATACAATGGCTGTACGAAGGAACCAAGAGAATTTAGACTTAAATCCACTTCCGATAGTTGTGTGTCCCATCTGCAATGAATCCCTCAAAGAAGGAGAGGTCGTGCAAACACACTGCAATTTCCATGGTTCAGGCCTTTCTACTTGGCTGACCAACAATGAATCCTGCCACGTGTGTAGGCTCACTATATCATGCGAGCAAATGGAAGCGCGAGTAGGCATGAGTATGGATAATACCATCCCCCTCAACGAGCTACCCGACCTAGTGGTACTCGTATACCCCCGGTGCGATTCCAAAAAACCGCTCTGGTGCCAAATCGTATGCACAAAACCCTGCAGCGCCCAGAAATGGACGCCAAGCTACGGCTAACGCACCAAAGACTCGAACTGTAGCACCCACCTCTCAACAAGAAATTCCGCATCTGTCCGAAGAGCGTATAGGCCAATTAATTTCAAAGGAAGAGTACAAGTCCACGATTTCGGAAGAGCTAGGTACGGCTATCCGAAATCTAAAGACAAAGCTATCCGAACCACAAAGACCAGAAGTAGCCGAAGAACCACATTATGAATGGGAGAATGATCTGCCGCAGGTACCTCACCCACAGAAAGATAGGCCAGATATCCTCTCTAGCATAATATCCAATTGGAATATTACTTTCTCTGGGACAAGTGACAGCATACCTATAGAAGATTTCATCTACAGGGTTAATTGCTTAACGTCCCAATGTCTAAATGGTAGCTTTGTTCGCCAACCTTTTATTTACTGGTCCGGCATTAGCAATGTTTTGGCGATTCCACCGAACGTCCGTAGGACAAAGCTGGTTTCACCTCGGTAACTACCTGACCGAACGATATAAGGACCAATGGACGAACGAAGACATCAAGGATAGTATGCGGCGCCGGAAGCAACGCGCCAATGAAAGCTACGATGATTTGCTCGACGCAATTATGACAATTGCACAAACCATTGACAGACTTTGAGCTAGTAACTCTGGTAAAACGAAATCTCAAAGCGGAACTGAAGTTCGAATTGCTTCACATACCAACTCCAACCTTAGCTTCATTACGTCGCGAATGTCATAAACACGAAGATTTTCACGCGAATGCTAATTTCAAATATCCCGCTCGGCTAAATGAAATCACGCATATAGACTCAACGACAGACGACGACGAAGATGAGAGCACAACTGACGTTAACGCGATTCGTTCCATCGACAAATCTAAATGTTGGAACTGCGACGAAGAATGTCATAGGTATCAGGAGTGCCTAAAACCTAGACGTGTCTTTTGTTATGGCTGCGGTCTTATCGACACCTACAAGCCGAATTGCGACCGATGCAAAGCAGTGGTCTCGGAACCGCAAGTACACCTACCAGCCATGGCTCCACATATCTCTGACGTGACCATAAACAAAACTAAAACCCCGGCATATATCCCAATCGGTGCCATTTTAATCCCCCATTCAACCCAATAACCGTCTCCGATCCATTTCTCGTGTCCGTGAATTTTGGAGAAGACGACATACATTCAGGAGAACTGTTCACAAAATAAATGACATACGACCGTTTACTAAACTGTCCATCCTGGACAACGAATACCTAGCTTTGTTGGACATCGGAGCCAATAAAAGTGTGATAGGAGGCAGTTTAGCTAACCATATTCTTACCACTGACACCAAATATAGTCGATTAAAGGGAGAAGTGAGCACTGCGGATGGGCAGAAGCAACATATAGATGGTACGATTTGTTTATCTATTACGTACGACACAGTCACTAAACCTTTTGAATTTCTTATTGTCTCGAAAATAAAACAAGATGTGATCTGTTGAATGGATTTTTGGGACCAATTCGGTAACACCTTATCACACTCGTACATGCTAAACGCCATTACGAAGGAAGATAGTGAAGACACCTTGGTAATGACCCAGATTCAACAAAACAAGTTACAAGCCATCATGGACCTTTTTCCATCTTTCGAGAGAGATGGTCTTGGAAAGACGACACTAGGAGAGCATACTATTGACACAAAGGATGAGAAACCCATCAAACAAAGGTTCTATCCATTGTCACCCGCTCTAGAGTCGCTTCTCTGTAAAGAATGCTAGAGCTCGGAGTCATCGAGGAAGCTCCAGCATCTGCATGGTCATCACCCGCTGTATTAATCGTCAAACCTGGTAAAGTTAGATTTTGTTTAGACTTCCTAAAAATGCATATCCTATTCCGATTTGAAAGATGCATTTTGGCAAATCGGCTTAGAAGAATCCTGTAAAGCCAAAACTGCATTTACTATACCAAACAGGCCACTCTATCAATTTAATAGAATGCCATTTGGTTTTTGTAATGCGCCCCAGACGATGTGTAGACTAATGGACCTGGTCATACCTTATCAACTTAATTGGCATGTCCTATTCTATTTAGACGACCTATTAGTGTTGTCACCCTCATTCGATATCCATATGATCCATCTCGTCGAGGTTGCCACATTGCACTATGGGTAAAAAGCCGGAAATTTTGTTATTAATTACAATTTTAAGGACAGAGACTTGAATTTTATATGTATTATTAGGATTTAAATAGAATTTCGGATTTTGTTTATTTTTTGATCTGACCACGCCTTCATAACCGCCTACAAAAACAACCCTTGAAAATAAAGTGAAAAATGTATTTATATACAAATGAAAGCGGTTTTAAAGGGAGATGGATGTGTGGAAAGAGGTGTGGGTGTTAATCTGTCTTTGATTCAACCGGTGGATCCGGAGGTGTCTTCGCTGGGGGATTGGCGTGGGAGCAAAGTGAGGACGCAAGATGCAAAAACCATTATGAGATAAAAGTCAACAAATTTTTTATATTTTATTAAGTTTATTGATATTCTTCAACTTCCTGCTCTAAAAATATATTAAGGCAATTGAATTCGTCTTCCACTTCCAATTCTTCTTCTTCATTATTAGATTGATAACTTGATTTATAAAGTTCTGCATCCGGATTTTGAAGAATATCGATTACTTCTTTTGGGAGGAGTTTCTTTTTTCCAAACGTGCCAAAAATATTTTTCTATGTATAAATTAAAAGTAGAATGGCATAGAGACTTAAATTTTTCCGCATCAATCATGTGCTCACAAGAAATTGAAATCAAAATTATATAAAAATTGTAAATGATTTTGTAGTTCAAATTTAAAACAGACGAAAATATCTTGCTGTTCAAGAACGCTCGTCTTGCAGTATTTCCGTCGTTGGTATTACCGCTTCTATTTTGTTTAGGTGAGTCAACATTCAGGCCCAATTCGGTCCACAACTTTTCTTGGATAAACTTTTTACGCAATGACAGGCTGAGCTTTTCATCTCCGTAGACGCGCCATTTTTTCAACTCAATTCTATAAGATATTTTTAATACAAACTCTAAAAATCGAATCCATGCATGAAGCGGGCTTACTTGAGATTCTCACTTATTTGAGATTCTCAGATTTTACATTAAAAGAGGACGAATTGAAGTCTGTTGTTTGAAACAATATAGTTGGCTTTGCTCCACATAACGGACATGATTGGCATGAATTGGTTCCGGTTATAACGTTCAAAACTTTACCATCAATTAATGTCATATAAGGTTCGTATTTAACTGCTATTATTTGGTTTTTGGAAATGTAGGAATATGTTCTAAGGTAGTTTTATAGCCACATCCAAATTTATTTTTTCCTTTAATATAAGGGCAGTACTTTCCTTTATAAACTCAATTTTTAAAGGCCGACAAAATCTCACCGATTGTGGAGATGTATTTATTCAAATAACTCTATTGTTGATTTCATCTATTAGTTTTAACGGTATAATTGTAGTGACAAAAAGGGATTGATCTAGGGCGATACATTCGTTTGATTGAAAGCGTTGTTTGTACGTGTTTTGGCCCATAGATACATCGAAGCCATAGCTCACAATTAATGTACAATTCGTTGTGTCTGAGCAAACATCTAAAACTTCCTCTTGCATTACAAGTATGGGCCAGCTGTATGATCTAGCAAATCTTTCAACGATACTTCTGCCCTTGTTTCACAAATTTTAAGTTCAAATGACCTGCATTTCAATTTTGCTACTGCTACTTTTGAATAAGGAGGGAAAATATCACATCCGTGCTGCTTATTGAGCGCTTTTATATTATTATATTGCTCCTTTGTAAATCCATTTTCAATCTTTCTTGTTTATATCATGTATGTTTTCATTGTCTATGCTTTTTTTTAATACAAAGGCCGTTTCTGCCTGCTTCGTTTTTTTTGCGGAAATTGAAGCAGCATGTACGAGAAGTGGTGTTGAATGACCTTGTTCTGCAGCCAGCTTTTTTGATAATTTTCTTTTAAGTTGAGGCCCTGTATCTTCATATGTTAACTGCTTTCGACCAGGTTTGCATAGTGTCAGTTCTGGCTTATCAATAACGACAACAACAACAACAACAACAGCACTGCATGACTGAACTCATACACACCTACAACATAAAATAATTCGCGAAAAGGGGCAAAAAACAATAATACCATTTGATTCCACATATATATGTTAAAAAACACACAACTTTAACCTTGGTTCTTTTTTGTGCCATACAAAAGTAATATTCCACAGAACACTAGAACGTTTGTTAGTAAACAATTGAAAATACTCACAAGCAATACATTGGACAATTCAACAACACACAATTATCGGAGATCATGTATTAACGATTAATTTACATACTTTTTCCATAATTAAACATAAACTCAAAGTTTGCTATGAAGACAATGTTTGCACTGCAAGTTGTTAAATTTGTCTCGCCAATTTTCACAATTCAAAGCACCTTTGAATCAGCTGACTTTGAAAGCACGCCAAAAATAAACGATAACTCGTAAAAATGTTATAACATTATTTTAATGCTATCTTGTTACTAAGGAATCAAAAAATGAAAGCAGCATTAAAATATCAATCACAAAAAATTACATTAATACCAAAATTTCCGGCTTTTTACCCATAGTGCATTGTTGCGTAAGGCTGGACTGACTATAAATATAAAAAAGCGCCAGTTCTGCCTGAAGAAAGTGGAATACTTGGGATATATCGCGGGCGAAGGTACATTGCAAGTCAATCCAGATAAAGTCCGAGCCGTGTCCGAATTCCCAATTCCGAGTACCAAGCGACAATTAAAACGCTTTCTTGGAATGACCGGATGGTATAATCGATTCATTTCGCAATATTTGACCATCACGTTTCCGCTAACCAAATTATTCCGAGGAAAGACTTATGAGTGGAACAAGGAAGCTCAATGAGCGTTTGAAGATATAAAATCAAAACCTTGTTCTGCCCCCTTTTAATACACCCCGGATTATACAAAGCCTTTCATAGTGCAGTGTGATGCATCTATGTATGGTGTTGGTCCTGTCTCAGCACAATGCGACGACATGGAAAACGAACGTCCGATCGCCTACATGTCGAAAAAACTGAATAAAGCCCAGCGCAACTGAACTTGAATGCTTAGCCGTCGTTCTAGCCGAGAAATGATTCCGAATGTATATCAAAGGTCACGAATTCAAAGTAGTCACAGACCATTCAAGTCTGCGATGGTTGATGACACAGAAAGTGGCAGACTAGCACGCTGGTCTTTTAAGTTACAGGGATATACCTTTACGATTGAACTTCGCCGAGGAAGCCAAAACGTTGTGGCTGATGCGGTATCCCGCTCCTTTGAACCCATTGTAGAGCAAGTCGATTTGCAGACCGTAGCCGAGATAGACTTGTCTTCAAATCCAACGAATACCGTAAACTGAAATAAAGTTCTTCGACCCACCATGGGAAACCAAGTAGTCAGCGAACGACCATTTCAGCGTCTGTATATTGATTTTATTGGTCCGTTACTCCGTACAAAACAAGGTCACATAGGTCTGGTTATCTAAATCTTACAAGAGGAAATTTTAATTGCCCGAGACTATAATTAGCGACAATGGTACGCAGTTCAAAAGTCAAGAGTTTACCTCATTGCTAACTAAGTACAATATAGGGCATATGCTCACTGGTGCTTATTCGCCACAGGCAAACGCTGCCGAACGAGTAAATCGTTCAATAAATGCCGCACTACGTGCTTATGTTCGATCTGATCAACGCGATTGGGATCTATACATAAGCAGTATTAATAACGTCTTCCGGAACCATGTGCATCAATCCATTGGATTCTCCCCCTATTTTGCAGTCTTTGGTCAGCCGATGATTACGCGTGGATCCAAATACCAACTACTTCGCCAGTGGGAGTGAAAGCTCGAGTAAAACAGATCATAGGCAATTCTCTATATGTGCTCGAAGATATGAAAGGAAAATAACTAGGTACATTTCATGCCAAGGATATTTGGTAATAATGGCTCCCACTTTTTTTCAACTTTTATTGTAAGCCTTAGCTAAGCCTACAGTCAAACTTGTGGTGTAAGGTGTGACCCCATAATACCTCAGGTGCCACTCTATAGGTTCCACCTCGGTATATGGAACGCCTATTCTATACTCTATCGAGATCCCCAGGATTGGGTACCTGTACCTATTAGATCGTATAGATCTTATGGTATGCCTATTCTATGCACTCTTATATTTCTATCGAAAAAATGGTCATCGATAATCTAACTCAACTGGTGTCAGCGTCCATCGAGCGCCAACGCGTGCTACAAGCTCGGCAACATACTGCTTGCTCCTTGGACAGCGCGAGCGCATCGTGAACCGAATAATAACAAATCAATCGATCATTCGTGGACACCAATTTGCTATATACATCCATACCAACGAGCGAAACCAGAGTTTACTATACTCTGGGACCTCATCTCCCGGATCAAGTCCCATTGTTGCCTCGTGAGCAATCAACCAACTGAAACGTCTCTGGAGTTCATACCCCAGTTTGCAGTATTACTTATATTTCATTCTAGTATAAAATAATTATAAGTACATACATTAATAATCCATTGTCAATTAAATTAACGGGTGTGCGAAAGTAGATTGTTGCCAATATAAACTTCTTCTTAACAGCTTCATCGAACAACAGGCCTGCTGAAATCGGTGGATGCTAGAGTAAGTACGGCATAGCCGCAATCAACCAACCTCATCGCGTCGAAAATCTTACTGATGGTCTAACCTGAACTCCTATGAATTAGCGTATCGTGGCCTGTGAATCCGTTTTATCCCGAATGCTCCGTCTTAATTTCTTGTCAAACTACGCAAACGCAGAAAGAGTCCGAACCCACCCCCCTCATGCTCAAGAGCATAGTCGGTATCGTAGACAGAGCCGGCTCCTGATACGTGTTCTCGCGCAACTTACAGAATGACACCCCACCCGTGGGACCCGAAAGGGCTCGCGAGGTACTCACTGTCGTTACCTTCTATAAGCCGGATCTTATAGAATGGGACCCGAACGTGGGACCCGTCCGTGGTAGGTTAGAGTTTTGCAAGGCGAAGCTTACAGAATGGCGCCCAACAGTGGAAAGGTACTATATAAAATAAACGAAAGAAAATTTAATGACACCCCGTGATTTTCAAGTCTCTTAAAATTCCCTCCCCACAACCACTTAATTCATTATCACTTTGCATAAAATTATCATTTGAACTATCCGATCTGGATATGCTGCTCTTCTTAAATTAAATCATGGAAAGCAGACCAACGGATGAGTCAAACGTTAATAAATAGTATAACACATCTAACAGAAATTTTGATCCGATTTAAAATCTATGTTTTGATAAATACCGAGTCGTCTTGGCCACATGTATCGTGTAGATGGTGCTAAACCAGACGAGGGACTTTATTAAGACATAACTGTAAGTTCTTTTAATTCGAATTCTGAGAATGTTCATGATGGAGTCAACACTGTCATGTCCCTCTTCGAATCAAGAAAACATACAATTCAGACATAGTTATTCTAAATCGAATTTTGAGATTGTTCATGATGGAGTCATCACCGTCATCGCCCTCTTCGAATTGGGAAAACCTTCACTACAGACACAGTTATCTTAAATTGAATATTGAGATTGTTCATGATGGAGTCAACACTGTCATGTCCCTCTTCAATTTTGGAAAACTTACCTTTAGAATCTGTTCTTTCAATTTGAATGTTGAGATTGCTCAAGACGGACGCGATATCGTTATGTTCCTCTTCAAATTGAGAAAGTAATCGAGATTGCTCATGATGGAGTAATTACCGTCATGTCCCTCTTCGAATTGAGCATATAAATTAACGTAGCGTCAGTAAAACTTTAAAGAATTAGGTTTAATTCCTGACCATAGGATAAGATGGATGTAAGAATCAAGGAGTAAGTCCCAATAATTTGTTATAAATTTATACCGTATACCGCAAATTACCTATATATCGCTACCGTTTTGGTCAGTGTATCGGTATCGTTGGATCCGAATACATTGATTGATTGAATTTGCTATTAATTTATACCGTTTAACGCAAATTACCTATATACCGCTACCGTTTTGGTCAGTGTATCAGTATCGTTGGATCTGAATACATTGATTGATTGAATTTGTTATTTTTATCGAATATACAATGGCTGTACGAAGGAACCAAGAGAATTTAGACTTAAATCCACTTCCGATAGTTGTGTGTCCCATCTGCAATGAATCCCTCAAAGAAGGAGAGGTCGTGCAAACACACTGCAATTTCCATGGTTCAGGCCTTTCTACTTGGCTGACCAACAATGAATCCTGCCACGTGTGTAGGCTCACTATATCATGCGAGCAAATGGAAGCGCGAGTAGGCATGAGTATGGATAATACCATCCCCCCTCAACGAGCTACCCGACCTAGTGGTACTCGTATACCCCCAGTGCGATTCCAAAAAACCGCTCTGGTGCCAAATCGTATGCACAAAACCCTGCAGCGCCCAGAAATGGACGCCAAGCTACGGCTAACGCACCAAAGACTCGAACTGTAGCACCCACCTCTCAACAAGAAATTCCGCATCTGTCCGAAGAGCGTATAGGCCAATTAATTTCAAAGGAAGAGTACAAGTCCACGATTTCGGAAGAGCTAGGTACGGCTATCCGAAATCTAAAGACAAAGCTATCCGAACCACAAAGACCAGAAGTAGCCGAAGAACCACATTATGAATGGGAGAATGATCTGCCGCAGGTACCTCACCCACAGAAAGATAGGCCAGATATCCTCTCTAGCATAATATCCAATTGGAATATTACTTTCTCTGGGACAAGTGACAGCATACCTATAGAAGATTTCATCTACAGGGTTAATTGCTTAACGTCCCAATGTCTAAATGGTAGCTTTGATCGTCTATATCAGTTCGCCAACCTTTTATTTACTGGTCCGGCATTAGCAATGTTTTGGCGATTCCACCGAACGTCCGTAGGACAAAGCTGGTTTCACCTCGGTAACTACCTGACCGAACGATATAAGGACCAATGGACGAACGAAGACATCAAGGATAGTATGCGGCGCCGGAAGCAACGCGCCAATGAAAGCTGCGATGATTTCCTTGACGCAATTATGACAATTGCACAAACCATTGACAGACTTTGAGCTAGTAACTTTGGTAAAACGAAATCTCAAAGCGGAACTGAAGTTCGAATCGAACTTGCTTCACATACCGACTCCAACCTTAGCTTCATTACGTCGCGAATGTCATAAACACGAAGATTTTCACGCGAATGCTAATTTCAAATACCCCGCTCGCCCCATAAATTTAAGACATGCAAGTATTTGGATTTTAACTTAAATTATTACTTACTTTTTGATTTATTTGAAATAAAAAAAAAATAATTTCTGTAATGAGTACTGCCTCCTTTGTTACTAATAACTTCATAAATCCTGTCCTTCATAGAATGATACAAGGAATGTATGTAGTTCAAGGAAATCTCGCTCCAAGCACGTTTAACAGCTGCAGTTAATGTTTCCTTATCTTCGTATTGCTTTCCTCCTTTGTATACCTTCCGTGTTAGCCAGCCCCAAACTTTTTCAATTACGTTAAGATCTGGAGAATATGGTGGCCAGGTCATGGTATTAACGCTTTGACTCGAAATAAAAGACTTTACTACTCGAGTTTATGAATAGGAGCATTGTCTTGTTGAAAAATTCAAGGAATTGGTCTAAAGAGATCTTTTTAGTTTTGGAAATACGGACTCCAACAATGTTTTAAAGCGATCGCCATTTATCTTTTGATCAATAAAAATCAAGTCAATTGTTCCATAAAACGTGATAGCACCCCACACCATTATTCCCCCTTCTCGGCTGTGGTGGCGACTTAAATATAGCTCATCTTTCCGCAAATCGTGATAATAATATTGCAATCCATCAGGACCATCTAAATTAAAACGTTTTTCATCAGTAAAGACAACTGAACGCCAATTATTTAGTCGAGTGTTAGATTGGACAGTCCACGTCAGTGTTCTGCATTTCTGATCGTACGCTGAACAGTTGAAAGGCTTGCTTTTACTCCGGCCAATTCCTTGATCTTAGCAGCAGACTTAGTCGAATTCGAAGCAATTCTAACAATTCTTCGTTCTGCTTGTTTTGATAGTGCCTTTTTTTTTCCCTTTGACGTTATTTCCATATGCCTCTATATCCTTCAAATATCTGTCAACAGTTCTAGAGCTGCGATTTATTTGTTTGGCAATGTTCCGATTGGACAGTCCTTGCGAGTGAAGGACGTCTACTTTTTGACGTTCAAATAAGTCCATAACAGCAGCTTTTCCCATTTTTCTTCAAATGTAGCTTGAAAACACTTTATTTGTTTATTTTTGATATTCTTCAATACAAAAGTTTACACTTCTCAACGCAATACGAAGAAATTTAAACTGCGTCTAATTCAATGACCAACTGAAAACACGTGACATTGCCAAAGAAATTTCTAGAATCTTCGAATGTACAGTTATTTTTTCGAAAATCAACCAGCTGTGAGCATTTTTTTTCAAACAAGATTCGAACTTTGATAAAAAAAAAGCTTTTTGTACAATTAGAACAAGCATGATAAAAAATAATTGTTGTTGCTGCTGGTCTTAGGTTAGACGCACGCTTAGTTGCTTACAACTTTGCTTCATATTTATTTATTAAATGACGATAGAAAAGAAGTTGCTAAGCAAGAGCATTTCTTATTTAATGATAATTTAAATATAATATTCAAATGAGTATACATAATAACCAAAATTGTGTTTTTCAAACATTTTCTTAAAGCTACTCAAAATAAGCCGAATTTTTCTTGGTCATTAGAATAGACGCACTTTGACTTTTTAATTTTTATAAAAAAAGTATTTGGATTTTAACTTCAATTATTAGTTGGCGTTACTATTTGATGTATTTGAAATAAAAAAATAATAATTTCAGTAATGAGTACTGCTGAATCGGTACGCAAGGTACAAAAGAGTTCAAATCAAATAAAAATTAGAACACACGACAAACGATGTGTACACGACGAACGTTTATTTAAGAAGGAGGGAAAACTAAGAACTACCAAATACATTATACACATATTCAGTGGTTCGATACATATAATAATAATTGAACTTGCAAACTTTAACACTTCTTCTCAAGTTAAATTGTTACAATGGCATTATCTCTTATTTAACTAATCCAAGTAATTTTACAAACTTATTATGTTTCTCTTTTTGCAAATTCTTTGTCAAAATATCAGACATATTATCATTTGTGGGAACATAAGAAATACAAACAATTTTCTGTTCTAGAACCTGCCTTATATAATAATACTTTATGTCAATATGTTTAGTACGTTTATGATGAACTGGATTGGATGCAATCTGCAATCTGGAATCCATAGATTTGGACGGTCTCTGTTGGAGCACAAAAACCAATTTCCTCCAATAGACGGCGAAGGTACACTGCCACTTTTGCAGCTGTTGATAAGGCGACGTATTCAGACTCTGTGCTGCTCTGGGCGACCACTCCTTGTTTTTTAGATTCCCACGAGAATGCTGAACCTCCGAGGTAAAAACTGTAACCAGTATACGATTTTCTGTTTAGGCTGTCATTTGCCCAGTCTGCATCGGCGAACGCATGTAGTTATCGACCTGTTTTGCGATAGTGGAGCTTCAAGTTGATTGTCTTTGCCAAATATCGTAAAATGTGCTTTGCACCTGACATGTGCTCATGGTGCGGATCCGTATTCCGCTGGGCTAGCTTACTCACTGAATGCGATATATCGGGCCGTGTCGATATGGCTAGATACGTGAGTGATCCAATTAGCGATTGATACTCGATGACGTCTGCTTTTGCATTTTGCTTCACTGCAACTGATATGAAATCCTGGGAGTAGACACTGAACGGCAAGAACTCATGCTATATTTCTCAAGCAATTTCATAATAAATTGCTTCTGGCTAATAGATATAGCACCTATATCACCTATTCGCTCTATTTCTATACCCAGAAAGTGATGTAGTTGACCGTTATCGTGGATATCGAAAATATCCTGTAACTTCTTCTTAAAGTATACTAAATCAGATAGTTTTGAGCAAGCTATAATTAAGTCGTCTCCATATACGGCTATCAAATTAAATGAATCCTGACTTATCTTTTTATACAAACCTGGTTCATTTACAGTAGATTTAAACCCTAATCTTTTCAATGCTTCGTCTAATGTACCGTTCCATACTCTGCCAGATTGCTTAAGGCCATACAAAGCTTTCTTTAATTTAAGAACTCGATTCGGATACTCTTTGCTTTCAAAATGTTCAGGCTGCTTCATATAACTGTCTATCAATTCAAATACGCATTTGAAACATCCATTTGATGTAAATATAACTCCTTTTCGGCAGCTACAGCTAACAATAACCTTATATTTTCATAGCGTATAACAGGTGAGAATGTCTCGGTATAATTTATACCATACTGCTGACCGCATCCCTTAGCGACAAGCCTTGATTTGTATCGATCGATGTTGCCTTGATCGTCTCTCTTGATACGGAATACCCACATGCAGCCAATAGCTTTGGCATTAGGCGGAAGAACAACCGGCGACCACGTGTTGGTTGCAATGAGAGCCTCGTACTCAGTTGTCATAGACTTCTCCCACTCAAACGATTGTTTGCCATACAACGCCTGCTTAACTGTGTTAGGCGTATCCTCGTCATAATAAGCGACCATATTATGCAACTCGTTGTACTGTTTCTTTGGTCTTCCAGGCTGACCAGTTCGAATGAGCTTAGGTCTGGGTGCAAGGCGAACAATCATTTCATCATCTTGGCTGCTCGATGCGTCTTCATTGTCCAAACTCCGGTACATCTCTGACTCGCTATCGGAATTGTTTTCTGCTCCATCGGCGTCGAAAACAGTCTCTTGACCATGCACTTTACTTTGGGCGACTCACGGTTGACAGCTTCTTCTGACTCTTGCGCTTCACATACATTGCTACTAATGATAAACGAATTAATATCATTGACTGGTGCGGTATGACTCACGACTTTTGCGTATCTCCTTCGACGAACTTGACATCACGCCGCTCGATCACTTGCTTTGTTTCCTTATCGAAAAGCCGGTATGCCTTAGCAGTTAAAGAATATCCAACAAACATATATTCTTTACCCATTGCCTTGAACTTCTTGTGCTGCTTTTTGTCTAACGCATAGACAGGTGACCCAAATATTCGAAAATGTTTTACAGATGGTTTCCGTTCAGTCAAAATTTCACAAGGAGTGACATCATCCAGAGCTTTTGAAGGAGACCTATTTCGAATATATGGTGCAGTGGCAACAGCCTCGGCCCACATTGATTCTTGCACATTTGCATGAACCATCATAGCTCGTGCCATTTCTACTAGCGTGCGGTTGGCTCTTTCAGCCACACCGTTTTGCTGAGGCGTATAAGGTATAGTCAATTGCCTCTTTATACCACATTTCTTTAGTAATGATTCGAATTTGTTGTTTATGTACTCTTTACCATTGTCACTACGTATTGCTTTAATTTTCGCTTGCATTTGGCACTCAATTAGATTTTTAAATGTCTCCAATTTCTCAAATGATTCATCTTTTGTTTTCATAAAATACACGAAATTTCTTTTTGACCGATCGTCTATGAATGTTATGTTATTTATCGGACCTCATACGTCTGTATGGATCAAATCTAAACACTGCGATGCACCTTTTGTACCCTTTTCGAATGGCAATGCACATATCTTCGATAAATTGCACGTATTACAATTTATTTCGCTCGGAAAGTTTTTTATATCAATACCGATTACGCGCTCATTACTTATCAATTCTTGTAAGCTACGATAGTTCAAATGACCATACCGATTATGCCAAATGATAGTTTTCTGTTCCATTGAGAACAGCTTATGTGCATTTAAATTGTTAAATATAAACAAATTTTCTTTTAATTCGGCTTTCAATAACACTTGTCTTTGAAAACCACCATGTGCCCGAATTTCAACGCTTTGCTGATCGAATAGAAGTTAATATGCAAAGATGGTACATACAAAACGTCATGCAGGGTGATTTCACAATTTGGCGTTTTTATTTTCACTTTGCCTTTGCCTGCTGATTCTATGTACTTATGAGCCGCTAACATTATATGCTCTTTTCGTTCTTCATAGGATATGAACAATTTTTTTTCGAAACACATATGCGTAGTTGCACCACTGTCTAGACACCAACTACCGTTTCTTTGATGTTCCTTTTGCACTGCTGCGTAAGCAGCATACGAACATTTATGTCTTTCATCTCGCTCATCACTTTGTTTTTCGTTAATTCCGGTGAATTTTGAGTGTTTCTTTTCACGATGTTCATTTTTTTCATTTTTTGTACCCGCATAAAATGCTTTCTGATCGTTAGCTATTTCACAATTTTGCGCAAGTCTATCAGCCTCTGCTAATAACTTCGCTTTAATTATTTCAAACTATGGCAGCGAATCTCTTGTTTCCATGGCTACTACGAAATGTTCATATTCCGAACTCAAACTGGAGGGTAATATTATTACTTTTAGTTCGTCTTGTAAATCAATGCTGACTTCTGTTTATTTGTCCACAACTTCAACAAATGAATTGACATATTGAGTCACATTACCTTTTATGTCCAATTTCATATTCAACAGCTTTTTATATAGCGACACCTTATGAATCGGACCCGTTGGTACATGGACTTCACGCAATTTGTCCCACGCTTCTTTTGAGAAGTTTATATTATTCACGTAACTCAGTTGCGAAACATTAACATTTAACACGATTAACGCCTTTTGGTCTATTGAAATCGTTTTTGGATTCTCTTGGTTAACTTCCAATTCTCCACTCACTACACTCCATAGTTCCTGATGTACCAGAACACTTTTCATTTGAATACACCAAACATCATAGTTTTGCTCACTTAACTTTTCTATTTGAAATTGACTCATTTTGTTTTATATGTATGTCTGGGCCCATAACCAATGTTAGCAAATTGAATCGGTACGCAAGGTAGAAAATAGTTCAAATCAAATAAAAATTAGAACACACGACAAACGATGTGTACACGACGAACGTTTATTTAAGAAGGAGGGAAAACTAATAACTACCAAATACATTATTTGTTCATTCAGTGGTTCGATACATTAATCATATTCATATAATAATTGAACTTGCAAACTTTAACAGTTACTAATAACTTCATAAATCCGGTCCTTCATAGAATGATACAAGGAATGTATGTAGTTCAAGGAAATCTCGCTCCAAGCACGTTTAACAGCTGCAGTTAATGTTTCCTTGTCTTCGTATTCCTTTCCTCCTTCGTATACCTTCCGTGTTAGCCAGCCCAAACATTTTCAATTACGTTAAGATCTGGAGAATATGGTGGCCAGGTCATGGTATTAACGTTTTGACTCGAAATAAAAGACTTTACTACTCGAGAGTTATGAATAGGAGCATTGTCTTGTTGAAAAATTCAAGGAATTGGTCCAAAAAGATCTTTTAGTTTTGGAAATACGGACTCCAACAATGTTTTGAAGCGATCGCCATTTATCTTTTGATCAATAAAAATCAAGTCAATTGTTCCATAAAACGTGATAGCACCCCACACCATTATTCCCCCTTCTCGGCTGTGGTGGCGACTTAAATATAGCTCATCTTTCCGCAAATCGTGATAATAATATTGAAATCTATCAGGGCCATCTAAATTAAAACGTTTTTCATCAGTAAAGACAACTGAACGCCAATTATTTAGTCGAGTGTTAGATTGGACAGTCCACGTCAGTGTTCTGCATTTCTGATCGTACGCTGAACAGTTGAAAGGCTTGCTTTTACTCCGGCCAATTCCTTGATCTTAGCAGCAGACTTAGTCGAATTCGAAGCAATTCTAACAATTCTTCGTTCTGCTTGTTTTGATAGCGCTTTTTTTTCCCTTTGAAGTTATTTCCATATGCCTCTGGATCCTTCAAATATCTGTCAACAGTTCTAGAGCTGCGATTTATTTGTTTGGCAATGTTCCGATCGGACAGTCCTTGCGAGTGAAGGACGTCTACTTTTTGACGTTCAAATAAGTCCATAACAGCAGCTTTTCCCATTTTTTTCTTCAAATGTAGCTTGAAAACACTTTATTTGTTTATTTTGATATTCTTCAATACAAAAGTTTACACTTCTCCACGCAATACGAAGAAATTTAAACTGCGTCTAATTCAATCAACCTGCTGTGAGCATTTTTTTTTCGAACAAGATTCGAACTTTGATAAGAAAACCATTTTGGACAATTAGAACAAGCATGATAATAAATAATTGATGTTGTTTAAAAAAAACGATGGTGCGTCTAACCTAAGACCAGCAGTGTATTATTCAATATATATTATCCGAAACTTATCCAGTTGTAATCACTATGGATAGTTTGCATTCGGATAAATGATAGATGTGTGGAATAGTCTTAGTCAGACAGATTATGTATTATTCAATATACTCGTGTATTATTCGAATCTTATCCAGTTGCAATCATTCGGATAAATGCTAAATGTGTGGAATAGCTTGGTCATATACAATGTGTATAAGTCGGACCTTATTCAACTGTGAATACTATACAATTTCCTAATTTCTGGCATTTTCAGAATTACTTCATTTTTATTTAATTTTTATCCTCATCTCGGCCATAAATTTGAATTGCACAGTAAAAACAAATGAGTAAACCTATACTCGTATGTACACATACAGGTAGCACGCATACTTAGACAGAGTTCTGTGTGCAGTTGCAAAATGTTGCAATGTGCATTTATATGTTTTGCGCCACATCGACATTTATGGGGTCTCAGTCAGTCTGTTCATTTATTTAAACAAACGAACGTTTGGTCATGTTTATGATGTTGTTGTTGTTGTTGTTGCTGTTATTCGTCTGTGTTGCAATTTTGAAGTGTAAACAGTTTGCAACAGGCTGCCCTGCTGTTTGTAGTTGGCCTTGGTGAGATCCCCAGACGAGCCAGCCGAAGAGCCCAAGCAGACCCCTGCGATATGGGCCGATATACATCATATTACACTCAGCAGGTGCCTCTCTCTCTCTTCGACTTTCTTCTACTCTCTCAGTGTCGTCTCTTTCTCTCTTCAACAAATTAGCTGTATGCTCTGTTTCGTATATTTGCCATTTTTCATTTACTGGCTCATCATTATAGTTTTCGGGACTATTAGTTTTGCAGGTGTGGCGACATATAGGGCCTCAAACAATTAAATGCCGTGTCTGTAATTAGCTGTAATTTGAGTGCAGTAATTGCCACTAAAGTCGACATAAACATTTCATTGACCAAAACGAATGCACTTAATATATTTTCATTTGATTAGCAAGTGTCGAGAATACCAGTGGCCAATAATTAAGTCTCTTTGGTATTAATAATTTAATTATAAACATATGACATTGAATTGAAGAATATAAATGCTTTTAGGGCGACATGCTTTGTCGATTAGGCAAGCTGAAAGTTCAACATGCATCGTTAAATGCTTGTTGTATTTGTAACGATAATTGTTACTTGACTTCTTCATACGCCATGTCGACCACAAACAATATTAACAAACACCAGCAGTATAGTAGAGGATGGAACAGGAGCAAAACACAACAATTGCGATGATTCATGTGCTTTGGCCCTTCCGAGGCAAAGAATTATTCTTTACACACGCTGTCGCTGCATTTGCTTTGCACACAATCGAATTGAAACTTTTTGCCAAGCCAAGCAGAACAAGTAATAAAGCTACAGTCGAGTTTGCTCGACTGTGAGATACCCGCCACCCAATTTTATTATCTAAATATTTTTTTCAAAATATACTGAAAAAATACTAAAAAAATATACTAAAAATTACCAAAATAATATATCAACATTTTCTTTGTTCGAAATTCGTAGAGATCATTAAGATGGTGATTTGTATTGTGCGTACCAAAATTGAACGTTCTAGGTTTAACACGACGCTTGCAATTCGGTTTTATTCGATTTACAGGAGCGGGAGGGGGCGTGGCCAAAATGAAAAACAAACTTGATCTGCGTGCAACAATAAGACATACTGTCTAGGTGTTCATACGGACAGACGGACATGGCTATATCGTCTCAGCTGTTGACGCTGATCAAGAATATATATACTTTATGGGGTCGGAGATGGCACAAAGCCATAATACCCTTCTACCCTTTGGGTAGCCGGGTATAAAAACTACGTAAAGAAAATGTGTAAAAAAAAAAGAAAAGAAAATGTGTAATGTAACTTACATAACAAGCACAACAACGGCAGAGGCAAAGGCAAAGCCAAACTGAAGCGAACTCGCTTCAATGCTGAATTGCTGCTGCCTTTGTGTGGCAAGCTGGCCACCGCTTCATTTCTTCACTTCTCACATGCAACATTTTCTGGCAATCGCTTTTCTTCCTCGCCACGCTATATTAGTTTTCTTGTTTTTTTTTTTTTGCCGCAACGATGCGGAGACGGCAAGAAGAAGAAGCAGCAGCAGCATACAGTTGAGGCCCGCAAAAATAATTGTGCCTGGGCCAATGCACGTGATTTTTAATTTTTTTCTTTTCTTTCTAGCCAGTTAGCGCTAAGCTTACCATGCGCTTGTATGTAATTATTATGAAATACAAAATGTAGACAGAAATTGTTGCTGCTGCTGCTGCTGCAGGTGCAGTTTTGTTTCTTATGTACCACGGTTCAATGACCCCTCCCCAGCGCATTGTTTGTTGTTGTTGTGGCAAGTGCACCATACAGGTTTTTCTTTTGTGCTGCCAAAAAAAAAAAACAAAATAAAGAAAGGAAAACAAAAACTAAATTGAACACAAAACAAAAGCCTTGCGTTTTGGCATTTTCAGCGTCGCAGCGTCTGCCATAAAAGTTGGCCAAGTTGACGACAGGAGAGCAAGTGCGGGTCGGAGGCATGGGCAGGTGGCTCTGTAAATCAGGTCAAGCCTGACGGTTGGCTGCTTCGTCTGGGTTCGAATTGGAATTGAGGTCTAGAGCTCCGTTTTAATTGTCTTGACTGAGTTTGAACACAAATTTTGGGGCTGTCTCTGTCCTTGCCAAGTTGACAAGTTGATTTCCTTGGCGCCTCTCTTGTGCGTGTCCTCTGATTGCCCTTTTGCCTCTTCCCACCAGCCATGTGGGCTAAATTGATTCAGTAACTTGTCTTCCAGTATCTGTATCACGCGCACTTAAGTGTGTATGTGTGTTTGTGTTGTGTATGCGTGTGCGTGAGTTCATTCATTGATTTACCCAACCTCACCATGCGCTCTCCACACTCTCCACAATTCGTCTCCATCTCGCCCTATTTTCCCTCTCTCCATCTCCTCAGCTTTCTCTCTCTGCATATTTCTATTTGCTCTGTTGCTGACGTAAAGTGTCTTTTCCAGCCGTCGCACCCCCGCCCTTCCCCCCTCTGCTCGCTTAGAGCGCGACACTCTCAATATGCTTTCTGTTGGCCCACATTGAGTAACCCATTATTATTATTATTATTTGAAAAAGGGAGTCTCCCAACAGAGAAGGTGCGAGGCACTGCGACCATGGAGGTCTTTTTGTGCCTATAGGCTCTCCCTAGAACGCACAATATGCTCGGGACCTGCGGTATCCACGTGCAGATGTTTCCTCTAGTCCACACCAAGGCTGGACAGTCGCACAGAATGTGTTTGGTTGTCTCGTCGTCCTCTTTGCAAAGTCTGCACTCAGCATCAGAAGACAGACGCATTTTAGTGAGGTGATAGTTCACAGTATGATGGCCACTAAGAAAGCCAACGAGGAGGTGAAGATCCCTCCTGGAAAGTAAGCTGGTTTTCCGGTCGACCACGGGATTGATAAGCTCCTTGGCTTGCCGCATCCCTGGTTGGACCGACCAGTAGCGATCAGTCAACCTAAAAGCCCAGGTTTTAACAATAGCTGAGATGGTTGACCAACCCATACCACAGAAGGGCTCAGGGCCGGAAAAAGTAGCTGACGAACCGGCCCTAGCAAGTTCGTCCGCCAGCTCATTGCCCTGGATACCAGAGTGTCCAGGTACCCATAGAAGGGTGGCGTTGTTAGTAAGAGACAGTCTCTGGAGGCAGTTCCAGCAATCGGCCACCAGTCGATAGCTTACTCTTTTTGGAGGAGAGGGCTAAGATGGCGGCTTGACTGTCAGAGAAGATATAGATGTTCGCTCCTCTAATCCCCTTCTCTAGGATCAGACGGCAGCAGAACTCGATGGCATGAACCTCAGATTGGAAGACTGTGGGCCATTTGCCCATAGCAATTGAGGTTTTGGAGTTGGGTCCAAAGATCCCAGCTCCCACCCCCTGATCAGTTTTTGACCCGTCGGTATACCAGTGAATACCGTAGGGGTCGCTGATGGGGTTGCCAGTGTCCCAGTCCTTCCGGTCCGGGATGAGGGTTCTGAATTTAGCAGATATCTATGCCAGGAATATCTTTGATCAGGCTAGCATGTCCTGATTCGGTAGCTAGAAGCCCTGATTGGAGCTTGATTCTAAGAAGGCTCAAAGCAGCGACTTCTTTAATTTGGATGTGCAGCGGAGTCAGATTCAGTATCGATTCCATTGCTGCGGTGGGACAGGTACGAAGTGCACCTGTCAGTGAGAGGTACAGCAGCCTGTGCAATTTATTGCATTTGCTGATGGCAGTGACCTGCGTAACCTTTGGCCACCACACAATAGCAGCATAGGTGACGATCGGTCTGACCATCATGGCAAAAAGCCACCGGATGGTGCAGGATTTAAGACCCCAGATTCTACCAAAGAATCTCCTGCAGGCCCACATGGCATGGGTCGCCTTTGTGAGGGTGTTGCTGAGGTGGGAGTTCCAATTTAGTCTTTTATCGAGGGTCACCCCTAGATATTTGACTTCGTTGGATAGCCCCACAGGGGAGCCGCTGATATAAAGTTGACCAATGTCAACGGAATAGCGCCTAGTGAAGGGAACTATAATAGCTTTTTGTGGATTGATGGTGCATCTGCGCACCATCTACTTACCGTGTTCAGAGCTGATTGCGTCAACCTCTGTCACGGTTCTGGTATAGTTCCCGGTCACTATTAGAGCCAGGTCGTCAGCATAGCCGATAGCTTCAACGCCCTGCTCGGAGAGTAAGACTAGTAGTTCGTCAACTACTAAGGACCAGAGTAGGGGGGATATAACCCCTCCCTGGGGACAGCCTTTGACTGCATTAATGCATGCAGTCGTGGATTCCAGGATGAAAGTGATAATCCGGTGTTTGAGCATAGCTTCAATCCACCGGATCAAAGGGCGGGCAGTTCCTCTACGTTCTGGAGCAGTGGAGATTGACCCGTAGCCGGTATTATCAAAAGCACCTTCTATATCCAGAAAAGAGCACAAAGCAATGTTCTTGGATACAAAGGCTCTTTCAATTTTTCCCACTAACCTGTGGAGAGCGACCTCCGTCGATCTGCCGGCTATGTACGCAAACTGCGTGGGATGCAGAGGTGTCGAATGTGCATATCTATAAGTCTTTCCGCCGTTTTAAGCATAAAGGAAGTAAGACTGATCGGCCGATAGGACTTAGGCTGGTCAAGCGGACGATTCCCTTGCTTGGGGATGAATACTACATTAACTCTCCTCCAAGAGATAGGTATGTATCCTCAAGTAAAACTAGCTCTAAGAACGCCGACCAGTGGATCAAGAATATGAGCCATGCTGTTTTGAATAAGGGCTGGGAAGATTTTGTCACCCCCTGGGGCTTTGAAAGGAGCAAAGAATCTACAGCCCATTTGACCTTTTCGGGGTCGAAGATGGATCTAGATAGGCTGAATCCGCATGAGTCCGGTGACAAAGTGGCGTCATCGCGACCGGAGAGATCTGGATTCGCCACAGAACCCGGAAAGTGGACTTGCAGTAGAAGCTCAAGTGTCTCCCTGCGATCTTGAGTGAAAGAGCCATCTGCTCTTTTAAGAAGCCCTATTCCATTAGACGACCCTTTAGCCAATGCTTTATGAAGAATCGCTGCCATGTATCGCGTTTAGCTCGTCTAATGCTTTTGTTGTAGTTGGTAAGAGCGTCCCTATAGACGTCCCAACTAGCACGGTTAGATTTAGCCTTATTAAAAAGGCTTCTAACCCTCCTTCTAAGGACAGCCAGTTCCTCATTCCACCACGGAATTTTCCGATTGACCCTTAGGGTCTTCTGGACTGAGCTGTCCTCGAAGGAAGAGACAAGCACATCTTGGAGCAGATTGGCAGCCAGTTCTATCTCACTGATAGAGCTAGGGTTGCTGACCAATAGGTCTGCTTTGAAAGCTACAGAGGCTTTTAAGAGCTCCCAATTTGTCTTTTTGGGACAGAAGGAGTTTTGGCGAATTTCGACTTGGCCAGGGAGGTCAAACCTGATGTGCTGATGGTCTGACAAAGTGGCTTCGTCTGTGACCCGCCAATTAACAAGCGAACTTGCTATCGACGTGCTGATTAGAGTGAGATCTAAAACCTCTTCCCTAATAGCATTGATAAAAGTGGGTTTGCACCCTATGTTAGCTACATCTAATTGACAACACAATAAGTAGTCTAAGAGGGACTCACCACGTTTATTGATGTCGCTGCTCCCCCAGATCGTGTGATGTGCATTGGCATCACAGCCAATCACGATCGGCTTATTGTTGCGGCGACAGAATTCCACCAGCCGCTGGACCTCTGCTGGGGGTACATCATCCACATCGCCCGGGAAGTAAGCGGAGGCGATCACAACTTCCCGGACACCGTCTACAGTGGCTACCTCAATAGCCGTTGCTACCAGGTCTCTGTGGATGAAGTTAGTTAGTGGGAAATGTCTGACACTGTTATCCATAAGTATAGCAGTGCGCGGGCCACCTCCCATACGGTCATATAACAACTTACATGATCCACATGAAAGTCCACGTATTTGGCCACCGATCAACCATGGTTCTTGGACGAGAGCCAGGTTGATTTGATCTTCACAGACGACTCTGCACAGTGTGGCCTACACTCCTCTAGCGTGGTGCAGGTTCGCCTGGAGCACTTTAAGCTTGCTCATCTTCCCTCCTGATGGCGGTTGAGACAAGGCCACTTGCCTTGCCCCCCCCGAGAGTCGTTTCCGCGAATGCCCTTCGGCGGTCGGGACGAGCCACTCGGGGGAGGTCGACTTGCGACCCCGCTCACGGGAGGTGCTCTTGCGGGTGGGTTGCGGCCTGAGGTGCTGGCAGTGGGCCTGGTCGAGGCACCTCTGACGGTTGACGGACGGTGACCACTTGTCACCCGTCTAGTTGGGCCCTTCGGGGCTGTGACCACAATGGCCGGTGGGGTGGGGGAAGGAACCTTGGGTGCCAATACGGTCGCAGCGCTCGTGGAGGGCACAGGGTCAGCCAATGCTGAAATCCCTGAGGGAACCACTGGCGCCGTTGCCGGAGCGGCACTGGCGGGAGAGGGAGCGGGGGAGGATGTGGATGGAGCAGGGGTGGCGGAGGAGGCTTTGGGAGCTGAATTCTTTAGGATCAGTTTGACCCTGCCAAAGCAGAATTTCACGTTCCCTTGGCACTCCGTCTGTACGACTCCTCGTCAACCAACATTGCGAGGTGAGTCGTTGTGCCGTTAAGGCTGTGCTGCACCACCCGCCACAGCTTCGTGGAGAAGCTGCTGGCGTTCTGGAGCCCAATAAATTCCAGGATGGTTGCAGGAGTGTACTCAGCACTACTGGGAAAGTAACCTCTGATGAGGTGAGCCTTGGGGAACTCCGTTTCCTCCAGCAATTTGACGTCAAGGGCGCTGATGGACCTGATGTGTCCAACAGCTCCCCTGACCCAATTGGCAGTGCTGTTATCCTCGCACACCAAAAGCAGCCACTCATTTCGGGGTATACAGCCCTCGAAACCTGGACTAACCGTTGGTGAAGAGTGCAACAGCACCGCCTTTAGAATACTGGATTTCAACGTAGCCAACTGCTCCGCTGAGAGGGGTTTGGTAGGATCAGCCGAAGTGAAGCCCAATTTCACGCTGCTAACCACTTGGCTGAAGAGTGGTTTCGTCTTTTTGGCTCTTCAATTTAATAAAGGCGTCCTTAGATTCCAGCCGCAGCAACTGGATCTGAGAGCCTGCTTCCGTAAGGCCTGACCTCTGAGAGGCCACGGAAGCGTCGTCAGCAAAGCTGATTCGGTCGCAGTTAGCTTCCTCGTCCGAGGACAATACCTCGACGGGTTGCTGACGGACTGAACCGCTACTGGACGGAAGTTCAGCACTAGCGAACCCTGTGTCCAAGGGAGTTCGTGGCCTATCCGGGTCCCCTAGAATACTAGAGTCGAGACCCGTAGTATTGGGGGTGGATGCCAGCAGCCCACTGGCTGCAGTGCTGGTATAGGGGTCGGCCGTGAAGGCATCGCCCGGAGATGATACTTTTAAGGCCGTATCAGACTTTTCTATTTTTAAAAATTGATGCATTAGTTATGATCCCACGAGTAGGCGGGAAGGGAAGGTCATCCACGGCATAGCCCGCATACCGTGGAAAGTCTAAATGAAACTGGAGGACGACAGGTATCCAGAGTCCGCATACTAGAGACCGGGCTACCCCCGGTCATGCATCCATCAGCGTATGCTGTTCCACCTTGGATTGGGGTGATTTATAGATTCACGATCTTCGCCCGACTACAATTAGTCAGCACCTCTAGCAGAGACATGACCGTGCTAGGGGTCTGCTTCCAGCCGCCCTCGCGTGGAGAGTATAGTCGCACTTCCGACAGTAGGAGCAAGGACGGCACGTGCCCCAGCCAATACTGGGATTACATGTTGGTCCTCTTGCTTCCTCTGACGGCTGAAGGCCTTAAGTAACCCATTGAGACCCTATATATACATATATACTTACGTATTTATTAATAGCGTAGATAACAATGAATGCAAATAACGCTATAATAATTACCGAGTCCAATGAACTGCTCGTTTTCACTAAAGCAGACACTGAAGATAGAAAAAATAAAGACAAGAGCGAATAGTCGGTTATACTTTATTATTCAATGATCAGCTTAAGACTAACAATTTGGATTTTCGGTTTGTGGCTTATCGCCTAAGAACAGAGGGTTCACATGATCTTGTGTATGTGTCCACTTATGCTGAGTGGGCTGTTTGGTTAAGGAAACATGAGCTGTTGTCTGGCTTGTGCATGTCGCTGTGCACTTGAGTTGGTTATTTTATTGTTTGTTTGTTTTTTAAAAGGAATTTGGAATATGAGATATTGTACAATAAGGCGACTTTGTAATGTCAGCGTTTATACAATGTATTGTATTAGTATATTGTGAGATATGAATTATGTCACTACCCTCCCCTTAAAAGGAAGCTTATGCTTCTATTGGGGTTGACGCATATAATCTTGGTAATGCAGTTGGGTTTGTATCTTGTGTTTCTATAATTGTTTTTCTTGTTTTTAGTTTTAAGTAGATACAAACTATACAAAATGTAAGGCTAATGAGTGATACAATAATAGAGACTGTAATATTATTATTTGATATTAGTTTTACAATGTCCTTATGTTCTATTGGTTTTATTTTTATTAGTTCAATGGGTGTGTACAATGGGGTTAGATTTATTTCTGCATTTAGCTGGTTTTCGTTTAATGTTATTTTTCCTATTTTGATTTTACATTGTTTTATTGTTATTATTTTATTGCCGTTAATTGTTATATTTTTATTTATATCTTGGCAATCTTGTTCTATAATAGTATTCTTTATGTTCCAAGTAAGGATACTGTTTGGTTCAACGTATTTAATTATCTGGTTAACTGTTGTAGGGACAAAATTGCAAATTGGTTTAGTTCTTTTTATAATGTTCTTAATACATTCGTTACTTATTTCTTTACAATTTTGATTATAAATTTTGTCATGTTCTTCAAAATAAGTATCTTTTTCGTTGTGATCGAGTTGGTACCCGTTATTATCTGGGTAAGGTATTATGTTAATTGTATGGACAGTTTTTTGCTTAATAGGGATATGTGCTATGATAAGTATTTGGTTAGTACTAACCCAGGTTGATGTTTTAATTTGTAAGATGTTACTGCTGTCAACGTTCTCTAGTCTGTCATGATTAAGTAATTTGGGATTAAATAGTCCTAGTCGCGAAAGTTGCATTCCCATTGCAATGTCTTCTATATACTCGGTAAATTGGATAAGTTCGTATATTAACTGTTCTCTGTTACTATGTTCGTCTAAAAATTCTTTAGTTCTTTGTATGTTACTGTTAATGAGTTGGATTATATCATTTATTTCGTGTAGATTTATTGAATTTGTTGCTACTGATTCTAATTGTTTTTCAATCTTTGTTCGGTCATTGTTATCTAGTGTTCCAAATAAGTATTTAAACGCTGATCCTACTATGTTGATTAGTCCTCGTTTCTGTCTATTTGTCTGGTGTAAGGTTATTCCGCTAAGTTCTCTTCGCATTTTATTGTACAAAAGGTTAATTTGGGGAATATTAGTGTAGTTAGTTATTTTATTGTTAAAATAGTGGGTTAGGTTATCTATATTGGAAAGGTTTACGCGAAGACAATGATGTTCGTATTCTGAAGGGATTTGAATCGATTTATCAGAAAATAGGAGGTATCCATGGTTAGTGTCAATGTTGTTGATTTGAAGTTGTTGAGTTTGGCATATTTTTATAGACGTGAGGAGGAGTATTATGATGAACCAGGGGCCTGTGGAATGGGGAGTTTATTAATTTTTTTCTGTTTTTTAAATTGAGTTTTGTAGTAATGTGTCTCTCTATTCCTATTGGTGATTTTATAATGGTCTTCGTCAGTTTGTTCGACGTTCTTTGTTAATTTAAAAGGGTTTTCTAATTTCCCTTTTTGCAACGGTCCTTTTCTATATCTAGTGTCGACGTTGTATTCTGTTCGGTCTTTGTTAATTTCGTTAATTTTTATTTCTTTGTTGTGTTGTGTGTCTAGAATTGGTTGTCCAGCATAAATAAATATGTGAGCAGGAGTTTGTCCAGTAGTGTCATGTTTGGTTTTGTGGTTGTAAATGTAAAGAATCGTTTCTATTTTACTGAGTTTAGCTTCGTTGTCATCGGAATTGTTTATGATACGGATTTTTTCGTTTATTGTTTTATGGAGCCTTTCTATATCTGCAACACCTGTTTTTGTGGTGTTGAGTTGTAATTCTACATTTTCACTTTCGAGCCAACGTTTGAGGGCTAAACTAGAAAATGCGCCGTCTCTGTCTGCCTTTAGAATTTCGGGTTTCCCCAACTGATTGAATATGCGCATTAGAGCATTTTTGCATTCTATCCAATCTTTTGTTTGAATCTGCTCAAGGGTGGCGAATTTTGAATAAATGTCAATACAACTCAAATAGTGATTCCTTTCAGAGGAATAGATATCTATTACAAATTTATCGCGGCAATGTCCGGGTTTAGGGTGACTTTCATTGGCATTTTTGTATTTCGGTGTTCGGTTTTTGCTAAGTTACAAACTTGGCATTCGTTAATTATATTCTGGATAAGGAGTTGGCTATTTGGGAAGTAGTATGTTTCGCCGAAAAGCTTTACAGTTTTCTGTATTCCGGGGTGTAGAAGTTTTTCATGTGTTTTTAGAACTAGTTCTTTGAAACTTGCGTATGTAGGAATGTTTTTTAGTAAGATGAGGCTTCGAATAATCTTTGTATAACTTGGATTCATTGTTTCTTTATATGCCTTTTGAATTACTTCAAAATCTGCATCACTTTCGATGTACAGAGCGCTTTTCTTTGAACAGAAGTAGTCGAGTAGGTATCGTTTGGCTATTTCGGGGGTCATTTCTTCATATGAAAGGTGTATAATTTGTTTTTTGAAGTAAGTTTCTATTTCTGTACTATTGGGACCTTTGGTAAAGATGATTTGTCTGCTATGTTGATTGATAGCTTTCTCTGATAGTCCGATCAAATTGCTACTATCTTCTTCAGCACTATGTTGTGTAGATTCGCCAAAAAATGTTTCTTCTATTTTTACTCTAGAAAGTGCGTCTGCTACGTAATTTTCCTTTCCTTTTATATATTTTATGTCGAAGTCATATTCTGAAAGTCTAATTTTCCATCTTGTTAGTTTTGAATTAGGTTCTTTTAATTTGTGTAGCCAGCACAAGGGTTGATGGTCAGAAGCTACTTCGAAATGTCGTCCTAATAGATAGTGTCTGAAGGTTTTGGTGGCCCAAACTATTGCTAATAATTCTTTTTCTATGGCACTATAATTGATTTCATGTTCATTTAGTGTTCTGCTGATGTAACTAATAGGGTGTCCGTCTTGTGATAAAACAGCTCCTAAAGCTACATTGCTGGCATCTGTTGTTAATATGAATTTCCTCTCGAAATTTGGTATTTTTAGGATCGGATCCTCAGAGATTAATAATTTTAACTTTTGGAATGCTTCTAAGTATTCCAAACTGTTTATGTCTATTGTTGCTCCTTTCTTTAGGCATTTGGTCAGGGGTTTGGTAATGTCTGAAAAGTTAGGTATAAATTTCCTATAATATCCTGTAAGTCCTAAAAAGGCTTTAATTTCTTTAGTTTTTTTTGGTAGCGGATATTTAATTATAGCTTTGATTTTATCTGGGTTTGGTTTAATCCCGTCTTTAGTAATAACATGTCCTAAGAAAGTTGTCTCTTGTTTTAGGAACTCGCATTTATCTAGTTGTAGTTTTAAGTTTGCCTGTGATAATTTTTCGAAAACAGCTTGTAAGGCTTGAAGATGTTCTTCTAAGGATGTGGAGAAAACTATGATGTCATCTAGGTATACTAGACAACATTTATTTAAAAGTGGACGGAGTAAATTGTTCATGCATCTTTGAAATGTAGCGGGGGCGTTTTTAAGCCCAAATGGCATTCGTGTATACTCGTAGTGTCCATATTTTGTAGAGAAGGCAGTTTTGGCTATTGACTCTGAGTCCATTTCTATTTGATGAAAGCCTTTTGCAAGATCTATTGTTGTGAAATAATTTGACCTCCCTAGTTTCCCTAATATTTCGTCTATGTTTGGTATGGGGTATCTGTCGTTTATTGTTATATCGTTCAATTTCCTATAATCTATTACGATGCGAAGTTTCTGCTGTCCGGAAGCATCTAGTTTTTTTGGTACGACCCAAATGGGGCTACAGTATGGTGAATTACTTTCTCGGATAATGCCCTGTTCTAACATGTCCTGGATCTGTTTTTCTACTTCCTCTTCATATATCTGTTGGAAACTATAAACTTTAGAGTGGACGGGGATATTGTGTGTGGTATTAATAATATGTTTTTCTTGGTTTGTGAACGTGAGCGTGTCACCTTCGCGAAATTGGATGTCTTGGTATTTTGTCAGTAGATTAGTTAGTTTCAGTTTTTCTTCTACGTTAAGGTGTTCTAATCGGAACAAGTTCTCCTGAAGTGTGGAGGTCTCTAAATAAGTGGGGTTTTGTGGAAATGAAGGGTCCATTTGAATATGGTTCTGTTCTGTAATGCTGTTACCGTCTTTTATCTTGTATATTTTGTTAAATAGGGTGGCAGTTTTCTTTTTATAGTCGATTATTGCTTTGGCTTCGGACAACAATTTTCGTCCAATCAGCATGTCATAATGATCTGAGAACTGGTGGATCAAGAACTCTTGGGCAATAGGGAAGTAATTGTTAGGTGGTATATTCGTAAGTTCATTAATTATTAACGGTCCATTACTGGTGTGAATTAGGTAATTGGTTTCTTGTGTTGGTGTTTGAAAAATATTTCGTGTGAGCATATTTATCGTCGATCCTGTATCAATTAGACATTTCAATTCGGTATTATTATGTTTGATCGTTATATATTGGCTTGATCCGGGGCTACTAGCTGAAAATTTTCTGCTTGTTCGGGGTTATCTGGTTCGTTGTCATTTGTTGTTGGTGTTTCTTCTTTTGTTGTTTCGGAACTATCGTGGTCCTGTTCTGGGGGACACTGAATTAATTCTGGGATATAGTTCGGTTGATAGGGATAAGGTTGAGGTTGAAAATATTCTGGATAGTAAGGATAATAGTAATTATAAGGATATTCGGGTTGATTAGACATTATTTCTTGATATCTTAGCTCTTCTATGCTCATTTTAGACTGTCCGCTGTCTGACGGTCTCTGTCTTTTCGTTGGGTTGTTATTCTGTATATTTCCGGTTTGTGGATATGTTATAGGCATGGGAGTGTGGCTAGGTCTAAAGCGATTTTGGTCGAAAATATTCTGTCGGTTAAAAGTTGTGTTTGGTCTGGGTGCTTGTGTCAGGGGTATGTTAGGTTGTGGGTAGATAGGTCTGATTTGATATGGAGGAATCGGACCTGTGTTAAACCTGGGTACATGAGAATATGCTTGGTGATAGGGTTGATAGACGTTGTTATAGAATGGTTGGAAGGGTGTAGGGAGTCTGGTTTGATTGTTCATTTGCCTGTTTTGGGGAGTGTTTGTTACTTTATTTGAAGTTGGTTTTGTATTATCTTTATTTGGGATTGGTGCCTCATAAAGACCTTTTTCTTGTAATATGTTTATTAACGATCTCAGATTTGGAATTTTACAGTTAATTATTCTGAGGCAAATGTGGCTTGGAAGTTTTTGAATTAGATCTTCGATGCTAGTTTGTATTAATCTAGTGTAATGAGTTGTTTCATCGGGATTATTTTCTAGTTCTAACTTACTTATAAGCATCTGTCGTTTTCCTTCGGCTTCTTCAAGGAACTGACGGATGTTACCTCGATATTGTGTGTTCCTGAATTCTTCCAGAAGTTGGTGGTTCGGTGTTTGGGGCTTGTAGTTAAGTATAAGTTGATTCCTGAGTTCTTTCCAGCTGCTGAGGTTGGTCACTCCGAGGGTGCGGATAACGTCGCCACTGATGTTCCGTTCGATGTGTCCAAAGATTATTAATTTTTGCCTTTCGTCTGTAGTTTGGTAAAGAGCCAAGATGAAGTCGATGCGACTGACGAAAGTGTACAGGGTGTTAGGATCTCCTTTGAAGAACTCGATTGCGTGTATTTGTCTTTCGACTTGAATCATATTCGATTCAGACAGTTCTATTTGTATTGGTGCTGCTACTGCCATTGTGGTTTGTGTTTTCACTATTGGTTTGTGTCTTTATTTTGGTTCAAGATTTGGATAAGGTTTGTGTTTTCACTATTGGTTGGTGTCTTTATTTTGGTTCAAGATTTGGATAAGGTTTGTGTTTTCACTATTGGTTTGTGTCTTTATTTTGGTTCAAGACTTGGATAAGGTTTGTGTTTTCGCTATTGGTTTGTGTCTTTATTTTTGGTTCAAGATTTGGATAAGGTTTGTGTTTTCACTATTGGTTTGTGTCTTTATTTTTGGTTCAAAATTTGGATAAGGTTTGTGTTTTCACTATTGGTTTGCGATTTATTATTATAATGTTTCACTTAGTTTCTGGTTAAGTTTATTTAATTTTCACTTAGGTTAACTGTTGTTATTGTAGTTCACTTAATTTTTAGTTACAGTTTATTTAGTTTTCACTTAGTTTAGTTGTTATCATGTGTTGCACACTTTGCTATTTCGCTTTGGTTTGGGTAACCTTATTTTTTTTTTTTGGATTTATTACCCAGCGAATTCAAAGGCGTCTTCTTAAAATTTTTACACAATTTTAAGTTGTTCACTTTCACTATCACTCTGTGGTTTCGGAAATTGTACCGTTTTACCGACGCGGGATATTGAAGTTGTAGTTCTTTAGCGGATGATACATAGAGAATTGAATATGTTTAATATCGCATCAACTAGTGTCATCCTACCGGCTGCGCCACTTACGTATTTATTAATAGCGTAGATAACAATGAATGCAAATAACGCTATAATAATTACCGAGTCCAATGAACTGCTCGTTTTCACTAAAGCAGACACTGAAGATAGAAAAAATAAAGACAAGAGCGAATAGTCGGTTATACTTTATTATTCAATGATCAGCTTAAGACTAACAATTTGGATTTTCGGTTTGTGGCTTATCGCCTAAGAACAGAGGGTTCACATGATCTTGTGTATGTGTCCACTTATGCTGAGTGGGCTGTTTGGTTAAGGAAACATGAGCTGTTGTCTGGCTTGTGCATGTCGCTGTGCACTTGAGTTGGTTATTTTATTGTTTGTTTGTTTTTTAAAAGGAATTTGGAATATGAGATATTGTACAATAAGGCGACTTTGTAATGTCAGCGTTTATACAATGTATTGTATTAGTATATTGTGAGATATGAATTATGTCACTATATATATACATATTTGTATGCCGAAGTATGTATGGGTGTACTTAAAGGGCTTACTAAAGCATATGATGGCATAATTTCTATTCCTTTTTGCCTTTTGCTCTTTCTTGTCGTTGCTGCTAGGCATTTACGTGTTTTATAATGTTCCTGGGATGGGCGGGGATGCGATGGCGTGGGTGGGCTGGCCAAGTCAGTGCACAGTCACCCTAAAGAAGGTTGTGAAAAGTGACAGCTGCCAGGTACTTGGCCAAGTTTAGCTCGACAGCAACACAATGTGAGTACACTACACTGGGCTCTAGGCATCGTCGCTAAACATTCCGGCTTATGCCTAACAACTTATGCAAATTTAGCTAAAGTGTGTCTAAAAGTTATAAAATGTATAGATGATGGTACCAAGAGAAGCAACGACCAAACTAGGAGTTCCAATGACCGTTTTTCAATCTTAGCAGAGGCGCAGAACAATCAAGTAGAGCTGGGGCAGAAGACCCAAAAGAAACCAAAGCCCCCATCTATTTATATAGTGGACGATAAGTTCCGCCTATTAAAAGGAACATCCTCGAAACCAAAGTTCAAACGAAGTCCGAAGAACATTTCCGAGCTGTGTTTAAGTACCTGGAGGAAACAAAAAAGAACTTCTAACTAAAAAGCAGCAAGGGACTGCAAGTTGTACTAAAAGGAATCAAACCCGACGTCGCCCCCTCTGACACTCAAGAACCCCTTGAAGCCAAGGGCTTCTGTGCCAAAAAATGCTAGCAACATTATAAACAGAAATAAAAAGCCGCAAAAAAAAACCAAGTGCACCCGATCTACAAGCTGCAATTCTTACTGCATCGATGGATCACTTCCACGCAAACGCAACGGCCCTTTATAATGCACAAACACACAAAGTCATACACAAGACGCAGTCTGCGTAGTCTGCGGAGACTTCCACAACTCCAACAATCGACATGACATCACTGCACGGGTGTTCAAACAAAAGATTAGAGTACTTATGGATTAAGCAGAAGGTTTTTGGCGAACTCCGTTGTTGGATGTACTCAGTTGAATGGCAGAAGCGTGGTTTACCACATGCACACATTATACTGTGAAAAGATCCATTCAAATCATATTGATTCGATCATTTCTGCCGAAATACCAGAAACTGATCCGGAACTGCATTCCATTGTGACAACGAACATAATCCATGGGCCTTGCGGAATCCTCAACCCACTCTCACCATGCATGGCAAACGGAAACAAAGAACACTCCTTAAAGAAAAAAATGTGGCAACTGTGGAGGAAACCATTTGGCAAACTACACCGGCTGTGCGGTCTACAACGACCGACAGCTACGAGTCAATAAGTACGCCAGACGTATTTTTCGCCAAGGCAGCCAGATCATCAGTTGGTCCGCTAAATATCACTAAGGGCTTCTCCTACGCCGAAGCACCACGAACAGGAACATCCACTCCACCCACACACTTAGAAAACGCTCAGCAGGTCCCGATGCAGATGCCAATTTGGAAACTATGTTGTTTACCATGCACGATTGAACTCATGTTATTTATGAAAACGACTATGCAAACCCTTGTTCAGAACCAGAAAATTGTGATTCAGTTGCTTGTAGTACAGCTACGTATATCTATGTGGAATACCAACGGCACAACATTGACTGGATCAAATTCAGAAAGTATGTGAGTTCCCACATTGAGCTAACTTCTCAACTAAATATCGAAGCGGACATCGACTACTTCACCGCCGATCTGGAAGAGGTACTCGTCACAGCAGCCAGGATCTCAACACCAAATTGAACAGATGGTTCTGGAAAAAAGGCGTCTGCGACGGGCGTGGCAAACCAGCAGGTCACTATGCTCAAAGCAACGTCTTACTGAACACACCCGCAAACTAAACCGCGCTCTGAAGCAAGATGCCAACTAGTACAAAGCATCCCTTGTGGAGGGCTCACCCAAATCTAAGCTCTCCTAATGAAACCGTCACCCTGATAAGAAATTCTTCAGATTGCTGGGCCCGCAGCGACAAAGACAGAGCCGAAACATTTGCCTTACATTTCAGAGGCGTTTTCCAACCGAACCCCGCAGCAAATGCTTGTGTTTTTCCGCAAATCCACTTCGAATCGGAATCTACGCCAATTTTATTTCGGCCGAACGAGATTACAAAAGTCATTAGGGAGCTATAACCAAAAAAGGCTCCAGGCGGTGACCTAATAACTACAAAAATGATAATGTAAGCTCTTCAATGGAATCATAAGTCTCGGCTACTACCCAAGTAAATAGAAAAAATCAATTATAGTAATGATACCGAAGCCTTTAAAACACCACACGATTCCGTCATCTTACAGACCAATAAGTTTATTATCATGCCTGTCCAATCTATTCGAAAAATGCCCCCTATATAGGGAAGCTCACAACATTATCCCAGTCCATCATTTTGACTTCAGAGAAAAACACGGAACTATCGAACAAGTTAACAGAATAACATCAGAGATTCGCACAGCTGTTGAGATTAGAGAATACTGCAGCGCGACATTCCTCGATGTCTCCTTATATCATGGATATTTTCTCATCGTCGATTTGTATTGTGTATTGTATTATGGTTCCTGGTGCAAGTTCCTCGTGATGGTATATGTGCTAGCTTTTGGTGATTTTGCAGCTTGGCATTTTATTGTGTAGTAGGGGTACGATGCATTTGTCGGTACTTACAATTAGTCTTATCGTTATGTTTCTCACAATTTGTTTTGTGACGACGCAAGGTCGCACAATCTTATTATTATTATTTACTAAGACTTAACGGCACGGAGCCCAATATTATTATTATCATTTACTAAGTCTTAACGGCACGGAGCCCAATATTATTATTATTATTTTCCAAGTCACTAATATTAAATATAGAATAATAAATGCCAACAGTTCATTTTAATGTTAGCATAAGGGAGCGTCATAGGGCGCAAATCAGCGCACTGTTAGCGACGCACGAAAGAGCAAGGGCTTGAACAGCTGCGATAACGGCAATGCCACTAACCATACAATACGTAGACTGGAAATAAAAGTACTGCGATGCTGCCCACGAACATGTTGGGTCGTAAGACGTTACTGCCCACCAACAAATAACAGCATAAAAACGGTTTTGGTTGCGACGGCGTACGCCGCATACGAACGTGCACACGTTTGATGCTAGTCGAAGCTCTAGTATGTATGTGTTAATATATGTATATGAGCAAATTGATTGTGTGTGAAAAGCTGCCGGCAATTTGCGAACATTGCACAGCTTTTCATATTTTCGGTTTTTTGACTTCACAATGTGTCAATGTTTCTTATTGACTTCTTAAGTTGTTCTCTTCTCTCCTTCAGTTTCATGTATCATATGCATTTGTTGTAATTGTTAGATGACCTTCCCCTTGATGTTTTCTTTGCCTTACCTCGGCTGATGCTATTGTTTTGGTTGAGGTTGACGTTTTGGGCTGCTGGCGGTGCGTTTATTTATGTGGTTTTTATTTTCTTGTGCTTGGGCCGTTTACACCTGTTTAAGTGTTAGGCACATTGATAATATTTTAAAACAATTGCTATGGACATATTATTATTTTATTATTTTATTATTTTATTTATTTAAGCATTTCTTTATTTTTAGTTTGCCTGATAAAAATAAAAATAATATTAATAATAATAACAATAAAATTTGCTGAAATTTAAATATAATATGTCCATAGCAATTGTTTTAAAATATTATCAATGTGCGTAACACTTAAACAGGTGTAATCGGCGCAAGCACAAGGAACTAAAAAAACCACACACCAAACGCACCACCAGCAGCCAAAACGTCACCAAACACAATAGCAACAGCCAAACGAAGGTCATCCAACAATAACAATAATTGCACAGTGTACATACATGGAACATGAAACGTAGGACAGAAAAGAACAACTTGAGAAGTCAAAGAGAATCAAAACAAAATGGGTGATATCTACCGGCAGTATACTCTTTCTTAGTTTTTATTGACAAAACAATACATACATATGTAAATGGCAACGAGGAAGAGTATAAACTATTCAACTATCCAAATGAGGCATTCAGAAATCACAAATATGAAACGCTGGGCAATGCACTCAAATTGACAAACTCCACCCATACTATTGTATCTTGTCATATACGTGCATTTACCAACACATTCATGCATATGAAATATTCTAAAATCAAAACAGCTAAAATTTGAAACGCTGGGCAATGCTTGCGCCTTTGAATGTATTGGTGAATACACATATATGGCAAAATGCAACTGTGTTGAGCTGTAGACAAATTTTGTGTATTCGAATGATATTTTCAAGTCTCATTAGGATATTTGGGCGACTTCTTCGCAACTGACACCAATTGTTTTTGGTATTTTCGTTTCTTGTCGGCTGCCGAGCACTATTGTCGTACGCTTCGTGTTGCCTCCCTCCCCTTGTCTATGTTTTTTTCAACATCGTTTGACTGATGTGATTGTCTTTTTGACATGACGTAATTTGTGCTGCTGCTAGTGGTGCTGCACTTGTTGAGTCGTTGTTGTGGCTTGCGCCAATTACAGCTGTCTTTGAATATTTTGACATAACTTGATATTATTAGCAAATAGTTAGTATGGACATATTATATTTAAATTTCAGCATATTTTATTCTGAGTTATTATATGTATATGAACATATGTACATACATATATAAACTCGCAATAAAATATGCTGAAATTTAAATATAATATGTCGATACTTCTAAATTGATAATAATAACACAATACTCAAACAAGATCGACAGGTGCAGTCGGCACACGCCAGCAAGAGTAAAAAATCAAATCAACAAAATCACTACCAGCAGCAGAACACAATTCGTCACAATACGATGTCGAAGAAAACAAAGGTAAGGGGAGGGCATAAGACAAGAAACCAAAATAAAAACAACAATTTGTGCTAGCTGCAAATCGAATACACAAAATTTGCCTATAGCTCAACACAATTGCATTTTGCATAAACATTTGTGTATTCACCAACATATTCAAGAACGCAGCAGCAGTACAAAACGCATATACATATAATCACTCATACTACAGCGAAGTGAGTGAATTTTTCGGTTTGCGGACGTGTTTTTGACCGACTCCGCCAGAAATTCTGAAAATCAGAAGTTATTAGCGTATATTTGTGCTGGGTACCGCGTGTAGTTACCGGAGAGCGTGGACTTGCCGGGCATTTTTGCCGGCAATCTTGAACTTTTTCTTATTGGATATCTGCGTCGCTTCGTGAGTCCGCACTTTTTTCTTTTTTCTTTCACTGATCAGCTGTGGACGAGGGCTGGACTCACCCCGAGTGCACCAGCTATTGAGAGTGACCATATCATCAGCCCGGCAGAACTTGCTGCATACTTCCAGGAGCAACGTTTTTCCCAGGGCATACATTCAGGAGCTACGTCTTCTCAGGGCATACTTTCAGGGGACGGCCGGAATTCAGCTACCACCCAATCTTTCAGAAAGGGAAAAGGCTCAAAGGTCGAGGACAGACCAATAATCATCCTCTCATCGCTTTGGTGCCTAAGTAGAGGTTCTAGTGTCCGAGTAGAGGCGGAATAAACCTCCAACGAAGTCAAGGAGAAATCCGTGACCTACGTGGGAGCTCCTTTTCGAAAGTTGGTGTGTCAGATAAGGTATCTGGAGGCCGGCTACATAATTATACTAGATGGATAGCCCAGCGGGGGCAATGCCACCGATCCCAATGACCCCTTCCGGAGGAGCTCAAGACTATCGAGGTCCCCCACTAAAGGTGTTGGACTCTCGGTGAAAGGAGCCGGAGACACGGTCCCGACTGTGACGGGGGCTGTGCCAGCAGGCTCTCAGCCGTCAATACCAAGCGACCACAGTGCTGCGGTTGAGGTTGAGCTTTTGGCTCCCTCAGTTCCTGCGGGCATTGCTACAAACCAGAAGCCGATGGATCTCATTAGCGTGCCATCGCGGAAGGCGGGAGCGAAGTCTCCATCGCTATCGCCTCATCGGTCTTTGGACATGACCACGGCGCTACAGATTGAGGACCTGAGGAGTATCCTAGCCAGGATGAACGGCTTGATTAGCACCCTGCTATCCGCTTTTGAGACCCAGAGGCATGTCACCAGGGAGACCAAGGGCACAATAGTGGATCTATCGACTCTGATCATCAGAGCGATAGAGCTACAGGAGGGTACCGTTAATAAGCCTACCACCAGGAGTACTGCCACCCAGACTGAGGCACAACTCCCTAAGCGCAGCCAGATGGAGTCATCCAAGCAGGCAAGGCCTAGAGTGCAGGTGCCAAAACAGAGCAACACCACACCAGTAGCCAAGGTGACCAGCAAGGCGTCAACCACAGGCAAGGAGCCCAAGGCTGTGAGCTACGCGTCCGTCATCAAGAACGACTGCAAGGACGGAAAGTGGGCTAAGGTTCAGCCAAAACGCGTGCGTAAAAACCCGGAGGCGTTAATACTGAAGAAAACGGGCGAGACTACCTATGCTGATGTGCTTCGACAAATGAAAACTGATCCGAAGCTCACCGAATTCGGCAAGCATGTTAGGAAAATAAGGAGAACGCAACAGGGTGAACTATTGCTGGAGGTAGAGGGCAAGTAGCGTCTAGCGACCCCAAATTCAAAAGTGAGCTGGAAGCGATGCTCAAAGATATGGCCTCTGTGCGCTCAAGTGCGCAGCGGACAGCGCTAACCTGCAGCGGCCTGGATGAGGCGACCACAGCAGAGGACCTACACGGCTCCCTAGTCTCCCAGTTCCATGGTATCAACCTTCAACCCGAGGATGTGAGAGGTCTGCGCAGGATGAGGGACGGAACGCAGGTAGCCTCGGTGCTGATGAGCGCGAACGATGCGTCATCAAGCCTGGGGTCATTACCGTGGGATGGTCACGATGCCGAATCACCCAGGATGTTCGGCCTACGAAGTGCTACAGGTGCCTGGGCTACGGCCACCGTGCTGCCGGCTGCAAAGCGATCGATCGCTCAGACTGCTATCTGAGATGCGGCGAACGAGGCCATAAGGCTAAGGGCTGTACGGCCGCGCCAAATTGCCTTATATGTAGCAGTGAGTCGGACAGAAACCACATGACAGGTGGCTATGCGTGTCCAACCTACAAAGCGAGTATTAAAGGAGCTAAGAGCCAACATAATGGATCATATTAACATTATCCAGCTCAATGTTAATCATTGCTCCGCTGCCCAAAGCCTCCTGGCCCAGACAGCGGTGGATCGGAATACTGATGTCATGCTTCTTAGCGAACCCTACCACACATTTGGTGGAAACTCGGCGTTGTACCTGGACGAGTCGGGTAAGGCGTCCATCAAGTGTTGTAGTCCACTCAACGCTCAGGAATGGCCGACCACTCCAATGCGCGGCATTGCATATGCGAGGCTCAAGGGGGTGCATATTTACAGCTGCTTTGCTCCTCCTAGCGACAGCTTGGACCAATTCGAGGAGATGCTCGATGTACTAGTGAGTCATGCTAGAGGGCGCAAGCCCACGGTCAATGCTGGAGACTTCAATGCCTGGGCAATCGAATGGGGAAGCCGTAGCTCTAACTCCAGAGGGCGCGCATTAAACAACCAGCAGTATGGTTTCCGTAAGGGGAGGAGCACCCTTGACGCACTCACGGCGGTGACAGGCATTGCAAAGAACGCTCTCCAAGGTGATAGATGGCTGGGAGGCAGGAAGGAGTACTGCGCAATCGTCACTCTTGACGTTAAGAACGCGTTTAACTCGGCAAGATGGCCCAAAATTCTCGATGCCATGCGCAGGATGAGAATCCCAGAATACTTGAGAATCATCGTGGGAAGCTTTCTCAGGGACCGTGTCCTCTGGTTTGACACAGAGGTAGGTCTAAGAAACTACCATGTGTCCCCCAAGGTTCGGTGCTTGGACCGATCCTGTGGAACATCATGTACGACGGAATCCTGTGCATTACCAAGCCCATAGGAGCTGAGCTACATTGCTTTGCGGATGATGTGGCAATAACATCTATAGCCAAAACCATTGCTGATTTGCAAACCACATGCAATCGAACAATTAGAGCTACAATCGACTGGCTTGAAAATGCTGGGAATCGCTAAAATACTTGGGAGTCTTGATCGACCGCAGATTAACATTTCAGGATCACGCTGAACACGCGAGCAGGAAAGCACCAATCACATCTGCTGCAATATCCAGAATAATGCCCAATATGGGGGTCCCAGATATCCCGCCAGGAAGCTGCTGGTGGCAGTGGTAAAGGCAACACTGCTATATGCTGCGCCTATTTGGAGCACTGCAACCAAGAGAGTATCATACCTTAAAGGTGCTCGTTCGGTGTGGCGGTCGATGGCCCTCAGGCTCATCAGAAGCTTCCGGACGATCTCAGAAGACGCTGCGATGGCTCTGGCAGACATGCCGCCATTAGATATGGAAATTAAGGCACTTGATCTAATACGCCATGGCGTTGACCGACGTGAGGCCCAAGTGTGGCTACATAGAGAATGGCAGGCCAGATGGCAATCGGCTCAACGGGGGAGATGGACCTATCAGCTCATCCCTGATCTAGCAGTGTGGGCAAAATGCCAACATAAAGTCCTGGACTACCGACCCAATTTCTCACGGATCACGGGTGCTTCCGTAATTATTTGTTTCGGTTCCGCCACGTAGAGTCTGCTCAGTGCTTATTCTGCATTGACACCGTGGAAACAGCAGAACATGTAGTGCTGCACTGTTTCAGGTTCCAGGTGGAAAGGGAACAGTTGGTGGCGGTGTCCGGATCGTGTGCACGTTCGAATGCGGCGTATGCCGTCGCAACCAAAACCGGTTTTATGCAGATATTTGTCGGTGGACAGCAACGTCCTACGACCCAACATGTTCGTGGGCAGCATCGCAAAAAAATAGTGTGGCCGAATAAGCTCTCATGAAAAGCCCAGTCTATCTCTTATATGATTAGTGGCAATGCTACGTTAACAGCAGCACTAACAGCGTCGCTACAGTAACAGCAACGCTGCGTTAACAGCGAACAAGCGATCGACAGCGCGGCCGCCGACTATAAAAGCAGCGCGCCTGCCATAGAGACTTCACTTAGTGTTCGGCTCCGGCCTAGTCAACAGCAGCAACAGGAACAGCTCGGGTAAGTCTTCAAGTCTCTAAACTAACTAATTAACTAGCTGGGCAACTTGGACTCGGTTTTCCGAATCAGTCCAAGCGCTAGCATCAGAGGCCGGTTTACGAACTGCCTTGGAAGCAAGCGACGCCACTAGGGAGTGGGAGATTGGTTTTCGAATCATCTCACGGGCACCACTTCTCTGGAACCGGACTGGGAACTGGTTTACGAATCGTCCCCACGTGCCTTAGGACTAATCAACGTAGCTTGGCACCGGAGCCGGTTTTCAAATCGGCCCCGAGCTTGCCTCTTAGGTCGGTTTACGAATCGCTACAGGAGCAAGCGACGCCACTAGGGAGTGGGAGGCAGGTTTCCGAACCGTCTCACGGGCACCACTCTACTGGAGACAAACCGGGAACCGGCTTATGAACCGGTCCCGCGTAGAGTAAAACCCCCTCCTACTAACACCCCTTGACCAGACCAGACGCAGTGCATCCAGGACCGACCCAGACAGACCACACCCACATATCGCAGGAAAACCCGCCTCACCGGCTTCCCCGACACGGAACGGTTCAGGCCGCATACCGGATCATCCACTGGCATTTCTGGCCAGGATTCGGTCACCGGCACAGCCTCGTGCAACCCTCATATCGCAGGAAGACCCGCCTCACCAGCTTCCCCGACACGGAACGGTTCAGGCCGCGTACCGGATCATCCGCTGAACATTTCTGGCCAGGATTCAGTCACCGGCACAGCCTCGTGCAACCCTCATATCGCAGGAAGACCCGCCTCACCGGCTTCCCCGACACGGAACAGTTCAGTCCACATACCGTATCATCCACTGGCATTTCTGGTCAGGATTCGGTCACCGGCACCGCCTCGTGTAACTCGCGTATCGCCGGAACACCCGCCTCATCGGCTTCCCTGACACGGAACGGTTCAGGCCGCATACCGGATCATCCGTTGGACATCTCTGGCCAGGATTCAGTCACCGTCACAGCCTCGCGCAACCCTCATATCGCAGGAAGATCCGCCTCACCGGCCTCCCCGATACGGGACAACTCAGGTGGTATACCGGATCATCCGCTGGACACATATTGTCAATCCATTCACTTTACTTAACTAGTATAAGCTCCGATCAATAAACCTCCATAACCCCGTGCTTCTAGTCTTTCTGTGAGGGTGGTAAAATATCTCTTACAGGTAAACGAACTAACGGTAAGTCCTACACAAAACAATTTCTGTAGGTCGACCTGGACACCCGCCAGCTACTCCCGGGTCGCTCCAAAAAGAGGTCATTACAGTGGCGCCCGAGCAGGGACCCTGATTAGTTCGTTTACCCTACAAGAATACCACTCTCTACTATGGCTGAGAACCACCCTGCCAAACTTCCACACGGGTGGATAAATAACGTCCCGAAATCACATCTAGAATCATATGAGTTCGGGCTAGAACCCGGAAGCAGGTCTCTGAATTCATCCGGAATTCTGAGGGTAACAGCGCGCGGCATACAAGGGTACTCGCACTCGCCGCGAAGTATAATCGATCTACATCCCCCGCCCCATCAACCAGTCACAGATCACCTACACCCGCAACCCAGGGTGTGAAACTGATGACACTACCTCCACCCGAGGACACGATAATCCACAAGACGGACCTGTCGTTTGAAACCTCTGGGAGTGGCACGCAGGAACCACCACCACTAGCAGCCGCAAACTCTATGAAAACAGAACTGGCTATCAGCACCCCGAATAACCCAATCGCGACGAGAACCTACGGACATCCGCCAGGGACCCCCACGATTAATCTGCTGACCGCCGAAACAGTATGGCACCCAGTACCAACGGTCTCTCGGAGTCTGACGATTGAAATAAACACCGGGGCCCCATCAGGGTTGCCAGAAACACAGCCGGGTACCGCCCACACGACCCACGAACATCAACCCCAGTTACTTATCAGTAACCCGGGTACCCCATCACCACCATCAGTATTACGGTCCACCCGTGCCTCCGCCATCGGATTAGTTAGGAGCTGGGGGTTGGAGTTTAACGGACATGGGGACCCACTGGAATTCCTAAACCGCGCAGAGGAATTGGCCGGCCCTTATAATGTCGAGTTAGACCACGTAGCGGCCGCTATGGTAATACTGCTCCAAGGAGACGCCTTGGACTGGTGGTCACCATGCCCGACTGGGCCACGTTCAAGACCGAGTTTATGGGGTACTACGTACCACCTGACCACCAGGAACGTGCCTTGGAACAGACGACGCTACGCCACCAGAGGCCTGGGGAACCAGAGGATTTACGGAAGATCATGCGGTTCACCAACCTCAACGAGGAACAGAAGTTGGGATGGGTGTATCGTAATAGCAGCATCTCGTTTAAACACTACTCGAAACGACGAGACATCCGGGACATGTCGGAATACTTACGACTCGCCTCTGACTTTGAACAACTCTCGCTCGGGAGTTCGCCGTTACAAACACCAAACGAAATCGCATTATCGCGCACCGCCGTTCACCAAACACCCAGAGCGGACCGATGCATGCGATGTGGGGGAAGCCGGTCACTACGCCAGACAATGTCCTAACCCAGTACGTCTGGAGTGTTGGGTATGCGGAAAGGTCGGGATTCGAACTATAGCTTGTTGTCGGCGAAAACAGGGAAACGAAAGCGGTCCCGGGGGACAAGCCGGACTGCCACGAAGATACCACAGGCCTAGATTTCGACGGACGACGCCTCCTCGCCCAAATAACAACAGAGGCAGGACCAATTCAGGGCGCCATCGACACCGGGGCGACACGCAGTTTCATGAGTAAGACAACGGCTCATAATCTAAGAAGGTTCGGAACTCGGATTGTGACTGATGAAACCATACGGCTGGCGGACGGCACACACAGGGACGTCACCACGGGTTTTCGTATAACGTGTACAATGGGGAAACACAAAGCGGACATCTCGTTCCTAGTCTTACCCAAAGTCATTGGCCACGTTCTCTTCGGCATTGACTTCTTGGAAAGGTTCGAAATAACATTTTCCTGCGGCGGATTCACTCTCGACCTCAGCGGCAAAAATTCGAGAAAGGAACGTCGAAAATATCGTCGAATCGCAAGGGAGGAGTGCTCGCCGGACATACTCGTAGCAGCCACCCACACAGTCGAATAATAACGACTGGAGGTTATGTATCGACTACCGGCAACTCAACGCTCATTCCAAGCGGGACGCCTATCCTCTGCCCTGAATGGACCATATCCTGCAACAACTACGGGATACATCAGCACCTTAGACCTAAAGAGCGGTTATTGGCAGATTCCAATGGAGGAAAATAGCAAGCAGCATACTGCATTCACCGTCCCAGAAAGAGGCCTTTTCCAGTGGAAAGTCATGCCTTTCGGACTACACACGGCTCCTCCCACCTTCCAACGGGCATTGAACTCGGTCATCGGCCCAGAGATGGAACCATACGCATTTGCGTACTTGGATGACATCATGGACATCGGAAGGACCCCACAAGAACATTTGGAAAAACCGGCCGAAGTTTTTCGGCGATTAAGGAAGGCAAATCTCCGTATAAACCCGGATAAGTGCCACTTCTTCCAAAAAGAGCTCAAGTACTTGGGACATGTGGTGAATCGCGATGGAATCCACACGGACCCTGACAAAATTAAGGCGATCCAGCAGCTGCCAAGACCCCAGACTACGAAAGACGTACACAGCTTCTTGAGGGTCGCATCGTGGTATCGGCGAGTACGAAGAGGGCGAGCGTGTTACGCCAGTCGGAAGCTCCAGCAGGCCGAAATAAATTACTCGGCAACAGAAAAGGAGTGCTTGGACATCCTTATCGTGGTCACTGACCACCTGGCACTAAAATGGTTAAATACCATAAAAAGCCCCTCGGGACGGATAGCCAGATATGCCTTAGCCTTGCAGCCTTTCTCTTTCGAAATACGGTACCGGAAAGGCAAGCTAAACATTTTCGCAGTCGCACTGTCACGGACCCCGGAGGAAGAAATACATCAAATCGAAGTTGAGGACGACCCCTGGATCTGCAATAAACTCAAGGCCCTTCGAGAGAAACCGCAGGATTGGCCAGACTACGTTGCCAAGGGTGGGGGCCTATACCGACACATTATGTCATGGACCGCCGACGAAGACGCCCAACCATGGAAACTGTGCGTCCCTAGGCGACTACGACCACGGGTATTAGAACAGAACCATGTCCAGTCATCGCACAGCCGGACACACGAGGATACGACGGACCAAACACCGGATAATGATTAAATACTACTGGCCCGGAATGCACCGCCACATCACGAAGTTCGTTCGTCAGTGTCAGAACTGCCAGCAACACAAGGTATCACAACAATGGGAAACCATCTGCATCGACTTTGTGGGACCATTACCACGCTCATCACATGGAAACACAATGTTGTTAGTCTGCCTGGACAAGTTCTCTAAATGGATAGAGATGGCCGCCGTCCGGAAGGCCACAGCTGAAGTGGTGATCAAAATTCTCAGAGAACGCATCATAGCACGAGGAGGAATACCGAAACTTATAATGTCGGACAATGTGGTACAGTTCACTAGTAGAAAGGCGAAAGCTCAGATGGAAAAATTCGGCATAAAGCATCAGTTTACCGCCCCATACACCCCAAAGGAAAACACCGCGGAAAGAGCCAATCGAACATTAAAAACGATGATCGCCCAATTCTCAGGAAACAGTCAGAACCACTGGGACGAACTACTCCCCGAGTTGAGTTTGGCCCTCAACAGCAGTCGATCCGAAGTAACAGGTTACACACCCGCCTACATATTGTACAGACGGGAGTTGAGACTACCGGGTAACTTGTTCGATGAACAGACCTCCGGATCGGCCATGGTTGACGAAGACCAAGCTACCCGACTGTTACGGATCTAAGAAACAGGTGAAATTGTAAGGCAAAATATGGAGAGAGCAGTAACAAACCAAGCACACGCGTATAATTCACGTAAAAGGAAATGGAGAAGACCAAACTACCCGACTGTTACGGATCTAAGAAACAGGTGAAATTGTAAGGCAAAATATGGAGAGAGCAGTAACAAACCAAGCACACGTGTATAATTTACGTAAAAGGGAATGGAGACCGAAAATCGGTGATACGATCTGGGTCCGCCACCATCCGTTGCCGAAGGCCGTAGAAGGCTTCAAGGCAAAGCTGGCATCACGCTTCGATGGACCATATACCGTACTAGGACTCCCCTCTCAGCCAGACATAACGTAACTAACAAAATACTACGGGCTTATGTCAGCCAAATAAAAAAAGTCCACCTAGACAATGACACTAACCCTCTCTCTGAAAAATCTAGCGCCATGGATATAAGGTTCGCACAGGCACTCGACAAGGCACGACGAGAACGGGACCGGCTACAGCGTCTCCGGAGGCCCGCAATCACCCTAGAGCCTGGCGAAATCCCATGTCGGAAAGGCATAGGTGTTGCGGGGACGCGCCCCGTGAAACAAGCCGCCAAACCGCCACCCTCCTCCATACGGACACCGTCGAGAGCATCCGACCCAGAGGCGGGACAAGGCATATGGAGACCCCGGACAAGAACCGCCCATCATACTAATGACAATCCAGTCGTGTCAGCAATAGCCACGACACCCAGGGGAGCAATACGCTCGGAGGGGAACACCCGGAATAACAAAAGGTCACCCCAAGGGAAACCGAACCTTATGAGCCCCTCAACACGGAACACGGGGTCATTAACCCACGCTCGGCTGTCATCACAAGCACGGCACCCCGACAGCAATACCCGGCGTGACCAACACGAGCAGACTCGTCTCTGGGTCGCCACTCAGACGCAGAAGGGGTCGGAACCACGACCACATCAAAAACATCAAAAACATCAAAAACATTAAAAACATCAAAACATCAAAAGCATCAAAAACATCAAAAACATTAAAAACACCATAAAATCAAAAACATCAAAATCAACAAGAGGCATCACTCACATGTAGGAACTCCACGCCGAGAGAGAATTCCCAGACGAATTCCGTCGTACGGAACCCGATCCATCCCACGCTTACCGGTCGAACGGAAGGAAGATCTCGGAGAGAGCACAGAGCGCCATCGAGGAAGCCCTTTCCAAACGGAAACCGGGGGCACGTCGCACACTCCGACTGCGGAACTTCCATGACTGAATCGCGGTGCGCATAGGCCGAAGTGGCGCGGTAAGCATCCGCCCCTACATGCCTCCGGCCTAGTAAGAGAGGGGGAGTGTGACGACGCAAGGTCGCACAATCTTATTATTATTATTTACTAAGACCTAACGGCACGGAGCCCAATATTATTATTATCATTTACTAGGACTTAACGGCACGGAGCCCAATATTATTATTATTATTTTCCAAGTCACTAATATTAAATATAGAATAAGAAATGACAACAGTTAATTTTAATGTTAGCATAAGGGAGCGTCATAGGGCGCAAATCAGCGCACGAAAGAGCAAGGGCTCGGTCGACAGCGCGGCCGCCGACTATAAAAGCAGCTCGCCTGCCATAGAGACTTCACTTAGTGTTCGGCTCCGGCCTAGTCAACAGCAGCAACAGGAACGCTCGGATAGGTCTTCAAGTCTCTAAACTAACTAACTAGCTGGGCAACTTGGACTTGGTTTTTCGAATCAGTCCAAGCGCTAGCTTTAGAGGCCGGTTTACGAAGATTGGTTTTCGAATCATCTCACGGGCACCACTTCTCTGGAACCGGACTGGGAACTGGTTTACGAATCGTCCCCACGTGCCTTAGGACTAATCAACGTAGCTTGGCACCGGAGCCGGTTTTCAAATCGGCCCCGAGCTTGCCTCTTAGGTCGGTTTACGAATCGCTACAGGAGCAAGCGACGCCACTAGGGAGTGGGAGGCAGGTTTCCGAACCGTCTCACGGGCACCACTCTACTGGAGACAAACCGGGAACCGGCTTATGAACCGGTCCCGCGTAGAGTAAAACCCCCTCCTACTAACACCCCTTGACCAGACCAGACGCAGTGCATCCAGGACCGACCCAGACAGACCACACCCACATATCGCAGGAAAACCCGCCTCACCGGCTTCCCCGACACGGAACGGTTCAGGCCGCATACCGGATCATCCACTGGCATTTCTGGCCAGGATTCGGTCACCGGCACAGCCTCGTGCAACCCTCATATCGCAGGAAGACCCGCCTCACCGGCTTCCCCGACACGGAACGGTTCAGGCCACATACATCCGCTGGACACATCTTGTCAATCCATTCACTTTACTTAACTAGTATAAGCTCCGATCAATAAACCTCCATAACCCCGTGCTTCTAGTCTCTCTGTCAAGGTGGTAAAATATCTTTTACAGGTAAACGAACTAACGGTAAGTAGGTCGACCTGGACACCCGCCAGCTATTCCCGGGTCGCTCCAAAAAGAGGTCATTACAGTTTTTTATTGCGAATATTAATTTATGACATTTAATTGTATTTGTTGACCAAAATATTTTTTTCGTGGATAGTTGCGTTGTTCTCGGTGGCCTTGATTATTCTGTTTGTAATCTCACTAATTTCGTTAATTCTATTGTTGAGAACCTTATTTATTATTATCTGTCGGTTATTGTTAACTAACTGTTTGTTTATTTTAGAAATTAAGATCTCGTGATCTCCATGGTCCGGCAAGCCGGCCAACCATTTCCAAGCTATACCTAGTGCATTTATTGCTCGGATTTTTCTTTTGCTGGCTGAAGTCTTGGTAGGTCCGTTTTAACCTTTGTTAGCTCATATTTGAGAAATGGGAATAACTGGTGTGTGTCGTTAAGTTGATTTTGAAAGATCCGTTCTGGATTGCTGCTGATCCTATTTTTATAGGAATCAGTTGGGAATGTGAGTAGTCCAGGATTGTTGCCAAACTATGATACCACTCATGTTATATTGAAAACATAAATCTGTAATGTGCATTTGGTTTTGATATTATTTTTGTGTACTACCTTGCCTGATTTTGTTTTCATAGTTGTATTTTGGTCTGTCTGCACTATTTCTTTTTATATTTTTTATTAGTTTTGATCCTAGTCCTTTTTCAATTTTGACATAATTAAACATAATAACAATGTCGCCTTCCTTTTACTTTTTTATTGGGTTTTATTTTGATTGTGATATGTTAAATCATCCTCTTGCTTTTTCTTTATATTGTCACTAATTTTTTTCCTGGCTATTTTTAGTTTTTCCGGCTTGCATTCCAAAGAATATTTCTATTGGTTTTTTCTTTGTTGTTGAGTTGTATTCCTGTACTGTTTTTAAAATTAAGTCGTCGAAACTAATATTTTTGTCGTCGTTTTTGAGGCATCTCATGATTTCGGTCATTGTTGAGTGAAATCATTCTACTTATCCGTTACTAGTGGAGGCATAAGGCGGTGTGGTGTAAACTGAAGCCTTGAATTGGTCTTTTAGCAAAAAATTTGATTGAGGCTGAATTCAAAGCTTTTTCGGCATTCCGAACGCTATCATGACCTCTCGTAAGGGACTTTTTAAATCCTCTGCTGCCTTTGATTTTAGTATCTTTATCTGTGCGTATTTAGAAAATTTGTCTATGGCTGTGAGTACTAATTGCTGTTGATCTGGTCTGGATAAGTAGGTATTGGAGTTGGTTGGATTCCTTAATTATTATTGTGTCTGTCGTGCTTGGATAATTGGCAAGCTTCGCATGCTTTCGCTGTCGATTCAGTTTTATTTCCGAGGCTTGGGAAAAAGGAACTTGCTTATTATTTGTAATTTGTTTTCTACTGCGTTCCTATGTGCCCTTATATGTTCTTTTACTCATGGATCGTCTGTATGGCGACGTCTGTTATGCTGGCATTGAAACAGATCCCGAACTTAAATATCCCAAGGGCGCTGGACAAGTTGCCATCTCCTTCTCCTTCTTCTTCTGAATACTCTTTCTTCTTGTCGATATGTCGGTGATAAGTGGGGAAAGGTATGGAGAATTCTTCAGACACTTCATCCGCGGTTAACAATAATAGTTGGTTTTTGAACACATTAATCCGTACATCTACTCTTCGAATAAGGTTGTGTTAAGAGCTTTCATCAATATGGATTGTTGCGGAGGAACTTTCAGTATGATATATCGGTGGATTTCGTGATAGTGCGTCTGCTACTACTTTTGAAGTACCGGGTTTGTATCGAAGTTCATGGTTAAACTCTTTGAGATAGATTTTCCATCTCTTTAAGTTTTCCATTGTGGTTCTTATTGCTAAGAGCGAAAGTTAGTGATTGATGGTCGGTGTATATGACTACTTTAGCAGTACCGTACAGGTACATACGCAAATTCTGAAAAGGTCATACTATAGCCACCGTTTCCTTCTCATTTGTTTGGTAGTTCTCCTCTGTTTTATTGAGTGTACGCGATATAAAAGTGATGGGCCTACCATTTTGTTTGATAACAGCTCCAATGACATGATTTGAAGCGTCGGTGATTAATTAGAACTCTTTCCGAAAGTCGGGGTATTATTATTATTATTATTAGTGAAAGGGAGTCTCCCAACAGAGAAGGTGCGAGGCACTGCGACCATGGAGATCTTTTTGTGCCTATAGGCTCTCCCTAGCTGAGGTGAGGTGGTAGTTCACCGTATGATGGCCACTAAGAAACCCGACGAGGAGGTGAAGATCCCTCCTGGAAAGTAAGCTGGTTTTCCGGTCGACCACGGGATTGATAAGCTCCTTGGCTTGCCGCATCCCTGGTTGGACCGAAAAGTAGCGATCAGTGAACCTAACAGCCCAGGTTTTCACAATAGCTGAGATGGTTGACCAACCCACGCCACAGAAGGGCTCAGGGCCGGAAAAAGTAGCAAGTTCGTCCGCCAGCTCATTGCCCTGGATACCAGAGTGTCCAGGTACCCATAGAAGGGTGACGTTGTTAATAAGAGACAGTCTCTGGAGGCAGTTCCAGCAATCGGCCACCAGTCGAGAGCTTACTCTTTTGGAGAAGAGGGCTAAGATGGCGGCTTGACTGTCAGAGAAGATGTAGATGTTCACTCCTCTAATACCCTTCTCTAGGATCAGACGGCAGCAGAACTCGATGACATGAACCTCAGATTGGAAGACTATGGGCCATTTGCCCATAGCAATTGAGGTTTTGGAATTGGATCCAAAGATCCCAGCTTCAACCCCCTGATCAGTTTTTGACCCGTCGGTATACCAATGAATACCGTAGAGGTCGCTGATGGGGTTGCCAGTGTCCCAGTCCTTTCGGTTCGGGATGAGGGTTCTGAATTTAGCACCAAAGAAAAGTTCCTTAGTCATAGTATCTGATCTAGTGCAGATATCTATGCCAGGAATATCTTTGATCAGGCTAGCATGTCCTGATTCGGTAGCTAGAAGCCCTGATTGGAGCTTGATTCTAAGAAGGCTCATAGCAGCGACTTCTTTAATTTGGATATGCAGCGGAGTCAGATTCAGTATCGATTCCATTGCTGCGGTGGGACAGGTGCAAAGTGCACCTGTCAGTGAGAGAGGCACAGCAGCCTGTGCAATTTATTGCATTTGCTGATGGCAGTGACCTGCGTAACCTTTGGCCACCACACAATAGCAGCATAGGTGACGATCGGTCTGACCATCATGGCAAAAAGCCATCGGATGGTGCAGGATTCTACCAAAGAATCTCCTGCAGGCCCACATGGCATGGGTCGCCTTTGTGAGGGTGTTGATGAGGTGGGAGTTCCAATTTAGTCTTTTATCAAGGGTTACCCCTAGATATTTGACTTCGTTGGATAGCCCCACAGGGGAGCAGCTGATATGAAGTTGACCAATGTCAACGGAATAGCGCCTAGTGAAGGGAACTATAATAGCTTTTTGTGGATTGATGCTAAGACCAACATCTGCGCACCATCTACTTACCGTGTTCAGAGCTGATTGCATCAACAACGGTGCCGGTATGGTTCCCGGTCACTATTAGAGCCAGGACGTCAGCATAGCTGATCGCTTCAACGCCCTGCTTGGAGAGTAAGACTAGTAGTTCGTCAACTACTAGGAACCAGAGTAAGGTGGATGGAACCCCTCCCTGGGGACAGCCTTTGACTGCATTAATGCATGCAGTCATGGAGTCCAGGGTGGAAGTGATTATCCGGTGCTTGAGCATAGCTACAATCCACAGGATCGAGGGACGGGCAGTTCCTCTACGCTCTAGAGCAGTAGAGATTGACCAGTAGCCGGTATTATCAGAGATGGATATGTATCCCCAAGTAAAACTAGCTCTAAGAAGGCCGACCAGTGGATCAAGAATATGAGCCAGGCTGTTTTGAATAAGGGCTGGGAAGATTTTATCACCCCCTGGGGCTTTGAAAGGAGCGAAAGAATCTACAGCCCATTTGACCTTTTCGGGGTCGAAGATGGATCCAAATAGGTTGAATCCGCGTGAGTCCGGTGACAAAGTGGCGTCATCGCGACCGGAGAGATCTGGACTCACCACAGAACCCGGGAAGTGGACTTGTAGTAGAAGCTCAAGTGGTTCCTTGCGATCTTGAGTGAAACAGCCAGATGGCTGTTCTGTTCTTTTAAGAAGCCCTATTCCATTAGACGACACTTTGGATAATACTTTATGGAGTCTCGCTGCCCCTGGCAACAATTCTATGCTACCGCAGTAGCTGCGCCATGTATCGCATTTAGCCTTATTAAATAGGCCTCCTTCTAATTACAGCCAGTTCCTCATTCCACCACGGAATTTTACGGTTGACCTTTAAGGACTTCCGGACTGAGCTATCCTCGAAGGATACAATAAGCACATCTTGGAGCAGATTGGCAGCGAAATCTATCTCACTGATAGATTTAGGATTGATAACCAATAAGTCTGCTTTGAAAGTTACAGAGGCTTTGAGAAGCTCCCAATTCGTCTTTTTGGGACAGACGGAGTTTTCCGAATATCGACTTGGCCAGGAAGGTCAAACCTGATGTGCTGATGGTCTGACAAGGTGGCTTCGTCTGAAACCCGCCAGTTGACAAGCGAACTCGCTATCGAGGTGCTGATTAGGATGAAATCTAAAACCTCTTCCTTAAAAGCATTAGTAAAAGTGTGTTTAGACCCTATGCTAGCTACATCTAATTGACAACACAATAAGTAGTCTAAGAGGGACTCACCACGTTTGTTGATGTCGCTGCTCCCCTAGATCGTGTGATGTGGATTAGCATCACAGCCGATCACAAGCGGATTGTTTTTGCGGCGAGAGAAATCAACTAGTCGCCGGACCTCTGCTGGGGGTACATCATCCACATCGCCCGGGAAGTAGGCGGAGGCGATCACAACTTCCCGGACACCGTCTGCAGTGGCTACCTCAATAGCCATTGCTACCAGGTCTCTGTGGATGAAGTTATTATTATTATTATTAGAGAAAGGGAGTCTCCCAATAGAGAAGGTGCGAGGCACTGCGACCATGGAGGTCTTTTGTGCCTGTAGGCTCTCCCTAGCTAGACAAAAGTAGCTCTGCTTCCCTAATGAAGCAGAGCAGATCTTTTGTCGAGGAACGCACAATATGCTCGGGACCTGCGGTATCCACGTGCAGATGTTTCCTCCTAGTCCACACCAAGGCTGGACAGTCGCACAGAATGTGTTTGGTTGTCTCGTCGTCCTCTTTGCAAAGTCTGCACTCAGCATCAGAAGACAGACGCATTTTGGTGAGGTGATAGTTCACCGTGTGATGGCCACTAAGATAGCCAACGAGGAGGTGAAGATCCCTCCTGGAGAGTAAGCTGGTTTTCCGGTCGACCACGGGATTGATAAGCTCCTTGGCTTGCCGCATCCCTGGTTGGACCGACCAGTAGCGATCAGTCAACCTAACAGCCCAGGTTTTAACAATAGCTGAGATGGTTGACCAACCCAAGCCACAGCAGGGCTCAGGCGGCAAAGTAGCTGACGAACCGGCCCTAGCAAGTTGGTCCGCCAGCTCATTGCCCTGGATATCAGAGTGTCCAGGTACCCATAGAAGGGTGACGTTGTTAGTAAGAGACAGTCTCTGGAGGCAGTTCCAGCAATCGGCCACCAGTCGAGAGCTTACTCTTTTGGAGGAGAGGGCTAAGATGGCGGCTTGACTGTCAGAGAAGATATAGATGTTCGCTCCTCTAATCCCCTTCTCTAGGATCAGACGGCAGCAGAACTCGATGGCATGAACCTCAGATTGGAAGACTGTGGGCCATTTGCCCATAGCAATTGAGGTTTTAGAGTTGGGTCCAAAGATCCCAGCTCCAACCCCCTGATCAGTTTTAGACCCGTCGGTATACCAGTGAATACCGTAGGGGTCGCTGATGGGGTTGCCAGTGTCCCAGTCCTTCCGGTCCGGGATGAGGGTTCTGAATTTAGCACCAAAGAAAAGTTCCTTAGTCATAGTATCTGATCTAGTGCAGATATCTATGCCAGGAATATCTTTGATCAGGCTAGCATGTCCTGATTCGGTAGCTAGAAGCCCTGATTGGAGCTTGATTCTAAGAAGGCTCAAAGCAGCGACTTCTTTAATTTGGATGTGCAGCGGAGTCAGATTCAGTATCGATTCCATTGCTGCGGTGGGACAGGTACGAAGTGCAGTGAGAGGTACAGCAGCCTGTGCAATTTATTGCATTTGCTGATGGCAGTGACCTGCGTAACCTTTGGCCACCACACAATAGCAGCATAGGTGACGATCGGTCTGACCATCATGGCAAAAAGCCACCGGATGGTGCAGGATTTAAGACCCCAAATTCTACCAAAGAATCTCCTGCAGGCCCACATGGCATGGGTCGCCTTTTTGTGAGGGTGTTGCTGAGGTGGGAGTTCCAATTTAGTCTTTTATCGAGGGTCACCCCCTAGATATTTGACTTCGTTGGATAGCCCCACAGGGAGCCGCTGATATAAAGTTGACCAATGTCAACGGAATAGCGCCTAGTGAAGGGAACTATAATAGCTTTTTGTGGATTGATGCTAAGACCAACATCTGTGCACCATCTACTTACCGTGTTCAGAGCTGATTGCATCAACTCCGTCACGGTGCTGGTATAGTTCCCGGTCACTATTAGAGCCAGGTCATCAGCATAGCCGATAGCTTCAACGCCCTGCTCGGAGAGTAAGACTAGTAGTTCGTCAACTACTAAGGACCAGAGTAGGGGGATAGAACCCCTCCCTGGGGACAGCCTTTGACTGCATTAATGCATGCAGTCGTGGAGTCCAGGGTGGAAGTGATAATCCGGTGTTTGAGCATAGCTTCAATCCACCGGATCAAAGGACGGGCAGTTCCTCTACGTTCTAGAGCAGTAGAGATTGACCCGTAGCCGGTATTATCAAAAGCACCTTCTATATCCAGAAAAGAGCACAAAGCAATGTTCTTGGATACAAAGGCTCTTTCAATTTTTCCCACTAACCTGTGGAGAGCGACCTCCGTCGATCTGCCGGCTATGTACGCAAACTGCGTGGGATGCAGAGGTGTCGACGTCTGCAGAGAGCACCGAATGTGCATATCTATAAGTCTTTCCGCCGTTTTAAGCATAAAGGAAGTAAGACTGATCGGCCGATAGGACTTAGGCTGGTCAAGCGGACGATTCCCTTGCTTGGGGATGAATACTACATTAACTCTCCTCCAAGAGATAGGTATGTATCCTCAAGTAAAACTAGCTCTAAGAACGCCGACCAGTGGATCAAGAATATGAGCCATGCTGTTTTGAATAAGGGCTGGGAAGATTTTGTCACCCCCTGGGGCTTTGAAAGGAGCAAAAGAATCTACAGCCCATTTGACCTTTTCGGGGTCGAAGATGGATCCAGATAGGCTGAATCCGCGTGAGTCCGGTGACAAAGTGGCGTCATCGCGACCGGAGAGATCTGGATTCGCCACAGAACCCGGGAAGTGGACTTGCAGTAAAAGCTCAAGTGTTTCCCTGCGATCTTGAGTGAAAGAGCCATCTACTCTTTTAAGAAGCCCTATTCCATTAGACGACCCTTTAGCCAATACTTTGTGAAGCCTCGCTGCCTCTGGCAGCGATTCTAAGCTACCACAGTAGCTGCGCCATGTATTGCGTTTAGCTCGTCTAATGCTTTTGTTGTAGTTGGTAAGAGCGTCCCTATAGACGTCCCAACTAGTACGGTTAGATTTAGTCTTATTAAAAAGGCTTCTAACCCTCCTTCTAAGGACAGCCAGTTCCTCATTCCACCACGGAATTTTTCGATTGACCCTTAGGGTCTTCTGGACTGAGCTGTCCTCGAAGGATGAGACAAGCACATCTTGGAGCAGATTGGCAGCCAGTTCTATCTCACTGATAGAGCTAGGGTTGCTGACCAATAGGTCTGCTTTGAAGCTACAGAGGCTTTAAAGAGCTCCCAATTTGTCTTTTGGGACAGAAGGAGTTTTGGCGAATTTCGTCTTGGCCAGGGGAGGTCAAACCTGATGTGCTGATGGTCTGACAAAGTGGCTTCGTCTGTGACTCGTCAATTAACAAGCGAACTTGCTATCGACGTGCTGATTAGAGTGAGATCTAAAACCTCTTCCCTAATAGCATTTATAAAAGTGGGTTTGCACCCTATGTTAGCTACATCTAATTGACAACACAATAAGTAGTCTAAGAGGGACTCACCACGTTTGTTGATGTCGCTGCTCCCCCAGATCGTGTGATGTGCATTGGCATCACAGCCGATCACGAGCGGCTTGTTGTTGCGGCGACAGAATTCCACCAGCCGCTGGACCTCTGCTGGGGGTACATCATCCACATCGCCCGGGAAGTATGCGGAGGCGATCACAACTTCCCGGACACCGTCTGCAGTGGCTACCTCAATAGCCGTTGCTACTAGGTCTCTGTGGATGAAGTTAGTTAGTGGGAAATGTCTGACACTGTTATCCATAAGTATAGCAGTGCGCGGGGCACCTCCCATACGGTCATATAACAACTTACATGATCCACATGAAAGTCCACGTATTCGGCCACCGATCAACCATGGTTCTTGGACGAGAGCCAGGTTGATTAGATCTTCACAGACGACCCTGCACAGTGTGGCCGACGCTCCTCTAGCGTGGTGCAGGTTCGCCTGGAGCACTTTAAGCTTGCTCATCTTCCCTCCTGATGGCGGTTGAGACAAGGCCACTTGCCTTGCCCCCGAGAGTCGTTTCCGCGAATGCCCTTCGGCGGTCGGGACGAGCCACTGGGGGAGGTCGCCTTGCGACCCCGCTCGTGGGAGGTGCCCTTGCGGGTGGGTTGCGGCCTGAGGTGCTGGCAGTGGGCCTGGCCGAGGCACCTCTGACGGTTGACGGACGGTGACCACTTGTCACCCGTCTAGTTGGGCCCTTCGGGGCTGTGACCACAATGGCCGGTGGGGTGGGGGAAGGAACCTTGGGTACCAATCCGGCCGCAGCGCTCGTGGAGGCCACAGGGTCAGCCAATGCTGAAATCCCTGAGGGAACCACTGGCGGCGTAGCCGGAGCGGCACTGGCAAGAGAGGGAGCGGGTGAGGATGTGGATGGAGTTGGTGTGGCGGAGGAGGCTTTGGGAGCTGAATTCTTTAGGATCAGTTTGACCCTGCCAAAGCAGAATTTCACCTTCCCTTGGCACTCCGTCAGAGCCCTGTACGACTCCTCGTCAACCAACATTGCGAGGTGAGTCGTTGTGCCGTTAAGGCTGTGCTGCACCACCACGTTCTGGAGCCCAATGAATTCCAGGATGGTTGCAGGAGTGTACTCAGCACTACTGGGGAAGTAACCTCTGACGAGGTGAGCCTTGGGGAACTCCGTTTCCTCCAGCAATTTGACGTCGAGGGCGCTGATGGACCTGATGTGTCCAACAGCTCCCTGACCCAATTGGCAGTACTGTTATCCTCGCACACCAAAAGCAGCCACTCATTTCGGGGTATACAACCCTCGAAACCCGGACTAACCGTTGGTGAGGAGTGCAACAGCACCGCCTTTAGAATGCTGGACTTCAACGTAGCCAACTGCTCCGCTGAGAGGGGTTTGGTAGGATCAGCCGAAGTGAAGCCCAATTTCACGCTGCTAACCACTTGGCTGAAGAGTGGTTTCGTGGACTCCTTATGAGTCTTTTTGGACCTCTTTGAAGAGCTGGTGGGCTCGACGATGGTATCGTCAGCACGCGTCCGTTTAGCCTTGTTGTTAACGGGGGGCGCAGTGGCGATAGCCAGAGCCTCTCTCTGTTAGAACCCTTTGCGAGTGCAGCTTTAAAAAGCTTCTTCTCGCGGCTCTTCAATTTAATAAAGGCGTCCTTAGATTCCAGCCGCAGCAACTGGATCTGAGAGACTGCTTCCGTAAGGCCTGACCTCTGATTCGGTCGCAGTCAGCTTCCTCGTCCGAGGACAATACCTCGACGGGTTGCTGACGGACTGAACCGCTACTGGACGGAAGTTCAGCACTAGCGAACCCTGTGTCCAAGGGAGTTCGTGGCCTAACCGGGTCCCCGTAGAATTGGGGGTGGAAGCCAGCAGCCCACTGGCTGCAGTGCTGGTGTGCAGTTGATACTTTTGAAGCCGTGTCAGACTTTTCTAAATTTTTTTGTTGATCCATAAAGTTGATCCCATAAGTAGGCGGGAAGGGAAGGTAATCCACGGCATAGCCTGCATACCGTGGAAAGTCTTAATGAAACTGGAGGGCGACAGGTATCCAGAGTCCGCATGTATACTAAAAATGCATGACCACGTATAGACAAAGCTTGACTGTAGCCGTTCCTACTTGTTTCAGAATATTTTTGAAAAATATAATATTTCGATGGTAAAATAGTGTGGCGGGTATCTCACAGTCGAGCAAACTCGACCGTAGCTTTCTTACTTGTTTAATGCAATGTTTGAAATCTCAACGTAAATTAACCTGGTGCGTAACTGTAACGGCCGTATGCTAGACCATGTCTTTTGTACTATCCCATATTGTAGTTCTATTAATTAAAAATGCTCCTCTAGTTACCCCTGACGACCTCTACCATCCCACTTTAGAACTTTTTTTCGATTTATATAATTTTAATGCAACTTTTTTCCGAGCCCTAGGTCGTACGTACGCTGTTTTCGAAAACAGATTTTCTTAAACTTAATAATCTCATTACCCTTACTGACTGGTCTCAACTGTACGTTTGTACTGACATAATCTGTGCTTCTTCTATTTTTATACCCGCCTACCCAAAGGGTAGAAGGGTATTATGGCTTTGTGCCGACCGAAAATGTATGTAACAGGCAGAAGGAAGCATCTCCGACCCCATAAAGTATATATATTCTTGATCAGCGTCAACAGCCGAGACGATATAGCCATGTCCGTCTGTCCGTCTGTCCGTCTGTCCGTATGAACACCTAGATCTCAGAGACTATAAGAGATAGAGCAACAAATTTTTCACGACAGTATGTCTTATTGTTGCACGCAGATCAAGTTTGTTTTTGATTTTGGCCACGCCCCCTCCCGCCCCCGTAAATCGAATAAAACCGAATTGCAAGCGTCGTTTTAAACCTAGAATGTTCAATTTTGGTACGCACAATACTCATCACCATCTTAATGATCTCTGCGAATTTGGTTACAATCGGATAAAAAACACAGAAGTTATTAAGATATTACTTTTATAAGGCGTTACCACGTGCAACTGCTAGTGCTGCCTAGCTAGTTGCTATGACACTCCGCGACATAATAATGGTGTTCAATAAACCAACTAAAGTGCCGCCAAGCTAATAATTTCGAACAAAGAAAATTTTGATATATTATTTTGATATTTTTAGTATATTTTTTTTTAGTATTTTTTCAGTATATTTTTATACTTTTATATAAATATAATATTTTGATGGTAAAATTGGGTGGCGGGTATCTCACAGTCGAGCAAACTCGACTGTAGCTTTCTTACTTGTTTAATTCGTTTCCCGTCTCTTTGGGGTCGCTTTATGCGGAGATATATGCAAGATGTACAGATGCGTTCGCGCATAGCGCATAGGGCATAGCGCATCCAGATATGTATCTGCAGTGCATCTTGTTGAGAAGCAATAGAAATAAGGAAGTTAAAATGTATACGTTAAACACGGATACATATGAAACAAAACCTACTGCATTTCTTGCCATTCGCGCAATGCAGCAGCTAGCGAATGGTGAGTAGGCAAGCTTCTCGCACGCTTCTGAAATCATTCGAAGGGATTTTTATGTGGATGACTTAATATCTGGAGGCGATTCTGTAAATGAAGTTCTCAAACTACGGAATCAAGTCAAGGAGTTGCTAATGAGAGGAGGGTTCCCAATTCGCAAATGGAATCTGAAGCTGATTGTAAGAAGCTGATAGAATTTCACGATGGATCCGACATCACTAAAGCGCTCGGATTAGCATGGGATCCAGCATCAGACGACCTGCAGATTAACTTTTCGCGCCTGTCGTCACAGGTATGAAGATATTCATACAAGCGCTGTGAAAGGAAATACATGCATTTTGTGAGGCAAGCATGGTCGCTTATGGTGCTTGCATATACCTTCGCTCTGAGATTGGCAATTCATATTCCTCGACGCTTCTTTGTTCAAAGTCCATGGTTGCACCGTTAAAATCATTAACCATTCCGAAGTTGGAGCTCTCGCCAATATTGCCAATATCGCTAAAACCATTAAGTTCGAATGTGGCTTTGCCTTGGATACGTTCCAACGCAAACGAATCCAGCCGATATTATGTCGCGGGGGTCTACATCCAAGGAGCTGCTGGATTCGCCTCTCTGGTTTCAAGGTACGGACTTCCTGCAAAGCAACAATTCGACGTGGCCTCAAGAAGCCGCATTGCCGATGGATCTACCAGAGCGCCGTCGCATTATCTTAATCTCATAAAGCGTGGAACTCATATGGTCATCAAGAGTATTCAAATGGTGAACTTTGCCGACGACTACAAGGCATTGCTCAAGGGCAAGCCACTTGTGGCAAAAAGCGAGTTTCGTTCTTTGATACCCTTTAAAGATGTGAACGGCTTGATGCGCGTCGGAGGACGGCTTCAAAACTCATCGTTGGACTACGAGGCAAAGCATCCGCTCCTGTTGCCTAAGCGGCACCCAGTCACTGATGCAATTATCATGTTTTACCATCGCAAGTTTCTGCATGCTGGACCCCAGAGATTGCTGCTTGCCTTGAGGCAAGGAGTCTGGCCAATTGAGGTCTCAAGGCGAATGCATCAGTCATCCATAAATGCATTCAATGCTTTCGGCTGCGTCCACAGCTTCCGGGCCACGTTATGGCGCCTTTTCCGTCCGAGCGAGTGCAGCCAAGCCCTGCTTTTTACGTTACTGGAGTGGCTTTTTTCAGTTGTAACGAGCACCAGCTCTTTTAATAAGTAATGTCGGCAAAAGGTGATACAAAACAGCATCTCCTTGAAACACCTTCAATAACATTTTATGAGAATTCTAATAAGTGGTAGTAGACCTACATTTCACAAACCCATGTTGGTAGTGTGAAATTATAGATTTACAGCAGTGTTGCAGTTGAGAAGTTATTAGTTTTTCAAATGCTTTGGGAATAGCAGACAACTGAGAGAACGTTAGATATATTTCCTCTTTTCAAGAGATGAATAATATAAGACTCTTTTCATTAGGGAAAACGCACAACTCAACAGACAATTCAAATAATTTTAAAAGTGGTTTACAAAGTCCCTCTGCACAGAACCTAAGCATGCAACTAGGAACTCCGTCAAGGTCAGGAGAAAAAACTGGGCACTATAAAAATTTGATGTATAGGTGTTTTGAAAAAATTAGCAAACCAAAACAAAAGCTTGTTGGAAGTGTTCACGTCCTCCGCTTCGAATTCAAGAAGTCATAGAAGCGTTTCAGGTCACGCTTAAACGTTAGTCTGCACTTTCTCAAAAAATCCTTGCTACAAAGATTATTTAGCGTGGAGAAATCGGAACGAGCAACAGTGTAGCGAGAAAAATATAAGAGAGAGCCAGTTTCCTTATATTTTTTATAAAGCTTTGATTTTTTATTCTTTAACTTTGTTAGTTCTTTGGTAAACCATAACGGTCTATTAGACAATTGTGGAGTACCAAGGGGAACACAAGCATCAAATAGGGAGTTTAATGTAGAATAAAAAATTTGAATTGCCTTATCCAGGTCAATACACGAAAAAAGTTGGGACCAGTCAGTACGCGAAAGAAGCAAAGAAAGTTTTTTAAAATCGGTCTTCCGACAACAACGAACTTGCTTCTCCGGTAAAACACCTGCATCCGAAGCACTTATTGGTAAGTCAATCAACACCTCCAGAGGGTAAGCTATGCTTTGCAAAATGTAACCTACTGCTTTTCGGGTCCCCTAGTTGAACGCCCTTCTGAGAGCTTCTGAAAGTTACACGAGAGCTGGCTCTGTCTAAAATACCGACTATGCTCAGGCCAGCGGGGTGGGTTCTACCTCTGTCTGCGTATGCGTTGCTTGACATGAAAAATCAGACAGAGCAATCGGGATATAAGGGTTTCACAGACCACTAAGGCTAATTCATTCGGGTTTCAAGTTGGATCATAATTAAGAAATCAGACGCGATGCGATGGAAGAGTCTTTGTTAAGAACTATGAGATGCATCATTATATTTCACAGTTTTTGGGACGTAATCCGGAAGAGATGGGGTATCAGTGATTGATGACCTCGTGTTGCAAAAGTTGGTATATGTGTAAGTTAGGTAATAGTGGCCCATAGTGGCCCCACGCAGCGCTCGCGATGCTCAAGGGAGCAAGCCAGCTGATGCTGTACTTGTATAGCACGTGGTGATATGTGGTTCACGTTGCGCTCGCGATGCCTAAAAGAGCAGGCAAACTGATGCCGCACTTGTGTAGCACGTGGTGATATGTGGCTCACGTTGCGCTCGCGATGGCTAAAAGAGCAGGCAAGCTGATGCCACACTTGTATAGCACGTGGCGCTTGGTGATGGCTACGGCCTGTTAAGAGGTGCCTGAAATCCTGTTTAGACTGACAATATGCTGACAGCAGTTTTCCGTGTAATGCACTCGACACTTTGTTGCTTCGTCACATCTAGTAGTTCGAAATATTAGATGTTAACCATCATCTTCACATGGACGATAGTTGTTTCATACCTTTTATATTGAAATATCACTTTTTGTAACTATGTTGGACTTGTGTTTAATCTATGCTTTAATACGAGCTCATCCACGATAACTAAGGATCGTGGCGGTTTCACACAGTGGTTATTGAAATTTTCACAAGTATTTATATGCCGATGGCACTTATTTAATATATATTTGACTGGATTTGATCCGGTCGGTGTGTTACCTTTTAGAAGGATAGCCGCTAAGTACCCGGAAATATGATCCTTCTATCGAAGCTAAACTAATCAGGGCCGCATCGATCGCACTATCGCTACTCCCAATTTTGATAAAGTATAGAGTCTGCATTTCATCTGATATTAATGATGCAAATAGTTTACATTTCATATTATCTTAATAGCGCATAGACTTTACACTTCAGTTGATCTACATACATTTCATATGACTTCAATATCGCATAAAGCATACACTTCATATGATCTCAATGTCGCATAGAGTGGGACTGATCTGGGGCACACCTTACAAGAGTAGGGTGGTAGGGATCCTCAAGGGAGGAAATAGGACACCGTGCAGGTATTCGGATCCAAAACAAAAACAAGTATGAAAGCTACTGTCGAGTGTGCTCGACCGTGAGATACCCGCCGCCCAATTTTACCATCAAAATATTATACTTTTCAAAAATATACTGAAAAAATACAAAAAAAATATACTAAAATTATACCAAAATAATATACCAAAATTTTCTTTGTTCGAAATTATTAGCTTGGCGGCACTTTAGTTATTTTATTGTACACCATTATTATGTCGCGGAGTGTTATAGCAACTAGCTAAGGTGCAGCTGCACGTGGTAACGCCTTATAAAAGTAATATCTTAATAACTTCTGTGTTTTTTTATCCGATTGTAACCAAATTCGCAGAGATCATTAAGATGCTGACTAGTATAATGCGTACCAAAATTGAACATTCTAGGTTTAAAACGACGCTTGCAATTCGGTTTTATTCGATTTACGAAGGCGGGAGGGGGCGTGGCCAAAATCAAAAACAAACTTGATCTGCGTGCAACAATAACACATACTGTCGCGAAAAATCTCTTGCTCTATCTCTTATAGTCTCTGAGATCTAGGTGTTCATACGGACGGACAAACAGACGGACAGACGGACAGACGGACATGGCTATATCGACTCGGCTGTTGACGCTGATCAAGAATAGATATACTTTATGGGGTCGGAGATGTTTCCTTCTGCCTGTTACTTACATTTTCGGTCGGCACAAAGCCATAATACCCTTCTACCCTTTGGGTAGGCGGGTATAAAAATCAGGTCAAGCACTTTACTTAGACAATTTGGTATAGAATTGTTTTGAGACAAAGCTATATCAAAAGGATTCAATACGTTAAACTCACATGACAAAAGTCCTTGAAATTTCAGAAATATTAAAATCTCCAAGAATTATTAAGAAATCACGATCAGAAAGCATTTCAGAAATACTATTTATTACAGAAAAATGAGATATATACAGAGAGTTATCTGAGGCAGGAAGTACATAAGAGCATAGAGATACTCAAACTACAATAAACAAGTAAGAAAGCTACAGTCGAGTTTGCTCGACTGTGAGATACCCGCCACCCAATTGTACAATCAAAATATCATATTTACATTATAGTATAAAAATATACTGAAACAAGTAAGAAAGCTACAGTCGAGTGTGCTCGACTGTGATATACCCGCCAACCATAGTTTTAAATGGGTTAAATTAAAAAACAATTTTAGGTTTATAAATTTATTTATTATTTAATTTGCTTGATATAATCATTATTATTTACTACAAATATGTCGCCGCTCGAATTAGCTCCCGATTTAAAAAATTATAGTAACTTTGAAATAATAAATAAAATTAATAAATAATTTAAACCGAGACCCAGGGAACACCACGAGGAGGCCATTATAAATAATGGGGTCTTTTCGAAAGTAAAATTTTGGAGACCTACGAGTCGACTTGTGCTGCCTAAAAGAAGCACCATTGTTCCCCAAAATATTTTTACCTCCACTGCCGGAGGAGGTAGAATTAACAAAATTAATTTAAATAAAAGAAATAAAAATGAAATAAAAAGAATCAAAATATAATCATAGGTTTAAAAAAATAAAAAGATTAATTAAATTCAACAAAATTTACAAATATATACTATTTACAACAACTATTTGCCCTACAAGAAACTATCATCTATGCTCACTAAAATACCACTGTGGTAACTATAAACTGTCTCATAAGTGCGTGCTCTGGCCCTATCATTCCTTATATTCGAACACGCCCAATCAATGTGTGTATCACCATTGGTTGTAGACGTGTTCAAATCTAACAAAGACCTATAACTGCTTCTACCTAAAAAATTCAAAAAGTCTCCTACTACATCCTGAGAGAGATCGCAGACACAGATTAAAATCTCCTAACACTATGCTATCGCTACCTAAAAATGAAAATCTCTGAAATAAGTCCTCAAACTCAGCTTCAAACTTCTGAACTGGATATGTTGGGCTTCTGTAAACTATTAAAAATCCTATTGACTTAAATTTGAATACTGCATACTCAAACACTGCTGAACCTAAATTATTTATGTCTGAATAAAATCGCCCACTTAAACAGAGAGTTATCTCTCTTTGGACGAGCACCACTAGATATACTTTGGCAATCGAGACGTATTACAGTTCGAAAGCCAGATATTTCGTATACTTCGTTGGAGTATGTGGAAGCTTCAACAAAGCATAAGAAAGAATATAACAGCATTAACTGATCGGAGCAAATATCAGAAATGTGGCAATGTACACTTTGCGTGTTATGAAAGAATATATTGATTTTAGAAATGTCGGAGTGACAGCTAAAATTTGAATCTAATATCTTAGTGGTGCGTAGACTTTCTAGCTCTTTCTCTACTACTGGTCTAGGGGGGACAAATTGCCCAACAATAAAGAGGCCAGCTGCACTTGTGGCTCTACTGCAAGCTACATACAATGCTTCCCGTTGCATTCCTGGAGTTGTGTGGACCACCACGTTGGTGTATGTAGCTCCCTGGCTTTTATGAATAGTTATACCTTCTGCAGGTACAACTGGAAATTGTTTGCGGTCGATTGTTACTTGCTCGTTTGAATGATATTGAAAACTTTTGACAGTTTTCAGAACTGGGGTCCAAGATGGTTCAGTGCGATGACTGCATTTAGCTCGAGCATTAACTCCTACACTTTCATCTAAAAATTGAATCCAAAGAACTTGGGGACAATTTTCTATGTTGAAACCTATTTCCATAAGAATCCCTGAAGCTCCATTAACAAGACCATCTGCAGTATCTATATTGACCGTCATCATGTACTCTGCAGTGGTTTTCAGTATAAGGGTAGTACAAAGCCCTTGTGTTTGTGCAGTTTTGAAATCTTTGACAGATTCCAAGTACCTAGCCCTAGCTTCTATATTGAGATGTGCAGCTCTTACTGAATTAAGAGCAATTGAAATAAATTGATCCGTAGGGATTGAATTTAATTTAGCAGTGTTAAAAGTATTTGTATCCTCATTCCTAAGAAATAAATGAATAGCCTCACTTGGAATTTGGTCTAAGACCGAAACTCGGGACCTAAGTAAATCTATATCTGATGATGTCATTTGACCGGATGCCATGTTATTAAGCGCTAACGCAAATGCTTGATCGTCTCGTTGTAGCATAATCTCTGTAAGCTCAAAAAACCTAAAACTATCCCACAGAAATGACCCAAATATAGCACTGTATGGGTCATGCGACGATGTGGTGGATTGAAAAATCCAACGATCTCCTACCGGACGTAGTTGTCTGAGATCGCCGAAAACTATTATTGAAACACCTCCAAATGAGGTTTCTTTGTTATTAAAAATTTGCTTGAGACGAGCATCTATATGAGATAACATTTTGGCACCGACCATTGATATTTCATCAATAATTAAAAGCTTAAGGTCAATAAACCTTGAGCGAAGTGAATTTAACAAATCTGCTCCTAAGTCTTTAAAAGAAGATCCTGATTGATTCACGGGAAGTGAAAACATAGAATGAAGGGTTGAACCTCCAATTCCAAAAGCAGCTTTTCCTGTGGGTGCACACAAAAAGGATCTTAACCGTTGTGGGGTCACAACCTGATCTACTATTCTATTGATGTGAAAGGGACTGAAAAATTGCTGTTATTAACCTACTTTTGCCAACACCTGCTCCGCCACCTACAAACTCATAAAATATTCTATTATTTTTAGCATTATGCAAAATATGCGTAAAAAAGGTTTTTTGTTTTAAATTCAAAGATCTGACTATGCTTGCTAAGTTTTCAGGCGATATAATTGGCGGGAGCTTAATTATACGGAAATTATATTCCGAATCTTCACTATTATTAACATTTCCAGTATTTATGTTTAAAACATTTATTTGAGAACTTATTTCAGGGATGGCCAAAGCCCTAAACTGGCTGTCTAAATCATCAACCTGATTATTCTCTTCTATATTTTCCTCAGCTTCTAGAGCCCTCCTAAGCACGTCTTCTAAGTCTTCTAAAATGTTGTACTTCCTATAATTAAATCTAATGGAATCAACATTTCTAGAGTAAATGCTTTCGCAATTTACTTGAAGCAATTCTACCTCTTCATCTCTCCATGGGAAATATAACATTAACAATTCCCTGAAATAGTTCGCTCTGTCGGCATTCAGATTGAACTTTCTAAATCTAATTATTGCTGGCTTGGTCCTTTCCCTAATGAAACCACTACTATTCCGGAGAGGATAAAATAATCTACCTAGGACCTCGTTTTCTTCATCATCCTCACTATCACTACCTTGGCGAAATGATCTACAAGTTTTCGAAAAATTGTAGTTTGCAGCAAAATCGGCTAAACACAGGCCGTCGAGGCTATCTGGCCGCTGAATATAATGATCCAGCATTCCTAAAACAAATATGTCAGTAGAATCCTGATCCCTATTTTCTAACTGTTGCCTGGACTTAAGCATTCGAACTCTGTGCTCTGGTCGTGAAGTATTAATATAAACTTCTGCGTTGCTGGTCTCAGACAAACGCATTCCTAAACAACAGTAAGCGGCTTCCTGAGCAGAAATCTCAGTGCCGGAAATAAATTTGTGGCCAATATACTGCAGTTTCTGCTTGATGCTGAAGTTTCCTCTGTGGATCTCGTTTACAGCTTCACGCATCAGCTTTGAAATGCCTCTTTGGGATTTATTAATATAATTAATAATGTAACTGCAGCAAGCATAAGGATCCAATATAAACTGAATGTCCATATTGGCTCTTTGCATTGAAAGAATGTGTTTATTATAAGAATTAATATTAATGGCTGCAAATGTTCTCTTCAGGAAAATTTGAGGCTTTTTCAAGCCCGACCTAATAGCTAATAAATAGTCCTCGTAGCTGAGGCTCACTTGATTGTGGGATAGAAAATTTTCGAAATTACTTAAATGAGCTACATTTTCGGAATCGAAAGGAAAGTTTAAAACATATTGAATTTTTTAAATTTTCGCGATGAAGAGAATAAATTTCTGAATCTTCGGTAAGGGGACGAAGAATTTCTGTTCGCGGCATGGGAAAATAAGGAATACCGAAGCGACAAATAGAGTTACCCCTTACTTCACGAGTATACGAATGTCCGTGATTATGCTTCTGATATTCAATATACTGAGCTAGCTCAGCATTTGTGGAGTCAGTGGTAATAAATTGATCAATGAAGGCTATTGCAGAAGTAATAGTCGCTTCAATCTCAAAGTCCACCAAAGGGGCATCTTTCAGCCAAAACATACCGTGAATGTGAGGCGAACCACGTTGTTGGAATTCAACTCGCCAATAGTATTTGATAACGGGATGATTTCCAAAACACCCCCCTGTTTCCTGAATATTACTAGCAATTGCCGAGCCCGATATTCAAAATACCTCGCACAAGTTACAGGATCTGATCTAATTAATTTAGCCTTTTCGCTAAAACTAAAATTCGAAACTTCTACTTCTGTAACTGGTTGTCTATCTACAGTTTCTTTTAATATTATAAGCAATTCCGTCCACCTTGTCTCGGCAGCCGATAAGGTGATGAAGAAGGTAGGCAGACCGAACTGTCGTATCATTGCCATTATCTTCTTCTTTTCTGCTTCCCAATGAGCAGGAGATGTGCGAATACCTTTCAGGACCCTATAACCTTCATCATGGAGAATAATACTATCTAAATGATCCTCATTAAGAGCGTTGGCCGCTGTAGTAGGGCGTGAAGCGCTCTGCTTTCTTAAACAAACTGAAGTGTTACTACGAATTTGAATGAGCTCCAACTTCTTATAGTTAAATAAGAGTTTATCTATTCTACAACCTCTCCTATCTACATTTCGGAGCTCAGATCTAACTATTTTAGAGAAACTAAGAGAAGAAGTTCTTTTCTTGCCAGCATATAAGCCTTCGCCAGGAGCAAGGGTGATTCTCTGCATGGCAACATTATCTGCCTGATTATTCTCAAGCAGGGTTTCTTGGCCCCCAGGATTGAGCTCCTCCGTCTCAACATCATCTTGCTGATGTGCTGGATCTCGAACTATTTGCTCAAACCCCTCCACTATTTCTACGTCTGCTTGAGATGCAATGAATGGAACAGTCTCGGTTGTATAAGCAGACAACCACTGTTCGTTTACTGAAACATTATGCTTTCTATAAAGCTCTGTGCTAACTAAATATCTAATTGTTTCTGCAATTTTTAAGGGTCTAATGGTTTCGGCCATGAAATCATGGCTATATTCCATTCTACGTTTGAGGTGGAGCTGAACGACCTCGGCTTCATGAAAAGCTCGTGGGAGGGAAGTCACGATATTGCTTATTGAAATTGGAACATTGGCCAACAGCTCCTATAATTGCGCTCTGACGCTCATGACCTAAAGACTTTATAATCATAAATGGTGGGCGAGGAGAAATAAGGCGTTCCTCTAATGAAGTAAGCCCCTTAAGGCATTCAGGCAACTCCATCAGAAACAAAAGTTTTTGGCTTAATGCCAGATCTAATATTGCGGTTGCATGTCTTGCAAAAAGTTAGAAAACTGTCAGATGAAATGTACTGACTTCCATTATCTAAAATTTCCGCACTAAATTCACAATTATCTATTATGAAAGAACGTGGTATCCTAGCTATCTGATGGGGAAACCACAAGCCTTTACATGAAAGGCAAATTTTATTTGGCCCTAATCTGGGTCAGTACGTCGTTGTCTTCTATGCTCTGAGCTACCCGTCTGCTCTATTGCCCTGACATCTACATTCTGTCTACGGCGTGCCCTACGCGATGTGTCAGCCTGCTGCTCAGAGAGTCTAAAATCTGGGGTCAGTACGTCGTTGTCTTCTATGCTCTGAGTTACCCGTCTGCTCTATTGCCCTGACATATATATTCTGTCTACGGCTTGATCTTCGTAATGTATCAGCCTTCTGTTCAGGCTGCCTAAAACTAATGTCAGTTCTTCGCTGTCTTCTAAGATCTGAGTTTCCTATTTGTTCGTTCGTCCTGTAGTCTATAGCCTGCCTACGAGCTGATCTCCGCAAAGTATCAGCCTCCTTTTCTGGCTGCCGAAAATCTGCATCCCTCCTACGGTTCCTTCTGCGCAAAGTATTTACCTCCTGCTCCGGTAACCTATACTCTGGATCTGTCCGTCTCTCGCTCCTATTTTGCTCAAATTGTCTTATTCGCCTAGAGCGCCTTCTGATTGATCGCCGCTGAGTATTTCGAACCTGCTCTTGTTCCCTATATTCTTGGTCTGCTCTACGATCTCTCTGTGAATTTATATTTTTAATGTTTTGCTCCCTGCATATATTCAAAATTTTCCCTATTTATTCTGTTTCTCAATTGTCTTGAACGAGACCTTTGAGAAGCAGGCGACTAAGTCGAGGCATATTTAAATGTTGCAAAAATATATATTTATAAAGATAACAATTAAAATAAATAATATAAAAAATTAAACAATACGTAAATTTTAAATAAATAAATTAAATTAAAATAAATTAAATTAAAAAGTAAATAGTTATTTATTTAAAGACTGAAATAAAGCTGTTTACATATGTAAATATTTTTGTCCAATCTTTAAATATGCATACACGCTTTACTATAAAAACAACAACAAACTACAGTCTGTGTATGTTTGTATGCATGCATATACAAACATACATACGCCTAAGCCAATGGGAATTAATAAATATCAAATGTTCGTCGTCTTACAAAATGTACTTATGCACATACATATGTACAAATGCACATATGTATGTACATACGTACGCAAGACCTGGCACACGCGACACTATTTATCCAAATAATTATATCAACAAAATCGAATTTTTGTGCTTTCACCGGCACTAACACAAAATTCACTTTTAAATATAATCAATAAATTTCGCAATTAAAATTGCGTTTCACAAAAGTAATTTTTAATATTTTACTTTACAATACACTCCGCACAAGTCACTCGCTTAATCGCGCCAAACGAATAGAGAAGCATAAGAAGCAGAAAAGCAACTCTCTGTATTCACTTTTGACACTTTTCTTTTTTGGCGCGTGAGTTACCACATCTACATCTACTTCCCACCCCCTAAACCTCCACGCCAGAACCATTAGTTCGTTGTCCGCATCTGACCACATCAGCAGTCTACATCTACTTCCCCTTCCCCTAAAAGCCTCCACACAGAGCCGCTAGTTCGTTGTCCTCTCATGTTGCAACAGTGTAGGCGGAAACAGCTCAGCAAAACGGAGGCATTCCCCAAATCCGCTGGGTCAGCAGATTCGCGACCACATAGCCAAAACATAAAACATTATTCTTCTTTGTAATAAGTTAGTCTTAAGCGACACTCCAAAAGAGTTGGATCGAAATAAAACCACAAAACCTTAAATTGGAAATACTTTTAATTTAACTTGGGAAGAAACAGTAGAGACAAAAGAGGATCAAAGGACCACTGAAGGAAGACTGGAAGGCTTCATCTGTTAATTCGTGCCAAATCTAATGCAAGTCGATCTATCCTTCCCACTCTCACAATTTTGTCCGTTAGCGAATTCTGGGTATTCTCACACACAGTGTAAAGCCAATAGCAAAAAAACCAGCGAAAACATAAACAAATTGTAAATAATGTGGGAAAGACAAAAGAGGAAAAAATCTCTTGAAACAATGACATTAATAGGAAAGAACTACCTCCGGCAAGTTGAACCCGGGTCCACCGATCCAGAGTGTTACACACAAGCCACTGCACCACTATCTACTTTTTTCGACTTTAACATAATTTCATTAAAGTAATGCTATTCATATTATTGTTTGCCATTTCTATGAATTGATAGTTTGTGGATAAGAGAGGAGGTGCTTTCCAAAATAGTGGAAATTGGAAGAGTGCTGAAAACTATGTGTGTATACATGAAATGCAAACACGTTAATTGTTAAATAGCCGCTCGTGTGAATTAATTTTTTAATTTTTATTTTTCCTGGAAAGAGCTAGATTTATCCAGAATTTTAACGAAGAGTTTTTTTTGCGGAAATGAATAGTTTTTTTTAAATTAATTTAAAGTTTTCGAAAATACCATGTATTTTGTTGTTGGCAATTCACTGTCATTTTATGTATCGATCGCTCATTGTTCTCTCCCGCTCTCCCTTTTTTTCTACAGTGGCCAAAGTATTGTATTATATTTTATTGCATTCATACAACATGAAGAAGAAGTGCCACGTGTGAGGTGGTGAGAAAATAATTCACCTGATATGGAGAAAAATGGGGGAAGGGAAGAAAGAAAGAAAACGCGAGTTTTTTTTTCAAAAATTTTTCGCCAGCGGCGCTAATTTCTTTTTCCTTCCCCCATTTTTTCCATATCAGGTGAATTATTTTCTCACCTCCTCAACACATTAAAAAACGCAACATGTTGTATGTACGCAATATTTGGTTTGCATAAAATCGATTTTGGCCACTGTAGAAAAAAAAAGGAGAGCGGGAGAGAACAATGAGCGATCGATACATACAAATGAGAGTGAATTGCCAACAACAAATACATGGTATTTTCGAAAACTTTAAATTAATTTCAAAAAAACTATTCATTTCCGCAAAAAAACTCTTCGTTAAAATTCTGGATAAATCTAGCTCTTTCTAGGAAAAATAAAATTAAAAAATTTATTCACACGAGCGGCTATTTAACAATTACCTGCAAACACATACAATGTACATACATATGTAAATATTGTGTGCATTGGCGCGATAGAAATGCTAGCTTAATATAATATTACATATATATATATACATTGTATATATAAATATATATATAAAATAAAAAAAAAACAAATTGCAAGAAAATGTGCACATTTGAACTGAGGATCTATTGTATGTGAGGCAAAGACTTTCGCAGCGAGCCACCTTATTTGTTCTTCTAATGTTCAATTGGCATATAAATAGCAATACCACTTGCAATATTTCATTTAAAAATTTATAATATGTTTCGATAACAGCTAAAAAGAAAGCAAACATAAGAGGAAAACGTCCGTTAAAAGAATGGCTGAAAAAAAAAAAAAACTTTTCTCGCGTGGATTGAACCTGGATCCACCAATCCATAGTCTTGCACCCAATTCAGAAGACCACTTAACGAAGTGCTGATTATTAGCATAAATCTATTGAAGTAAGGCAATTGAAATTATTAATTGCCCTTTCTGTAAATTAATCGTTTGTAGATGAGAGGAGAGGTGCATTCAAGAATAGTAGAATCTGACAAAACTGAAAACGTGACTTACCAGTCCGGGAGATCCAGTAGGTGTACAAGCTCCAAGTTGCCAGTTATTGAAATGTAGAATTAGCTGAAGTTTGTATGAGAAGCTGTTCTTTTTAAAATAAACTCCCGTTCACTGTTGTCAAAACGAAACTGCTTGAATCTTTATTTCTTGAGCTTCAGCTCAGCTAAGTGTCTTCCAGTTTTCGTATGTACTACTTATATATAAGAAACTGCTGTTGCGGCAGTTCAAGTGTCGTTGCTAACATATCGCAACCGACATCCTGTCCAAGTGCTGTCTCAGCATTCTACAGAGTCTTACTATGCTGAGTTGAGTGCACTGTTTCTAGGCGGCTTGACGGGGGTGCCGAATCGTATCTACCCTGTAAGGAGATTCGGTAACTCCTCCCCCTGGAATGGAGAGAGGGCCACATCGAAGGAATGGCCGGAACGCAAACCGATGGAAGCTCCACCGGGGCGAAAATTATGCGTCTTCTCCTGAATGTCAGGATACAACCTGCAGCTACGGCCAATGTCCCAACAAGTCCATAGAGTGCAAAGAGATGGTTTGTAGTTGTGGTCTTTATAATGCTTATGTCGTCCAGACTTGATAAAGACTGTAGATGAAGTTTGTGCAGGTTAATGTCTTCAAACGTGTTGTTTATGTTCATGTGTTTGAACGATTCGATGGAGAGTTCCGTTTTCGGTTCAAACTCCATTACTGTGTCATCGTACACTAGGCCGTTAATGTTGAGCGTACAGTTGTCGAACGTTAATATGGCTGAGCCGTTTATTGAGAACGGTTCCCGGCATGAAGATGAGATGTTAGTATTCATGGTGTTGAAAATAAAGATGTGCCGTTGTTCCACTTCTTTGATGATCTCTTGTTGGCCGATGTCCTTGATGTCGCATGTTGCCGTTTGCTCATAAAGTATGCTTTTTAAGCAATGGATGCTGATTAGGTTGGTTTCCGTGAGTTTGTGCTCGCATATGTAAGTCTGGTGAATTTTGGGACACTTTTCCTCCAAAGGCAAAACTTGACCGTTTTGGTCGTACAAAATGTAGTTGGGTACAATTAAGAACTTAGTGTGTTGTAACGGTAGAGGGACAATGTGTGCAATTTCATACATTTGTGTGTGGAATATTGGTATCTTAACATGAAAGGTAATGTAATAATTCTTAATATATGTTTCTAAAGTTAACAATCTGTATAAATGTTCGTCAGACTCTACATTTACATTTTGGTTGGATATGAATGTATTTATCGAATTGATTTCTTTTTCTGACAATATGAATTTAGGTATTATATTTAGTTTAGTCAACAATATACTTTCTGCTATGTTGTTTATCTGGTTGTACAGAACATCTATATTGAAACTTAATCTAGTAATGTATTGGAGCAGATGTATTTCATTATGTTCTTCATTTAATGAATTGTAAATATTGTTTCTATAATTTGAAATAAATTGATTTATTATTTCTTGCTCCTAATTAATATGTTCAGTAATATTTTCGAATCTTATAGAGATTTCTTTGTTAAGTATAATCTGTTTGTTGACCTGCTCTGTGATTAAATTTTCGTTTTCCTTAACAACGTCGAACTTATCTTTAATGGATTGTGCGTCTTTTGCATCCATATTCCCTGTTATAACTTTTATAATGCTGCCGAGGCCGTTTACTAACCCTCTCTTTTCCCTTCTTTTGGGTATTAGTGCGTTAATTTTTATTTCTAACTGATCCACTTTTGCTTTTAAACTTTCTATAATTTCTCCTGAAAAGGTTACCTGTTTTAGGCTGTTTAACGCAATTTTAAATTTCTTAGCATTTTCCAAAAAGTCCTTAGTGTTAATTTTATGTAATAAGTGCTTATAAGACTGAATAACTCTAGCGTTCCCGAGGTTTATTTTTGCGATTCTGCTATGCTCCTCCAGTTGTTGTACCTTGATAAATTGTGCTGTCACAGAGCAAAATCTGGAAAAATATAACTGATATTACTATTGTGTTCTTTTTTAATTTTCGATTTGTGAATCTTTTGATTCCTGTGTGAAATGAAAGTTAAGCCTTTGTCTAGCTTGACCTGGTGTTTAGTGAATCTAGGCGTTAGCTTATTTCATCTATTTTCTTTTCTGAAGACTGTTGTACCCTCTTCGAGAGGCTGAGGTGGGGTCCTATTCTCGTTGGTTTTAGTTATTCTGTCTTTCATTTTATTGTCCATGCTTTCTTTTATAACCGGGTAAATAATACTCTGGAACTCGTTAAGTCTTTGTAGGTAGTCATGTTCGTTATTGGGAATGACGTCCTGAGTTAGTAAGTGGGGTCTTCCGTGGAAAATTTCAAAGGTGTGTATTTGGTCGTTGAGTGAATTGAATTATTGTATGTAGTCAATGTTTCGAACAATAATTATTCGTGGTCGCATGAGAGTTTTTCTGTTTTTCTCTTGTTCAGAATTATTCTGTATATTTCAGTTAAAGACGAATGTAATCTTTCTACTGAGGAATTGCTCGAAGATTGTTGGAATGACGTAAAATGCACTTCTATATTGTATTGTGCACAGAAATCTTTAAAAAGTTTGTTAGTGATTTCGAGACCTTGATCGCAAATGAGTTTTTCGGGATTCCGAATGTAGAAAGGAAATTTCTCATTGACTTTACTATATTTAAACTGTCTCTGGCCGGAATCTTGTGACCGGCAGCAAATTTGGAGAATTTGTCAATGATAGTCATAATAGTTTTTTCCGTTAATGGTGTAAATGTCAGTATGTATAATCTGTAGGGGGCCTGTCGGGGTTTCTGATTCCAGAAATACTAATTTCTGTGGTTGCCTATCGTATTTAAGAGTTTGGCAAATATCGCAATCATTAATTATGTGCGAAGTTTTAGTCTTTAATAAATAAATAGATCTCTTTAAATGCGCTATTGTTTCGTCTATTCCCCTGTGGTTGTTTGCCACATGATATTGTCGTATTTTTAGTTCCTGTTCGTTTGGGTCGGTAATATCTTCTAACAAGGTGGTGCACCTAATAACCTTGTATAATTTAGTTGGTGAGAAATATTCTTTAAAGATTTCTTCGATGGTTTCGAATATTTCGTCGGGTGCCAGAATGGCGCATGTCCTGTTTGGTTTAAGTATTTTTCTTAAAATTTCTATGGTTTTGTTCTTGTCATACTGTCTTTCTGAAACCGTTTTCCTCAATTTGTTTTTAAAAGGCATGGTATTTGAAATTGTGGTTTGAGTGCCAATTTTGAAAATAATTTGTAAATTGAATTCGTTTATCGGTTTACTAGAAGTGGGGATTGGGTTAGAACTATTATCGCTTAAAGAAGGGACGACGTGATTGGTATTAACGTCGTCAGTTACGTGCTAAGAGCGTCTGCTACTACATTTTGTGACCCTTTCTTGTAGATTACCTCGTAGTCATATTCAAGTAATTGTAATTTCCATCGAACCAGTTTCGAGTTTGGTTCCTTGAAATTCATAAGCCAAGTCAATGGCCTATGATCTGTAACGATCTTAAATTTTTGTCCGTACAGATAGGGTCGAAAGTGTTTTGTAGCCCAGATTATGGCTAGCATTTCCTTCTCTACAGTTGAGTAATTAATTTCTGTGTCTGAAAGCGTTCTGCTAGCGAATGACACAGGTTTGTCGTGGTTGACAGTGCCTTGGGACAAGACTGCCCCAATGGCGAAATTGCTAGCGTCTGTAGTTAATACGAAAGGTTTTGTAAAATCTGGATATTGAAGGATCGGGTCGTTGCATAGTAGCGTTTTGCAGATTTCAAATGTATCCCTGTATACCTCATCTATTTTAACTGTGGTCTTGCCTTTTAATTGTTGTGTCAAGGGCTTAGTAATTGCCGCGAAATCTCTTATAAATTTCCTATAATAACCAAGCAGTCCAAGGAAAGCCTTGATCTGTTTTCTAGTTTTTGGAATCGGGAATGATTTGATGGCAATTAACTTCTTCGGGTTAGGTTTTATACCCGATTCAGTTACTACGTGACCTAGGTATTCGATTTCTTTCCTGAAAACTCAGATTTTTCGGGTTGCAACTTTAAGTTAGCTTTGTTAAGTCTGTCGATTACTAAACTTAGGTCGTTGATGTGTTGTTGGAGTGATGACGAAAAGACTATAATGTCATCGAGATAGACCAAACAACAGTTACCGTTAAGGTCTGCTAAGATGTTATCCATCACTCTTTGAAATGTGGCTGGGGCGTTGGACAGTCCGAAAGGCATTCTTACAAATTCAAAATGACCTCCAATTGCCGAAAAGGCGGTTTTGTTAACATCTTTTGGATCCATCTCCACTTGATGGTATCCGCTTGCTAAATCTGAGGCTGTAAAATATTTAGCTCTGCCTATCTTGTCTAGTACGTCAGTAATGTTTGGCATTGGATACTTGTCTTTAATGGTCTTTTCATTCAACTTCCTGTAATCTATCACTAATCTCCATTTTTTGTTATTTGCCGCATCGGGTTTTTTTTGATACGAGGAAAATTGGTGCACTCCATGGAGAGTGGCTATGTCTGATAATATCTTGTTCTAAGAGTTTATTGATTGTAGGCGAGGTTGTGTAGCTCGAACATAAGGGTTTGTTTGTCTCGCTTATCAGAGCAATGTAAAATTAAAGCGTCTTTAATTTCGTCCCAATTAAGGCTGGCTCCCGATGTGTGAACCGCATCGTCGGCTTTGCCTTCGATTTTCTGCCTAATGGCCCTTAAGAGCATTTGTCCGTATGGGGTTTTATCCGTACCTCTGATTAGGAGGAGAATTTCTTCTACGTTATTAATAAAGTCGCTGAGTTTTTTAGGGTTACCGTCATAAGGGGGTAGGAAGCGAATCACGTCAGGTATTCTAAGAGACGACACCAAGTCCATATTGCTGGCTGTTATAGCAGCTTGGTTAGGTGGAGGAGAACTAGAAGCTAAATTCATTGATGGTGTTGAGGGTATGCTTATGACTGTCTGAATTTGCTGGTTGGCCTCTTCCTAATATCTGTTAGGGTAGTGTTACCTCTAGTATTTGGGATAAGTCTTTTAACCTTCCCAATTGTAGACATCTAAGTCCTCTCTAACTGCGTTGTTAATGAGAAGGAAAAATATTTTGTTTCCCTAGCCCTATACTAATTATCGTGTTGTGTGTTTTAGTCTTATACTAATTTTGTATAGTGTAGTTAATTTTAAATTAATTATTGTGTAACGTGTTTTGATCTTATATTAGTTCTTGTGTAGTGTATTTAACTTTATATTAATTATTGTGTAATGTGTTTGATCCTATATTAGTTCTTGTGTAGTGTATTTAATTTTATATTAATTATTGTGTAATGTGTTTTGATCTTATATTAGTTCTTGTGTAGTATATTTAAGTGTACTTAGTATTAATTATATAAATAACTTTTATTTAAATATGTTTGTCGTTTAACAAACTAAAATTACTTTGAGCTTGTGTATTTGGTAACAGCCTTGGTTCCTTCACTGACAGCGTGCTTGGCCAATTCTCCGGGCAGCAAAAGACGGACAGCGGTTTGGATTTCCCGACTGGTGATTGTGGAACGCTTGTTGTAGTGAGCCAAACGGGAGGCCTCAGCAGCAATGCGCTCGAAAATATCATTCACAAAACTGTTCATGATGCTCATTGCCTTCGATGAGATACCAGTATCAGGATGGACCTGCTTCAGCACTTTGTAGATGTAGATGGCATAGCTTTCCTTCCTCTTGCGCTTCTTCTTCTTGTCATTCTTGGTAATGTTCTTCTGAGCCTTTCCAGCCTTTTTGGCTGCCTTTCCACTCGTTTTAGGCGGCATCTTGAAGACTAGTATTCACTCGAAATAAAACTTCACTTTTAATTCACTTCAAGCTCGTCACTGATCTTGTTGTGAGGAATAAAAATTTTCTTTTGCTGGCTTATGTGTATGTGTTTTTTTTATTTATTTGCGTACTCTATTGTGTTGTGATATAAAACGTGGCTGGTCCACGCACTAATTTACTGCTAGAGCCGTCGGAACGCCGTTTTAGTTTTTGTTGTTCGCCTCAGTGATTTCTTCGAGCTTGTTCGAGTTGCGTCCAGCGTTTCGATACGTTGTTCGAGTTGCTTCAGTGACCTATTCAACAACGAACTGCACGAGCTCACTGATGGCGCCGTCGGATCGCCGCTTTGGTTTGTATTGTTTGCCTCAGTGACCCTATTCGAACCAGTTTGAGTTGCGTCCAGCGTCTCGATTGTATTGTTCGAGTTGCTTCAGTGACCTATTCAACAGTGGACCGATTCGCGTCCAGCGTACAATACAAACCGCGGTTTTCACTTAGCCATGCGACCGATGACGCATCGATCGTTTGCCCTTGGCGATGTTCGTACGCTGCATTGAACAACTGTTGATGCCGAACCAACCGCATCAAACTTGTCGTTCGCTTTTAGCGCACTTAGAGCGGTGTGTGGGCGTATGGCCTGACGAAATATGAGCCGCAATGTTCAGCCTTTTGCAGATTCAGCACATTGTTTCAGTTGTATATATATATTTTTGTATTCGTAGCCAAGCACATATTTAATTAATTTATTTAATTTTATTCCTCTTTTCACTCTTTTTGCAACTTATTCTTTCTTTTTCTTTTTCATAATCTTTTTATTAATTCTTTTTCTTTTAAACAACAACCTCCACATCACTTTCACAATGTGTCATATTCTCCTACTTACAGCATTAGACCTATGAACTTAATCATTCTATTTTTTTTTGGTGATCCTTGAGTCCTGGTCCTTGGTGCTGTCCTTGGGGTTGTAGGTATGTTCGTAGAGCGGCTGCGCCAGTTACCAGTCCGGGAGATCCAATAGGTGAACAAGCTCCAAGTTGCCAGTTATTGAAATGTAGAATTAGCTGAAGTTTGTAAGAAGCTGTTCTTTTTAAAATAAACTCCCGTTCACTGTTGTCAAAACGAAACTGCTTGAATCTTTATTTCTTGAGCTTCAGCTCAGCTAAGTGTCTTCAGTTTTCTTATGTACTACTTATATATAAGGAACAGCTGTTGCGGCAGTTCAAGTGTCGTTGCTAACATATCGCAACCGACATCCTATCCAAGTGCTGTCTCAGCATTCTACAGAGTCTTACTATGCTGAGTTGAGTGCACTGTTTCTAGGCGGCTTGACGGGGGGTGCCGAATCGTATCTACCCTGTAGGGAGATTCGGTAACTCGTGCGTAAATGAAATGGAAAAAAATAACACATTTATTTATATGTATACGTATATATGTGTATATTGTGTGCTTTGTTGCGACACACGTTTTATGCAATACCAAAGAGATCCAATCAATTTCTGCCAATCAGATTTGACTTCAGATACTGATATTTGCAAAACGAACTTGTAATTTTAATGTCTATTTATAAACTTTAAAATAGAAAAAATGGTTGAACATATTATAATGAAAACATACATATAACATTTATAAAATGTTGTATTATTAACAATATACATATGCATATACATATGCATACACATGCATGCATGTGTGTATGTATGTCAATAAGGGAGAAAGAAACACAATCAGTGCAGCCGCACTGGATTTTAACCCAATAAAATATTTTATTTAATATCTTCCATGTTTATTATCCGATCGTAACCAAATTTTCAGAGATTATTAAGATGTGGACTATTGTTATGCAAATGAACATTCTAGACTTACAATTTTGCTTGCAATCCGTTTTTTCGATTTGCGGGGGCGGAAGGGGGCGTGGCCAAAATCTAAAACAAACTTGATCTGCGTGCAACAATAAGACATACTATCCCAAAAAATTTGTTGGTCTAGCTCTTATAGTCTCTGAGATCTAGGTGTTCATACGGACATACGGACATGGCTATATCGTCTCGGCTGTTGACGCTGATCAAGAATATATACTTTATGGGGTCGGAGATGCTGTTACATGCATTTTCGGTCGGCACAAAGCCATAATACCCTTCTACCCTTTGGGTAGGCGGGTATAAAAATACTAAAAAAAATATACTAAAAATACCAAATTAATATCTAAATATTTTCTTTGTTCGAAGTTATTAGCTTGGCGGCACTTTAGTTGGTTTATTGAACACCATTATCACTAACCATATAAGAGATAGACTGGGCTTTTCATGAGAGCCTATTCGGCCACACTATTTTATTGCGATGCTGCCCACGAACATGTTGGGTCGTAAGACGTTGCTGCCCACCAACAAATAACTGCATAAAACCGGTTTTGTAAAACCGGTATGTATGTACATATGTATATAATAATTGATATATTTTAAAACTGCGTTTATATATTTAAGTATTTTATAATTTAAGTTTAATAACAATAAAATTTGCTGAAATTTAAATATAATATGGCCATAGCAATTGTTTTAAATATTATCAATGTGCGTAACACTTAAACAGGTGTAATCGGCGCAGGCACAAGGAAATAAAAGAACACACCAACAAACGCACCACCAGCAGCCAAGACGTCAACGTAAACCAAAACAATAGCAACAGCAAATCGAAGGTCATCAACAGAAACAATAATTACATAGTATACATACATGAAACCGAAGGACAGAAAAAAACAACTTGAGAAGTCAAAAATAATCAAACTAAAATGGGTGATATCTACCAGCAGTTACTCTTTCTTAGTTTTTATTGCCAGAGCAATATATGGCAACAAGGAAGAGCATAAACTATTCAACTATCCAAATGAGGCGTTCCAGAAATCACAAATATGAAACGCTGGGCAATGCACTCAAATTGACAAGCTCCACCCATACTATTGTATCTTGTCATATACGTGCATTTACCAACACATACATGCATATGAAATATTCTAAAATCAAGACAGCTAAAATTTGAAATGCTGGGCAATGCTTGCGCCTTTGAATTTATTGGTGAGTACACATATATGGCAAAATGCAACTGTGTTGAGCTGTAGACAAATTTTGTGTATTCGATTGCTTTAATTTTGATAGTTTCAAGTCTCATTAGGATATTTGCGCGACTTCTTTGAACTGACACCAATTGTTTTGTTATTTTCGTTTCTTGTCGGCTGCCGAGCGCTTTTGTCGTACGCCTCGTGTTGCCTCCATCCCTTGCCTATGTTTTTTCAACATCGTTTGACTGATGTGATTGTCTTTTTGACATGACGTAATTTGTGCTGCTGCTAATGGTGCTGCACTTGCTGAGTCGCTGTTGTTTTATTTCAGTGGCTTGCGCCGATTACACCTGTCTTTGAATATTTTGACATGATTTGATATTATTAGCAAATAATTAGTATGGAAATATTATATTCAAATTTTAGCATATTTTATTTCGAGTTATTATATATGAATAATATATGTACATATATAAACTCGCAATAAAATATGCTGAAATTTAAATATATTATGTCTGTACTTCTAAATTGATAATAATAACAATATTCAAACATGAGTAAAAATCAAATCAACAAAATCACTACAGCAGCAGAACACAATTCGTCACAATACGATGTCGAAGAAAACAAGGGTAAGGGGAGGGAGGACACAAGACAGGAAACCAAAATAAAAACAACAATTTGTGCTAGCTGCAAATCGAATACACAAAATTTGCCTATAGCTCAACACAATTGCATTTTGCATAAACATATGTGTATTCACCAACATATTCAAGAACGCAGCAGCAGTACAAAACGCATATACACATAATCACACATACATACTAGAGCTTCGACTAACATCAAACGTATGCACGTTCGAATGCGGCGTATGCCGTCGCAACCAAAACCGGTTTTATGCAGTTATTTGTTGGTGGGCAGCAACGTCTTACGACCCAACATGTTCGTGGGCAGCATCGCAATAAAATAGTGTGGCCGAATAGGCTCTCATGAAAAGCCCAGTCTATCTCTTATGGTTAGTGATAATGGTGTTCAATAAACCAACTAAAGTGCCGCCAAGCTAATAATTTCGAACAAAGAAAATGTTGATATTATATTTACTATATTTATATATATTTATTATATTGGTATTTTTTACTATATTTTTTTTAAGTATTTTTTCAGTATATTTTGAAAAATATAATATTTGGATGGTAAAATTGGGTGTCGGGTATCTCACAGTCGAGCAAACTCGACTGTAGCTTTCCTACTTGTTTTTTTCTTTACATACTCTTTAATAATTTAGTATTCCGGCCAAAAGTCTTTGGAACAAACTATACTTATATGAAAATAAGAAATTAAATTTTTCCACTTTTAATGATCGACACTAGAATCCTAGTGTCGTTAGGTGACGTATTAGGGGAAAGCCTAGAAACAAAAATGTATTTCATAGGTGGGACACCTACTATAGTATTCTGAGCAACTGTTGCAGAAGTCGAGATAGGAGCATCTGTATTAGCTGGTAGAACATTAGGTACATCAGAAGGTTGATCATGTTGAGTTTCTGGAACATTAACAAATACTGCAGGTACTGAGACTGAAACAGGATCGCAACAAATGACATCCATTGACGCTGAGCAGTGTCGAGGAGTGGGATATGTAATTGTCTTTAGATTAAATCAGATTGATTCAAAATTTGTGTATCCCAAATACAACAGCGAAACATTCCACCTCAGTAACGGTGTATTCACGTTGTGCTTATTGAGCTTCTTCGACATGTACGCGATAGGTCATTCGTGTCCAGATTCATCTACTTGAGCTAAAAAGAGCCAATTCCTGTGAATAGCTTGCGTATTATGTCCACAAGGAAATGGAATGATTCAAGGAAGAAATGGGATGATCCATTCCTTCGTCTTGCAATGTAGTAATTCTTTGAGCAGAAAAATAATAATATAGAGAAATTAACTGTTGGCACCATCCCTGTCATCCCTAAAAATATTCAAAATTACCTTTGGGTTCTGGGAACAGAATATTTATCTACAGGTTGCTTTTACCGATATTGATGGATAGCCCTGATGTGCTCAGCTGGGGGTAGCTACGTTAGCTGTGTTCTATATGTTCTTATAAATTGTAAGGATTTACTCGATCCTTGGTCCTCAATTGCTTTGGGAAAATGGCCCACAGTCTTCCAAGCTGAGGATCATGTCATCGAAATCTGCTGCCGTCTGAGCCTTGAGAAGGGGGATTAGAGAGTGAACCTCTATCTACATCTTCTCTGACAGTGAACCCTTCTGTGGCATGGGGTGTTCAACCATTTTGGCTCTTGTGAAAACCTGGGCTATTAGGTTTACTGATCGCTACTGGTCTGTCCAACCAGGGATGCGGCAAGCTAAAGCTTATCAATCCCAACCGAAGAAATAGCTTAATCTCAGGAAGGATCTTCACCTCCCCGTTGGTTATCTTAATGCCATCACACGGTGAACTATCACCTCGCTAAAAAGCGTCTGTCTTCTGACGCTGAGTATAGACCCTTATTATAATATTAATAAATAATACAATTCTGGTCGAACATACGATTGTCACATCCGATCCGAAACCTATAAAACAATCTTCGGCTGACAAAAGTCGACTTATAGTAATAAACCCTTATTATAATATTAATAAATAATAAAATTCTGGTCGAACATACGATTGTCACATCCGATCCGAAACCTATAAAACAATCTTCGGCTGACAAAAGTCGACTTATAGTAATAAACCAGATAGGCGTCGAACATGCATCCTTCATAGTAACCGCATTGATTGGAAAGAACATGACGAAACAGAAGATTCTTTGATGATACCCATGTGTATCATGCGATTTATTTCTGCACATAATAGTTTACCTTTAGCGGGAGATAACGGATAAAACATGTGTTTTATAGGTTTCGGATAGGATGTGACAATCGTATGTTCGACCAGAAGGTGATAGTTCACCGTGTGATGGCATTAAGATAACCAACGGGGAGGTGAAGATCCTTCCTGGAGATTAAGCTAGTTCTTCGGTTGGGATTGATAAGCTCCTTAGCTTGCCGCATCCCTGGTTGGACAGACCAGTAGCGATCAGTAAACCTAATTGCCCAGGTTTTCACAAGAGCCAAAATGGTTGAACACCCCATGCCACAGAAGGGTTCACTGTCAGAGAAGATGTAGATAGAGGTTCACTCCTCTAATCCCCTTCTCAAGGCTCAGACGGCAGCAGATCTCGATGACATGATCCTCAGATTGGAAGACTGTGGGCTATTTGCCCAAAGCAATTGAGGTTTTGGAATTTGGTCCATAGATCCCAGCTCCAACTCAATGATGAGTTTTTGTCCTATCCGTATACCAGTGGATACCGTGGGGTCGCTGATGGTGTTGCCAGTGTCCCAGTCTTTCCGATCTGGGATGAGGGTTCTGAATTTAGCACCAAAGAAAAGTTCCTTTGCCATAACATCCGATGTAGTGCTGATATCTACCCCATTAATGTCTTTGATTAGACTAGCATGTCCTGATTAGGTAGCTAGAAACCCGATTTGGAGCTTGATTCTAAGAAGGCTCATAACTATGACTTCTTTAATTTGGATATGCAGGAGAGTCAGATTCAGTATTTTATTCCATTGCTGCGGTGGGATAGGTACGAAATGAACTTGTCAGACAGAGGCACAACAGCCTATGCTATTTATTGCATTTGCTGATGGCAGTGACCTGCCCTTGGCCACCACACAATCGCAGCGTAGGTGACGATGGGTGCAGGATTTGAGACCCCAGATTCTTCCAAAGAATCTTCTGCATGCCCACATGGCATGGGCCGCCTTAATGAGGGTATTGCTGATGTGGGAGTCTTTTATAAAGGGTTACCCCTAGATATTTGACCTCGTTGGATAGCCCCACAGGGGAGCCATTAATATATAATAGACATTGGTCTACGGAGTAGCGCCTAGTGAAACTATAATAGCCTTTTGCGTGTAAATGCAAAGACCGATGTCTGCGTATCATCTACTTACTGTGTTCAGAACTGATTCCATCATCTCTCTCACGGTGCTGGCTCAGTTCCCGGTCACTATTAGAGCCAGGTCGTAAGCATATCCGATTGCTTCAACGCCCTGCTCTGAGAGTAAGAATAGTAGTCAGTCATGAAGTCCAAGGTGGAAATGATTATCCGGTGTTTGAGCATAGCATCAATCCGGATCTGCACTCTAGAGGACCCGTACCCAATAAAGGCACCTTCTATATCCAGAAAAAAGCAAAAAGCAATGTTCTTGGATTCGAAGGCTCTTAATTTCCCCACTAACCTGTGGAGAGCGACCTCCGTCGATCTACCGGCTATGTGCGCAAACTGCGTGGAATGCAGGGGTGTCGACGTCTGCGGAGAGCCCCGAATCTGCATATGTATCAGCCTTTCCACCGTCTTAAGCAGAAAGGAAGTAAGACTGATCGGCCGATAGGACTTAGGCTGATCAAGCGGACGAATCCCTTGCTTGGTGATAGCGTCCCTATAGGCGTCCCAACTAGTACTGGTAGATTTAGCTTTATTAAAAAGGCTTCTAACCCTCCTTCTAAGTACAGCCAGTTCCTCTTTCCACCACAGAATTATACGGTTGACCTTTAAGGACTTCCGGACTGAGCTGTCCTCGAAGGCTGAGATAAACACATCTTGGAGCAGAATGGCAGCGAGTTCTATCTCACTGATAGATTTAGGATTGCAAACCAATAAGTCTGCTTTGAAATCTACATAGGCTTTGAAAAGCTCCCAATTCGTCTTTTTGGGTCTGAAGGAGTTTTACCGAATCTCGACTTGGCCAGGAAGGTCAAACCTGATGTGATGATGGTCTGAAAAGGTGGTTTCGTCTGTAACCCTCCAGTTGAGAGGTGAACTCGCTATCGAGTTACTGATTAGTGTGAGATTTCAAACCTCTGCTCAAAAAGACTCATAAGGAGGCCTATTGGGTCAGGGGAGCTGATTGGCACATTAGGTCTATCAGCGCCCTTGACGTAAATCTGCAAGAAAAACGGAGTTCCCCAAGGTTCACCTCATTAGAAGTTACTGAATACCACAGCCATATGGAGAAGGAATAAGCGCAATTAAGGTGCTCCAGGCGAACCTGCACCACGCCAGAGGAGCTTCGGCCACATTGTGCAGGGTCGTCTGTGACGATGAAATCAACCTGGCTCTCGTCCAAGAATCATGTTTGATCGGTAGCCAAATACATACATATCATGTGGATCATGTAAGTTGTTATATGACCATATGGGATGTGCCCCTTGCACTGCTATACTTTCGAGAAATGGTGATCGCCTCTGCATACTTCCCGAGTGACGTGTATGAGGTTCCCCCAGCAGAGGTCCAGCGGCTTGTGCATTTCTATCGTAGCTACAATAAGCCGGTGGTGATCGGCTGTGATGCCAATGGTCAAATGATATGGAGGAGCAGCGACATCAACATGCTATATAGTTTTACTTGGGGATTCATACCCAGATCTTTGAGTAGAGTAAATGTGGTGTTCATTCCCAAGTAAAGGAAACGTCCGCTTGACCAACCTAATTTCTATTGATAGAGGTATCAATACCTCTGCATCCAACGCAGAGTGCGTACATAGCCGGTAGATCGACGGTGATCGCTCTCCATAGGTTAGTGGGGGAAAATTGAGAGAACATTGCTTTATGCTTTTTTCTGGTTATAGAAGGTGTGTTTGACAATAGAGCGCAGACGAATTTCCCTTCCCTTGATGCGGTGGATTGATGCTATTCTCAAACACCGGATAATCACTTCCACCTTGGACTTCACAGTCGAAGGCTGTCCCCAGGTAAGGGGGTTATATCCCCCTACTCTGGTCCCTAGTAGTTAGCAAACTTCTAATCTTACTCTCTGAGCAGGGCGTTAAAGCAATCGGATATGCAGACGACCTGGCTCTAATATAGTGACTGGGAACTGCGAAGCACAGATTTGATGCTCTGTATGCGGCATGTAAATGGTTCATATGTAAATGGTTCCATTCCCTAGGCGCTAGTTCATTGACATTGGTCAACTACATATAAGCAGCTGTGTGACGCAGTTCAGTGCCATCAGCAAATGCTGACTGACAGGTGCGCTCAAGAATCTCTATTGCTATGGGAAAATGGCTCACAGTCTTCCAATCAGAGGTTTATTCCATCGAGTTCTGCTGCCGTCTAATCCTTGAAAAGGGGATTAGAGGAACATCTCTCTGAATATCTATATCTTCTCTGACAGTCAAGCGTCCATATTAGCCCTTTCCTCAAAAACAGTAAACTCACGATTAGTACAGTGGAACTGCCTCTAGTTACTGTCCCTAAATAACAACGTCGCCTTTCTATTGGTATCTGGACACTCTGGAATTCAGGCTGGCGGATGAACTTGCGAGGGCCGGCTCATCAGCATCGTTTTCCCCCGAGCCCCGAGCACTTTTGTGGCTTCTGTTTCGGCACTTTGTGACAACCTGGGCTGTTACGTTGACAGATCGTTACTGGTCTGTCCAACCAGGTATGCGGCAAGCCAAAGAGCTTATCAATCTCATGGTCTACCGAAGAACTGGCCTACTCTCCAGTAGGGATCTTAACCTCCCTGTTGGCTATCTCAGTGGCCACCACATGGTGAACTATCACTTCAGTAAAGTGCGTCTGTCTTTTGATGCTGAGTGTAGACTCTGCAAAGAAGACGATGAGACAACCGGACATTCTGTGCGATTGTCCATCCTTGGCATGGAGTAGGAGGAAACATCTACACGCGGATTCGGCCGATTCCGAGCATATCGTGCGTTCGTCGACTAAGGACGTGGTTTGCTTCATCAGGGAAGCAGATGAGCTTTTGTAATAATATGTACAAAAAATCACAATGATCGGAGCGCCTCGCCCCTTCTCTGCTGGGAGACTTATAATAATAATAAATAATAATACTACCACCCACAAGTAACTTTTTTGTGAAATTTTAATTCAGTAATTCATTCTGATTTTCAAAATTCTGTAGTGTAAATTGTTTAAAATCCAAATTTTTTTTGTATGATTAATATTATGATCTATTTGCTCATTTGAAAAGGTTTTATACAATATTTGAATTTTAAATTTTAACAATTGATATGATATCCCTTTCGTCACAATTTTTTTTTAGTTTTTCATTTTTAATATTTTTTATTATTTTTGTTTCATCATCTAGTTGATCAACACTTGATTTATTATTAAATATGCATATTTATTTTTAAAGAGTGTGCAGCTTATGCAAAATAACATTTTCTTTATATCCACATCTTTCGATTTTTATTTGTGTTAATCGATTTGAATATAATTTGTATTTAAGACTGGGATAATCAATTTAATATTTGTTTTAACAAAGTTTTAGCTATCTTGATTGCCATTATGATTGCTTTGTTTTTATATGTTAAAACACCATTTCTTATCATCTTAATTTTGTAAAAATCAATTTGGAATTTGTTTGTTTTATTTATTTGTTAGTATTATAGGTAAAAATATATTATTCTTTGCAACTTTTTTTTTTTTTTTCAACTATACTGATAATATTTGTATTCTGTAGAATGGTGTCTACCAGTTTGGTCAATAATTAATTCTTTGTCTGCTATTTCCATGCTTTTCATTTTATTTTTCATCGTATTTGATAGTCTTAGTAATTTGATAATTTTCCCGGTCTGTGTTGAATGAACATTAATTGGAACTTACCGTGCTTCTTCCTGAATTGGGACCACTTGGTGTATAACATGTTCCATTGATTAACAAAATATTCTAATTTTTAGTCTCTTAATATTATAGGTATGTTTATCCGTTAACACGGCGTATCTGAATTAAGGTTTTCCTTTTATTTCATTTTATATATTTATGATTTTGATTTTATTGTTGTTTATTTTTTCCTGTGGTCTTGTGTTTTTTTTTTTTTTTTTTGTTTGACTTGGAGAACATTGAATTATGGGGTGGTGTCTTTAATTAGGTGACCCTATTGCGATTTGTGTGAATTGAGTTTAGTTAAGCGGAATTCTATATCTTCCTTATTTAGAAAACTTATAATCTTTTCTGCACTGAATTCATTGCTCACTATGATTTTCTTGGGCTTTCCAAACTTTGCAAATTATTCAATTATGATCTGCATCTTTGCTTTCCAGTTTCCATCCTTGATGTTACCGCAAATTTAGTAAGTTTATAGATTAGAGTAGCAAATGATCTGTGTTTGATGTGAAAAAATATATTTGTGAATTATTTGGTTCTTATCTTGTGGTGTTTTAGTGATATTAAATTTTGGTTTTAATAGATTTTATCTCTCGACAATTTTTACAATTTGATACCACCAAATTTATGCGTTCTCTAAAATTTGAAATATAAATTTTTTTGTTATGGTATAAAATGTTTCATTCGTATGAAATTTGTTTGTGAAGTTGTTCTTAGCATATGTTTTTGTGGCTTTAAAAAGGTTTATATTAAACAGTGCCTGGTACTTCGGAATAAATGTATGTTTTTTTATTAAATCATCTATTGGAAATCAGCTGAATGGAATGCAATTTCTAAGTTTTAATTCATTATCATAATTATACCCGCCTACCCAAAGGGTAGAAGGGTATTATGGCTTTGTGCCGACCGAAAATGTATGTAACAGGCAGAAGGAAGCATCTCCGAGCCCATAAAGTATAAATATTCTTGATCAGCGTCAACGGCCGAGACGATATGTCTTATTGTTGCACGCAGATCAAGTTTGTTTTTGATTTTGGCCACGCCCCCTCCCGCCCCCGTACATCGAATAAAACCGAATTGCAAGCGTCGTTTTAAACCTAGAATTTAATTTGGGTACGCACAATACTAATCACCATCTTAATGATCTCTGCGAATTTGGTTACAATCGGATAAAAAACAGAGAAGTTATCAAGAGATTACTTTTATAAGGCGTTACCACGTGCAACTGCTAGTGCTGCCTAGTTAGTTGCTACGACACTCCGCGACATAATAATGGTGTTCAATAAACCAACTAAAGTGCCGCCAAGCCAATAATTTTGGTATTTTTTCAGTATATTTTTTTAAAAATTTAGTATTTTGATGGTAAAATTGGGTTGTGGGTATCTCACAGTCGAGCAAACTCGACTGTAGCTGTCTTACTTGTTTTTGTTTATAAGTGCGGCTGTTTATTGTTTGCATAAGAAGTTCGTGACTTTATTGTATTTTCCTTTTAAGTATTGAATATCGCAGTTAATTCCCTGGAGTTTTCAAACCCATCTTATATGTCAATCTTTTATATCTTTTCTTCATATTTCTTATTTAAGTACTTTATTGGATCATAGACATAATTTTAAATTCTGATTCATATAAATAATGCCTGAAATGAGAAACATCTGATAGCGCTGCCAACTCACTTCAGTGAGCGGTATTGATCAGTTCGGCGCGAAATTCAAATTTTAATTTGAATTTTATTGCGCTTAACACGGATACTCAAAAAAAAACGCTAACTAATCTAAAGCAAACAAAAATATATTCATACCTAGTGTTATAATTAAAACAAGTACATATTTGACTTAAATTAATAAGTGCCACGCGTAATAAGCTCAAAAAATGAGCAGCGATCCAAAGAATGAGTGTATAAGCTCCGTAAATCCAAGAAACACTTATTAGTCCTACCTCTCAACACGCGATATCGACGAAGAAAGCAAGTCAACAAAGTGCAACCCGGCTCTACTGACCGTCAACAGCAAGAGAGCGACCTCTTGCTCACCCACTCTGCTCACTCCAACCAATGCTACCAATGCCAAACGCCATCACCGGCGGCTTCTATGGAAGAAGCTACAATTTCTACAGACGCAGCAAAAGCACTAATAACTAAACCAACTACCAATATTGCGAATTCGGTGCCATCGGCCGCAGAGCAAAATGCAATGTCAACAAAAACCGTAAGCTTCGATAAGCAACAAGCAGTCCCGGCTATACAGACCGGTATGGATCGCTACATCCAGATTATGCGTAAGCTTAGTCCACTAAACACGTTTGGTAATAAACCAAAGATCAATGGTACCAACAAAAAAAAAACGATCAAACTAGGAGTTCCAATGATAATCGTATTTCCATCTTAGCAAAGGCGAAGAACAACCAAGCAGAAATGAACAACCAAGAAATAAATAAATATTTATATTGTTGCGCTGCGGTCCATGTTGTTCCGCTTATTAAAGGAAACTTCCACGAAACCAAAGTTCACATGAAGTCCGAAGAACACTTCCGAGCTGTGTCTAAGTACCTGGTACGCCCTTAAAGCCAAAGGCTTCAAGAAACAAATAGTCGCAACCACTCTTCAAAGTCGAGCTCGAACCAGATAGCACTCGATCTACAAGCTACACAAACGCAATGGCCCTGTTCAATGCACAAACTGTCAGGAGTATGGACACACCAAGACATACTACTGCATAGTCTGCGGAGTCTGCGTAGTCTGCGGAGACATCCACAACTTTGTAAACTGCCAGCAAACAAAGAAGATCCCCTAAATAAAAAATAGTCAACAGTGGAGGAAGCCATAAGGCAATCTACAGATGCTGTGCGGTCTATAAGCAGTTAAAGAGTCGCATTCAACGAACGGCAGCTACGCGTCAACAAAATACGCAAAATGCGTATTATAACACAAAAAGTGCGCTAGACGTATTTTTCGCCATACACTCCAGCCACACTCAGCAGGTCCCATGGCAGCCGCAAAGCAATTTGGGAACTATAATGTTTACCATCCAACAAAGTATGATACAACTCATATCATTTATGAAAACAATTATGCAAACCCTTGTTCAAAACCAGAACATGGTGATTCATTTGCTTGTAGCACAATAGTCCAAATAATAAATGTCTAAGCTACGTACATATATAGATGTGGAATGCCAACAGCATCGTGACTCCCAAGGAAGGCAACTGTATAAAAGTGAGCAATAAATTGGACTACGTTTCTCCTGGTAGCCTCACATATTGGCCCTTACGGTGCTCTGGTAGCAACCGAATCTCAACACAAAAACGGAAGAATGTGGAAATTAAGATGTTCAAAACCAGCCTGCAAAATGAACAGCTGGTTCTGGAAGAGCACCCTTGTGGAGGGCTCACCCAAATCTAAGCTCTCCGATTGAAACGTCACACCGATAAGAAATTCTTCAGGTTGCTGGGCCCGCAGCGAAAAGGCAGAGACGAAACATTTGCCTTACATTTCAGGGGCCCCCTACAACAGAGCCTTCGCAGTGTGGTGCAACACAACAATATCCGACAACTACACTATCGAAGCTGGAGTCCCACAAGGCAGCGCACTTGGGCCAACTCGTCCTTTACACAGCGGATATTCCCACGAGTGACGGACTTACAACATCCACCATTGCTGACGACACTGTGATCATTAGCCGCTCCAGATGCCCAGTCCGTGCAACAACCCAACTTGCCAAACACCTCATGTAGTCGAGAAGTGGCTATCTGACTGGCGTATCAAAATAAACGAACAAAAGTGTAAACACATAATGTTTACTCTTAATAGACAAACTTGTCCTCCGCTCTGCCTGAATAGCACGCAGATCCTCCAAGTCAATGAAGTAACGTATTTCGGCATCCATCTCAACTCGAGGCCAGAAGCCTCCATTGGATTATAAACGTCCGATCGCCCTTGTGTCTGGACTACAAGGTCCTGCTCTACAACTCTACTCTTAAGCCAATCTGGACGTACGGCTCCCAGCTTTGGGGAAACGCGAGCAGAACTAACATAGACATCATACAGCGCGCTTAAACAAAGATCCTGCGAACTATCGAAACCAAAACATCCACAGGGACCTCGGCATTCTCGCAGTAAAAGACGCAATAGACAAGCAAAAAGCGTCCTACAATGAAAAACTCTCTGCCCACCCAAATCCCCTCGCAAGTGTTTTGACTCGGGTTTCCTACCGAACTGTTCTACTGTTCCAGTCTACATGATTGCTAGTTAAATTATAGTATAAAATATAAAAAATAAACAATGGCAAAAAGTTCATTGTCAGTTGAACTAAATTCCTTTTCCTGTTTATTTAGAGTTCCTTTGTGCTTAAGACTGATAGACATGCACATTCAGTGCTCTCTGCAGAGATCGAAACCCACGAAATCCCACGCAGTGTGCTTACATAGCCGGTAGATCGACGGAGATCACTCTCCATAGGTTAGTGGGGTAAAATTGTAAATTGCTTTATTCTCTTTTCTGGTTATAGAAGGTGCTTTTGTCAATACCGGCTACTTCTCTAGAGCGGAGACGAATTGCCCGTCCCTTGATCCGGTGGATTGATACTATTCTCGAACGCCGGATAATCACTTCCGCCTTGGACTCCACGACTGCATGCATTAATGCAGTCGAAGGCTGTCCCCAGCTAGGGTTCTATCCCCCCTACTCTGGTCCCTAGTAGTTTACTAACTACTAGTCTTACTCTCTGAGCAGGGCTATGCTGACGACCTGGCTCCAATAGTGACCGGAAACTGCGAAGCACAGATTTGATGTAATCAGCTCTGAACACGGTATATAAATGGTTCATACTCGTATATAATTGGTTCCATTCCCTAGGCGCTAGTTCATTGACATTGGTCAACTACATATTAGCAGCTCCCTGTGTGGGGCTATCCAAGGAGGTCAAATATGTATGGGTGTCCTTTAAAAAAGACTAAATTGGAACTCCCACCTCAGCACCACCCTTATACTATTTAGGCCTCTAAGAGATTCGTTGGTAGAATCTGGGGTTTCCTACCCATCCGGTGGCTCTGGGCCATGATGGTTAGACCTATCGTTACCTACGCTGCTATTGTGTGGTGGCCAAAGGTTACGCAGGTCACTGCCATCAGCAAATGCAATAAATTGCCCAGGCTGATGTACCTCTCACCGACGGGTGGTAATACAAACACCGCTGGCTGGACTTGCACTGAATGAATTTTTTAATAATGTTCCTGAAGACTTCTAAATATTTTTTCTAAAACATTTTTGTGTTCTAAAAATGTTGAAAATGTTAATATATCATACAAATATACTACACTACATGCCCTTGAGGGAAGCACCCTGGTGATAGCGTTAAGCAAGGCACTGGAAGGTAACGCGTCGCAGTGGCTTTCTCAAATATGCTTTGCTGACATGACTTGGGACCAGTTCAAAGAGCTGTATATACAGCGCTGGAGAAGAAACAAAACAAAGCGAAAAGACACCATGGAACAGTATGTCTAGAGAGAAGAACCGATAAAACATCAAGTGCTTTAAGTGCGAAGAAGTTGGACATTATGCATCCTCTATCCCAAAAGGCCGTGCACACAAGGTGGACACAACAAAGTCAACGAGAAGCGTGCACCGTAGCTGCACCGCCGGGAACAATACGCGTATCCGGTGAGTCGATTCCATTTTGTTTTGACTCTGGCGCTGATTGTTCTCTGGTAAAGAGGGGCAAAAGAATTAATAACATTGTAAAACTAAACGGCATAAGTAATGACTCAATAGCTAGCACTCAGCAAATTTTATGTCAGACTCAGCGGTGCTAAATACTTCTCAAGCATTGAGATGGCTAGTCGATTTTTCCAAATCCCAGTTCATGAAAACTCAATCGAACAAACTGCTTTCGTAACACCAGAAGGTCAGTAAGAGTTTTTGAGTGTTTGAAAGGGCTATAATAAAGGCACTGAGAGCCTTAGCACACACATACGCAATCGTTTACATTGACGACGTATTAATTATAGCTGAAAGTAAAGAAGAGGCGCTAAATGTTACTTTCTTAAAACTAGGGTGGAGTATTTAGGTTATGAAATTCAATTCATAGGTTTAGCTTCTTATTTCAGACAGCTTGCTCCAAAATTTTCGGAGACACTTGAAACGCAAATTTTCATTGGCAACAAGAATATGAGGAAATACGTTTAAAAATAATAGAAGTATTGACACAAGAACCTGTGTTGATTATATTTGATCCAGAATTCGTAATAGAGTTGCACACTGATGCCAGTTCGATTGGTTATGGAGCGATATTGCTGCACAAAATTGACAACAAACCCCATGTCGTCGAATATTACAGCAATTGTACGTCTCTTGCCGAATTAAAATACCATTCGTATGAATTAGAAACTTTAGCAGTAGTCAACGCAATCAAACACTTTCGCCATTACCTTCAAGATCGTAGGTCGTTGAAGGCAAGTCGTACTAAATTAGATTTGACACCAAGAGTGGTGGTCATTTCTACAATGACTTTGGCTTAGAATATAGAAAAGGCCCATGTAGATTGTCTCTCACGGAATCCAGTATCTGAGAAAACGAATAGCCAGACTAAAATAATTGCGATGCGAATCAATTTGACTGAGGTCACCGATAGCTGGATAATTTCAGAACAACAGCGAGAATACGATTTTAGATATTTTAAATAAATTAAAAAACAGTGAACTACCAGACAATTTAGACAGAACTTGTGAATTGCGGAAAGGAATATTACATAAAACAAGTAAGAAAGCTACAGTCGAGTTTGCTCGACTGTGAGATACCCTCCACCCAATTTTACCATAAAACAAGTATGAAAGCTACTGTCGAGTGTACTCGACTGTGAGATAACCGCCGCCCAATTTTACCATCAAAATATTTTATTTTTCAAAAATATACTGAAAAAATACGAAAAAAAATATACTAAAATTATACCAAAATTTTCTTTGTTCGAAATTATTGGCATGGCGTCACTTTAGTTGGTTTATTGAACACCATTATTATGTCCCGGAGTGTCATAGAAATTAATTATGCCACGGAGTGTCTTAGCGATTAACTAGGTGCAGCTGCACGTGGTAACGCCTTATAAAAGTAATTTCTTAATAACTTCTGTGTTTTTTGTCCGATTGTAACCAAATTTGCTGAGATCATTAAGATGGTGATTAGAAGTGTGCGTACCAAAATTGAACATTCTAGAATAAAATGACGCCTGTAATTTGGTTTTATTAGATTTACGGGGGCGGAAGGGGGCGTGGCCAAAATCAAAAACAAACTTGATCTGCGTAGGTCTAGGCGTTCATACGGACGGACAGACGGATAGACGGACATGGCTATATCGTCTCGGCAGTTGACGCTGATCAAGAAAATATATACTTTATGGGGTCGGAGATGCTTCCTTCTGCCTGTTACATAAATTTTCGGTCGGCACAAAGCCATAATACCCTTCTACACTTTGGGTAGGCGGGTATAAATATTATATTTATATAATAGTGTAAAAAATAGTAAAAAACAAGTAAGAAAGCTACAGTCGAGTTTGCTCGACTGTGAGATACCCGCCACCCAATTTTACCATCCAAATATTATTTTTTCAAAATATAATATATATATATAATAAATATAAATAAATATAGTAAATATAATATCAACATTTTCTTTGTTCGAAATTATTAGCTTGGCGGCACTTTAGTTGGTTTATTGAACACCATTATTATGTCGGGAGTGTCATAGCAACTAGCTAGGTGCAGCTGCACGTGGTAACGCTTTATTAAAGTAATATCTTAATAACTTCTGTGTTTTTTAGCCGATTGCAACCAAATTCGCAGAGATCATTAAGATGGTGATTAGTGTTGTGCGTACCAAAATTGAACGTTCTAGGTTTAAAACGACGCTTGCAATTCAGTTTTTTTAATTTTCATGGGCGGAAGGGGGCGTGGCCAAAATCAACAAGTAAGAAAGCTACAATCGAGTTTGCTCGACTCTGAGATACCCGCCACCCAATTTTACCATAAAAATATTATATTTATATAATAGTATAAAAATATACTGAAAAAATACTTTAAAAATATACTAAAAATACCAAAGTAATATATCAAAATTTTCTTTGTTCGAAGTTATTAGATTGGCGGCACTTTAGTTGGTTTATTGAACACCATTATTATGTCGCGGAGTATCATAGCAACTAGCTAGGAGCAGTTGCACGTGGTAACTCCTTATAAAAGTAATATCTTAATAACTTCTGTGTTTGTAACCAAATTCGCAGAGATCATTAAGATGGTGATTAGTATTGTGTGTACCAAAATTGAACGTTCTAGGTTTAAAACGATGCTTGCAATTCAGTTTTTTCCAATTTGCATGGGCGGAAGGGGGCGTGGCCAAAATCAAAAACAAACTTGATCTACGTGCAACAATAATACATACTGTCCCAAAAATTTGTTGCTGTATCTCTTATAGTCTCTGAGATCTAGGTGTTCATACGGACAGACAGACGGACAGACGGACGAACGGACAGACGGACATGGCTATATCGTCTCGGCTGTTGACGCTGATCAAGAATATATATACTTTATGGGGTCGGAGATGCTTCCTTCTGCCTGTTACATACATTTTCGGTCGGCACAAAGCCATAATGCCCTTCTACCCTTTGGGTAGGCGGGTATAAAAATATACTAAAACAAGTAAAAAAGCTACAGTCGAGTTTGCTCGACCGTGAGATACCCGCCACCCAATTTTATCATCAAAATATTATATTTTTTAAAATATACTGAAAAATACTAAAAGAAAATATACTAAAAATACCAAAATAATATATCAAAATTTTCTTTGTTCGAAATTATTAGCTTGGTGTCCGCTTTAGTTGTTTTATTGAACACCATTATTATGTCACGGAGTGTCATAGCAACTAACTAGGTGCAGCTGCACGTGGTAACGTCTTATAAAAGTAATCTCTTAATAACTTCTGTGTTTTTTATCTGATTGTAACAAAATTCGCAGAGATCATGAAGATGGTGATTAGTATTATGCGTACCAAAATTGAACGTTCTAGGTTTAAATGGACGCTTGCAATTCGGTTATATTCGATTTGCGGGGGCGGGAGGGGGCGTGTCCTAAATCAAAAACAAACTTGATCTGCGTGCAACAATAAGACATACTGTCGCGAAAAATTTTTTTGCTCTATCTCTTATAGTCTCTGAGATCTAGGTGTTCATACGGACAGACGGACAGACAGACAGACGGACAGACGGACATGGCTATATCGTCTCGGCTATTGACGCTGATCAAGAATATATATACTTTATGGGGTCGGAGATGCTTCCTTCTGCCTGTTACATACATTTTCGGTCGGCACAAAGCCATAATACCCTTCTACACTTTGGGTAGGCGGGTATAGAAATACCAAAATAATATATCAAAATTTTCTTTGTTCGATATTATTAGCTTGGCGGCACTTTAGTTGGTTTGTTGAACACCATTATTACGCGGAGTGTGCAACTAGCTAGGTGCAGCTGCACGTGGTAACTCATTATAAGAGTAATATCTTAATAACTTCTGCGTTTTTTATCCGATTGTAACCAAATTCGCAGAGATCATTAAGATGGTGATTAGTGTTGTGCGTACCAAAATTAAATGTTCCAGGTTTAAAACGACGCTTGCAATTCAGTTTTTTTTAATTTACATGGGCGGAAGGGTGCGTGGCCAAAATGAAAAAACAAACTTGATCAGCGTGCAACAATAAGACACACTGTCCCGAAAAATTTGTTGCTCTATCTCTTATAGTCTCTGAGATCTAGGTGTTCATACGGACGGACGGACAGCCATAATACCCTTCTACCCTTTGGGTAGGCGTGTATAAAAACGTGAGTTGACGAAGCGTTCATTACATTGGAAATATCAATAAAAAATATAAAATATCCAAATCACGTTCAGAAAACAGTTCAGAAATGCGATTAATTAAATTAATTAAAAGAATGAGATAGATACAGAGAGCTATATAGGTTGTGAGGTACTCAATACATTTTTAAGAGGTTGCAAGGAAGGTTCGAGATTTTATAAAGGTATGACCAAGTTATCGCATTTAAGTCAATGGGCATTATAGCAGCTGAGATTGCAATCCTTGCAACTTAGCCTCGAACGACCCCATCAGATTTCCGTTCACTTATGCAAATTTAACTGAACTGCGCACACGCTATTTTATTAATTTAAAATAGTTCGGTAAAATCTTTGATTTGGTGCCATAAGCATCATAAGGAATAATAATATTATTTAGAATATTGTTGTGAAAACGTAATAAATAATATTTAATTTGCTCGATTTGATCTCTTTTAAGCAGTGATCGCTTGTGAATTGGATATCACCAGACAATGCAACCGATTCCTGAATTTTGACGCGATCGCAGGGCTTCGGGTATTGCATCGTGCCAAGTACAGAGGTTTTGCCGTAACGCATCGTCAACCTAAACGGGCTAAACTTTTTATGCCCGAATCACGCACATGGCGGTAGCATCCATTTCGGGCAAAATACTAATTATGTGCGGCACAAGCTTGCTAACTTCCCGGGTGTTAAAATCGCAACATGTGTCTCAAAAGGAAACGTCTAGCAGGGCCACTTTGCCGACAATTCAAGTAGTATGTCAGGAAGCTACTTTTTCTAACTCTCACAAACAACCAGAGGTTGGTCATAGTATTCCGAATATCTGAGATCCTGTGCTTACGCCTCTTTCCCACCTTGTTGACAACAAATGCACACGATCGTCGAGGGACCTATAAAATACTTATTAAAATCCATTATTATCATTCTCCTTGAATTTGCTTTGATATATTGTATTGTTTTCATGAACTACGGGTTATGCTATTGGCTATTTGTTGCCAACATATGATTTCAACCATTACAGCTTGATCACACAACAGGCCTGCTGACGCCGATGAAAATTTTAGTAAGTAAGACATAGCCGCATGCAACTTGCCAGACAGGCGCAGTTACAGCGATACCCGACTTTACAGACTTTACAAACTTCCATTTGCTTCCATATACTTCCTTCTGCTCTTTTAATTATACGGTCTCCAGCATGACTTATAAAGATGCGTAGCACAGCAAATACCGATTATGAATAGCCTTAAATAAATGTAAAGCCAGTTGGGAATCCTTTATAATTACATAGCATCGCATCCGTTCGTCCTCATAATTATGGTCAGAAGTCTTACACGAACTGTCTAGCCCTTTTGATAAAGCGACACATTCGTAGAATCTGCAATGAACCCACTATTACCCTGCGCACAGTCGGATTCCTTAAATTTTGATAACCATGCAGGAAAGATGTTTGTTTTTTGAGTGATCACATGTTTTTTGAGGCTTAAAGGAATAAGTGAAACCCTTTGGTTGTAAAATCGGCTGTGGGAACACTTATTTTAAAAGATGTGATTTCCGGGTTATATGAGAAACTATACTTTTTCACCGTTAATGGAGCTTCTATTGATGGTCCTAATGTCGCCGGATGATGTATCAGCGGCAATCCCAGAAACAAAAATTTGTTACATATGTGGGACACTTACTATAATGTTCTGAGAACAGTATCAACTCCTTCGGGTATCGAGACTGAAACGGTAGCAGAACAAATGACCTCCACAAATGGAACCATGTCATTTTCGGGAATCATTGACACTGGGGAGTGTCGTGGGGTGGAAGATGTATATGATGTTAGGTTATTAGGAACGGACGAGTTGTTGATCAGTTCAGGGATATCAAGTTCGTTTGGGATAATGTACATACGAGTATTAGCTTTTTTACGCTTTGGAGATACGGTTAGGAAATCGTGCTATACAGGGATTCGTAAAAACAGAATTCGTGATCATCGTGGTGGTCGCTTACGCATTGCATTCTGTTCCTGAAAAACTTGTTCTTATAAATATTTATACCCGCCTACCTAAAGGGTGAAGGGTATTATTGTTTTTGTGCCGACCAAAAATGTATGTAAAAGGCAGAAGGACCCGACCCGTCAACAGCCGAGACGATTTAGCCATGTCCGTCTGTCCGTCTGCCCGTCTATCCGTCCGTATGAACACCTAGATCTCAGAGCCTATAAGAGATAGAGCAACAAACTTTTCGGGACAGTATGTCTTATTGTTGCACGCAGATCAAGTTTGTTTTTGATTTTGGCCACGCCCCTTTCCGCCCATGCAAATTGAAAAAAACTGAATTGCAAGCATCGTTTTAAACCTAGAACGTTCAATTTTGGTACGCACAATACTAATCACCATCTTAATGATCTCTGAACGAAAATTTGGTTACAACCGGATAAAAAACGCAGAAGTTATTAAGATATTACTTTATAAGGCGTTTCTACGTGCAACTGCACGTGATATATTATTTTGGCACGTGGTAACGCCTTATAAAAGTAATCTCTTAATAACTTCTGTGTTTTTCATCCGATTGTAACCAAATTTGCAGAGATCATTAAGATGGTGATTAGTATTGTGCGTACCAAAATTGAACGTTCTAGGTTTAAAACGACGCTTGCAATTTGGTTTTATTCAATATACGGGGCGGGAGGGGGCGTGGCAAAAACAAACTTGATCTGCGTGCAACAATAAGACATACTGCCGCGAAAAATTTATTGCTCTATCTCATATAGTCTCTGAGATCTAGGTGTTCATACGGACGGACGGACAGACGGACAGACGGACATGGCTATATCGTCTCGGCTGTTGACGCTGATCAAGAATATATATACTTTATGGGGTCGGAAATGCTTCCTTCTGCCTGTTACATAAATTTTCGGTCGGCACAAAGCCATAATACCCTTCTACCCTTTGGGTAGGCGGGTATAAAAAGTAGTAAGTCGATTATGTAAAACAAAATTAGTACCTTAAAGTTTGCTGTGGAAAAAATATCTCCAACAACTACAACAGGCTACGAGATGATAAAAAATAAAAACCTATTATAATATGGTGGTAATCTAATATTGGAATTTCAATTTAAGCCACCAAGATCCAAACGATCGAACGTTTGTAGCATAGTAGATGGAAAAGCAAAAAGCAGAACCCCATAGTGATCTACTGTCCAAAAACAAAGCAGCTTTCTTTTGTTAATCGAATAATCAGCATAAATTCAATTTAAAATTCTCGATTGTAAGACTCGGTTTGGTTTTGGTTGCATTAGCTCTTATAGTCTCTGATATTCAGGTTTTCATTTGAACGGACGGACAGATGGACATATAACTCACTCGAAATTAGAATTTATTTATTCAGGCTACTATGACGCTATTGCGATGTTATAATAATCAAAGAGTCTAGAAACCAACTAATGAATTATGAATAAAAACAACTCCGAATAAAATCCGATGATTAGTTCGTTAAGGGTTTAACTCAATTCCACCAGAGTAAGAAGGCAAATGCCAATCCCAAAAACTCAGTTAAGGCGGACACAAGACCGCACAAATTGTGTTATTAAGTCAAATTGTCATATTCGTATAAAAAACACAAAAACATTTAAATAATATTGTTCGAAGCACAAATCCACTTAATTGCCGTTCCAAACATAGTATTAAATCATGTAACGAGTCACTGTTACCGCTGTTACCACTGTTGATGTAATGCGATACGATATTTGCAGAACTTCCAGCTGATCTAAACATATGTATATAAAGAGCCGGCTTGCTGCACAACTCTCTCTCTATTCTATTTCTAATGTTAAGCAAGTATATTCAGATTTACATCACGTTCGCAAATCGAAAGTAAACAAGTAACAAAGCTACTGTCGAGTTTGCTCGACTGTGAGATACCCGCCGCCCAATTTTACCATTAAAAATTTTTTATTTTTCAAAAATATACTGAAAAATACTAAGAAAGATATACTAAAATTATACCAAAATAATATACCAAAATTTTCTTTGTTCGAAATTATTAGCTTGGCGGCACTTTAGTTGGTTTATTAAACACCATTATTATGTCATAGCAATTAGCTAGGTGCAGCTGCACGTGGTAACGCCTTATAAAAGTAATTTCTTAATAACTTCTGTGTTTATTATCCGATTGTAACCAAATTCGCAGAGATCATTAATATAGTGATTAGTATTGTGCTTACCATCGTCTCGGCTTTTGACGCTGATCAAGAATATATATACTTTATGGGGTCGGAGATGCTTCCTTCTGCCTGTTACATAGATTTTCGGTCGGCACAATGCCATAAAACCCTTCTACCGTTTGGGTAGGCGGGTATAAAAATCGAACTGAAAAACCGACAAAAGAAAAATAAAATGCAACGCAAACAAAAGGTGAAAAGTGATGCACAACAGTATCTCCCTCGAAACATTGGTGACCCCGACCTCCATTTTTGCTCTTATTTTGGCTCGGTTTCGGTATAATCGGTCTGAGCGCGGTTTTGGTGTTGCGGATCATTGCAAATCGTTGCAATAATCTCATCTAGCGATATTATAGCAGTCACTATATTATACAAGCTGCTTCAGCGCATTTTTGGCACTAAGCAAGATTTTGGTAGACCAACCCCTTCTCAGCTCAGCATACTATACGTAGATGTATACGTAGTATTAGTAGTAGTACCAATAGTACTTGGTAGTATTTCCAGTGCGCGCAAATACAATAGCTGTAATCGCGCTATCGCCTCGTCCGTTGTTCGTTAAAACCGTTAACGAAATTCCGCGCAATTGACTCTCGTTTTCGCTGCTCCCACTGGCAGTCGTGTCCCGTTGCCGCCTAGCGAGGTTAACTTTCTAAAAGCCAAGACTTCAGGTGTTAAGCGCCAGCTTAAGGCATTTAATACATTCGTAGTTAAGAAATTGGCACCTTTGATGAATCGGATCTACAAGTGCGCCTGGAGAAAGTGGATTTCGAGACATCACAATCCAACCTTGAGAAGTTGGACCTAGATGAGTTTGCAGGCAACGCAAGATCCGACATTTCACAGCTTTATTGGCAGGCCAGGAGAATGGGCCTGAGGATTGGCCGAATTTTTTCGCAATGTTCAACACCGTGATAGGAAAGAATGAGGATGTGATTAAGCTCGAAAAATTCCAGCACTTGCGTTCAGGTTTGGATGGTACTGCACTAAGCACATTAAAATTGTTCGACCCCTCTGACGCGAACTATGATAAGGCGTTAGAGTTGCTTCTGTCACGATTTGATAACCAACTCTTGCATTTCCAAGCACATATAAGGGCTATATTCGGGATAGCAAGTGTTGAGACGGGAGTGGCAAATGGACTGCGTGAGCTTAGCGACGAAATCAACTCGCATCTTCGAACGTTGAGCACAATTGCAACCACCGCGGAACTCGCAGACGGTTTGCTTATCCACATCATCAGTCATAAGCTAAACCAATGTACAAGGGAAAAGTGGGAGGAGTCCTTGGCAGCAGACAGACTTCCCAAGTGGACAGACATGTCGAAGTTTTTGGAGAAGAGATGCCGTATGAGCGCTGTGACCAGCACCCCCCGACAGAATGTAATCAGATTTTCATCCAAATCAACACGGAGCATGCTTATTGAGTCAATCAATCAGTCGTAATGTCCTTTATGCGCATCTAAAGATCACTTTCAAAGTTTATCAGCATGTCACCGAATTGCGTCATAAGGAAACAAAACGTCTGCACCTCTGTTTAAATTGTCTACGAAAAGACTATGGTTTGCAGCAATGTATGTCAGGCCATTCTAAGAATTGGCAATATAAGCACCACTCGCTGCTTCACATGGATGTTTCACAAGCTGCGCAGCAGGTAACCACGTCTACACCGTAGAGCTCAGCCATTTTTGTCACGACTTCAAACACTGCTTCGCCTATGGATTATGTGTTGTTGCCAACTGCCATAATTCTTGTAAAGCCACGATCTGGAACCTTTGTGCCATTTCGAGCATTGTTGGACTCCCTCATCTCAACTAAATTTCATCACTACGCGTTTTGCAAATCAACTTCAACACAAGCTTCACAGATCGAGGATTTCTATTTTGAGCGTTGGTGAATCTTCACTATCTGCAGACAATTTGGTTGAAATAGCAGCTCAGTCTCATAACAGGGATTGCACCTCATTCTCAGCAGTCTGCAGACAATTTGGTTGAAATAGCAGCTCGGTCTCATGACAAGGATTGCACCTCATTCTCAGCAATTGTTACTCGCTCAATAACTAACTATCAACCTCACTTTAATCTGGACATTGCGGATGGAATATTCCGAAAAGCCTCAAATTGGCTGATCCTTCGTTTTTCAAGTCACAGCGCAACGATCTTTTGCGTAGTGCCGGGTTATTATTCGATTTAATATGCGTGGGTCAAATCTGTATAGCAAATCACTTGCCAATCGTTCCAAGAGACAAATCTTGGTTGGGTCGTTTGCGACGGCTTATCGCATGCATCCAAATTCTCGGCGCTAGTTGCCATGAACCAACCTGAACCACCTTCGGTTAATGAGTCCTTAGTCGACGTTGTGAGGCGTTTCTGGGAAATCGACAGCTGTTCTGGATCTTCTCCGGTTTGGACAGATGATGCCCGACAATCTTCGTAGAAGGATGCACTCGGATACAGAATGGGCAATATTCTGTGCGCCTTCCGGCTAGATCCAATTTTGATGCTTTGGATGATTCATATCGTCTCGCCTTAAGGCGCTTCAAGTCATTGGAAGCCAATATTGAAAGAATATGCAGCATTTTTACAGGAGTACATCGATTTGGGGCATATGTCCTTGTCAAGTGATCATCCAAACATTCCTCATTTCTTTTTACTTCATCATTGCGTGCAAAAACCCAATGCACAACGCCGAAACTGCGTGTCGTTTTTGATGGTTCCGCAAAGTCATCAACTGGAGTATCCTTGAACGATTTGCTACGAGCTGGGCTGTCCATTCAGCCTAAATTATTCAATATTTTAATTCGTTCCCGTCTCTTTAGGGTCGCTTTATGCGGAGATATTTGTAAGATGTACAGATCCAGATTAGTATCTGCAGTGCATCTTGTGGAGAAGCAACTCAGATGAGGAAGTTAAAACGTATACGATAAACACGGTTACATATGGAACAAAACTTACCGCATTTCTTGCCATTCACGCAATGCAGCATCTGACGAACGATGAGGAGGCAAGCTTCTCGCACGCTTCCGAAATCATTCGACGGAATTTTTATGTGGATGACTTAATATCTGGAGGCGATTCTGTAGATGAAGTTCTTAAGCCATGGAATCAATTAATTAATCAATTAAGGATCTGCTAATGAGAGGAGGGTTCCCAATTCGCAAATGGTGCTCAAATGACCCCGCAGCACTTGACGGCGAATCCAAAGCTGATTGTGAGAAGCTGATGAAATTTCACGATGGATCCGACATCACTAAAGCGTTCGGATTAGCATGGGATCCAGCATCAGACGATCTGCTCTTTAACTTTTCTTATGTAGCTACCGAGAAGCAAGGTAACAAAAGAAGAGGCATTGTCAAACTTTACGACCCCCTGGGATTGATCGCGCCTGTCGTCACAAGGAAGAATATATTCATGCAAGCGCTGTGGAAGGAGCAGCTAAATTGGGACGAGTGTCTGCCGCAAGGACTGAACTCTGCTTGGGAAGAGCTAACTTCGCAACTATCATTGGTCAGAAGTTTGAGATTTCCATGCTACGCAATGCATCCTTTTGCGAAATAAGAAATACATTCAGCTTGGCAATTCATATTCCTCGACGCTTCTTTGTTCAAAGTCCAGGGTTGCACCGTTAAAATCATAAACAATTTCGAAGTTGGACCTCTCGGTTGCACTACTGTTATCGGATCTTGTCGCCAATATCGCTACAACCATTATGTTCGAATGCTCATTTCATTGCGGGAGCGATTCAACTGTGGCTTTGTCTTGGATACGTTCCAACGCAAAAGAATCAAGCCGATATTCTGTAGAGGCAGCATGTTTTGGTATACAAATAGTAATATAATTCTGTCCGAGTAACTACATGGAGGGAAGCGCATCCCAGTAGCTAACACAAATTTCGTAGACAAAATTTCGTGAAAAAAATCAAACCAACCATTCGCGAGTGCAGACGTCTTACAATTGTGCTTCGTGAATTTATCAATCTCAGTAGTGTAAGACTCTACTTCAAAACATATAAAGTGGTACTACAACTAAGCGAAAAGGCGCTACTGTGTGCAATGTGCAATCATACAGAGCCTTGTGTTACTTTTATTAAGTAATCTAAGAAAGAAAAAGAAAACATAAAATCAGCAATGCCAACGAGTAATAGCTTAAAAGCAAACGGTAAAAGTACCAACAACAAAAATATTCAAGACGAAATCAGAATGCAATGACAAAGAGAGCAAGACGAGCGTCGTCTCTCAGTGGCTCGCAATAATGCTTATCTGTCAATAATTTCACCAACAGCAACAACAAGCAATGCAAGCGATCGTTCTGTTTCTCCCGCTCCCATGGGCCCAAAAAATAGTTGGAGTGTAGAGTGCGCGGCACTCTCCCCTCTGCCAAAACCATCAACAACAACAACGCTACCCTCGTTCACGGTGTCTCAGTCCACATTGACAACAACATCAACGGCAACGTCAATGACCTCTGCTGCTATGCCCTACTGTCCAATACTGCAAAGTCAGCAGTTTCCGAGTCAATTAGCTATACAACCTACCACAACGTTAAACCCACGTCCAAATATACAGGCCGGAATGGATCGGTACATACACGTAACCAAACGCAAATTAAACCCAAACAATAAAAAGCTAGTCAATAATCCAAAAGTAAATAAGACTTCCGAATCAAAAAATCAAGAATACATTTCGAAAAATAATAGATTCAAATTCTTGGCGAACATCTTGAAGACGAACCCGTAGAGGTGGCCACTGAACCTGCAAATCCAAAACCCCCTCCCATCAAATTATTCCGCGATCGTCGAACGACTTACAGAGGTAATAGGCACCAACAACTTCTATGTGACCCAAATAAAATTCAAGTTAACAATGAAAATAACTATCGCACAGTTGAGAAAGACCTAAGAGATACAAAGAAAAGTTACTATACCTATCAATTAAAGAGCAGCAATGGTCTTCAAGTGGTAATCAAAGGCATCGAGCCAACCGTGTCAACTGCTGAAATCATCTCTGCTTTACAAGAGAAAGGATTTGAGGCAAAATCGGCTATCAATATAATAAATAGAGCAAAGATACCACAACCTCTTTTCAAAATTTTAAGCCGTGAAAACAAACCCAAAACCAAAAATTCCGTCCATCCAACCTACAAACTTCAGTATCTACTCCACCGCAGAATAACAGTGGAGGAGCCACACAAGCGCAATGCTCCTGTGCAATGCACTAACTCCCAGGAGTATGGACACACTAGAACCTGTACACTACGCCCAGTGTGCGTAGGCTGCGGAGACGTGCACGAGTCTGGCATCTGTCCAAACAATAAAAACGACTCTAATCTAAGGAAATGCGGCAACTGTGGAGGAAACCGCACAGCAAACTTCAGAGGGTATCCAGTCTACAAAGACCTAAAAAGTCGCATTTCTAAGCAAGCATTCCCCAACCAGAACTCTGTGACTCCATCTCAAACAACACCGGGAGTCTGGTTCGCCAAAGCAGCTAGGTCCTCCTCTGCACCTGTAAGTATAATTCCAGGAGTATCATTTGCAAATGCCTTGACATCAGGCATAGTAAAGCCAGCTTCCAACTTGGCAATCTTCCCAACACCAGCTGCCCAATTAACACCACCAGAGAAACAACACACCTTAGAAGAGCTATCAACTGGAATTGAATCACTTCAAACAAGTAAGAAAGCTACAGTCGAGTTTGCTCGACTGTGAGATACCCGCCACTCAATTTTACCATCAAAAATTATATTTTTCAAAAATATACTGAAAAAATACTAAAAAATACTAAAAAATACCAAAATAATATATCAACATTTTCTTTGTTCGAAATTATTAGCTTGGCGGCACTTTAGTTGGTTTATTGAACACCATTATTATGTCGCGGAGTGTCATAGCAACTAACTAGGCAGCACTAGCAGTTGCACGTGGTAACGCATTATAAAAATAATATCTTAATAACTTCTGTGTTTTGTATCCGATTGTAACCAAATTCGCAGAGATCATTAAGTATGATTAGTATTGTGCGTATCAAAATTGAACGTTCTAGGTTTAAAATGACGCTTGCAATTCGGTTTTATTCGATTTACGGGGGCGGGGGGGGGCGTGGCCAAAATAAAAAACAAACTTGATCTGCGTGTAACAATAAGACATACTGTCGCGAAAAATTTCTCTATCTCTTATAGTCTCTGAGATCTAGGTGTTCATACGGACCGACAGACGGACAGACGGACATGGCTATATCGTCTCGGCTGTTCCCTTTGGGTAGGCGGGTATAAAAAGTTATGTCCTATTTTTGTGCGCAGATCAAGTTAGTTTTAGATGATAAACTTGCTAATTTTAGCTACATGCAATAATAAAGCTGTCTTACACAAAAGTTATTTAAGAAATACTTTTATATGATATTACGAAATAAAATGCACCTGCGAGATACAAATTTTGAATTTTTTTGAGATTAGTAATTTTGAGAAGCCAAAGCTGACACAAGTTTTTTTTTTTTTTTTTTTATTATACTTTGCTTTTATTTATTGAATCTTCTCATTTTTGAGACTAACAATAAGTGTATCAAATCTTATACTATAACCTAGCTAACAGTCATGTAGACTGGAACATTAGAAATGGCCCTGACAAATTATGGCTGGGTTGGAAGGTCGGTACGTTGCAGGCGGGATCGGTTGGAAACCCGAGTCAAGACCCTTGCGAGGGGATTTGGGTGGACAGAGAGTTTTTCATTATAGGACGCTTTTTGCTTGTCTATTTCATCTTTTACTGCGAAAATGCCGAGGTCCCTGTGGATGTTTTGGTTTCGAATATACCATGGTGCCCCAGTGATAGTTCGCAGGATCTTTGATTGAGCGCGCTGTATGATATCAATGTTGGTTCTGCTCGCGTTCCCCCAAAGCTGGGAGCCATACGTCCAGATTGGCTTAAGAGTGGAGTTATAGAGCAGGACCTTATAGTCCAGGCACAAGGGCGAGCGGGCGTTTATAATCCAGTGGAGGCTGCTGGCTTTCAGCTTTAGGTGTAATTTCTTGCATTCGATATGTCTACGCCATGTTAGACGTCTGTCGAGATGGATGCCGAGATACGTTACTTCGTTGACTTGGGGGATCTGCGTGCTATTCAGGTAGAGCGGAGGGCAAGTTTGCCTGTTAAGAGTAAACGTTATGTGTTTACACTTTTGTTCGTTTGTTTTGATACGCCAGTCAGATAGCCACTTCTCGACTACCATGAGATGTTTGGCGAGTTGGGTTGATGCACGGACTGGGCATCTGGAGCGGCTAAGGATCGCAGTGTCGTCAGCAAAGGTGGATGTTGTTAGTCGGTCACTTGTGGGAATGTCCGCTGTGTAGAGGACGAATAGAGTTGGCCCAAGTGCGCTGCCTTGTGGGACTCCAGCTTCGATAGTGTAGTTGTCGGATATTGTTGTGTTGCACCTCACTGCGAAGGCTCTGTTGTAGAGGTAAGATTCAAGGAGTTTATGAGTGTACCCAGGCAAGTGTGTTTTAATTTTATGCATAAGACCTTTGAGCCAGACGCGGTCAAATGCTTGAGATACGTCGAGGAATATCGCGCTGCAGTATTCTCTAAGCTCGAAGGCTGTGCGAATCTCTGATGTTATTCTGTTAACTTGCTCGATAGTACCGTGTTTTTCTCTGAAGCCAAATTGATGGGCTGGGATAATGTTGTGAGCTTCCATATATGGTATTATGCGCGTTAGAAGGCATTTTTCGAAAAGTTTGGACAGGCATGATAATAAACTTATTGGTCTGTAAGATGACGGGATCGTGTGATCTTTTCCAGGCTTCGGTATCATTATTATAATTGATTTTTTCCATTTACTTGGGTAGTAGCCGAGACTTATGATACCATTGAAGAGCTTACAGATGACCTCAACAGCACAGTACGGAAGTTCCATTATCATTTTTGTAGTTATTAGGTCCTGGCCTGGAGCCTTTTTGGTTTTAGCTCCCTAATGATTTTTGTAATCTCGTTCGGCCGAAATGAAGTTGGCGTTAATTCCGTCTCGGAGTGAATTTGCGGAAGAACATGTGCATTTGCTGAGGGGTTCGGCTGGAAGACGCCTCTGAGATGTAAGGCAAATGTTTCGGCTCTGTCTTTGTCGCTGCGGGCCCAGCAACCTGAAGAATTTCTTATTGGGGTTACGGTTTCAGCCGGAGAGCTTAGATTTGGGTGAGCCCTCCACAAGGGATGCTTTGTACTAGTTGGCGATAGTTTTTCTATATATTTTAGTTGTGCGTTTTCAGCATCTTGCTTCAGAGCCCGGCTTAGTTTGCGGGTGGCTTCATTAAGACGTTGCTTTGAGCATGGTGACCTGCTGGTTTGCCACGCCCGTCGCAGACGCCTTTTTCCAGAACCAGCTGTTCAATTTGCAGGCTGGTTTTGAACGTCTTAATTTTCACATCCTTCCCTTTTGGTGTTGAGATCCTGGCTGCTGTGACGAGTACCTCTTCCAGCGCGGCGGTAGAGTAGTCGATGTCCGATTCGATGTTTAGTTGAGGAGTTAGCTCAATGTGGGAACTCACATACTTTCTATATTTCATCCAGTTGGTGTTGTGCGACGTCAGCCTATGGGGGTGGTCCGTGATTTCTGGGCTTTGAAGAAGGGTTAACAACAAGGGCGAGTGGTCGGATGAGAGATCCGACAGGGCCATGGCGCTTATAAGATCGCGTGGGATGTTTTTCGTCACCGCGAAATCAATTAGATCTGGGATCTTTCTGGGGTCTGCAGGCCAATATGTGGGGCTACCAGGAGAGACGTAGTCCAATTTATTGCTCACTTTTATAAGTGCGTTATACAGTTGCCTTCCTTGGGGGTCACGAGGCGTGATCCCCAGTGCGTGTGTTTGGCATTGTAGTCTCCTGCAGCTATGAAGCGATCCCCCAGTGTGTTGTAGAAGTCCATGAATTGACCTTCAGAGATAGTAAATCGAGGTGGGCAGTAGACAGCGGCAATGCAAAGGTTGCCGTTTCCTGACTGCACATTTATGGACGTGGCTTGCAGGTAATTTGTTGCAAACCTTTGGTGAAAGTGGTGTTTGATGCGTTCTCTGATTAAGATGCCGGTTCCACCGTGGGCTTTCCCATCCGGATGATCTGTGCGGTAGAAGGTATAACCTCTTATATGGAAGTTATATCTCCCTGTGAGGTGCGTTTCAACCAGCAGCATGGCGTCGATGTGATTTATATTTAGGAATTGCGTTATTTCCAGGTTATGCCGTGAAATGCCGTTGGCATTCCACATAGATATACGTAGGTTAGACATTTATTATTTGGACTGTTGAGCTACAAGTAACTGAATCACCATGTTCTGATTCTGAACAAGGGTTTGCATAGTTGTTTTCATGAATGACATGAGTTCCATCATACTTTGTTGCATGGTATACATCATAGATTCCAAATTGCTTTGTGGCTGCATCGGGACCTGCTGAGTGTTTTCTGAGTGTGGCTGGAGTGGATTTTCCATGCCTGATCGTAGTGCTTCGGCGTATGAGAAGCCCTTAGTGGAATTTATCGGACCGAATGATGATCTGGCTGCCTTGGCGAAAAATACGTCTGGCGTACTTTTTGAGTTATAATACGCATTTTGCGTATTTTGTTGACGCGTAGCTGTCGCTCGTTGCATGCGACTCTTCAGCTCCTTGTAGACCGCACAGCCTCTGTAGTTTGCCGTATGGTTTCCTCCACAGTTGCCACATTTTTTTCTTTAAGGGGTCTTCTTTGTTTGCGGGGCAATTTACGGAGTTGTGGAAGTCTCCGCAGACTACGCAGACTGCCCGAAGTGTGCAGTATGTCTTTGTGTGTCCATACTCCTGGCAGTTTGTGCATTGAAGAGGGCCTATGCGTTTGTGTGGTTCTTCCACGGTGATCCTTCGATGCAATAAGAGCTGCAGCTTATAGATTGGGTGCACTTCGTTTTTCTTTAAGGCTTTGCTATCTGGTTCGAGCTCGACCTTGAAGAGTGGTTGCGGTTTTTTATTCCTGTTGATAATGTTGCTGACATTTTTGGCATAGAAGCCCTTGGCTTTAAGGGCTTCTTGAATTTCAGAGGGGGCGACGTCGGGTTCAATTCCTTTAAGTACAACTTGCAGTCCCTTGCTGCTTTTTAGTTGGTAGGTGTAGAAGTTCTTTTTGTTTCCTCCAGGTACTTAGACACAGCTCGGAAGTGTTCTTCGGACTTCGTTTGAACTTTAGTTTCATGGATGTTCCCTTTAATAAGCGGAACAACATGAAAATTATCGTTCCCGACCAGCGCAACAATTTTGTTGACCAGGGCGTTAGAGCTTTTTTCCCTTATATAAATAGGTGGGGGCTTTGGTTTCTTTTGGGTCTCCTGCCCCAGCTCTGCTTGGTTGTTCTCCGCCTCTGCTAAGATGGAAAAACGGTTGTCATTGGAACTTCTAGTTTGGTCGTTGCTTTTGTTGATACGGTTGATCTTTGGTTTATTACCAACCGTGTTTACTGGACTAAGCTTACGCTTAATCTGAATGTAGCGATCCATACCGGTCTGTATAGCCGGGACCGCTTGTTGCTTATCGAAGCTTACGGTTTTTGTTGACATTGCAATTTGCTCTGCGGCCGTTGGCACCGAATTCGCAATATTGGTAGTTGGTTTTGTTGTTGGTGGTGCTTTTGCTGCGACTGCGGAAATTGTAGCGCTGCTTGTTGTTGGAGCTTCTTCCATAGAAGCCGGCGGTGGTGGGGTTGGGCATTGGTAGCTCCATGATGTAGGAGTTGGGGTGAGCAGAGTGGGTGAGCAAGAGCTCGCTCTCTTGCTGTCGACGGTCAGTAGGGCCGGGTTGCAATTTGTTGACTTGCTTTCTTCAACGATATCGCGTGTTGAGAAGTAAGAGTAACAAGCGTTTCTTGGGTTTAGGGAGCTTCTACGCTCATTCTTTGGAACGCTGCTCATTTTTGAGCTTATAACGCGTGGCACTTATTAAATTAAGTCAAATATACACTTGAACTATCATAACACCAGTTATAATTATATATATTTTTCTTTGGCGTTACTTCGCGCAAGACTACTAATTTCAAATTCGCTACTTTTTCTCCACTTTGATATACCGACAAAAGACGGAGAACACCGACCGACGAAGCCTCGCACTAAAAAACGCGTCCAACTCGTACAGCGGTCTGATCGCGTATCGCGTATTGAATTTTTTGAGATTAGTAATTTTTGAGAAGCCAAAGCTGACACAAGTGAACTCGTTAATTTCGCACAGAATAAGAAAATTACTATGAGTGACCAAAATATGAACGAATCGGCAACAACGATGGTTCAAATCCTGACAACCCGTCATCAGAAGTGAAATCTTTGGCGCACCCTGCGTTTTCTAAAGAACAGTGGCATACTGTTCTCGAAATGGAAAATCGGAATTTGGCTGAACTTGTGAAAATCGTGCAGGCGACTCCAGCAGCATTGTCGTGAATCTTATTCTACCACATTTTTTTTAAAGAGACGCCAGCCGAAATTTTTTTATATTTGCTTAAAAGCGTTTACGTTCGACAAGAAACGGTATGCTCGTGATGATAAGCTTGGACCTGAACAAAAAAGCATCACCCGTTAACCAATTTTGATATAATTAGTTGTCTGATAAACTCATAAACAATAGATGGTGGCAATATGTGTATCATATTGCAAATCTGGGGCGAAGTCATCTAGTCTTGAACGAGCAATTGATAAGTTCAAAGTTGTAAATTCCATTGCTGAACAATCGTTTACTTTGTCGCACATTAATACCGAATTGGTTGACGAAAAATTGAATTAATTGAGTTACTTGAAAAACACTTCACTTAATTTACCAGAGGAATACTTCATACTTCAAACTTCATACTAAAGTAAATACGGGCGAAATGATAAATTGTTTGATCGACACAACAGTTCACCTTACAGACTCAGCTCAGAAGAGGGAGAAATATAATATTAAGTACACAGGTGAGCGAGTTAATAAAGTGTAAGTGACAAAACTAGATTTGACCACTGAAGCAGCTGTTGTTAAACATCACGTAGGTGAAGAAAGACACAAAATCAAGTTGGATCAGAAATTCCGAGGACCGTTTTTGGTGACAGGTACTAAATATATTTATATTGGTTAGAGTGAGATAGCGATGCAATCAAAGGGATAATGCAAAATATGTAAAAAGAACGAATCACGTTGACAGAAGCTGGAGTGAGATTAATAATTTTTGAGAAGTCAAAGCAGATACAAGTGAACTCGTTTATTGCGCGCAGATTAAGAAAATTACTATGAGTGACCAAAATATGAACGAATCGGCAAACACCGATGCTTAAACTTTTGACAACCCGACATATTCTATCCAATCTGTACTGCTGACTACTAATAATGAATAAAATACACATCGATGAAGGATTAGAATAGCTTTCCTTCTACCATTTCGTATTTTTTTGTAGGAATTAATATCTCCGGAGTTAATTCAAAAGTATGGTTTGTATTTCTATGTTTTGTTTATGCTACATTACATACTTCGCATTTGATTATCGTGTTTTGAATTAAATTCCAATAACCAGAAAAATAATGGTATTTCCTGAAAAATAAAGTAGTTTTCTCTATACCAGAGTATACTATGTTTTGATGTAAGTTTATTAAGATTTCTTTGAAAGAAGGGTAAGTCTGAGAAACTGTCAGTTTACGACTTGCTTTTAATTCTTTTGTTAAGCTGTCGGGACAAAAGCTTTTTGGGAAATTAGAAAGTGTCGATTTTATATATTATACATATTCCTTGACTTTTTGAAAATTAACTTCTTTGTAATAAATTATAATTCTTTTTATGAAAATATGTGATTGATTGGACTTCTTCAAAAAAACTTTTTATATATTCTACGAGGTGTCCTCCACTTCGATCCGCTACGCGCAGCTGCGTTCCGGAACGCTTCCTATTCCGCCCCCACGGGAGGTATTTTTTAGTATATTTGGTATTTTTTAGTATATTTTAAAATGATGCCAGGAGGAGGAGGAGGAGCAGAAAACTTTCATATATAATAGAGAGTTTTGGTGGTTATAGAAGGTTAATAGTCTATCAGTTATTGGATCTAGCTTTTATCGTCCTCTTTGGCACTGTGTATTGTTGCGAAGTTACTGCTATTGGGTTTGCCTAGGAATACCTCTTAAATTTTTATTTTCTTTACATGGGACATACTTAATTTTTCTTAATAAAACTCATTTAGTCTGATTTCCATTTTTGTAGATTCATATTATCATCTTTGATATTGTTTAACCAAACTAATCTCAAATTATCTACCGAAAAGTTAAGAACTAAAGTATTTGGTTGCCCAGAATATGGCTAACAGTTCCTTGTCTATTGTCGAATCGTTTATTTCACGTTCATTAAGTGGTCTGCTGGCAAATCAGATCTGATGTTATCAGAAGTTCTAATTTTGCAAGAGCTCCCACATAATTTTGTCGTCAATATTAATTTTGACTCCCTTTTTGAGGTTGTGTGCCATGGGTTTTGCAACCTTAGCAAAATTAATAATGAATTTCTTTTAAAATCTTCATAAACCTAGATGTAATTTAATTTCTTTAGTGGACGAAACTTTTTTTTTTTTTTTTTTTGGGATGAAAAATTTTTGTATATCAAACTTTAATCGGATTTTTTTTTATACCTTCCGTTTTTATAATACGAACTAGTTATATATTTTTTTTATTTTGTAAGTTCGCACTTATCAACCTAAAGCATAAACCTTAAAATATTTTATTTCTTTAGTGGTTCATGGGATGGGAAATTTTTGAAAGACAGAAATTTTACTTGGATTTAGTTTGGTTTTATATTTTATGTCGTTATAATATGACCTAAAATATGATCCTCCAATGAAGTGAATTGCAATATTATATCGTTCATATACAACGTTGAAATCTTGCAGGCGCATAGCATAGACCAAAAGACATGAGTGAATTCGTAATAAACTTGTTCGATGAAATCATTTTGATAAGTCTATCTATCTTTGAAATTTTAATAGATGGTCGGATGATTCCTTGTTAAGTCGTTCCACGCATTTGTTGGTCGAATTTTTGTGGATATTTGCAAATTTTAAACTTCACAATATTGTATGCCTTTGTAATCGTGAAGGATTCCTTTTAATCCATCTTTTGCCTCTGTTTGTTCTCCGACAACTCATATTCTAACGAATCAACTTTATAATAACTTTACATTTTCATGTTCGTAATTAATTTCGGATCCGCATGCATGAAGATAATCTCCTCCAATCATTACATTGTACCTATCTGAGAACTGATATATGTAATATCTTTGATTTTTCCAAGTCAGAAGAGTATCATCATATTTTGGGTAAAAATATAATTATAAATGTTGTTAAGGAATAAATTGCAGACAACGATCAGCGAAAAATTGTTCTTTGACATCGACGAAATTGATGAATTAGAGTGCAAAGCCATCTTAGTATCCAAGAAGTTGGATAAAAAACAAGCAACAAAGCTACAGTCGAGTTTGCTCGACTGTGAGATACCCGCCACCCAATTTTACCATCAAAATATTATATTTTTTTAAAAATATACTGAAAAAATACTAAAAATATACTAAAAATACCAAAATAATATATCAAAATTTTCATTGTTCGAAATTATTAGCTTGGCGGTACTTTAGTTGGTTTATTGAACACCATTTGTTGCGATTTCATTAATGGCTGTCAAGCCTTGCCATACTTCCCATTTTGGTTCATGCAAACCATTTTATTTATATACTAAATTGAATATTATTATTACTTGATATCGATACATTTAGAGAAAAAAGAGCTGTTGCGAAACACTGGAAAAAAGCGAAGAATAGAGACAATGGAAAGTTTCGGGCGCAGCAGCATATTAAAATAAATTTCTTCTTTCATTCATAATTCTTAATTTTCTTTTGATTGCTTTCACATTTGAATAAATACTTTAAATCAGACGAAAGGGAGTTGAAGAATTCTAGTTTTGTGCTGCAATAGCATGTTCTTATTGGAGCCAGAACATTTTTTATTTTAATTAGTTTGCGTCGCGAAAAGTAATGCGTAGTATTACACACACATACAAATGGATGATGAAATAGTCACTGTGGTGAAATTCAAATATATGAAAATTTAATGGAATTGCGAAACAAGAAGCGGCTTATGAGTGCTGGAGAGAGATCTGGATCTTCAACATCAAAGATACAATTCAATACAATTCTTTTAAAGCGCATGGTTGAGCAGATATCGGAAATGTCTTCAAGAATGAACAAGCTTGAGCAGTTGGTAGCTACAAATCCAATGGGTGCACTACGCACAGCCACACAGGGTGGCACTGGCGCTTCTGCAATGGGCAGCGACGTACATGGATTGGCAGTGAGCAATGCTACACAGGGTAGCACAAGCAATGAATGAAAATATGAAAATTACGCATCTGGTACGGCCCCACAGGGTGGCACTGGAGTCTCTGCAATGGGCAGTGACACAAATGGATTTCAAAGCATCAAAGCCACACAGGGTGGCACTGGTGTTTCTGTAATGGGCAGTAACGAAGCTACAAGTCAAATTGCCAAAGCCACACAGGGTGGCTCTAACATTGGTATACTTGGCGTCGGCACGAATGGAAGGCAACAGGATCTCTCAGCCACCGCTGATCATGGTAGTATTACTCAGCATGGTGGCGTTATTCAAAGCACTGGCGGAGCATACTGGACGGCCGCGCATGGTGCTACAGGCGCTGTCTATCATACTGGAGAAATACATGCAAAATACGGCACTGACAGAGGCTTGTCTAGCGCAAATGATTTAAACACTGGTAGATATGGTATGTATGGGCTAAATGAGGGTTATGGTGCGGTAAGGTTTGATTTGGCACAAGGTAGGCAGACAGAAAATAACACTTTCTCTCACCAGCAATATGATTCAATCATGCAATCCCGTAAATTAATTGATCTACCTTTATTTGGTGGAAATGCAAGAGATTGGCCTGTGTTTTCACCATGTTTTCGGATTCAACTGCTGCTTATAGGTACACAAACCTAGAAAACCTTTTTAAGACTTCAGAAGTGTCTTATAGGAGCGGCAAAAGAAGAAGTCGAGGCTTTGTTAATCAATCCAGTTAATGTACGGTCTATAATGGATAGGCTGCAGTTTCGATATGAAAGACCGGAACTGTTAAGAAAATCCCAGATGGATATGGTAAACAATCTACAAAGTGTTCCCGAGAGTAATTTAGAAAAGATGGTTCCATTTGCTTCCAAAGTAGAGAATTTGGTAATTTACTTGAGATCAGCGAATGCAACTCAATATTTGCTCAACCCGTCAATGTTGGATCAGTTGGTTGGGAAATTGCCACTGTCAAAGCGGATGTTATGGAATGAATATGCTGCAAATATTTCACCCTATCCGGACTTGAGCCATCTCAGCATTTGGTTGAATGGAATGAGCCGAAGTATTTCAAAGGCAACGTTGACTTCTAAAGAACCATCAACGAAGGGGAAGCAGAGTTCGCAGCAAAAGGCTGTTATGCAGGTCACAGAGGTCGCTGATAATCAGAAGTCCAATAATGATACTTGCTACAGATGCAAAGGAGATCACACGTTGCTACGATGTGAGGAATATAGTAAAGCAACTGTAAAAGACAAATGGAAGATTGCAAAGGAACTAGGCGTGTGCTACGGTTGTTTGCATCGAGGCCACAGCCTTATGCGATGTCAATTTAAACGAATATGCACCATAGATTATTGCACAACGATCAAAGAAAAGATATTAAAAATAAAGGAGAAACAGAAGCTACAGCTACAGTCAGTACGATTAAGTCGGGCATGTCAAAAATACTCTTTAAAGTAGTGCCAATTGAGCTAATAGGTCCAAACAGACAAATTATTAAAACATTTGCCTTTGTAGATGAAGGTTCGTCCACTACGTTAATAAACGAAGAACTGGCACATAAATTGGGTATAAAGGAAGACACCGTAAAGCTTACATTAAATTGGATTGGAAAACATGCAATGGATATAAATTCCATGCAATGCAAAATAAACATACGAACACAGGATAGTAACAAGAAATGGAAGCGCATACATGGAAATACAGTTCCAGAGCTTCAGCTACCTTTACAGACTTTGAATGTACAGGAATTAGTTAACAAATATAAGATATTAGACAAAATACCAATTAAGGGTTATGTAAATGTTGAACCAATGCTTCTTATAGGGATAGATAATTGTCCGGCAATTTGCGCTATAAAGAGCGTGGCGCTGGATAGAAATTTGGTTGCAACAAAAACAGCATTGGGATGGTATATTTATGGATGGACTCATAGTCATACTGAAGTATCACCAATTTGTACAGTAGTGCTACACACAACTGCTCCGAAGACACAAGTAGAAATGGATATGCACAAATTAATAACTGATTATTTTTCAACAGAAAGTTTTGGCGTCGAAGTATCTAGAAAACGTTTAAGAGTCTGCCGCAGAAATCAGAGCAAGAAAGATACTACAGGATACTACAAAACAATTAAATGGAGCATACGAAACAGGACTGCTATGGGCAGTGGATGAAGTGAACTCACCTGATAGCTACAAAATGGCCATGCACAGATTACATGCGGTTGAAAATAAAATGCGCAAAATAAATAAAATGGAAGACTATGATAGAGCTGTAATGGATTTTATAGAGAAAGGATACGCTGTTAAGCTATCAAAAGAAGAAGCTGACATTATACATCCTTACACATGGTATTTACCGCATTTTGGAGTGCACAATATCAACAAGCCTAAAAAGATGCGGTTGGTTTTCGATGCAGCAGCGGTAGTTGATGGAGTTTCTCTGAACTCAAAGCTTTTAAAAGGACCAGATGAGAATCCTCCAGTTCCGCCAAGGAAAGGTGGCTGTGTGCGCTGATATTAAGGAAATGTTTTTGCAGGTTCGAGTTAGAGAACAGGATCAGCAGGCATTCCGTTTTTTATGGAGACATGGAAACCCAGATGAGGAAGTGGCTACTTACAAGATGACAGTAATGATATTCGGAGCTGCTTGTTCCATATGTTGTGCACAGTACATTAACAAATTTTGAGCTCAGAGGGTTTGTGTCCAATTCAATGGATGTAGAAGAAAAACTGAATAGCACAACATCCGAAATTCACAATAGAACAGTCAACATGGACAGTGATAAAATTGACAAAATACTTGGAATGCATTGGGATAGCAGAAATGATGAATTTATATTTGATCTTCAGTTAAACCGCGTAGATAAGGATATTGTGAACGCCGTAAAATGTCCAACAAAACAACAATTGCTAAGTTTGGTTATGTCAGTATATGACCCATTTGGAATGTTGGCGGACTTGATGGTACACGGCAAAGTATTGGTCCAAGATGTATGGCGTTCGGGAATAGACTGGAATGACATGTTACCTGAGTCTTTGTTTGAAAGATTTAAAATATGGGTTCTCCAATTGAAGAATGTTAAACACTTTAAAATCCATCTTTTGCCTCTGTTTGTTCTCCGACAACTCATATTCTAACGAATCAACTTTATAATAACTTTACATTTTCATGTTCGTAATTAATTTCGGATCCGCATGCATGAAGATAATCTCCTCCAATCATTACATTGTACCTATCTGAGAACTGATATATGTAATATCTTTGATTTTTCCAAGTCAGAAGAGTATCATCATATTTTGGGTAAAAATATAATTATAAATGTTCTTAAGGAATAAATTGCAGACAACGATCAGCGAAAAATTGTTCTTTGACATCGACGAAATTGATGAATTAGAGTGCAAAGCCATCTTAGTATCCAAGAAGTTGGATAAAAAACAAGCAACAAAGCTACAGTCGAGTTTGCTCGACTGTGAGATACCCGCCACCCAATTTTACCATCAAAATATTATATTTTTTTAAAAATATACTGAAAAAATACTAAAAAATATACTAAAAATACCAAAATAATATATCAAAATTTTCATTGTTCGAAATTATTAGCTTGGCGGTACTTTAGTTGGTTTATTGAACACCATTTGTTGCGATTTCATTAATGGCTGTCAAGCCTTGCCATACTTCCCATTTTGGTTCATGCAAACCATTTTATTTATATACTAAATTGAATATTATTATTACTTGATATCGATACATTTAGAGAAAAAAGAGCTGTTGCGAAACACTGGAAAAAGCGAAGAATAGAGACAATGGAAAGTTTCGGGCGCAGCAGCATATTAAAATAAATTTCTTCTTTCATTCATAATTCTTAATTTTCTTTTGATTGCTTTCACATTTGAATAAATACTTTAAATCAGACGAAAGGGAGTTGAAGAATTCTAGTTTTGTGCTGCAATAGCATGTTCTTATTGGAGCCAGAACATTTTTTATTTTAATTAGTTTGCGTCGCGAAAAGTAATGCGTAGTATTACACACACATACAAATGGATGATGAAATAGTCACTGTGGTGAAATTCAAATATATGAAAATTTAATGGAATTGCGAAACAAGAAGCGGCTTATGAGTGCTGGAGAGAGATCTGGATCTTCAACATCAAAGATACAATTCAATACAATTCTTTTAAAGCGCATGGTTGAGCAGATATCGGAAATGTCTTCAAGAATGAACAAGCTTGAGCAGTTGGTAGCTACAAATCCAATGGGTGCACTACGCACAGCCACACAGGGTGGCACTGGCGCTTCTGCAATGGGCAGCGACGTACATGGATTGGCAGTGAGCAATGCTACACAGGGTAGCACAAGCAATGAATGAAAATATGAAAATTACGCATCTGGTACGGCCCCACAGGGTGGCACTGGAGTCTCTGCAATGGGCAGTGACACAAATGGATTTCAAAGCATCAAAGCCACACAGGGTGGCACTGGTGTTTCTGTAATGGGCAGTAACGAAGCTACAAGTCAAATTGCCAAAGCCACACAGGGTGGCCCTAACATTGGTATACTTGGCGTCGGCACGAATGGAAGGCAACAGGATCTCTCAGCCACCGCTGATCATGGTAGTATTACTCAGCATGGTGGCGTTATTCAAAGCACTGGCGGAGCATACTGGACGGCCGCGCATGGTGCTACAGGCGCTGTCTATCATACTGGAGAAATACATGCAAAATACGGCACTGACAGAGGCTTGTCTAGCGCAAATGATTTAAACACTGGTAGATATGGTATGTATGGGCTAAATGAGGGTTATGGTGCGGTAAGGTTTGATTTGGCACAAGGTAGGCAGACAGAAAATAACACTTTCTCTCACCAGCAATATGATTCAATCATGCAATCCCGTAAATTAATTGATCTACCTTTATTTGGTGGAAATGCAAGAGATTGGCCTGTGTTTTTCACCATGTTTTCGGATTCAACTGCTGCTTATAGGTACACAAACCTAGAAAACCTTTTAAGACTTCAGAAGTGTCTTATAGGAGCGGCAAAAAGAAGAAGTCGAGGCTTTGTTAATCAATCCAGTTAATGTACGGTCTATAATGGATAGGCTGCAGTTTCGATATGAAAGACCGGAACTGTTAAGAAAATCCCAGATGGATATGGTAAACAATCTACAAAGTGTTCCCGAGAGTAATTTAGAAAAGATGGTTCCATTTGCTTCCAAAGTAGAGAATTTGGTAATTTACTTGAGATCAGCGAATGCAACTCAATATTTGCTCAACCCGTCAATGTTGGATCAGTTGGTTGGGAAATTGCCACTGTCAAAGCGGATGTTATGGAATGAATATGCTGCAAATATTTCACCCTATCCGGACTTGAGCCATCTCAGCATTTGGTTGAATGGAATGAGCCGAAGTATTTCAAAGGCAACGTTGACTTCTAAAGAACCATCAACGAAGGGGAAGCAGAGTTCGCAGCAAAAGGCTGTTATGCAGGTCACAGAGGTCGCTGATAATCAGAAGTCCAATAATGATACTTGCTACAGATGCAAAGGAGATCACACGTTGCTACGATGTGAGGAATATAGTAAAGCAACTGTAAAAGACAAATGGAAGATTGCAAAGGAACTAGGCGTGTGCTACGGTTGTTTGCATCGAGGCCACAGCCTTATGCGATGTCAATTTAAACGAATATGCACCATAGATTATTGCACAACGATCAAAGAAAAGATATTAAAAATAAAGGAGAAACAGAAGCTACAGCTACAGTCAGTACGATTAAGTCGGGCATGTCAAAAATACTCTTTAAAGTAGTGCCAATTGAGCTAATAGGTCCAAACAGACAAATTATTAAAACATTTGCCTTTGTAGATGAAGGTTCGTCCACTACGTTAATAAACGAAGAACTGGCACATAAATTGGGTATAAAGGAAGACACCGTAAAGCTTACATTAAATTGGATTGGAAAACATGCAATGGATATAAATTCCATGCAATGCAAAATAAACATACGAACACAGGATAGTAACAAGAAATGGAAGCGCATACATGGAAATACAGTTCCAGAGCTTCAGCTACCTTTACAGACTTTGAATGTACAGGAATTAGTTAACAAATATAAGATATTAGACAAAATACCAATTAAGGGTTATGTAAATGTTGAACCAATGCTTCTTATAGGGATAGATAATTGTCCGGCAATTTGCGCTATAAAGAGCGTGGCGCTGGATAGAAATTTGGTTGCAACAAAAACAGCATTGGGATGGTATATTTATGGATGGACTCATAGTCATACTGAAGTATCACCAATTTGTACAGTAGTGCTACACACAACTGCTCCGAAGACACAAGTAGAAATGGATATGCACAAATTAATAACTGATTATTTTTCAACAGAAAGTTTTGGCGTCGAAGTATCTAGAAAACGTTTAAGAGTCTGCCGCAGAAATCAGAGCAAGAAAGATACTACAGGATACTACAAAACAATTAAATGGAGCATACGAAACAGGACTGCTATGGGCAGTGGATGAAGTGAACTCACCTGATAGCTACAAAATGGCCATGCACAGATTACATGCGGTTGAAAATAAAATGCGCAAAATAAATAAAATGGAAGACTATGATAGAGCTGTAATGGATTTTATAGAGAAAGGATACGCTGTTAAGCTATCAAAAGAAGAAGCTGACATTATACATCCTTACACATGGTATTTACCGCATTTTGGAGTGCACAATATCAACAAGCCTAAAAAGATGCGGTTGGTTTTCGATGCAGCAGCGGTAGTTGATGGAGTTTCTCTGAACTCAAAGCTTTTAAAAGGACCAGATGAGAATCCTCCAGTTCCGCCAAGGAAAGGTGGCTGTGTGCGCTGATATTAAGGAAATGTTTTTGCAGGTTCGAGTTAGAGAACAGGATCAGCAGGCACTCCGTTTTTTATGGAGACATGGAAACCCAGATGAGGAAGTGGCTACTTACAAGATGACAGTAATGATATTCGGAGCTGCTTGTTCCCCATGTTGTGCACAGTACATTAACAAATTTTGAGCTCAGAGGGTTTGTGTCCAATTCAATGGATGTAGAAGAAAAACTGAATAGCACAACATCCGAAATTCACAATAGAACAGTCAACATGGACAGTGATAAAATTGACAAAATACTTGGAATGCATTGGGATAGCAGAAATGATGAATTTATATTTGATCTTCAGTTAAACCGCGTAGATAAGGATATTGTGAGTATATGACCCATTTGGAATGTTAGCGGACTTGATGGTACACGGCAAAGTATTGGTCCAAGATGTATGGCGTTCGGGAATAGACTGGAATGACATGTTACCTGAGTCTTTGTTTGAAAGATTTAAAATATGGGTTCTCCAATTGAAGAATGTTAAACACTTTAAAATGAGAAGATGTTATTCCTTAAATTACTTTGACCATTGTACAGAGATCGAACTACATGTGTTTGTAGATGCAAGCGAGTTGGCTTTCGCGGCAGTAGTTTATTGGAGAATTGTCCATAATGGTTGTATTAAAACAATATTTGTTGCTGGAAAAACGAGGTGTGCTCCATTAAAGATGCTTTCAGTGCCGAGACTTGAGCTTCAAGCAGCAGTGTTAGGCACTCGTCTCCGAAATACAATTTTGGCTTGTCACGATATAAAGGTGCTGAGATCGATATTATGGTCTGATTCGATGACAGTTATTTCATGGATACACTCCGATCATCGACAATATAAACCATTTGTTGCTCACCGTATAAGTGAAATCCTGGAAACAACAGAGGAAAGCGACTGGAGATGGGTACCCACTGAGTTGAATGCCGCCGATAAAGCTACAAAGGCACCTAAAAGAATGAAGTATGACGCTGGAAATATCTGGAGTAAAGCACCAGAGTTTCTACTGCAAGAGAGTCAGTTTTGGCCTTCCTCAAATATAATACAAAATCCAACTGATGATACAGGAGAGCGAAAGAAAATGATACTGACTGTATTACAGAATCCTTTAGTGGATATAAATAGGTACTCGCAGTATTTGTTTTTGAAACGCACAATATCATGGATACTAAGATTTATAAAAGGACTACGTCACCAACGCACTGATGAAACTCAGCTTAATTCAAATGAACTATGGCGTGCTGAAATTGTTTTATGCAAGATGGCACAGAGTCAAGTCTACAGCCAGGAGCTGACAGATCTAAAGCGAAAAGGAACAGTTATGAAAAACAGCACAATTTATTCGTAGTGCCCAGTATTATCGCCTAATGGAGTTTTAGTGGTAAGTGGAAGGCTCGATTATGCCGTCACTTTGCCTGAATCGGCTCGGCACCCTATAATCATGCCTTCAAAGCATGTTTTAAGCATTTTGATAATTAAATGGTATCACGAGGTTTACCATCACCAAAACGAGGAACTAATTATAAATGAAATAAGACGAAAATTTTGGATAATACATTTGCGGAAGGCTGTAAAACGAGCTAAAATAATTTGTCAACGATGCAAAAATGAGAAAGCGGTGCCAATACCGGCACAGATGGGGCAATTACCCAAAGATCGAGTAACTCCATACATGCGTCCGTTCTCTTACACAGGATTGGATTATATTGGACCAATCATGGTCACCATAGGCCGACGACATGAGAAGAGATGGGTAGCATTGTTCACTTGTCTGACAATAAGAGCAGTGCACCTCGAATTGGCAGCAGATTTATCCACTGACGCATGCATACTATGTATCCGTAACTTTGTGAATCGGCGAGGTATACCAGTGAAGATCAGATCAGACATGGGAACGAACTTCGTCGGAGCAGACAGAGAGATCAGAAAGACTAAAGATCTGTTTGATTGGGATGCTATTAAGTCAGAAACGGCAAACAAAGGCATCTGTTGGGAATTTAATTGTCCAGCTAATCCAAGCTCAGATGGCTGCTGGGAACGTTTAGTAAGATCAGTAAAACAAGTCTTAGCTGTCACGCTCAAACAACAAGCTCCTCAAGTGGAGACCCTGAGAAGTCTGCTTATAGAAGCAGAAAATATTGTAAACAGCAGACCGCTAACACACGTGCCGGTTGGTGTAGATGATCCAGAGTCCTTAACTCAAAATCATTTTTTACTTGGCACCACAAATTCCACTCAAACTCCTGGAGACGGTGGCATTTTCTGCTTTCATAAGCAGTATCGTATTGCTAAGCAACTTCAGGACAATTTTTGGCGGCGTTGGATAAGAGAGTATTTACCTACATTAACCAGACGTACAAAATGGCTTGCTCGGACAAAGCCAATCCGCGTGGGAGATATTGTTATAATCTGCGATGACAACCAACCACGCGGCAATTGGAAAAAAGGAATCATAGTTCGAACAATACCAGCAAAGGATGGACAAATACGAATAGCAGAGGTACAGACCTCAACTGGAACATATCAAAGTTGGCAGTATTGGATGTATTGGGTAAAACTCCCGAGTAGTTTTACGGTGGGCGGGATGTTACGATTTCATTAATGCCTGTCAAGCCTTGCCATACTTCCCATTTTGGTTCATGCAAGCCATATTATTTAAATACTAAATTGAATATTATTATTATTTGATATCGATACTTTTAGAGAAAAAAGAGCTGTTGCGAAACACTGGAAAAAAGCGGAGAATAGAGACAATGGAAAGTTTCGCGCAGCAGCATATTAAAATAAATTTCTTCTTTCATTCATAATTCTTAATTTTCTTTTGATTGCTTTCACATTTAAATAAATACTTTAAATCAGACGAAAGGGAGTTGAAGAATTCTATTTTTTGTGCTGCAATAGCATGTTCTCATTGGAGCCAGAACACCATTATTATGTCATAGCAAGTAACTAGGTGCAGCTGCATCTGGTAACTTCTAATAACTTCGGTGTTTTTTATCAGATTATAACCAAATTCGCAGAGATCATTAAGATAATGATTAGTATTGTGCGTACCAAAATTGAACGTTCTAGGTTTAAAACGACGCTTGCAATTCAGTTTTTTCAATTTGCATGGGCGGAAGGGGGCGTGGACAAAATCAAAAACAAACTTGATCTGCGTGCAACAATAAGACATACTGTCTCTCTGAGATCTAGGTGTTCATACGGACAGACAGACGGACATTTCTATATCGTCTCGGCTGTTGACGCTGATCAAGAATATATATACTTTATGGGGTCGGAGATGCTTCCTGCTGCCTGTTACATACATTTTCGGTCGGCACAAAGCCATAATACCCTTCTACCTTTGGGTAGGCGGGTATAATAACTTCTGTGTTTTTTATCCGATTGTAACCAAATTCAAAGAGATCATTAAGATGGTGATTAGTATTGTGCGTACCAAAATTGAACGTTCTAGGTTTAAAACGACGCTTGCAATTCAGTTTTTTCCATTTGCAGGGGCGGAAGGGGGCGTGGCCAAAATCAAAAACAAACTTGATCTGCGTGCAACAATAAGACATACTGTCTCTCTGAGATCTAGGTGTTCATACGGACAGACAGACGGACATTTCTATATCGTCTCGGCTGTTGACGCTGATCAAGAATATATATACTTTATGGGGTCGGAGATGCTTCCTTCTGCCTGAAGAATTTCCCTTAAACGCTTAGCGGCATACAACAAATGGTGGAATGGACCCGTGGGGTTGACAATACAGTCAAATCAGTGGCCACAAACTGCAGTGCTATCTTATCTCCACTTCCAGTCATCAATATAAAAATTTTGCGTGCTTGGTGGTTAGATTGTTAAAAGAGAATGTGCATAGCGAAAAAGAGAGAGGGAAGATGAAGGAGGTCGAAAAGTGTAGATATTCAACTCTAGAAAATCAATTTGTAACCTTACTTTGCCGCGTACATGATCAGAGCAAGGGTTTATATAACTCTTCTCTGAATGGCTAAATTTATATCTCGTTATAATTTTCATGATAGGAATACAATAAATAATTATTTGCTTAGGGCACATATTAATAACAATTTATTGCATGCAGAAGGTGCGAAACATGTGTCTGCATGCATGTCTGAAGAAGGTCGTTATTAGTTTCGTTCAGCATGCAGCGAATCTTTGCTCTTCTACTAACTCTGATAGTCCCAGTATTTGCTGCAGCGTTCGATTTACTGCATATATTCTTCGGGTGGTGAGTTTAGTCCTGTTTGTTTGGCCGAGGACCATCTTTTGTACCATTTATTTCTTAAATAGACAAGTCGACCATACAACGCAATGTGGTGATATATACCGAAAATTCTTTGGGGTAATATGATGCTACGTCCAGCTGTAGTTGTTTCATTGATTTGAGTTTGATTATATTAAACTACACGATGAATATGTATTATTCTGAAATAAATAGTTTCAGCTGACAATTTTTCCAATTTGATTGTATTAGTTCTAGAAAGGCATCTCTGTGGTTGTTGTCGGCGATAAAGGGAAAGTTAATGTCAAACTTTATTAATTTTTCTTGTTAATACTTGTTAATCATCTTCCAGTGGATGTTCGTGGTCTGGCTCTTTTTCTGTGATATGTTGAAGATCCCTTTTAAAAATGCCTCGTACCAGGAATGGCATTGATTACTCGTCTCATTGGCCATTGTAGAACTGGACTATTGTCCTCTCTTATCAATACTAGCATGCGTATAACTTTTCCATTTTTGTTGTTGCAGATTGTCCATTGACCATTGTGCCCATCTTGGTTGTTGACTTGGTTCATGGTGAACATGTACAGTTAATGGTTCTCCAATTATGATTTGGTGTTAGTGCGCTGATATCGTTGGGATCATTTGCATAAGTTAGATGCGGAAGTTAAATTATCTGTGGAAACATTTTTCAATAATAGATGTTTAGCTGACTTTACTGCTGCTTTCTATATCCGCCGAAGTTCTGGGAGGAATAAATTCAAAGTTTATACCTTTTTGGTTGCAGCGTTCAATTATAGCTGTTTAGCTGTTTATATATAGCTTATACCAGTTCTTGAAGCTTATTTCTGGCTCCTACGAAGTTTGTTGATTTGTCATATTCATATTGATTTGGGTTGTGCATTTTGTGCAAATTGACGTTGTGCGTAATATTTTCCTTGGTTGAATCCAGATTTTTTATACCCGCCTACCCAAAGGGTAGAAGGGTATTATGGCTTTGTGCCGACCGAAAATGTATGTAACAGGCAGAAGGAAGCATCTCCGACCCCATAAAGTATATATATTCTTGATCAGCGTCAACAGCCGAGACGATATAGCCATGTCCGTCTGTCCGTCTGTCCGTCCGTCCGTATGAACACCTAGATCTCAGAGACTATAAGAGATAGGGCAACAAATTTTTCGCGACAGAGCCTAGTAAAAGGAACTATAATAGCTTTTTGTGGATTGATGCTAAGACCAACATCTGCGCACCATCTACTTACCGTGTTCAGAGCTGATTGCATCAACTCTGTCACGGTGCTGGTATAGTTCCCGGTCACTATTAGAGCCAGGTCGTCAGCATAGCCGATAGCTTCAACGCCCTGCTCGGAGAGTAAGACTAGTAGTTCGTCAACTACTAGGGACCAGAGTAGGGGGATAGAACCCCTCCCTAGGGACAGCCTTTGACTGCATTAATGCATGCAGTCGTGGAGTCCAGGGTGGATGTGATAATCCGGTGTTTGAGCATAGCTTCAATCCACCGGATCAATGGACGGGCAGTTCCTCTACGTTCTAGAGCAGTAGAGATTGACCCGTAGCCGGTATTATCAAAAGCACCTTCTATATCCAGAAAAGAGCACAAAGCAATGTTCTTGGATACGAAGGCTCAGAGAGCACCGAATGTGCATATCTATAAGCCATTTCGCCGTTTTAAGCAGAAAGGAGGTAAGACTGATCGGCCGATAGGAGTTAGGCTGGTCAAGCGGACGATTCCGTTGCTTGGGGATGAATACTCCATTAACTCTCCTCCAAGAGATCGGTATGTATCCCCAAGTAAAACGAGCTCTAAGAAGGCCGACCAGTGGATCAAGAATATGAGCCATGCTGTTTTGAATAAGGGCTGGGAAGATTTTGTCACCCCTGGGGCTTTGAAAGGAGCAAAAGAATCTACAGCCCATTTAATTTTTTGGGGATCGAAGATGGATCCAGATAGGCTGAATCCGCGTGAGTCCGGTGACAAAATGGCGTCATCGCGACTGGAGAGATCTGGATCCGCCACAGAACCCGGGAAGTGGACTTGCAGTAGAAGCTTAAGTGTTTCCCTGCGATCTTGAGTGAAAGAGTCATCTGCTCTTTTAAGAAGCCCTATTCCATTAGACGACCCTTTAGCCAATACTTTATGAAGCCTCACTGCCTCTGTCAACGATTCTAAGCTAACACAGTAGCTGCGCCATGTATTAGCTCGTCTAATGCTTTTGCTGTAGTTGGTAAGACCGTCCCTATAGACGTCTCAACTAGCACGGTTAGATTTAGCCTTAAAAGGCTTCTAACCCTCCTTCTAAGGACAGCCAGTTCCTCATTCCACCACGGAATTTTCCGATTGACCCTTAGGGTCTTCTGGACTGAGCTGTCCTCGAAGGATGAGATAATCACATCAATGATAGGTCTGCTTTGAAAGCTACAGAGGCTTTAAAGAGCTCCCAATTTGTCTTTTCGGACAGAAGGAGTTTTGGCGAATTTCGACTTGGCCAGGAAGGTCAAACCTGATGTGCTGATGGTCTGACAAAGTGGCTTCGTCTGTGACCCGCCAATTAACAAGCGAACTCGCTATCGAGGTGCTGATTAGGGTGAGATCTAAAACCTCTTCCCTAATAGCATTGATAAAAGTGGGTTTGCACCCTATGTTAGCTACATCTAATTGACAACACAATAAGTAGTCTAAGAGGGACTCACCACGTTTGTTGATGTCGCTGCTCCCCCAGATCGTGTGATGTGCATTGGCATCACAGCCGATCACGAGCGGCTTGTTGTTGCGGCGACAGAATTCCATCAGCCGCTGGACCTCTGCTGGGGGTACATCATCAACATCGCCCGGGAAGTATGCGGAGGCGATTCCAACTTCCCGGACACCGTCTGCAGTGGCTACCTCAATAGCCATTACTACCAGGTCTCTGTGGATGAAACTAGTTAGTGGGAAATGTCTGACACTGTTATCCATAAGTATAGCAGTGCGCGGGGCACCTTCCATACTGGTCATATAACAACTTACATGATCCACATGAAAGTCCACATATTTGGCCACCGATCAACCATGGTTCTTGGACGAGAGCCAGGTTGATTCGATCTTCACAGACGACACTGCACAGTGTGGCCGACGCTCCTCTAGCGTGGTGCAGGTTCGCCTGGAGCACTTTAAGTTTGCTCATCTTCTCTCCTGATGGCGGTTGAGACAAGGCCACTTGCCTTGCCCCCCCGAGAGTCGTTACCGCGAATGCCCTTCGGCGGTCGGGACCAGCCACTCGGGGAGGTGCCCTTGCGGGTGGGTTGCGGCCTGAGGTGCTGGCAGTGGGCCTGGTCGAGGCACCTCTGACGGTTGACGGACGGTGACCACTTGTCACACGTCTAGTTGGGCCCTTCGGGGCTGTGACCACAATGGCCGGTGGGGTGGGGGAAGGAACCTTAGGTACCAATACGGCCGCAGCGTTCGTGGAGGCCACAGGGTCAGCCAATGCTGGAATCCCTGAGGGAACCACTGATGCCGTTGCCGGAGGGGCTCTGGCAGGAGAGGGAGCGGGTGAGGATGTGGATGAAGCAGGGGTGGTGGAGGAGGCTTTGGGAGCTGCATTCTTTAGGATCAGTTTGACCCTGCCAAAGCAGAATTTCACCTTCCCTTGGCACTCCGTCAGAGCCCTGTATGACTCCTCGTCAACCAACATTGCGAGGTGAGTCGTTGTGCCGTTCAGGCTATGCTGCACCACGCGCCACAGCTTCGTGGAGAAGCTGCTGGCGTTCTAAAGCCCAATAAATTCCAGGATGGTTGCAGGAGTGTACTCAGCACTACTGGTGAGGTGAGCCTTGGGAACTCCGTTTCCTCCAGCAATTTGACGTCAAGGGCGCTGATGGACCTGATGTGTCCAACAGCTCCCCTTACCAATTGGCAGTGCTGTTATCCTCGCACACCAAAAGCAGCCACTCATTTCGGGGTATACAGCCCTCGAAACCTGGACTAACCGTTGGTGAAGAGTGCAACAGCACCGCCTTTAAAATGCTGGATTTCAACGTAGCCAACTGCTCCGCTGAGAGGGATTTGGTTGGACCTCTTTGAAGAGCTAGTGGGCTCGACGATGGTATAGTCAGCGCGCGTCCGTTTAGCCTTGGTGTTAACGGGGGGCGCAGTGGCGATAGCCAGAGCCTCCTCTCTGTTAGAACCCTTTGCGAGTGCATTTTTAAAAAGCATCTTCTCGCGGCTCTTCAATTTAATAAAAGGCGTCCTTAGATTCCAGCCGCAGCAACTGGATCTGAGAGCCTGCTTCCGTAAGGCCTGACCTCTGAGAGGCCACGGAAGCGTCGTCAGCAAAGCTGATTCGGTCGCAGTTAGCTTCCTCGTCTGATGACAATACCTCGACGGGTTGCTGCCGGACTGAATCGCTACTGGACGGAAGTTCAGCACTAGCGAACCCTGTGTCCAAGGGAGTTCGTGGCCTATCCGGGTCTCCTAGAATACTAGAGTCGAGACCCGTAGTATTGGGAGGTGGAAGCCAGCAGCCCACTGGCTGCAGTGCTGGTGTAGGGGTCAGCCGTGAAGGCATCGCCCAGAGATGATACTTTTAAAGCCGTATCAGACTTTTCTATTTTGAAATTTTGATCCATTAGTTAAGATCCCACGAGTAGGCGGAAAGGGAAGGTCATCCACGGTATGCGGGCTATGCCGTGGATGACCTTCCCTCTTTAACTTTATAGATTCACGATCTTCGCCCGACTACAATTAGTCAGCACCTCTAGCAGAGACATGACCGTGCTAGGGGTCTGCTTCCAGCCGCCCTCGCGTGGAGAGTATAGTCCACTTCCGGTGGTCCCCTTGCTTCCACTGATGGCGAACTGCCGTGCGTAGGTTAAATCCGTATTGAAAATCACTTGACATCGCTCCAAAGACAAGGCTTGCTTGGGTCGTTTTCGGCGGATTATCGCATGCATCCAAATTCTCGTCACTAGCTACCCTGAACCAACGCGAACCACCTTCGGTTAATGAGTCATTAGCCGACGTTGTGATTCATTTTTGGGAAAGCGACAGCTGTACTGTCTTTGTACAGTCTTCTTCTTTGTACAGATGACGATGAACTAAGCCAGGAACTCTTTGTAGAAGGATGCACTCCGCTACAGACTGGGCAATATTCAGTGCGCCTTCCGGCTAGATCAAATTTTGATGCTTTGGGTGACTCATATCGTCTCTCCTTAAGGCGCTTTAAGTTATTGGAAGCCAAACTTGAAAGAAACCCATGCATGAAGGATCAATATGCAGCAATCTTACAGACATCGATTTGGTGCATATATCCTTGTCACGCGGCCATCCAAACATTCCCCATTTCTTCTTACCTCATCATTGCGTGCAGAAACCCGACAAAACAACGACGAAACTGCGTGTCGTTTTTGGTGGTTCCGCAAAGTCATCAACTGGAGTATCCTTGAACGATTTTCTATGAGCTGGGCCGTACATTCAGCCTAAATCTCTCTATTATATATATTAATTTTCTGCTCCTTCTCCTCCTCCTCCTCTTTCTCCGGGAATCATTTTAACCTTTAACCTTTAGCCTTTAACATTTAACCTTTAACCTTTAATCTTTTACCTTTAACCTTTAACCTTTAATCTTTTTACCTTTAACCTTTAACCTTTAACCTTTAACCTTTAACCTTTAACCTTTAACCTTTAACCTTTAACCTTTAACCTTTAACCTTTAACCTTTAACCTTTAACCTTTAACCTTTAACCTTTAACCTTTAACCTTTAACCTTTAACTTTTAACCTTTAACCTTTAACCTTTAACCTTTAACCTTTAACCTTTAACCTTTAACCTTTAACCTTTAACCTTTAACCTTTAACCTTTAACCTTTAACCTTTAACCTTTAACCTTTAACCTTTAACCTTTAACCTTTAACCTTTAACCTTTAACCTTTAACCTTTAACCTTTAACCTTTAACCTTTAACCTTTAACCTTTAACCTTTAACCTTTAACCTTTAACCTTTAACCTTTAACCTTTAACCTTTAACCTTTAACCTTTAACCTTTAACCTTTAACCTTTAACCTTTAACCTTTAACCTTTAACCTTTAACCTTTAACCTTTAACCTTTAACCTTTAACCTTTAACCTTTAACCTTTAACCTTTAACCTTTAACCTTTAACCTTTAACCTTTAACCTTTAACCTTTAACCTTTAACCTTTAACCTTTAACCTTTAACCTTTAACCTTTAACCTTTAACCTTTAACCTTTAACCTTGAACCTTGAACCTTGAACCTTGAACCTTGAACCTTGAACCTTGAACCTTGAACCTTTAACATTGTGCCGATCACAACAACAACTGTGACAAACAATCAGTGGGTCTGCGATTCCAGAACAACGTACGACATTTGAAAATGAAACCATACATACTCTAGCAGTCGAATCCGAGAAAAATCCGGAGGTACCTAAGAAACTAGCATAACTTTTAACTTTTAACCTTTAACCATTAACCTCCTCTGGGAATCATTTTTTTTAAATATACTAAAAAATACCAAAGTTTTCTGCTATTTATATATATTAATTTTCTGCTCCTCCTCTGCTGGAGGAGGAGATGGAGATGGTATTTTAAAATATACTAAAAAATACAAAGTTTTCTGCTCCTCCTCCTACGGTCTCTCTATTATATCTACTTCTCATCCGGAAATCTGCTCCTCCTCCTCCGGGTATTATTTTAAAATGTACTAAAAAATACCAAAGTTTTCTGCGAAGCGATGGTGGAGGAGGAGAAGATGGCGCGGGGGAGATGGAAATGGAGGAAGAAGAAATGGAAGAGGAAGAAAAGGAAGAGGAGGAAATGGAAGAGGAGGAAATACCAAAGTTTGCTCCTCCGGGAATCATTTTAAAATATACTAAAAAATATCAAAGTTTTCTGCGAAGCGATGGTGGAGGAGGAGGAGATGGTGGAGGAGGAGAAGATGGCGCGGGGGGAGATGGAGATGGAGGAGGAAGAAATGGAAGAGGAGGAAATGGAAGAGGAGGAAATGGAGGAGGAAGAAATGGAGGAGGGGGAAATGGAGGAGGTGGAAATGGAGGAGGGGGAAATGGAGGAGGAGGAAATGGAGGAGGAGGAAATGGAGGAGGAGGAAATGGAGGAGGAGGAGATGAAGGAGGAGGTGGAGGAGGAGATGGAGGAAGAGATGGAGGAAGAGATGGAGGAAGAAATGGAGTAAGAGATGGAGTAAGAGATGGAGTAAGAGATGGAGTAAGAGATGGAGGAAGAGATGGAGGAAGAGATGGAGGAAGAGATGGAGGAAGAGATGGAGGAAGAGATAGAGGAAGAGATAGAGGAGAAGATGGAGGAGGAGATGAAAGAGGAGATGGAGTAGAAGGAGATGGAGTAGGAAATGGATTAGGAGGAGATGGAGTAACAGGAGATGGAGTAGGAGTTGATAGAGGAGGAGCAAGAGGAGATGGAGGAGGAGGAGATGGAGGAGGAGGAGAAGGAGAAGGAGGAGATGGAGGAGATGGAGCAGAGTATGTCAGGCATTAAAATTGAATGTACATTGGAAAAAAAGTTAAAAAAATATTGTGAGGAGTGAGAATACGGGGGCGCGGGCGGAACAGGTGAGCGAGCGAAGCGAGCTGCGTAGAGGACACCTCGTTATTCAATATTTTAATTCGATTCCATCTCTTTAGGGTCACTTTATGCGGAGATATTTGTAAGATGTACATATGCGTTCGCGCATAGCGCGTGACTGTCGTGACTGTGAATGTCGTCACAAGGAAGAATATATTCATGCAAGCTCTGTGGAAGAGCAGCTAAATTGGGACGAGTGTCTGCCGCAAGGACGCCACTCTGCTTGGGAAGAGCTAACTTCGCAACTATCATTGGTCAGTAGTTTGAGATTTCCACGCCACGCAATGCGTTCTTTTGCGAAATGTGAAATACATGCATCTTGTGATACAAGCGTAGTCGCTTATGGTGCTTGCATGTACCTTCGCTATGAGCTTGGAAACTCATATGCCTCGACGCTTCTTTGTTCAAAGTCCAGGGTTGCACCGTTAAAATCATTAACAATTCCGAAGTTGGAGCGCTCGGCTGCACTGCTTTCGGATCTTGTCGCCAGTATCGCTAAAGCCATTACGTTCGAATGCTTGCCGGAGCGATTAAACTGTGGCCTTGGCTTGGATACGAGACACGCCCACTAACTTTAACGTTTTTGTCTCACAGATTAAAGAGATGACCAAGGGGATGTTTTGTCACCACGTTCCCACGCAAATGAATCCAGGCGATATTCTGTCGCGGGGTCTACACCCAAGGAACTGCTGGATTCGCATCGCTGCAGTCAAGGTCCGGACTTCCTGCAACGCAACAATTCGGCGTGGCCTCAAGCAGCCGCATTGCCGATGGATCTACCCGAGCGCCGTTGCATTGTCCTAATCTCATCCTCACAAGTCGATCTCTCATAAAATTGTAAATTTCTTGGATCGTTAAATAAGAATGTGCAAAAAGGATTCGTTTGCAAAGAGGGGCCCGCTAACCGTCGAGGACATTAAGATCTCTCATAAAATTGTAAATTTCAGAATGTGCTCGGAAGGCTACAGCGCATTTTCGCATTCTTGGATCTTTAAATAAGAATGTGCAAAAGGATTCGTTTGCAAAGAGGGGCCCGCTAACCGTCGAGGACATTAAGCGTGGAACTCATGTGGTCATCAAGAGTATTCAGATTTTGAACTTTGCCGACGACTACAAGGCATTGCTCAAGGGCAAGCCACTTGCGGCAAAAAGCGAGTTTCGTTCTTTGATACCCTTTAAAGATGTGAACGGCTTGACGCGTATCGGAGGACGGCTTCAAAACCCATCGTTGGACCACGAGGCAAAGCATCCGCTCCTGTTGCCTAAGCGGCACCCAGTCACTGATGCAATTATCATGTTTTACCATCGCAAGTTCTGCATGCTGGACCGCAGAGCTTGCTGGTTGCCTTAAGGCAAAGATTCTGGCCAATTGGAGCATTCGTCAATTCGGCTGCGTCCAAAGCTTCGAGCGCATGTTATGGCGCCTTTTCCGTCCGAGCGAGTGCAGCCTGCTTTCTACGAACCCGGAGTGGATTTCTGTGGCCCATTCTACTACAAGCCTGATGTCAGGAGTAGACCACCCGTCAAGGCTTACATCTGTATATTTGTTTGCTTTGCCACCAATGCAACGCATCTGGAGTTAGTAGAAGACCTTTCAACAACATAATTTATGGCATCATTAACGAGATTCGTCAGCCTGCGTGGAAAACCGCATACAATCTGGTCTGATAATGGAACCAACTTCGTTGGAGCTAAAAATGAGTTGGCAGAACTATCATATCTATTCTTGAGCGACTATAGCCGCAATCAAATAACGGGGATTGTGTCGCCCTAGGAATAAACTGGCGTTGTATTCCGCCACGGTCTCCTCACTTTGGCGGACTATGGAAACCGCGGTCAAGGCGGCGAAGTATCACTTCTATCGCGTTGCTGGAAAATCTACACTTTCATTCCAGATGCTTCGTACTCTCGTCTCCCAGATCTCTGCAATGTTGAACTCACAACCTCTCTGTCCCATTTCAGAAAATCCAGCTGACATGGAAGTACTACTCCTGGTCATTTTCTTTGGGGCAAAGCTAGCGTCACTATCGGCGAGCCTGATGTGACTCATCTGAACATCGGCCGCCTGAATCGTTGGCAGCACGTTTGTCAGCAACAAGCATTTTAGCGAAAGTGGAGCACCCGCTATCGAGGCAAGTGACATTCATCGCATCCCAATCTGCAGACCGGAGTCATGGTGTTGCTGATGGATGACAACCAGCCGCCGCTAAGATGGCCTCTTGGACGCATCGAGAGCGCCATACCTGGAGCAGATGAAGTCGTCAGAGTCGTAATGGTACGAACGACCAACGGAGTGGTGAAGAGAGTCATCGAGACCACATCTGTGGGAAGTCTTCAATTCCTAACAGTGGGAGGATGTTCGAAGCAGACATCAACTTTGTCGCCGTTTCAAACATATTATTAAATCATGTAACGAGTCACTGTTACCGCTTTTACTGCTGTTACCACTGTTGATGTAATCCGAGACAATATTTCCAGAACTTCCAGCTGATCTAAACATATGTATATAAATAGCCGGATCGCTGCACAACTCTCTATTTTATTTTTAATACTAAGCAAATATATTCAGATTTACATCACGTTCGATGCAAAACAGCATCTCCTCGAAAAATTTGTGACCCCGACCTGCATTTTTCCCTTTATTTTATATTTTGGCTCGGTTTCGGTATAATCGGTCTGAGCGCGGTTTTGGTGTTGCGGATCATTGCAAATCGTTGCAATAATCTCATCTAGCGATATTATAGCAGTCACTATATTATCCAAGCTGTGTCAGCGCATTTTGGCGCTAAGCAAGATTTTGGTAGACCAAGCCCGTCTCTCAGCCCAGCATAGCTGCACATACATACACATACGTATACTATACGTACATGTATACGTGCGCACACTTGGTACTAGTTCCAGTACGCACATATATAATAGCGTAATCGCGTTATTGCCTCGGCCGTTGTTCGTTGGAACCGTTAACGAAATATCGCGCAATTGACTCGTTTTCGCTGCAATACAGTGGGACCGCAGTACGAACACTACAGTGATAGAAGCGCCCACTGGCAGTCGTGTCCCGTTGCCACCCAGCGAGCTTGACTTTCTCTAAGCCAAGACTTCAGGTGTTAAGCGCCAGCTCAAGGCGTTTAATACTTTCGTGGTTAAGAAATTGGCACCTTTGATGAATCGGATCTACAAGTGCACCTGGAGACAGTTTGTAACGTGTATGGTGTTGTTTTGACTAAAAGCAGCCCCTCTGTCTACTACGGTTCCGGCCGTGCTCAGGGAAAGTGGGGAGTTCGTTGGCGTTGCTAAAATCATTTGATATCAGGTCGAGACATAAAGAAGAAATTGTAGACAGTGTAGGTATTATATATCTGGAAAATAAAACCTAAATATTCGGACGAACTATGAGATGTACGTAATATATTTGAACCTACGATGAAATAGTTCCCAGATCTATACCCTCCCAACCTGTGGAATACATGATTCTACCCTTTTGACCTAAGTTTGGGTGTGAATTGATCATCGGTGCCCAATAAGAAACAGTTACATTTATTCATTATAAATTGAATATAGGTAAATTTATTATCGAATTCAAGTCTATTTTGAGAGAACGCCATCGATAATGGTAAACTAATACATATATTAATGTCTTTTAGCTTTAACTGTAGTACGTTTTAATTTCTTGTAATATATTTTCCTTCTTTATATAAAATCTGACAATTCTTTTAAACTAGCATTACTAAATTGTTTTCAAAAAATTTTAACTTGTGATATATATACTTCAATTGTATATGCACTTACGCATTTTAGGTGGCTATGCCATTCTTACGTGATTATTGACCAATAGTTTCTGATTGATGAGCGAGTCCGGTGTCGACAGGCCTGAAGATTTCTGATGAGCTGTTGAAAATTCCCAAATGAGGATTAGAATATGATATGTATATATACAATTCGCTCGTATTCGCATTCGCATTCGGACGTGTTTTTTTGCTGTCAACTAACATTTGTTATTTTACCCTTCCTGCGCCTTGTTATTAAATAATTTTGTTTGCAAACTAACAATACCTGTGCTATACGTCGGAGTGTTTAGTCACAGTGTAATAATATTTAATAATTTACAATTAATTCTGTGTTTTAATATATCAACAATTTGTGAGGCCTAATTTTCTGTTTGTGAGAGCTTACAGTAAATTTGTGTTTTGTTTTTGAACTGCCACGGCACATTGTTGGTATATCATTGCACGCGCTCTTTCCGATCTCGGGCACTTTCCGCTCTCGCGCTCTTTGTGCTGTGTTTTGTTGTTGGCCGTTTTGGCTATTCTTTTCTCTGCTTTCGTCGCGCCCGCGATTGTGATTTTGTGCTTGCTGTTTTTTCTGTAAGTAGATATCAGCGTACTAATACCCTGTTATTAACACAAATTTTTTTTTATTCTTATTTCAATTTTTGGTTTCATTAAATTTTTATTTGCATCAAAAACCTGCAGTATGTTTGTCTGCTATAATAAAAAATGCCGTGTACCAGCAAGCGCAAAAATGGGTTTCGTTTGCTGCTGGCTCTGTGACAATGTTTCACATGAAAAATGTGCTGGCTTCACCGGCCGTATAGTCGACCTAATTGGCTCAAAATCTGGTTTAAGATGGACATGTGAGTCATGCAGGGATGTTGAAAGGGATGTTGCGGGATTCATACGTCAGACGAAGCAAGGCTTTGGTGATCTATTCGCAGGTTTCAAAAAACTTGCGGATAGTTTCGCAACTTTGGACTCTGGGTTTAAGGGCATGAAGCTTTTAACTGAGTCTCCAAAGCGTAAAAAGCTAATACTCGTTTGTCCATTGGCCCAAACGAACTTGATGTCCCTGAACTGGTCAACAACTCGTCTGTTCCGAATAACCTAATGTCATTTACGTCTCCCACCTGATTAATTAAACTTAAATTACATTTACTTTACTTTACTATTTCTGCATTTCCTATACTATTCAATAATAATTCGATGAGTTTGTCAGCTAACAATACATAGGCAGCCTTTATTAAAACGTCCAAAAGATGCGCATTAGCTCGTAGCGGGGATTAAGCAATCAATTAATCTATCAATATTGGGTGCTCCTGTTTGTTGCGCTTCGTTATTTGTGTTTGCGCGTGGTGCAATTTGCTAATTTAATATAGCGAGTTGCGCATTGCTATTTTAATATAGCGAGTTGCGCATGCGGGTAGCGCTATTTGCTATCGCGCGTGGCGCTATGGGCTATAGTAATGTAGCGAGTTGCGCAGGCGCGTAGTGCTATTTGCTATCGCGCGTAGCACTATTTTGCTATCTTAATATAGCGAGTAGCGCATCACTTCACTGATTCTTCTGTTGCTCCGAGGCGCTACAGATCCGTGGATCTGATGGCAGACGCCCTCTATATGCAGGGGGATTCGATTCCTGCATAAATTATATTATTATTATAAGTGAATCTAAAGCGAATGCAAATTTACCTTTGATAGATAGGAATTTTCACAAATAGTAGTAGAACACTATGAAATATTAGTGCCAGTGCACTTGCCATACTTTGGCGGTGTTCACAATAAACTTTTTAATTGAAATTACAATACACTTTGGGCCGATGCCAATTGATTATCTTTGACTTTAAGGATACTTTCCAAATCACTTGCAATTCAGTCGCTGGTGGAAATAAAAGTGAACGAGCAAAGTAATATTGGTACTAGTTAGTTAGTATCTAGTATAGTATCTAGTATAGTATCTAGTATAGTAATGCATCTAGTATAATAATGGATCTAGTATAATAATGCATCTAGTATAATAATTTACAGCTGATAAGAATTACACTTATTATGCGAACACAATTGGAAATTGGTTGATAATAAATAAACAAAAATTGAAGACATACCAAGTATGTCACACACCCTCACCACAGTGTTGATCGCTAAAGGCAGAGATCAAAACTGGAATAATGCTATTATATAGAGATCAAAAGGTTCACCATATGTCTTTTGCGTGGAATTTGCCTAATTCTTTTCCATTTAGATCCTCTTACAAATATAAAGATTGTCCAAACTTTTCTTTTACGCGGACTTTCTTTCCTACTCGGGCTAATTTTGCATTAAAATTTTTTTGCCTTATTACTTAAAGCAAAAGTACGTTTTACTACCTCTTGGCCTACCTCAAACGAACGAGGTCGGGTACGTAAATCATAGGTTCGCTGATTTTTATCGTATGTCTTTTTAAATTGTTTTTCAATTGTGTCTCTAATCTTATGAAACTCATCGATACGCGCTAACTGTTCAGTGGCACACTTAGTAAGTTGAGGTTACGCAACAGTTTGTAATCCTGGCCATGAGTTACCATATATTGACCAAATAATACAAAATATGGGGTCATTCCTACAGACTGATGTATTGAATTTCTTAAGGAAGAGTTAATAGAAGGTAAATATACATCCCAAGTACGCTGATCGGTACGAATGTATGCACTTAAAGCTGTATTAATAGACCGATTGACCCTTTTTGCAGAATTGCCGATTGAGGTGCATATGCGCCGGTAAATTTATGCTGAATGCCATATTTAGAAATAACAAAAGCGAACTCATGGCTTTTAAATTGAGTTCCATTGTCACTGACTATTATTTCCGGTACTCCGAAGCAAGTAAAAAGTTCATTTTGCAAGAAGTCAATCACTACTTGTGATGTTAACTTTTAATTGCTTCTAAATTTAGAAAAGTGATCGAGGATTATGAAAATGCCGACATTTTCTTTCTTTGTTCGAGGAAATGGGCCAATGAAGTCAATATATAACCTCTGAAATGGTCGTTCACTTGAAACTTGATTTTCCAAGGGTGGTTTCAAAATATAAGTCGGATACTTTGTTGTTTTACAAATGTCACATTTGCTTATGTAATCGCGCACGTCAATAACCATTTTTGGCCAGAAGAATCTTCGTCGGATTCGTTCCAAGCATTTGACAATGCCACAATGGCTAGAAGAGGGTTGATCATGGGCCGCGCGTATCACTTGTATTCGCAAGGGCTCTGGTACGTATAGCTTCCAACAATCATCGGCTTCACCACAAGTAAAACTTCGACGGTATATGTAGTCATCGACTACCCGAAAATCAGGAAGATTACTTGTCTGAAGACTATCTGGTATTCAGTAGATGGAAAGGCTTCAGAATCTATGTCTATTTCGGGAAAATCATCAATTTGAATTTCGGCAACTTCTGGGTAATCGAAAGATCGGGACAGCGCATCGGCTACAACATTTTCGCTGCCTTTACGGTGCTCGATGTTAAATGAAAAGCCCTGCAGCTTAATTGCGCATCTCGCTAACCTTCCACTTAAATCATCAACCAACGAAGACTTGTGTGCTCAGTTACGACTTTAAACGAATGTGCTTCAATATACATACGAAATTTTTTATTGCTAACACGACTGCGAAACATTCCAACTCGGTAACGGTGTAGTTACGTTGTGCTTTATTGAGCCAACTCCGTACATTGAAGCATCACACTGAACAACAAAGGTTTGTTGTAATTCGGATGAATTAAAAAAGGAGCTGTACATAGCTTGCGTTTTATCTCGTCAAAGGCTAGTTGTGCTTGATCGTTCCATTCGAATGTCTTGCCACCTAATAACTCTGTTAGCGGGAAAATAATAGAAGAGTATTGAGAAATGAACCGTTGGTACCATCCTGTCATTCCCAAAAATCTTCTAAGTTGCTTCCGGGTTTTTGGAATAGAAAATTCATCAACCGCGCGAATATTATCGGGATTAATTTGTAGTGTTCCTTCTCCTACACGTATCCAAGATAATCGACTTATTTTAAACAGAATTTACTTTTACTAATATTGATGGTTAGTTCTGCCTTGCGCAGCTAGGTAGCTACGTTAGCAAAGTGTTCGATATGTTCATCAAAACTTAATGACATTATTAATAAATCGTCCAGGTAGACAAAAATGTTTGATTTTAGTTGGTAAGGAATTACTTGATCCATTAGTCTATACATAGTTTGTGGAGCGTTTGTAAGACCAAATGGCATCCGAGTAAACTGATATAATGGTCGATTTGATATCATAAAAGCTGTTTTTGCCCGTGATTCCAAATCTAAACGTATTTGCCAGAAGGCGTCTTTAAGGTCGATCTTTGAAATGCAGTGGACTGGCGGAAGCCGACTTAGCAAATCATCTAAGATAGGCATCGGATATGAATCCTTTACAGTAACTGCATTGACTTTACGAGCGTCTAAACATAGTCTAACCTTTCCGGGTTTAACTACTAACGTGACTGGAGAAGACCATGACGAAACAGGAGATTCTTCGATGACACCCAAGTGTATCATGCGATCTACTTCTGCACATAATAGTTTTTCTTTAGCAGGTTTATTGGTTTTGCATCTGCTGTGTCAATCGTATGTTCGACCAGAGAAGTTAGTCCCAGGCCATTGTGCTCTGAAGACGGAAAAAAACTTTTAACGGATTGTAATTGTGCTTTTTGAGCATCCGATAAATCAATCATATTATTTTCTTGCAATATTTCTAAACTTGCTTCATTAACTGAACCAAAAGTATTAATTGAAATACCAAATTTTTTCCAAAAGTCAATTCCACATATGATGTTCAGTTGTATAGAGTATGGAGTTATAAATCAAGGGTATTTTAACTTTTCCAGACACAACTTGTTTGTGTCCATAGGCAGTACGAACTATGCCATTACTTTTTTCGAAGTAGTTTCGCTTTGACAGAATTTGTTTCGCTACACAATTACCAACAATACTTTTATTGGCTCCACTATCTAATAATGCCAAATAAGTTTTACCGTAAATTACTAGATTCGTAAAAGGTCTAATATCGTTCCTCTGTTGCATTATTGATGATGTGATTACTCTATCAAGACTATGTTTGCTCTGCCAAAATTTTTGCATTCGAGCTGAAGAACGGTTTCTTGATATTTTCGGAGTTTCGACTTGACCTACATCTTTTTACACGCATAATACTGTCTTAAGCGAATATGGTAAGGTTTGAAAGTCTGAGAAATTGGTAAGTCTGGGTTACTAGGAGTTTTGTCTGAATAGCGACTACATCAGAATCCAAGGCTAATGTCGGATATGCTCTTTGTGAACACGGTGGACATCCTGACGCAAGTTTTCCGAATTGGGCTTACATTGAGGACAATTAGGCTTATGTGCGCCATAGCCATAGCAAAACACGCGACTTGGCTTTAAACAGTCCTGATATCTATGTCCTATATCATCACAATTCCAACATTTTAATTTAGTAATGAAGCTCTCTCATCGGAAGCTTCCACTTCATGCACAAAAGCGTTAAGGCTTCGGTCGACAATTCCTGAAGAACTCTTCATGTCGATAACATTCTTTTCTTAAAACTGCCAAATTAGGGGTTTCGACGTGTAAAAGTTCATGCTTTAAATCTGATCTCAAATTATGCCTGACCTCGATTATTATGTTACCTTCCGACATAGGTTCTTTCAGAGAATCAGCAATTGCAAGCATTGCATCGAGAAACTCGTCAAAATTTTCAAAATGTATCGGAAAATTCTGCAAGCACTTTTGCGGAAAAACGGGCCACAAAATCGACGAATGCCGTTAACGGAAAAACAACTCTAAACCCCCAACATGCATCTAATCCAAATGCTGGGCGTCCGTCTGATGGACAGAATGGAGCAATTTTGTGTTACAAGTGTGGAAAATCTGGGCACATTTCACCAAATTGCCCTGAACGACAACTATCAACAACTCACAACAAAAACGAAGAGAAGCGTGTTAACTTGTGTCAAGTAGCAGAGCCAATTGGTACCTTAATCTCATCCGGTGAGTCGTATCCATTTTATTTTGATTCTGGAGCTGAGTGCTCGCTTGTGAAAGAATCTGCATCTTCCCAACTGGCGGGCACTCGCATCAACAACATTGTAGTGTTAAGGGCATTGGAAATAATACCGTAACTAGCACACTTCAAATTCTATCAAAAGGCATTATTAGCGGATACCCGATTGAAGTCCGTTTCCATGTAGTCCTTAATAGTTACATTAATTATAATATAATAATTGGGCATGAGATTTTAAATCAGAATTTTGGAGCTACAATAACTGTTGAAAAGATTGAACTTTTCACGACTATGTCTGTCTACACCTTTTCTGCTTTGAATAATAGCGCCGATCTTTCTGACATTGATACCGAATTGTGCGGTGTGGATAAGTCAAATTTAATAGACATTTTGAATGAATTTGCAGACTCATATATTAGCGGATTTCCAAAAAAAAGCGTTGCGCCTAATTGACCCCATCAAAACTGTGCAAAGGCGACCCTATCGACTTAGTATAGAGGAAAAAGAAATTGTGAGAAACAAAATTAATGAATTGTTATCTTCAAATATTATTTGTCCTAGCAGTTCTCCGTTTACCAGTCCCGTACTACCATCGCAAATCATTGCAGAACCGGGTAAATCTTTTACTGCATCAAGTTTTAATGAATTCTGTTCAATGCAAAAAACAAATTTACATTTAATTGCAACAGGCGCCAGTCGCCCAAATGGCCAGGTAGAACGCGTTATGAGCGTTTTAAAACGTATGTTAACTGCAGTCGAAAGTAGTCAGCGTTCTTGGCAGGATGCCATAGGTGAAATTCAACTAGCTATAAATTGTACTGTAAATCGAATAACGAAATCTAGTTCTCTGGAATTGTTAATTGGGAAAGAGGCAAGACCTTTAAACATGCTACCGATTTGTGAAGAAAATAGTAAAGTTGATATAAATTTTGTAAGAAAAATGGCCAAAGAAAATATGCAAAACTACGCATTATAAAAATAAAGCTAAAATCAATTATTTTAAAGTTGGCGATTATGTTATGATCGGAAACGTAAATAGACATCAGACCAAATTAGACAATAAATTTAAAGGCCCATTCCTTGTAGCTGAGGTGCTGGATGGAGACCGTTATGTCTTGAAATCTTTAGCTAATAAGCGAACATATAAGTATTCGCATGAAGCCTTAAGAAGTATGCCGACAGAAGAGATTCCCGGAGAGTTGGATATGTGTAATGAGAACTCATTGGTGGATTCAATGAGAGTGAAAACGTTGAAAGAGACGTTACAGACATGTTCGTGGATTCGAACTAGATAAGGTGTTGAAAGAGACGCCAAATCGTTGAAAGAGACGATAAAACATTGAAAGAGACGCTATTGACGTTGGTGGTTCAGACACTATATCTTTGTCAGTACACATTATGGAGTTGGCAGTGCTAACAGGCACACGAGTTAATGCGTTGGCTTGATAGATGTCTGCCGACTGACGTGTGGCAAAAGGCCGTTTTGGTTGGTGTCCTGAACGTCAGAGTACATTCCACCATTGCAATTTTTTGGAACTCATTGTCCGGCTGTTGAAAATTGTATAACAAATTCAAGTCAAAAAAAAAAAAAAACATGATCCACTGCACTTTTGTCATTGAGTTGGTCAAATGAACCAAAATAATAATAAAGGCAAAAACCTTATTAATACTTATGAATTGCTTTAAATGGTCTTTTCAGGCTGAGTACTACATAATCTGCTATCTAATAAAGGAAATAATAAAAGCGAAAAGAAGAACTTTTGTAACACCCGAGGGCGTGTGCTGGTCAGGATAGCCGTGTCGCTTTTTTATATTATAATTGTCATGCTGAAGCATTATACCAAGTTAATGTTCATTTAAATAAATGGGCCAACGGTTTTCTGTTTTGCGTAGCCCAGGCGCGACATGTCTGTAAGAAGTGTGGCGCCGAGTTTTGAGCTTCGAGTAACTGAATTCAAGTGAACTTCGGCGCCTGGTTTTGGACGCGACAAAAATGCAAGAACATAGTCGCATAGATTTGAGGCGCCAGGGTCCGTTATGCTGATCTGACACAAGCCTATAAATACTGAGTTTGGTGTCGAAATAAGGACAGTCTTGATTTGAAAGTTCAGCATGTCATTACCTAGTAAACGCGCTGCCCGTGGTTTCGACGGTATCGATGTAGTGAACGATGTAGTGAACGCTAATATTAATCTTGATCCGACATATACTTAAATTGTACATGCACATACGCATTTTAGGGGCTATGCCATTCTTACGTGATTATTGACCAATAGTTTCAGATTGATGAGCAAGTCCGGTGTCGACAGGCCTGAAGATTTCTGACGAGCTGTTGAAACGTCCCAAATGACGATTATAATATGATATGTATATATGTATATAACAGCTATAATGTAATTCGTTTACGTACCGTACCAGTTTGAATATTATACAACTGATTAATTAAACTTTATTAAAACGTCCAAAAGATGCGGATTAGCTCGTAGCGGGGATTAAGCAATCAATTAATCTATCAATATTGGGTGCTCCTGTTTGTTGCGCTTCGTTATTTGTGTTTGCGCGTAGCGCTATTTTGCTATCTTAACATAGCGAGTAGCGCATCACATCACTGATTCTTCTGTTGCTCCGAGGCGTTACAGATCCGTGGATCTGATGGCAGACGCCCTGTATATGCAGGAGGGGATTCGATTCCTGCATGAATTATATTATTAGTATAAGTGAATATAAAGCGAATGCAAATTTACCTTTGATAGATGGGAATTTTCACAAATAGTAGTAGAACACTATAAACAGTGCACTTGCCGTCCTTTGGCGGTGTTCACAATAAACTTTTTAATTGAAATTATAATTATAAGTTACAATACTTTGGGCCGATGCCAATTGATTATCTTTGACTTTAAGGATACTTTCCAAATCACTTGCAATTCAGTCGCTGGTGGAAATAAAAGTGAACGAGCAAAGTGATATTGGCTGCGATTAAACTTTTTGCAAGGTTACCATTTAGTTAGAAAGGTCACCTGCTGTAGTTTTGGCAAGGTTGCTTATTAGATATTAGTTAGAATCTAGTATATAAAGCATCTAGTATAATAATGGATCTAGTATAATAATGCATCTAGTATAATAATTTACAGCTGATAAGAATTACACTTACTATGCGAACCCAATTGGAAATTGGTTGATAATAAATAAACAAAATTTGAAGGCATACCAAGTATGTTACTAGTTGAAGCCATTAAAATGGATTTCGAGACATCACAATCCAACCTTGAGAAGTTATACCTACAATAGATGAGTTTGGAGGCAACGCAAGATCCGACTTTTCACCGCTTTATTGGTAGGCTAGGAGGATGGGCCGGAGGATTGGCCGAATTTCTTCGCAATGTTCAACACCGTGATAGGAAAGAATGAGGATGTGAGTGATTAAGCTCGAAAATTCCAGCACTTGCGTTCATGTTTGGATGGTACTGCACTAAGCACAATAAAATCACTCGACCCCTCTGAGGCGATGTGAAAACCAAGTCTTGCATTTCCAGGCTATATTCGAGATAACAAGTGTTGAGACGGGAGTGGCAAATGGACTGCGTAAGCTTAGCAACGAAATCAACTCGCATCTTCGAACGTTGAGCACAATGGCAACCACCGCGGAATTCGCAGACGGTTTACTTATCCACTTCATCAGTCATAAGCTAAACTAATGTACGAGGGAAAAGTGGGAGGAGTCCTAGGCAGCAGACAGACTTCCCAAGTGGACAGACATGTCGAAGTTTCTGGAGAAGAGATGCCGTATGAGCGCTGTGACCAGCATCCCCGACAGAATGTGATCAGATTTTCATCCAAATCAACGCGGAGCATGCTTATTGAGTCATTCAATCAGTCGTAATGTCCTTTATGCGCATCTAAAGATCACTTTTTCGTAAAATGCGCAAAGTTCCTCAGCATGTCACCGAATTGCGTCATAAGGAAGCAAAACGTCCGCACCTCTGTTTAAATTGTCTACGAAAAGGTCATGGTTTGCAGCAATGTAAGTCAGGCCATTCTAAGAATTGGCAATATAAGCATCACTCGCTGCTTCACATGGATGCGATCCAGCCATCTCAAGCTGCGCAGCAGATAACCACGTCGCAATCGTTAACTTCAGACATTCTTGTCGCGACTTCAAACACTGCTTCGCCTAAAGTTCTGAATCATAAGCATATGGATTATGTGTTGTTGCCAACTGCCATAATTCTTGTAAAGACATGATCTAAAAACCTTTGTGCCATTTCGAGCATTGTTGGATTCTGCATCTCAACTAAATTTCATCACAACGCGTTTTGCAAATCAACTTCAGCACAAGCTTCACAGATCGAGCATTTCTATTTCGGGCATTGGTGAATGTTCACTGTCTGCAGACAATTTGGTTGAAATAGCAACTCAGTCTCACGAAAAGGATTACAGCACCTCATTCTCAGCAATTGTTACTCGCTTAATAACTGACTATCATCCTCACTTTAATCTGGTGTTTCCGGATGGAATAATATTCTAAAAAACATCAAATTAAGTGATCCTTTGTTTTTCAAGTCGCAGCGCATCATCTTTTGCTTGGTGCCGGGTTATTATTCGATTTAATGTGCGTGGGTCAAATCCGTATAGCAAATCACTTGCCAATTGTTCCAAAAGACAAATCTTGATTGGGTCGTTTGCGGCGGCTTATCGCATACATCCAAATTCTCGTCGCTAGCTGCCATGAACCAACGTTGTGAGGCGTTTTTGGGAAATCGACAGCTGTACTGGATCTTCTCCGGTTTGGACAGATGACGATGAACTATGCCAGAAACTGTTCGTAGAAGGATGCACTCGGCTACAGAATGGTCAATATTCTGTGAGCCTTCCGGCTAGATCAATTTTGATGCTTTGGATGACTCATATCGTCTCGCTTTTAGGCGCTTCAAGTCATTGGCCGGGCTGTCCGGCCTAAATTATTCAATATTTTAATTTGTTTCCGTCTCTTTAGGGTCGCTTTATGCGGAGATATATGCAAATGCGTTCGCGCATAGCGCATAGCGCATCCAGATATGTATCTGCAGTGCATCTTGTTGAGAAGCAATAGAGATGAGGAAGTTAAAACGTATACGTTAAACATGGTTACATATGAAACAGAACCTACTGCATTTCTTGCCATTCGCGCAATGCAGCAGCTAGCGAACGATGAGGAGGCAAGCTTCGCTCACGCTTCCGAAATCATTCGACGGGATTTTTACTTGGATGACTTAATAGTAGATGAAGTTCTTAAACTATAGAATCAAGTCAAGGATCTGCTAATGAGAGTAGGGTTCCCATTTCACAATTGATGTTCAAATGACCCCGCAGCACTTGACGGCGAATCCGAAGCTGATTGTGAGAAGCTGATAAAATTTCACGATGGATGCGACATCACTTAAGCGCTTGGATTAGCATGGGATCCAGCTTCAGACGATCTGCTCTTTAACATTTCTTATATAGCTACCGAGAAGCAAGGTACCAAGAGAAGCATTTTGTCTACAATTGCCAATATTTACGACCCCCTGGGATTGATCGCGCCTGTCGTCACAAGGATGAAGATATTTATGCAAGCGCTGTGGAAATTGGGACAAGTGTCTGCTGCAAGGACTCCACTCTGCTCGGGAAGAGCTAACTTCGCAACTATCATTGGTCGTAGTAGTTTGAGATTTCCACGCTACGCAATGCGTTCTTTTGCGAATTTGGAAATACATGCATTTTGTGATGCAAGCATGCATATATCTTCGCTATGAGCTTGGAAATTCATATGCCTCGACGTTTCTTTGTTCAAAGTCCAGGGTTGCACCGTTAAAATCATTAACAATTCCGAAATTGGAGCTCTCAGCTGCACTACTGTTATCTGAGCTTGTCGGCAATATCGCCAAAACTATTACATTCGAATGCTCATTTCATTGCTGGAGCGATTCAACTGTGGCTTTGGCTTGGCACTTTTGGCACGACTACAAGGCATTGCTCAAGGGCAAGCAAGCCACTTGCGGCAAAAGCAAACTTCGTTCTTTGATGCCCATTATAGATGTGAACGGCTTGAAGCGTGTCGGAGGACGGCTTCAAAACAATTATCATGTTTTACCATCCCAAGTTCTGCATGCTGGACCCCAGAGCTTGCTGGTTGCCTTGATTCAAAGATTCTGGCCAATTGGAGGTCTCAAGGCAAGTGCAGCAGTCATCAATAAATGCATTCAATGCTTTCGGCTGCGTCCAAAGCTTCGAGGGCACGTTATGGCGCCTCTTCCGTCCGAGCGAGTGTAGCCAAGCCCTGCGGGAGTGGATTTCTGTTGGTCTTTCTACTACAAGCCTGATGTCAGGAGTAGACCACCCGTCAAGGCTTACATCTGTATATTTGTTTGCTTTGCCACCAATGCAACGCCTCTGGAGTTAGTAGAAGACCTTTCAACAACATAATTTATGGCATCATTAACGAGATTCGTCAGCCTGCGTGGAAAACCGCATACAATCTGGTCTGATAATGGAACCAATTTCGTTGGAGCTAAAAATGAGTTGGCAGAACTATCATATCTATTCTTGAGCGACTATAGCCGCAAATCAAATAACGAGCATTGTGTCGCCCTAGGAATAAACTGGCGTTGCATTCCGCCACGGTCTCCTCACTTTGGCGGACTATGGGAAACCGCGGTCAAGGCGGCGAAGTATTTCCATTCCACTTTCATTCCAGAAGCTTCGTACTCTCTCTGAACATCGGCCGCCTGAATCGTTGACAGCACGTTTGTCAGCTGCAACAAGCATTTTGGCGAAAGTGGAGCACTCGCTATCTATTGTCGTTACAGGAGCGAGGCAAGTGACATTCATCGCATCCCAATCTGCAGACCGGAGTCCTGGTGTTACTGATGGATGACAACCAGCCGCCGCTAAAATGGCCTCTTGGATGCATCGAGAGCACCATACCTGGAGCAGATGGAGTCGTCAGAGTCGTAATGGTACGAACGGAGTGGTGAAGAGAGCCATCTCCAATGTCGCTGTTCTGCCCATCGAGACCACAACTGTGGGAAGTCTTCAACTCCCAACGGTGGGAGGATGTTCGAAGCAGACATCAACTTAGTCGCCGTTTCAAACATAATATTAAATCATGTAACGAGTCACTGTTACCACTGTTACCGATTTTACTGCTGTTACCACTGTTACCACTGTTACCGCTGTTACCGCTGTTACCACTGTTGATGTAATCCGATACAATATTTCCAGAACTTCCAGCTGATCTAAACATATGTATATAAATAGCCGGATCGCTGCACAACTCTCTCTCTCTATTTTATTTTTAATACTAAGCAAGTATATTCAGATTTACATCACGTTCGCAAATGGAACGTAAAAAAAGAAAAAATAATGTGCAATGCAAACAAAATCTCGCGCCGTTTAATTTTAATAATTAATGTCGGCGAAAGGTGATGCAAAACAGCATATCCTCGAAACAATTATTTTAAGTTATGTGTTGTACAACAACACACTTTTTAAATGCATATTTGTGTAAAAATTTGCCCGTTCGGGGTTTGAACCGCCAACATTAGATCAACGCTTCGCTACTCAACCATTCACGCCACCATCTCATTTTAATGAAAAATAACCGCCACTACTAAACGTGTGTAAAAAGCCAATCTTATACAATTATAATTAATAATATATATGATTATATATATGATATATATAATATATATCATTAAGATAATAATTGTTAAAAATAGAATGTGGTTTACATAGGCGGAATGGGGCGTGGCCAACATCTGAAATAAACTTCATCTGCTTACGGGAGTTTCTACATGTTGTCTCCAAATTTGGAAGCTTTAGCTTTTTAAGTTTTTCGATGTTCTTACAGACAGACGGACAGACAGACATGACTATATCGACTCATCATTTGATGTTGAACAAAAAAATATATATACTTTATGGGGTCGCAAACGCAAAAAGGTCATGAATTTTTTAAAATCCATAAAATAAAAATAAACCGAAATTGACTTTGTTCAAAATGATTAGCTTGGTAGTACTTTATTATGTTTTTTAAACACCATTATTATATCAATTATTACTGTTTCACCAGAGCCGAAATGGTTTACCCACCCACGCCACGTTGTTAATTAGAGACAGTCTATGGAGGCAGTTCCAGCAATCGGCCGCCGATCCTGAGCTTACTCTAATCTCCTTCTCAAGGATCAGAAGGCAGCATTTGCCCACTGCAATTGACGTTTTGGAATTGGGCCCAAAGGATTTGATACACTGTCTAGGATTTGTAAATTATGTCTCAACTTGAACCCATTTTCCTTGAGCACACCATTTGAGTAAACATTCAATTTAGACCCGTTTTACTCATGATGGTGTGAATAACGTTATATCCCTCTTCAAATTGAGAAAACATTCAATATGTTGCTCATTTGGAATTTTGAGATTGTTCATGATTGATTAAATATAGTCATTTCGTTCTTCCATTAAAGCAGACACTCAACTTAGATACAGTTAAAATTTTAGCGATTTCGTATTAGTTCGTGACCGTATAATGCGATGCATGTAAAAAACAAGGTGTAAATCCCAATTTAATCTGCTACTTATACCTCTAGTGATTTTTTTCTTGTTCAGTTTAAATCTTCTGCCATTTTGGCAGTACGTAGAAGCCAAGAAAATTTGAATTTAAATCTACTTCCGACAGCTTTGTTTCCAGTCTGCAATGAAATACTTAAAGAACGTGAAGTTTCACTTGTCATGTCTTTCTACATGGCTAAACAGCAACGAATCATGTCCCGCTTGTAAGCAAAATTGTACACGCGAGCAAATGGAAAACCGATTAGGAATGAGTGTTGAACAAAACATTCCTTCTACACGAACAATATTGTACCCCTTCAGGTATAATCCCAAAAAACCCCCCAGGTACTAGAGCATATGTTCGACATTCTTCAATGCCCAGAAATAGACGTCAAATTACTGGATATACTCAAAATACACGCAAAGCAGCAATAATAACGTTCCAATCAGAAACACTCAAATGCCTTAGAAGGATATAGATTCACGATTTCAGAAGAATTAAGAGCTGTGATTAGAATCTTAAATCTTTAACAGTTTGAGTGGGAGAATACTATTCTCAAGGTGCCTTAACTCCGGGTAGATAGGCCCGATCGCATTTCCAATATCATTTCCAACTGGAATTTAACTTTCTCTGGTTCAGGCGACAACATTCCGGTAGAAGATTTCATTTGAGAAAATGTTAATATCTCAATGACATTGTTTTGGCTAAGAAAGCTAAGACGAATTTCTTGACGCAATTATATCAATTACAGATAGAATATCTGAAGTGCAATGAAGAAAGTCATCGTTATCAAGATTGCTTAAAACAACGCCGTGTCTTTTGTTATGACAGGCGTCTTCTTGACACATACAAGCTTATATGCAGGTGCAATCCAAATTCGGATGTTCGTCGAGCTTCGAAGGCCCGCAGAACGACGCCCATTTCAGTGTGGGTCGCAGGATCCCAAATAGAAGCCGAACAGGAAAAACAGGAAAACATCCGGGCCACCAGAAGGAGCAGCCACACCAATCTAACTAATGTAAGCTAGTAAAAAGTGAAAAATATATAAAATTAAGTGAACATAACTAACGTAAATAAATAACAGATTAGGAAAGATAATTAATGATAAAGTATCAGAGAACATTTAAAATTTTCAGGAATCTTAATGATGGAGAAACTAAATTAATATCATAAAGCGTAAAGCGATCAAGAAATAGTAAGACTGTGTTTGCAAAAGAAAAAAAACCTTAAATTACATTAAATAAAAATTATTGCAAAAACAGTATAGCACAAACCCAATCTTGTCTTCCCTTAACTTATGATCCTGCTGGATTGAAGGGCAAAACCTGCCACCAAATAAATAAATAATTTTAACTAAACATATTTAGTTTTGCCATAAGTAAATATTCTTGAACACTGTTGCGAGTAGAACGAGAGTTTTTGCTAGCACCTTGGCCTCAGCCTTACTTAATAAACAATTTGACTATTGTTTTTTATTGGCAAGTTTGCAAGCAAACGTGCTTGGTTCGCTTCGAAAACTGCAAGGTATGCGAATTCAACGATCGATGATCGTCCGATGAGACTATTGCAAACTACAAAGTCGACAATAAGATGCACTTTTAGCGGTCACTTTGACTTCTCTTGCAGCTGTGTTTTGCTGCCTGGTTAACCGTGTAGCTGAACATATTCCCCCCGTTGAGGGCTCAGGGACTTCAACATCATTATTTGGCAGCCGGCACAGCTTGGCAATCGCTCTTGTAATCGTTCCGTTGGCAGTTTTGAGCTCGACTATTCTTGCGACGCCATCTACCCGAAGATGAGCTTAAGTACTCTTGCCAATGGCCTAGCGACCCAAAATGTTTCGTCACCAGCGATAAAGACGGTTAAAGTTCAGCTTAGTAATGTCTGGGGTTGTAATACCCGCGGGAGGCGGTGTGCCTAGAAAGTGATGTGAGAAGGCATAAGAATATCGAAGTCATCTGGATGGTCTGTGACTGTAATATGATAATCAAGAGTGCTTAGGTCATTGAAGCTGAGAATAGACTTTGCAGCAACATGATAGAAATGATGCTTGGCCGATTTCATAGCGACTTCCCACAAGCCACCAAAATGAAAAGAGCGAGGTGGAATAAATCGATAGTCGATTTGGTTCGCAATAAGCAACACCTGGACAGTCTTCTGATGTTTCTTGTTCATAAACAGCTGCCTTAAGTGCTGCTTTTCGTTGTTGGCGCCTACAAAGTTGATTGCGTTGTCCGACCATATTTCTCTTGGCCGGCATCTGGTGCAGATAAAACGTTGCAAAGCACAGATGAAATCTGGGGTCGACAGACCTTGCACAAGCTCCAAATTAAGGCAAATGTAGCATTTGACTTTTTGACGGCTACTTTCGAACTTCACTCTTATAGGAAAAAGGACCACAGAAGTCTTCGCCAGTGATCATAAAAGTGTACAACTCATCATCCACGCTCTGCTTTGGATCTTGGACCAGCGTAAAGATTTCTTTCCGGATGATTAATTGATCGATTGAACATCGGAGAGCCTTCAGAAATATTAGCCACGGCCAATCCGTTTGATTTTTTTCGGTTCATAAATTTTCTCATGTTTCCAAATAGTTTTTGCAATTTTAGAAACTGTTATTAAATTTATGGCCATCCGTTACGTCAACAAATGGACAGACTGCAAGCAAGACCCTCTTGGAATCTTGAAACCGACCCAAACGTGACGATCTAGCCATCTCTCGAAGTTAAGAAAGCGCCTAAAGCCATGAGTGTACGAATCACGCTTTTGAAAGGCATTCTAACCGAAAACTCTTCTGAATTTGCTTTTCACAATCTTCTTGATTGACCTTTTCGGTAGCTGGGTTAATGCCTTCGATCTTCCAAAATCGTTTTAGTAACAGATCAATCCTCTTGTGATCCTCCTCCTCAATGGTTGATGAGTCCTGAGTGGCAATCATTGTCATTCCACTTAAACGCGTTTTCTGGAACAGCGGCAATCGTGAGCCCAATTTAATTTGTCCAACCGACAAGAGATCATAAAATAGGCTCGCTCTAATTAGTAGATCGATATGCTGGGGCCTGTAGAATTGTGCGTCCGTCCAGTCTACTATATCGACCGAGAAACTAGGTTTTGCAATCACATATTCTTGAATCAACTAGAGCAATGACGTTTGTCTCGTAATCCAATGATTACGTAATTAAATGAATCTGTTTTTTTTTTTTTTTTTATTATACTTTGCTTTTATTTATTGAATCTTCTCATTTTTGAGACTAACAATAAGTGTATCAAATCTTATACTATAACCTAGCTAACAGTCATGTAGACTGGAACATTAGAAATGGCCCTGACAAATTATGGCTGGGTTGGAAGGTCGCTACGTTGCAGGCGGGATCGGTTGGAAACCCGAGTCAAGACCCTTGCGAGGGATTTGGGTGGCCAGAGAGTTTTTCATTATAGGACGCTTTTTGCTTGTCAATTTCATCTTTTACTGCGAAAATGCCGAGGTCCCTGTGGATGTTTTGGTTTCGAATATACCATGGTGCCCCAGTGATAGTTCGCAGGATCTTTGATTGAGCGCGCTGTATGATATCAATGTTGGTTCTGCTCGCGTTCCCCAAAGCTGGGAGCCATATATCCCGATTGGCTTAAGAGTGGAGTTATAGAGCAGGACCTTATAGTCCAGGCACAAGGGCGATCGGGCGTTAATAATCCAGTGGAGGCGGCTGGCTTTCAGCTTTAGGTGTAATTTCTTGCATTCGATATGTCTACGCCATGTTAGACGTCTGTCGAGATGGATGCCGTGATACGTTACTTCGTTGACTTGGGGGATCTGCGTGCTATTCAGGCAGAGCGGAGGGCAAGTTTGCCTGTTAAGAGTAAACGTTATGTGTTTACACTTTTGTTCGTTTATTTTGATACGCCAGTCAGATAGCCACTTCTCGACTACCATGAGATGTTTGGCGAGTTGGGTTGATACACGGACTGGGCATCTGGAGCGGCTAAGGATCGCAGTGTCGTCAGCAAAGGTGGATGTTGTTAGTCGGTCACTTGTGGGAATGTCCGCTGTGTAGAGGACGAATAGAGTTGGCCCAAGTGCGCTGCCTTGTGGGACTCCAGCTTCGATAGTGTAGTTGTCGGATATTGTTGTGTTGCACCTCACTGCGAAGGCTCTGTTGTAGAGGTAAGAGTCAAGGCAAGTGTGTTTTAATTTTATGCATAAGACCTTTGAGCCAGACGCGGTCAAATGCTTGAGATTCATCGAGGAATATCGCGCTGCAGTATTCTCTAAGCTCGAAGGCTGTGCGAATCTCTGATGTTATTCTGTTAACTTGCTCGATAGTACCGTGGTTTTCTCTGAAGCCAAATTGATGGGCTGGGATAATGTTGTGAGCTTCCATATATGGTATTATGCGCGTTAGAAGGCATTTTTCGAAAAGTTTGGACAGGCATGATAACAAACTTATTGGTCTGTAAGATGACGGGATCGTGTGATCTTTTCCAGGCTTCGGTATCATTATTATAATTGATTTTTTCCATTTACTTGGGTAGTAGCCGAGACTTATGATACCATTGAAGAGCTTACAGATGACCTCAACAGCACAGTACGGAAGTTCCATTATCATTTTTGTAGTTATTAGGTCCTGGCCTGGAGCCTTTTTGGTTTTAGCTCCCTAATGATTTTTTGTAATCTCGTTCGGCCGAAATGAAGTTGGCGTTAATTCCGTCTCGGAGTGAATTTGCGGAAGAACATGTGCATTTGCTGAGGGGTTCAGCTGGAAGACGCCTCTGAGATGTAAGGCAAATGTTTCGGCTCTGTCTTTGTCGCTGCGGGCCCAGCAACCTGAAGAATTTCTTATTGGGGTTACGGTTTCAGTCGGAGAGCTTAGATTTGGGTGAGCCCTCCACAAGGGATGCTTTGTACTAGTTGGCGATAGTTTTTCTATATATTTTAGTTGTGCGTTTTCAGCATCTTGCTTCAGAGCCCGGCTTAGTTTGCGGGTGGCTTCATTAAGACGTTGCTTTGAGCATGGTGACCTGCTGGTTTGCAACGCCCGTCGCAGACGCCTTTTTCCAGAACCAGCTGTTCAATTTGCAGGCTGGTTTTGAACGTCTTAATTTTCACATCCTTCCCTTTTGGTGTTGAGATCCTGGCTGCTGTGACGAGTACCTCTTCCAGCGCGGCGGTAGAGTAGTCGATGTCCGATTCGATATTTAGTTGAGGAGTTAGCTCAATGTGGGAACTCACATACTTTCTGTATTTCATCCAGTTGGTGTTGTGCGACGTCAGCCTATGGGGGTGGTCCGTAATTTCTGGGCTTTGAAGAAGGGTTAACAACAAGGGCGAGTGGTCGGATGAGAGATCCGGCAGGGCCATGGCGCTTATAAGATCGCGTGGGATGTTTTTCGTCACCGCGAAATCAATTAGATCTGGGATCTTTCTGGGGTCTGCAGGCCAATATGTGGGGCTACCAGGAGAGACATAGTCCAATTTATTGCTCACTTTTATAAGTGCGTTATACAATTGCCTTCCCTTGGGGGTCACGAGGCGTGATCCCCAGTGCGTGTGTTTGGCATTGTAGTCTCCTGCAGCTATGAAGCGATCCCCCAGTGTGTTGTAGAAGTCCATGAATTGACCTTCAGAGATAGTAAATCGAGGTGGGCAGTAGACAGCGGCAATGCAAAGGTTGCCGTTTCCTGACTGCACATTTATGGACGTGGCTTGCAGGTAATTTGTTGCAAACCTTTGGTGAAAGTGGTGTTTGATGCGTTCTCTGATTAAGATGGCGGTTCCACCGTGGGCTTTCCCATCCGGATGATCTGTGCGGTAGAAGGTATAACCTCTTATATGGAAGTTATATCTCCCTGTGAGGTGCATTTCAACCAGAAGCATGGCGTCGATGTGATTTATATTTTGGGTTTGCATAGTTGTTTTCATGAATGACATGAGTTCCATCATACTTTGTTGCATGGTATACATCATAGATTCCAAATTGCTTTGCGGCTGCATCGGGACCTGCTGAGTGTTTTCTGAGTGTGGCTGAAGTGGATTTTCCATGCCTGATCGTAGTGCTTCGGCGTATGAGAAGCCCTTAGTGGTATTTAGCGGACCGAATGATGATCTTTTTGAGTTATAATACGCATTTTGCGTATTTTGTTGACGGGTAGCTGTCGCTCGTTGCATGCGACTCTTCAGCTCCTTGTAGACCGCACAGCCTCTGTAGTTTGCCGTATGGTTTCCTCCACAGTTGCCACATTTTTTTCTTTAAGGGGTCTTCTTTGTTTGCGGGGCAGTTTACGGAGTTGTGGAAGTCTCCGCAGACTACGCAGACTGCCCGAAGTGTGCAGTATGTCTTTTGTGTACATTGAAGAGGGCCGATGCGTTTGTGTGGTTCTTCCACGGTGATCCTTCGATGCAATAAGAGCTGCAGCTTGTAGATTGGGTGCACTTCGTTTTTCTTTAAGGCTTTGATCTGGTTCGAGCTCGACCTCGAAGAGTGGTTGCGGTTTTTTATTCCTGTTGATAATGTTGCTGACATTTTTGGCATAGAAGCCCTTGGCTTTAAGGGCTTCTTGAATATCACGGGGGCGACGTCGGGTTCGATTCCTTTAAGTACAACTTGCAGTTCCTTGCTGCTTTTTAGTTGGTAGGTGTAGAAGTTCTTTTTTGTTTCCTCGAGGTACTTAGACACAGCTCGGAAGTGTTCTTCGGACTTCGTTTGAACTTTGGTTTCGTGGATGTTCCCTATAATTAGCGGAACAACATGGAAATTATCGTTTCCGACCAGCGCAATAATTTTGTGGACCAGGGTGTTAGAACTTTTTTCCCTTATATAAATAGGTGGGGGCTTTGGTTTCTTTTGGGTCTCCTGCCCCAGCTCTGCTTGGATGGAAAAACGGTTATCATTGGAACTTCTAGTTTGGTCGTTGCTTTTGTTGATACGGTTGATCTTAGGTTTATTACCAACCGTGTTTACTGGACTAAGCTTACGCTTAATCTGGATGTAGCGATCCATACCGGTCTGTATAGCCGGGACCGCTTGTTGCTTATCGAAGCTTACGGTTTTGTTGACATTGCAATTTTGCTCTGCGGCCGTTAGAACCGAATTAGCAATATTGGTAGTTGGTTTTGTTGTTGGTGGTGCTTTTGCTGCGACTGCGGAAATTGTAGCGCTGCTTGTTGTTGGAGCTTCTTCCATAGAAGCCGGCGGTGGTGGGGTTGGGCATTGGTAGCTCCATGATGTAGGAGTTGGGGTGAGCAGAGTGGGTGAGCAAGAGCTCGCTCTCTTGCTGTCGACGGTCAGTAGAGCCGGGTTGCAATTTGTTGACTTGCTTTCTTCAACGATATCGCGTGTTGAGAAGTAAGAGTAACAAGCGTTTCTTGGATTTAGGGAGCTTCTACGCTCATTCTTTGGAACGCTGCTCATTTTTTGAGCTTATAACGCGTGGCACTTATTAAATTAAGTCAAATATACACATGAACTATCATAACACCAGTTACAATTATATATATTTATACCCGCCTACCCAAAGGGTAGAAGGGTATTATGGCTTTGTGCCGACCGAAAATGTATGTAACAGGCAGAAGGAAGCATCTCCGACCCCATAAAGTATATATATTCTTGATCAGCGTCAACAGCCGAGACGATATAGCCATGTCCGTCTGTCCATCCGTATGAACACCTAGATCTCAGAGACTATAAGAGATAGAGGAACAAATTTTTCGCGACAGTATGTCTTATTGTTGCACGCAGATCAAGTTTGTTTTTGATTTTGGCCACGCCCCCTCGCGCCCCCGTAAATCGAATAAAACCGAATTGCAAGCGTCGTTTTGAACCTAGAACGTTCAATTTTGGTACGCACAATACTAATCGCCTTAATTATCTTAATGATCTCTGCGAATTTGGTTACAATCGGATAAAAAAACACAGAAGTTATTAAGATATTACTTTTATAAGGCGTTACCACGTGCATCTGCTAGTGCTGCCTAGTTAGTTGCTATGACACTCCGCGACATAATAATGGTGTTCAATAAACCAACTAACGTGCCGCCAAGCTAATAACTTCGAACAAAGAAAATGTTGACATATTATGTTGGTATTTTTTAGTATATTTTTTAAGTATTTTTTCAGTATATTTTGAAAAATATAATATTTTGATGGTAAAATTGGGCGGCGGGTATCTCACAGTCGAGCAAACTCGACTGTAGCTTTCTTACTTGTTTTCTTTGGCGTTACTTCGCGCAAGCTGCCTGTCAATTGTTATTCATGTAGTTTAGACTACTAATTTCAAATTCGTTACTTTTTCTCCACTTTGATTTGTTAGTTCTTATTTTCACCGACAAAAGACGGAGAACACCGACCGACGAAGCCTCGCACTAAAAAACGCGTCCAACTCGAACAACGGTCTGATCGCGAATGAATCTGTGATCCAGAATCCAAAAGTGCACTACACGGTGTAAGAGTTCCGGCATGATTCTCGATAAAGAGAACTGCGGTTGCCCGAAATACATCACTGTTAAGATTATGGGCTATGAGAAAGCTGGTAGCAAGTGAATATGCGGTGGAGAGAGCTTGTGAAGGCAGCTGGTTTACTTAAAATTCGCAGGGCTGCTTCGATGAGTTATTGAACTTGAAATGCAATAGCGAATGGTGCTTCATATTACACGTACGGAAGCCACAGCATGTATACAATCAGCAATTTGTGTCGAGTGGTCCATAACTAGTAATACACGCAGATGTGTTTTTAACATATCCGCAAATTTGCGCAACTTTTAACTTTTAAAAAATACCAAAGAGGGCATCATGTTAAAATATTCTAAAAAATACCAAAGAGGTGAGAGAGCGAAGAAAGCTTTCCGGAACGCAGCGCAGCGCAGAGAAGCGAAGTGGAGGACACCTCGTATATATATACGTGTGTACACATTTTAAAACCTACAGAAGGCAAGGTTCAGCTATAATCGCCAGACTATTTGGTGGCCTTTGTGATATAATATCTTTTGAATGTATTAGTGGGTTTCCTAGCGCCACTAATTTCTTTTCTTTGGACGTTGACGTACTAATGGCAGTACGATCAAGGGGTCCAGCGAAACCAAGCGCGGACTTAGGCAGTCGCAACCTCCCGCCCATCCTACCGAGGGGCAACCGTATTACGTGCATGAATAGAGGGCGCGAACAATTAACACAGACACTACAGACAAAATAGTAATAATAAAAAAATAAAATAATAATAATTATATTAATAATAATAAAAAGAACTACTCTTAACTACAAGCTAAAGTTTGTAGAAGCAATGTTTTTATTTAAAAGGTTGTGTTAGTATTGTTAACAAGATCAGATAATTTATTATAATTAACACATAAAAATACGAAAAGGATTGTGAGTGGCATAGTTAGTACTACAACGGGAAAGAGAAAGGGGTAGAAAATTTCTAGTCGTTCTGACCAGAACAATCAGAAAGAAAAAGGTTTAGTAATAAAAGTCTATTACGATACGAAGGTAATCTAATAGTGGAATTCCAGCTGAGACTACGAAGAGCAAAAAGAAGAATTTGTTTTTGCACTGATTCAAGCCTATCTTAATGAACCCTATACTGGGGAAACCAGATATTAGATCCATACTGAAGAATAGGACGAACCAGTGATATGTACAGATGTTTAGTTATGTAGGGATCGTTAAATTCCTTTGACCAAAGTTTAATAAATCCAAAGGATATCCATGGCTCTATTAGAAGCAGACAAAATATGCTTATCAAACTTTAATTTTGAATCAAGAAGGATACCTAAATCAGTTGCAGACTCTATTCGCTAAAAGTTGTGTATCATTAAGATGATAATTATTTAAGTGGGGAATGCCGCTAAAAAATGACATAAGTTTACATTTATTGCAATTAAGATTTATTAAATTTATAGCACACCACAAATGAAAACAATCAAGGTCAGATTGCAATCTGAGGCTATATATGAGATCATTAAAAGTCAGACAAATCTTAACATCATCTGCATACATATGCGAGAGTATGATATAACGGACGGTAGATCATTTATAAATAATGTGAACAGCAATGGGCCTAAATGACTTCCTTGGGGTACGCCGGAAGTGACTTGGACAGTCTTGGACACAGAGCCCTTGTAAAATACTCTTTGAATTCTACATGTAAGATATGAAGATATCCACAAAATTAAGTGCTGTGGAAATCCAAGAAGATTGAGCTTGTATAATAAGAGACTATGGTTGACAGAATCAAGAGCCTTACTCAAATCAGTGTAAATGACATCCGTTTGCATTTTTGATTGGAACCCTTCAATAACAATTGATAAGAATTCTTATAAGTTAGTGGTAGTAGACCTACATTTCACAAACCCATGCTGGTAGGGTGAAATTTTAGATTTACAGCAGTGTTGCAGTTGAGAAGTTATTAGTTTCTCAAATGCTTTCGGAATAGCAGAAAACTTAGGATTTATTTCCTTTTTCAAGAGAGGAATAATATAAAAAGATTAGGGAAAGAGCAAAACTCTACAGACAATTCAAATAATTTTAAAAGTGGTTTACAAAGTCCCTCTGCACAGAACCTAAGCATGCAACTTTAAACTCCATCAGGACCAGGAAAAAAAACTGGTTTACATGACTTAAGTTCACGTAAGAGTAAACTTTCAGAAATTAAGGGACCAAAAATGCAATTCGCTTGGGTTACTTGATACGGATAGGGCTGGGCATTATAGATAGTTGATGTGAAATAGGTCGTTTGAAAAAGTCAGCAAACAGATCGGCAATGATCATCAAAAGCTTTTTTTATACCCGCCTACCCAAATGGTTGAAGGGTATTATGGCTTTGTGCTGACCGAAAATTTATGTACCAGGCAGAAGGAAGCATCTCCGACCCAATAAAGTATATATATTCTTGATCAGCGTCAACAGCCGAGACGATATAGCCATGTCCGTCTGTCCGTATGAACACTTAGATCTCAGAGACTATAAGAGATAGAGCAACGCGACAGTATGTCTTATTGTTGCACGCAGATCAAGTTTGTTTTTGATTTTGACCACGTCCCCTTCCGCCCATGCAAATTGAAAAAACTGAATTGCAAGCGTCGTTTTAAATCTAGAACGTTCAATTTTGGTACGCACAATACTAATCACCATTTTAATGATCTCTGATTTGGTTACAATCGGATAAAAAGCACAGAAGTTATTAAGAGATTACTTTTATAAGGCGTTACCACGGGCAGCTGCACCTAGCTATGACACTCCGCGATATTATTAAATTGTGTTCAATAAACCAAATAAAGTACCGCCAAGCTAATAATTTCGAACAAAGAAAAATTTAAAATATTATTTTGGTATTTTTAGTATATTTTTTTCAGTATATTTTGAAAAATGTAATATTTTGATGGTAAAATTGGGTGGCGGGTATCTCACAGTCGAGCAAACTCGAATGTAGCTTTCTTACTTGTTTTATTAAAAAATAATTTTGGAAGTGTTGACGTCTTCCGCTTCGAATTGACGAAGTCTTAGAAGCCTTTCGGGTCACGCTGAGACGGTAGTCTGCACTTTCTCAAATAATCCTTGTAGCAAAGATTATTTAGCGAGGAAGAATCGGACCGAGCAACAGAGTAGCGAGATATATATAAGAGAGAGCCAGTTTCCTTATTTTTTTATAAAGCTTTGACTTTTTATTCTTTAACTTTGTTACTTCTTTAGTAAACCATAGCATTCTTTTAGACAATTGTGGAGTACCAAGGGGAACACAAGCATCAAACATAGAGTTTAAAGTAGAAAAAATTTCAGTTGCCTTAGCCAGCAATGGGCAAATTCACCTTGTATAATTGTTAACTTTCATAAGCTCATAGGAATATTTGACGGCCATTAAACATACTTAATCTATATTAAGGTAAAATATGCAAATGTAAAGTAATCTTAATTATGATGTTTGATTCATTAGGCAGGTTATTTGAATATATAAACCTATTGAAATGAACCAATGATATTTTTGCTGGGGCATATTTGATCACCTTCCTAAGATCACGGTTGCGCTTATTATTATTATTATTATTAGTGAAAGGGAGTCTCCAAACAGAGAAGGTGCGAGGCACTTCGACGATGGAGGTCTTTTGTGACTATAGGCTCTCTCTAGCTTAGACAAAAGATGCTCTGCTTCCCTAATGAAGCAGAGCAGATCCTTCGTCGAGGAACGCACAATATGCTCGGCACCTGCAGTATCCACATGCAGATGTTTCCTCCTAGTCCACACCAAGGCTGGACAATCGCGGAGAATGTGTCTGGTTGTCTCATCGTCCTATTTGCAGAGTCTGCACTCAGCATCAGAAGACAGACGCATTTTGGTGAGGTGGTAGTTCACCGTATGATGGCCACTAAGAAAGCCAATGAGCCGGTGAATATCCCTCAGAGAAGATGTAAATGTTCACTCCTTTAATCTCCTTCTCTAGGATCAGACGACAACAGAACTCGATGGCATGAACATCAGATTGGAAGACTGTGGGCCATTTGCCCATAGCAATTGAGGTTTTGGAATTAGGTCCAAAGATCCCAGTTCCAACTCCCCAGTGTCCCAGTCCTTCCGGTTCGGTCTGATCTAGTGCAGATATCTATGCCAGGAATATCTTTGATCAGGCTAGCATGTCCTGATTCGGTAGCTAGAAGCCCTGATTGGAGCTTGATTCTAAGAAGGCTCAAAGCAGCGACTTCTTTAATTTGGATGTGCAGCGGAGTCAGATTCAGTATCGATTCCATTGCTGCGGTGGGACAGGTACGAAGTGCACCTGTCAGTGAGAGGCACAGCAGCCTGTGCAATTTATTGCATTTGCTGATGGCAGTGACCTGCATAACCTTTGGCCACCATACAATAGCAGCATAGGTGACGATCGGTCTGACCATCATGGCAAAAAGCCACCGGATGGTGCAGGATTTAAGACCCCAGATTCTACCAAAGAATCTCCTGCAGGCCCACATGGCATGGGTCGCCTTAGTGTGGGTATTTGCTGAGGTGGGAGTTCCAATTTAGTCTCTTATCGAGGGTTACTCCTAGATATTTGACTTCGATGGATAGCCCCACAGGGGAGCCGCTGATTGCATCAACTCTGTCACGGTGCTGGTATAGTTCCCGGTCACTATTAGAGCCAGGTCGTCAGCATAGCCGATCGCTTCAACGCCCTGCTTGGAGAGTTAGATTAGTAGTTCGTCAACTACTAGGGACCAGAGTAGGGGGGATAAAACCCCTCCCAGGGGACAGCCTTTGACTGCATTAATGCATGCAGACGTGGAGTCCAGGGTGGAAGTGATTATCCGGTGTTTGAGCATAGCTTCAATCCACCGGATCAAGGGACGGGCAGTTCCTCTACGTTCTAGATCAGTAGAGATTGACCCGTAACCGGTATTATTAAAAGCGCCTACTATATCCAGAAAAGAGCATAAAGCAATGTTCTTGAAAACGAAGGCTCGAAGGCGACTTCCGTCGATCTGCCGGCTATGTACGCAAACTGCGTGGGATGCAGAGGTGTCGACGTCTGTAGAGAGCACCGAATGTGCATATCTATGAGCCTTAGATTGGTCAAGCGGACGATTCCTTTGCTTGGGGATGAATACCACATTTACTCTCCTTCAAGAGATGGGTATGTATCCCCAAGTTAAACTAGCTCTAAGAAGGCCGACCAGTGGATCAAGAATATGAGCCATGCTGTTTTGAATAAGAGCTGGGAAGATTTTGTCACCCCTGGGGCTTTGAAGGGAGAGAAAAATCTACAGCCCATTTGACCTTTTTGGGGTCGAAGATGGACCCAGATAGGCTGAATCCGCGTGAGTCCGGTGACAAAGTGGCTTCATCGCGACCCGAGAGATCTGGATTCGCCACAGAACCCGGGGAAGAAGCTCAAGTGTTTCCCTGCGATCTTGAGTGAGAGAGCCATCTGCTCTTTTATGAAGCCCTATTTCATTAGACGACCCTTTAGCCAATACTTTATGGAGCCTCGCTGCCTCTGGCAACGATTCTAGGCTACCACAGTAGCTGCGCTATTTATCGCATTCACCTCGTCTAATGCTTTTGTTGTAGTTGGTGAGAGCGTCCCTATAGACGTCCCAACTAGCACGGTTAGATTTAGCTTCTAACCCTCCTTCTGTACTTAACAGCCAGTTCCTCATTCCGCCACTGAATTTTCGGATTGACCCTTAGGGTCTTCTGTACTGAGCTGTCTTCGAAGCATGAGATAAGCACATCTTGGAGCAAATTGGCAGCGAGATCTATCACACTGATAGAGTTAGGATTGCTGACCAGTTGGTCTGCTTTGAAAGCTACAGATGCTATGAAAAGCTCCCAATTTTTCTTTTTCGGACAGAAGGAGTTTTGGCGAATTTCGACTTGACCAGGAAGGTCAAACCTGATGTGCTGATGGTCTGACAAAGTGGCTTCGTCTGTCACCCGCCACAAGTGAACTCGCTAGCGAGGTGCTGATTAGGGTGAGATCTAAAACCTCTTTCTTAATAGCATTAATAAAAGTGGGTTTGCACCCTATATTATGTACATCTAATTGACAATACAATAAGTAGTCTAAGGGGGACTCTGCTCCCCCAGATCGTGTGATGTGCATTGGCATCACAGCCGATCACGAGCGGCTTGTTGTTGCGGCGACAGAGTTCCACCAGCCGCTGGACCTCTGCTGGAGGTACATCATCCACATCGCCCGGGAAGTATGTGGAGGCGATCACAACTTCCCGACACCGTCTGATGTGGCTACCTCAATAGCCGTTGCTACCAGGTCACTGTGGATGAAGTTAGTTAGTGGGAAATGTCTGACACTGTTATCCAAAAGTACAGCTGTGCCAGAGGCACCACCCATACGGTCATGGGTCCACGTATATGGCCATCGATCAACCATGGTTCTTGGTCGAGAGCCAGGTTGATTTGATCATCACAGACGACCCTGCACAGTGTGGCCGACGCTCCTCTAGCGTGGTGCAGGTTCGCCTGCATCACTTTAAGTCTGCTCATTTTCCCTCCTGATGGCGATCGAGTCAAGGCCACTTGCGTTGCCCCCCCGAGAGTCGTTACCGCGAATGCCCTTCGGCGGTCGGGACGAGCCACTGGGGAAGTCGCCTTGCGACCCCTCTCACGGGATGTGCCCTTGCGGGTGGGTTGCGGCCTGAGGTGCACCTCGGCACCTCTGACGGTCGTCGGATGGTGACCACCTGTCACACGTCTAATTGGGCCCTTCGGGGCCGTGACCACGATGGCAAGTGGGGTGCGGGAAGGAACCTTAGGTACCGATCCGGCCGCAGCGCTTGTGGAGGTCACAGGGTCAGCCAATGCTCTCTGAGGGAACCACTGGCGCCGTTGCCGGAGGGGCTCTGGCAGGAGAGGGAGCGGATGAGGATGAGGATGGAGCAGGTGTGGCGGAGGAGGCTTTGGGAGCTGAATTGTTAAGGATCAATTTGACCCTGCCAAAGCTGAATTTCATCCTCCCTTGGCACTCCGTCAGAGCCCTGTACGACTCCCTCGTCAACCAACATTGCGAGGTGAGTCGTTGTGCCGTTCAGGCTGTGCTGCACCACCCGCCACAGCTTCGTGGAGAAGCTGCTGGCGGTCTGGAGCCCAATGTATTCCATGATGGTTGCAGGAGTAAACTCAGCACTACTAGGAAAGTAAACTCTAATGAGGTGAGCCTTGGGAAACTCCGTTTCCTCCAGAAGCAGCCACTCATTTCGGGTTATACAGGCCTCGAAACCTGGACTAACATCTGGTGTGGAGTGCAACAGCACCGCCATTACGATGCTGGATTTCAACGTAGCCAACTGCTCCGCTGAGAGGGGTTTGTTGAATCAGCCGAAGTGAAGCGCAATTTCACGCAGCTAACCACTTGGCTGAGAAGTGTTTTCGTGGACTCCTAATGAGTCTTTTTGGACCTCTTTGAAGAGCTGGTGGACTCGACAATGGTATCGTCAGCGCGTTCGTTTAGCCTTAGTGTTAACGGGGGGCGCAGTGGCGATAGCCAGAGCCTCCTCTCTGTTAGAACCCTTTGCGAGTGCAGCTTTAAAAAGCTTCTTCTCGCGGCTCTTCAGTTTTACAAAGGCGTCCTTAGATTCCATCCGCATCAACTGGATCTGAGAGACTGTTTCGCAAGGCCTGACCTCTGAGAGGCCAGAGACCGGGCTACCCCCGGCCATGCATCCATCAGCGCATTCTGGTCCACCTTGGATTGGGGTGATTTATAGATTCACGATCTTCGCCCGACTACAATTAGTCAGCACCTCTAGCAGAGACATGACCGTGCTTGGGGTCTGCTTCCAGCCGCCCTCGCGTGGAGAGTGTAGTCGTACTTCTGACAGTAGGAGCAAGGACGGCACGTGCCCCAGCCAATACTGGGATTACGTGTTGATCCCCTTGCTTCCTCTGACGGCTGACGGCCCACGGTTACGCTTACTCAAGTCACATCCTCCTAAAACTACCGTCGCCATGATGCCGCTAAAACATATTCTATCAAGAACACGATCGAGTGCAAACATAAATTTCATAAAGATTGTCTTGATTTTTGGTTAGAAACAAACAAGGACTGCCCAAAATGCAGTCAACCTATAAGAGTAATTCGCGATGCTCCTATTACGCACCCAAGAGGTAGACCTAACGATAGATCTAGCCAACGTAAACTTCTAAATTCTTAGAGAAATAAATCTGAGCCTAATACTCAGAATCCAAACAATAGGACGGATAGTCCATCTAATGGATCTGACACCTTAAATAAGTAACGAGTAATTCAGATCATCACATTCTCGTTTGATAATTTTCGCACTGTGATGACAACAACAATCGCAAAGCAGATCTCTGTAGCCATGCGTAATCTACAACTGGCGCCATCTCGCCAAGAAGCCCACGAAGAGATTTCACTCGAGTGGGACAATGAAATCAGAACTCCCGATTAGTCTATTCGCAATGGACAATTTGAAAATAGACGTAACAATTCGCATATATACCATTCGAGAAAATCTAGGAAATCTATCGAACACTGATAAAGTCTTCAACATAATTTCTAATTGGCATTTAAAATTTAGTGGTAGTTCAAATTATATTCCGATTAATAATCATTTATCGCGTAAATTGTTTAACATCAAGATGCTTGGAGGAGATTACGAAACATTGTATTATTCTATTGGCGTTTTCATAGAAATGAAGTAGTGAAAACGTGGTATCACCAAACATTCTGAAAGATACTAAAGCGATCGCTCAGAGGTGCAAATCTTTTGGCGAGGAACGCAGATGTTTTCTCCCTGTCCATACCAAGGCTGGACAGTCGCACAGAATGTGTCTGGTTGTCTCATCGTCCTCTTTGCAAAGTCTACTCTCAGCATCAGAAGACAGACGCAAATTAGTGAGGTGATAGTTCATCGTGTGATGGCCACTAAAATAGCCATCGAATATGTGAAGATCCCCCCTTAAGAGTAAGCTTGTTCTTCGGTCGACCATCGATAAGCCCTTGGCTTGCCGCATCCCTGGTTCGACATACCAGTAGCGATCAGTCAACCTAATAGCCCAGGTTTTCACAATAAACGAGATGATTTATCAACCCACGCCACGGAAGGGCTCATGGCTGGAAAAATTGGCTGACGAACCGGCCCTCGCAAGTTCGTCCGCTAGCTCGTTGCTCTGGATACCAGAGTGTTCAGACAGTCTCTGGAGGCAGTTCCAGCAATCGGCCACCAGTCGAGAGCTTACTCTTTTAGAAGAGATGGCTAATATGGCCGCTTGACTCTCAGAAGATGTAATACGGTATACCAGTGGATCACGTGGGGGTCGTCAGTGTCCCAGTCCTTCCAGTCCGCGATGAGGGTTCTGAACTTAGCACCAAAGAAAACTTCCTTTGTCATAATATCTGATCTAGTGCAGATATCTATGCCAGCAATGCCTTTGATTAGACTAGCATGTCCTGATTTGGTAGCTAGAAGCCCTGATTGGAGCTTGATTCTAAGAAGGCTCATAGCTGCGACTTCTTTAATTTGGATATGCAGGGAGTCAGATTCCGTATCGATTCCATTGCTGCAGTGGATTAGGTACGAAGTGCACCTGTCAGTGAGAGGGACAGCAGCCTTTGCAATTTATTGCATTTCCTGATGGCAGTAACCTTTGGTTTGATCATCCTGGCAAAAGCCACCGGATGGTGCAGGTTTTGAGGCCCCAGATTCTACCAAAGAATCTTCTGCAGGCCCACATGTCATGTGTCGTTCCAATTTAGTCTCTGATACTCTCTCTCCCCTCCTCCGGGAATCATTTTTAAATATACTAAAAATACCTAAGAGGCATCATTTTAAAATATACTAAAAAATACCAAAGAGGTGAGCGAGCGAAGCGTGCTTTGGAACTCAGCGCAGCGTAGCGGAGCGAAGTGGAGGACACCTCGCAGCTCCATGGAGCGAGCGTTCTTCTCCTCCTCCGGGAATCATCACGTCTTTATAAATCACGTATAATATATAAACTATAATAGCTTTTTGTGAATTGATGCTAAGACCAACGTCTGCGCACCATCTACTTACCGTGTTTAGAGCTGATTGCGTCAACTTGTGACGGTGCTGGTATAGCTCCCGGTCACTATTAGAGCCAGGTCGTCAGCATAGCCGATCGCTTCAACGCCCTGCTCGGAGATTAAGACTAGTACTTCGTCAACTACTAGGGATCAGAGTAGGGGGGATAGAACCCCTCCCTGGGGACAGCCTTTGAGTGCATTAATGCATGCAGTCGTGGAGTCCAAGGTGGAAGTGTAGAGTAGAGGTGGACCCGTACCCGGTATTATCAAAAGTACCTTCTATATCCAGAAAAGAGCATAAAGCAATGTGCTGTGCGCAAACTACGTGGGATACAGAGGTGTCGACGTCTGCAGAGAGCACCGAATTTAGTTAAGGGGAAATTGGTTAAAGTGAAATGTCTTACACAGTTATTTAAAAGTATAGCAGTGCGAGGGGCAGCTCCCATACGGTCATATAACAACTTACATGATCCACATGATAGTCCACTTATTAAGCATGGTTCCTGGACGAGAGCCAGGTTGATGTCATCATCCCAGACGACTCTGCACAGTGTGGCCGACGTGGTGGTCTGGCGTGGTGCAGGTTCGCCTGGAGAAATTTAATTTTGCGTATTTTACGCCCTCCTTATAGCGGTCGTAACAAGGCCACCTGAGAGTCATTCCCACGTAAGCTCTTCGGTGGTCTGAGTGAGCCGCTCGGGGGAGGTCGCCTTGCGATTGGAGAGGGAACGGGAGAGGGATGGGGTAGGGGTGGCGGAGGAGACTTTGGGAGCTGAATTCTTTAGGATCAGCTTTACCCTGCCAAGGCAGAATTTCACTCTCTTCAGAGCCCTGTACGACTCAATCAATCAATCAACATTTCTAGTTGAGTCGTTCAGGCTAGAGAAGCTACTAACGTTCTGGATCCCAATGTATTCCAGGATAGTCGCGGGAGTGAATTCAGCGAAATTATTAGCTTGACGGCACTTTAGTTGGTTTATTGAAGACCATTATTATGTCACTGAGTGTCATAGCAATTAACTATGTCACGGAGTGTCATAGCAACTAACTAGGCAGCACTAGCAGTTGCACGTGGTAACGCCTTATAAAGTAATATCTTAATAACTTCGCAGAGGTTATTAAGATGGTGATTAGTATTGTGCGTACCAAAATTGAACGTTCTAGGTTTAAAACGCTTGCAATTCAGTTTTTTTTAATTTGCATGGGCGGAAGAGGGCGTGGCCAAAATCTGCGTGCAACAATAAGACATAGTGTCCCGAAAATTTGTTGCTCTATCTCTTATAGTCTCTGAGATCTAGGTGTTCATACGGACGGACAGACGGAGATGGCTATATCGTTTCGGCTGTTGACGCTGATCAAGAATATATATACTTTATGGGGTCGGAGATGCTTCCTTCTGCCTGTTACATACATTTTCGGTCGGCACAAAGCCATAATACCCTTCTATCCTTTAGGTAGGCGGGTATAAAAAAGTTTAGAGGGGTTGTCCGAACAGCTGACGTTTTCCGGTGTAGTAGGGGTTCTTATCACTTATAATACGATCGAACAAAGAATTAGAATTTTTGATAGTTGAATCAATAGGACGAGATTCAATCTGTAGGATAGATTTTTAAATTTAGACAGTATCATTAACGAATTACACACAGACATCGACCAATTCTCATAAAATAGCGCTGCGAACATGATGCCAAGTTAAAGGCTGTTGGATATTCTTTTCCTCTTGCGAGAGAAGGGTTGGAACATTTCATGGATACCGGCGAAACAAAGCCGATTAAACAAAAGTATTACCCAATCTCACCAGCGAAGGAAAAGAAATTATGCGCGGAAGTCGATCGCATACTAATATTAGGGTAATCGAAGAGTCTCCCAATTCTCCTTAATCGTCGCCAGTCGTATTAATAGTCAAATCGGTAAAAGATCGCTTCTGTCTCGATTCACGTAAAGTAAATGAGGTTACTAAAAAGGATGCCTATCCAATGCCTGGCAAATCTGTTCAGATGCTCAAACGCGACCAAAAACGGCTTTACTACACCTAATAAACCAGTTTACCCGGAACATAAGTAAAAGCCAATTAGGGTTGACTAAAGTTGAAAATTTGGGACATATAGTAGGAGAAGGTACATTGCAAGTGAATCCAGAGAAAGTAGCAACAGTTACAGACTATTGAATACCAAAGACAAGTCATCAGTTGCCAAGGTTTCTTGGTTTGACCGGATGGTACCAACGCTTTAGTCCCCAGTACTCGACCACAACATTTGCGCTAACCAGAGTTGCTGCCTGGCAAAGTATATATGGAGCGACTTAGCTCAAACTGCTTTTGACGAAATAAATAAAATAAGCTTGGATCAGCTCCCTTCTTGCTTCACTCAAATTATGACGAACCGAATTGGGGCCTTATTGGCCCAAGAACATGATTTTGGTGAGAAGCGACCACTAGCCTATATACCGAAAAAACTCCACAAGGCACAAAGAAACTATTCCATTGTGACCGATCAAGATCTCAGTGGCAGACTAGCTCGATGGGCTATTAAGATTGTAAAGTGTGACCCAGATCATCAAGTCCCGCTCTATGCGGTCACTTTGCGCCTATCCTTCTTAAAGGTAACACACCGACCGCATCAAATCCAGTCAAATATATGATATTTCAATGTGACAATTTCAATAACCACTGTGTGAAACCGACACGATCCTTAGTTATCGTGGATGAGCTCGTATTAGAGCATAGATTAGACGTGACGTCACGGAAAACTGCTGGCAGCATATTGTCAGTCTAAACAGATTTGCAGGAACCTCTTAACAGGCGGGTAGCCATAACCGAGCGAGACGTGCTATACAAGTGTGGCATCAGCTTGCCTACTCCTAGAGCATCGCGAGGCACTGCGTGGGCCTCATATCACCACTCTTACCTGACTTAAGCCTACATACACCATCTCCCGGATTACATCCCATTGCTCCCTTGTGGGCAACCCAATTTTGATCGTCGCGGGATGTCTTACCTAATTCTGCAGTATTATAATTGACATTTTTTCTTGTATATAAGTAATTAATTGTTATACGCATTGGAAAGAGTATCGACGTCAATTAATATCCAAATATTTATTCATATCGTCGGGTATGCAAAAGTTTGCAAAAGTTTGTTGCAATCATTTATCATCATTTCAACAGGCCTGCTGTCACCGATGGACACTGCAGTAAGTACGGCATAGCCGCATACAACCAACCAAGTAGCAGTTGGTAGTAGCAAAAAACGAGCTTATAATTGCGAGTGTATATTAATTTATGTTTCGATTACCGACAGTTCCAATAAAATTAGAGCGTTCTGCTAAGGAATGTTATATAGTTATATTTAGAACTAAAGACTGTGAAATATAATGAAGCATCTCATAGTTCTTAACAAAGATAAATAACAATAAAAAAATGTAAAGCCTCTATTGAGCATCCTTGAATCTTATATTGCATCGCGTCTGATTTCTTAATTATGGTCCACATTGAAACACGAATGAATTAGCCTTAGTGGCCTGTGAAATCCTTATATCCCGAATGCTCCGTCTGATTTTTCATGTCAAACAACGCATACGTAGAGAGAGCTAGAACCCACCCGCTGCCCTGAGCAGCTATCGAAACGTGTTCTCGCGTAACTTACAGAATAATACCCAACTCGAGGGCCCAAAAAGCAATAGATCACCTTCTATGAGACGATGCTCTCAGAAGGGCGTACAACTGAGGGACCTGAAAAGCAGTAGGTTACATTTTGCAAAGCGTAGCTAACAGAATGGCGCCCAACGAATAGGCCGAAACCGTAGGTGATCAAATAAATCATTATATGGAAAGGTATCATACGAAAGTAAACGATAGAACTATTTTGATTACACCCCGTGCTTCATAAGCCAATAATTTCCTCTCCACAACCACTCGATTCTTTATCACTTTACGCAGAATTTATCATTCGAATTATCTGATCTGGATATGCTGCTCTTCTGAATAAATGCGTGGAAGACAGACTGACAGATAATCCGAAGGAGGGAATTTGTAGATCGGATTGGAATATATGTTGTAATAATAAATGAATCATTTAGGTCACAAATATCGAAACTAGATGGTGATAAACCGAAGGAAAGAGTTATTATTGAAAACATAAAAGTACGTTCTTTCAATTTGAGTTTTGAGATCTTTCATGATGGAATCATAACCGTCATGTCCCTCTTAATATTGAGAAAATATTTAATACTGTTTCAGTTTTTTCAATTTGAATTCTGAGCTTGCTCATGATGGAGTCATAAAAGTCATGTCCCTCTTCAAATTGAGAAAACATATAATACAGATGAAGTTCGTTCAATTTGAATTTTGAAACTGTTCATGAAGGAATCATTACTATCATGTCCCTCTTCAAATTGTGCAAACACTCAACGTAGATTCAATATAACTTTAAAAAGTTCAGTTAATTCATGATCATAAGAAGAGATGCAAATTATATAGAAATATCTCGTTAGTCTATCAGAATCATTGGATCCAAACACATTGATTACTTTAAGTTAGTATAATTATAGAATATATCATGGCAGTACGCAGAAGCCAAGAAAATTTCAATTTAAATCCACTTCCAACAGCGGTGTGTCCAATCTGCAACGAAACGCTTAAAGAAGGAGAAGTCGTTCAGACACACTGCAACCATCAATTTCATTGTTTATACCTTACTACATGGCGAATCATGTCCCGTTTGTAGGCAAAATGTAACACGCGAGCAATTGGAAACTCGATTAGGAATGAGTGTTCAGCATAACATTCCTCCTCCACGAGCTACCTGACCTAGTGCTACTGATACCCCTCCAGGTGCTATACCAAAAAACCGCCCAGGTGCTAAAACGTATGCACAAAACGCTTCAGTGCCCAGAAATGGACATCAAGCTCCGGCAAACGCTCCGAAGCCACGAAATGTAGCAACCACCTCGTCTCATCAAGAAACGAATAGGTCAATTAATCTCGAATGCTTTGTCCGGAACATAAATCTCCAACCTCACTATGAATGGGAGAACGATATTCCGCAGGCACCTCAACGTCAAGTAGATAGGCCCGACATCATCTCCAATATTATTTCCAATTGGAATATTTCGTTCTCTGGTTCAGGTGACAACATTCCGATAGAAGATTTCATCTATAGGCTAAATTGCTTAACGTCCCAATGTCCTAATGGTAACTTCGATCAGTTCGCAATCCTTTTATTTACTGGCCCAGCGCTGGCATGGTTTTGGCGATTCCACCGCACGTCAGTAGGACAAAGCTGGTTTCACCTTTGCAAGTATCTAACCGAACAATACAAGGACCAACGAACCAACGAAGACATTAAAGATAGTATTCGACGGCGGAAGCAACGCGCTAATGAAAGCTACGATGAATATCTGGACGCGATTATGAGAATTGCAGACAGATTACACGAACCTCTGACGAACATAGACTTAGTTACAATAATAAAACGGAATCTCAAAGCGGAGTTAAAATTTGTATTGCTCCACATACCCACCCCAACGTTATCGTCATTACATCGCGAATGCCACAAACATGAAGAATTTCATGCTAAGGCTTATTTCAGATATTACTAAATTGACCATCCTGGTCAACAAAAATCTTGCATTGTTGGACAGCGGAGAAAAAAAAGTGTCATTGGAGGCAATTTAGTAAAATATATTCTCACTATCGATAATAAATTTAGTTGCTTAAATGGAGAAGTGCGCACTGCTGATGGTCAAAAGCAAAAGGTCGATGATACTATTTGTTTACCCATCACCTATAACTCGATCACCATGCCACCGGTTCGATGCATAAGATAGATGCATATAAGATAGATTTGAAAAATGCTTTTTGGCAAATTGGTCTAGAGGAATCTTCGAAAGTTAAAACTGCTTTTACCATACCAAACAGGCCTTTCTATTAACCAGACTTATGGATTTGGTAATACCATACCAACTCAAATGTCATGTTCTAGTCTACTTAGACGATCTGCTAGTTTTGTCACCTTCTTACGATAAGCATATGACCCATCTTATGGAAGTTGCAATGTAGTTACGCAAGACTGGTCTCACTATAAACATAAGAAAAGTCAATTCTGTCTGAAGAGAGTAGAGTATTTAGGATATATTCTTGGCGAAGGCACACTTGTAACGTGCCTTCGGCCAAGAATATATCCTAAATACTCTACTCTCTTCACAGAATTGACTTTTTCTTTATGTTTATAGTGAGACCAGTCTTGCGTAACTACAATCCAGACAAAATTAGATCCGAGTCCGAATTCCCGATTCTCAAAACAAAAGCGACAATTGAAACGATTTCTCTGTATGACAGGATAGTATCATAGATTTATTTTGCAATACTCCACTATCACCTTTCCATTAACGGAATTATTGCGAGGAAAAAATTATGATTGGAACAAAAAAGGTCAAGGAGCGTTTGAAGATATCAAAACCAAACTTTGTTCTGCCCCATTTTTAATACACCCAGATTACACGAAGCCTTTCATAGTATAGTGTGATGCATCTATGTATGGTGTTGGTGCTGTCTTAGCCCAATGTGATGACATGGCAGACGAACGCCCAAGTTGTCAGCGAGCGTCCGTTCTAGCGCTTGTATATCGACTTTATTGGTCCTTGCCATGTACTAAACAAGGCCCATAGGCTTGTTTATTATTCTGGATCTGTTGGAAATACGCACTTTTGAATTATTATAATTGTTATCGATTTGGAAATATCGATATCTGTTTATTTGCATACTAGAAAAGTGAAAAAAATGCATATGGGCAAAAACAGAATATACGGTCTCTCTGAAAATAATAAGTTTGCTGTTAAGTTGAGTTTGAAAATCGCTCCGTATAAAAAGAAAAATTAAAAATATAACAAGACAGACTGAGCATTAAAAGAGAAAAGAAATATAAAAGATTGAACAACATATAATCAACTGTTATTAATATTGATGGACTCTTAAATGGATTTAACTGGATGTTTGCGGATTTAGATTCTATTGCTGATCGTTGTTTAACAAAGCATCGTTGGCATTTCTGAGAAAAGCGACGCCAACCAAACTATAATTTCAATAGGTTATGGGCCCAGTGCAGGCTTTAAGCACCACAAGCTAAGTAAAAATTTCCAATTATACAATTAAACTAAAATGGATAAAAGCAAAAGGAATATTAAACCATTTGATGGTGATAAATATTCCGTATGGAAATTTCGTATTCGAGCTTTGTTAAGTGAACATGATGCATTGAAAGTGATAGATGAAGTGTGTGATGTTAATTCCGAGGAATTCAAGAAAAAGAGAAAATCGCGAAAGCTATAATTATTGAATACTTGAGTGATTCTTTTCTAAACTTTGCAAAAGAAGAATGTACATCAAAAGAGATTTTTGTTAAACTAGACGCTACATATAATAGAAAAAGCTTGGCGTCTACATTATCATTTCAAAAGCAACTTTTATCATTAAAATCAAAAGCTGATACTTCATTGAAAGATCATTTTAATACATTTGATGAATTAATGACCGAATTGATTGCTGCAGGAGCTAAAGTGGAAGAAAGCCTTAAAGTATCACATTTGTTTCATACTCTTCCTAGTTTATATGATGGTGTCATAACTGCAATTGAAACACTTTCTGAAGAAAATTTAACTCTTAGTTCTGTGAAAACCCGTCTCTTGGATCATGAAATAAAACTTAAAAATGCAACCAAAGAGAGAGAATGAGAAAGAAAAATCAAGCAATGAAAAAACAAGCACAAAATGGCAAGGGAACAAAATGAGCAAGCGAGTTTGGGTTTTGCATTCATGTTGCATCGTCAAGGAATAAGAAGTAAACAAAATAAAGGAATTTCTTTTCTGCTTGACTCTGGAGCAACAGATCATTTGATAAATGATGAAAGCATTCTAATGGATGTGTCTATTCTGAAGTTGCCAATCAAAATTGCAGTTGCAAAACAAGATGAATTTATATATGCAGCAATGAAAGGTACAATTGAGTTGTGCACTGAATTCATGGAAAATATCACTTTGCAAGATGTGCGTTTCTGTCCTGATGTCTTTCAAAATTTAATCTCGGTTAAAAAGATGCAAGAAGCAGGCTTAACTGTTGTATTTCATCCAGGAGGTGTAAGGTGTGAAAGGAGAGTATATAAATGGGGTTCCTTCTGTTAATTTTAAATTAAGTAAACAGGCTTATGTAACAACTACAAATAGTTATAATTTGTGGCATGCGAGGCTAGGACATATTGGTAAGGGGAAATTCTTCGAAATAAAATCAAGATGTATGTTCGAAGACATTGAGATTCTTAATAAAATTCAACCAAGTGATGATTTATGCGAAAGCTGCATTAAAGGAAAACAAACTAGACTAAAATTTGAAAAATCTAAAAACAAAGTTCATATTAACAGGCCATTATTTGTCATACATTCAGATGTATGTGGGCCAATATCTCCACCTACTATAGACAATAAAAATTATTATGTTGTTTTTATAGATCAATATACTCACTATTGTGCTACATATTTATTGGCATACAAGTCCGAAGTATTTGATGTTTTTAAAGATTACATTGCCAAAAGTGAAAGTCATTTTAATCTGAAAGCCGTTAATTTGTTATATATATATATACAATAGTTATATATATACAATAGTTCTGTGTTGAAAAAGGCATCAGCTACCATTTGACTGTTCCACATACTCCACAGTTAAACGGGGTATCAGAGAGAATGATACGGACAATAACTGAGAAAGCGCGTGCTTTGGTTATTGGGGCTAAGTTACAGAAATATTTCTGGGGTGAAGCAGTATTAACAGCTACACATTTAATAAATATAAGCCCAAGTAATGCATTACGAGAATATATGAAAACACCGTTTGAAATGTGGCATAATAAAAGGCCATGTTTGAAATATCTTAAAGTATTTGGTTCGACAGTATATGTCCACATTAAATTGAGAAAAAGAAAGTTTGATGAAAAGTCGTGGAAAGGAATACTGGTCGGTTATGAACCAAATGGATATAAGGTGTGGAATGTGGAAAGTCGAAAATTTGCAATAGCAAGAGACGTCATTGTGGACGAATTGAATATGGTTAAATCTAGAATTGTGGCTGAGGACATGAACATGGTTTTTCATAAAGGTGAAAATGGAAATGTTCTGGAAGTCAATTCAAATGAAAATAATGAAATTATATCAGATATGGTATATGATGGTCAGCCTGATGAAATGGTAGCACAACTAGACAATGCCGATCCAGATAAGTAACACAAATGAAGATTTGAACTCGCAGATAAATATTAGGCAAAGTGAAAGGTTAAAAGATAAACCAAAGATATTATACCAAGATATGATAAATAATTGTGTCATGAATGCAGAAGCGTTGGTTGAATCGATTCCATTTACATTCGAAGAAATTAAATACAGGAATGATAGAAGTAAATGGGAACAGGCTATTAAGGATTGGTCACTATTAACTTGGTCACTTGTAAGAATGCCTGAAGACAAGAATATAGTAGATTGTAAATGGGTGTTTACAATTAAGCATAATGAAAATGGCAAGCCAATTAAATATAAAGCAAGACTAGTTGCTAGAGGTTTCACACAAAAATACCTAATTGACTATGACGAAACATTTGCCCCAGTTGCAAGGATAACTAGTTTTAGACTCATAATCTCTCAATCTAATCAATTCAATCTTAAGGTTCATCACATGGACGTTAAAACAGCATTTCTAAATGGTGTTCTGAAAGAAGAAATTTATATGAATATACCTGAGGGGTTGTCCAGTAAAAATAATCAAGTATGTAAATTACATAAAGCGATCTATGATCTTAAGCAAGCTGCGAGATGTTGGTTCGATATATTTGAACAAGCGTTAAAAGAAATTGGTTTTATTAATTCACCAGTAGATCGTTATATGTATACTTTATTATACGTAGATGACTTAGTAATACTAAAAATAGTGAAACAATGAATAATTTTAAATCATATCTTACAAGCAAATTTAGAATGACTGATTTAAAAGAAATTAAGTTCTTTCTTGGAATAAGATAGAGATTGGATTGATAGAGTTGATGGTCAACTTAGCTTTAGTCAATCTGCTTATATTAAAAATGTCTTAATAAAGTTTCATATGGAAAATTCCAATCCTGTGAGCTCACCTTTACCAAACAATCTGAATCATGAAGCATTAAACTCGGAAGAAAAAGTGAAGTACCAAGTCGCAATCTAATTGGATATTTAATGTACATAATGTTATGTACAAGACCAGATCTGAGTGTATCTGTAAATTTATTGAGTAGATATTGCGAAAAGAATAATGATGAAGTATGGAAATGTTTAAAAAGGGTGCTAAGATATTTAAAGGGAATTATAGATCTTAAACTAACTTTTCATAAAAAGTTAGAGTTTAATGAGCTTCTGAGTAGATATGTTGATTCAGATTGGGGAGGAAGTGAGAGTGATAGAAAAAGTACTACAGGATATCTGTTTAAAATGTTTGAATCTGACTTGATATGTTGGAATACAAGAAAACAAAATTCTGTAGCAGCTTCATCAACTGAAGCAGAGTACGTGGCTTTATTTGAAGCAGTAAGAGAAGCACTTTGGTTAAAGTCACTATTAGAAAGTTTGAAAATAGAAATGAAACAGCCTATTACACTTTATGAAGATAATCAGGGATGTATATGTATAGCTAATAATCCCTCATGCCACAAACGTTCGAACAAAGAGTAATTAAACTTGAGTATATTCCTACAGGTAATAACCAGCTAGCAGATATGTTAACTAAAACACTACCAGCACCAAAATTCATCGAGCTACGGAATCAAATTGGTCTAATGAAGTAATTGACTGGAAAGCAATGGAGATGCTTCAATACTATTTTCACGACTTAAATATTTTTTTAAAGTTATTAATTTGAATAACCAAAAATTTTTATTTTGATTTATTGCGTTAAATGAAAACGAAATTGTCATTGCATTAATGTAAATTTAAATGTAAGAGATTAAACTAGCCTGATTGGGTTTTTATGGGTTTTCCCCAATCCTAGCAACAAATGTTGGGTTAGTATTGTACACTCCCAGATATATATGCCTGTCTCGTCTTTTAAATTTTGTATCAATTAAGTTTATATATGTATATTATGTTTTTGAGGAGGTGTGTTGGAAATACGCACTTTTGAATTATTATTATTGTTATCGATTTGGAAATATCGATATCTGTTTATTTGCATACTAGAAAAGTGAAAAAAGTGCAAATGGACAAAAACAGAATATACGGTCTCTCTGAAAAATAATAAGTTTGCTGTTAAGTTGAGTTTGAAAATCGCTCCGTATAAAAAGAAAAATTTAAAATATAAATATAATATTTAAAAAAAACTAACTTCTCTCCTGCTTGGCTATCAAAATGTAAGAGGCCTTTGTAGTAAACTTAATAATGTTTATTTAGATAGTTTAAATTTTCCTTTTCATGTCATTGCCTTCACTGGAACTTGGTTAAGGCATGATATTTTGAATACTGAAATCTTTACTAACAAATTTTCTGTTTATAGACGTGATCGCATGCAGCGTCGTGGTGGTGGTGTACTTATTGCTGTCGATGCTGATATCTCTTCTGAGCACGTACATTTAGGTAGTGATTTAAATATCGAATTTGTAGCTGTAAAACTAATTTATTGTAGTTTTAGTATCTTTAACACCTGCTCATATATACATACCTCCTGCCTCAGATAACTCTCTGTATTTATCCCATTTTTCTGTAATCAATAGTATTTCTGAAATGCTTTCTGATCGTGATTTCTTAATAGTTCTTGGAGATTTTAATATTTCTGGAATTTCGTGGCTTTCGTCATGTGAGTCCAACGTATTGAATCCTTCGTCAACTCATGTCTTTGTTGATAGCCTTTTGATATAGCTTTGTCTCAAACCAATTCTATACCAAATTGTCTAGGTAAAATGCTTGATCTGATTTTTGTTTTGGATCCCAATACCTGCATGGTGTCCAGATTAAATCCTATTTCCTCACCTGAGGATCCCTACCACCCTACTCTGGAGGTGCTGATTGACTTACCAGCAAGTGTTTCGGTTGCAGGTGTTTTACCAGAGAAGCGAGTTCGTTGTTTTCGAAAGACCGATTTTAAAAACTTTCTTTGCTTCTTTCACGTACTGACTGGTCCCAACTTTCTTCGTGTATTGACCTGGACAAGGCAGTTGAAATTTTTTATTCTACATTAAATTCTCTGTTTGATGCTTGTGTTCCCTTTGGTACTCCACAATTGTCTAATAGACCGTTATGGTTTACCAAAGAACTAACAAAGTTAAAGAATAAAAAATCAAAGCTTTATAAAAAATATAAGGAAACTGGCTCTCTCTTATATTTTTCTCGCTACACTGTTGCTCGTTCCGATTTCTCCACGCTAAATAATCTTTGCTACAAGTATTATTTGAAAAAGAGCAGACTTACGTTTCAGCGTGACCCGAAACGCTTCTATGACCTCGTTAATTCGAAGCGAAAGACGTCAACACTTCCAACAACATTATTTTTTGATAAAAAGACAGCTTTTTAATGATCGTGGCATTGCCTATTCCACATCAACTTTTTATAGAGCCCAGTCTTATCCGTATCAAGTAAACCAAGCGAATTGCATTTTTGGTCCCTTACTTTCTGAAAGTTTACTCCTACGTGTAAACCAGTTTTTTATACCCGCCTACCCAAAGGGTAGAAGGGTATTATGGCTTTGTGCCGACCGAAAATGTATGTAACAGGCAGAAGGAAGCATCTCCGACCCCATAAAGTATATATATTCTTGATCAGCGTCAACAGCCGAGACGATATAGCCATGTCCGTCTGTCCGTCCGTCCGTCTGTCCGTCTGTCCGTCTGTCCGTCCGTCCGTATGAACACCTAGATCTCAGAGACTATAAGAGATAGAGCAACAAATTTTTCGCGACAGTATGTCTTATTGTTGCACGCAGATCAAGTTTGTTTTTGATTTTGGGCACGCCCCTCCCGCCCCCGTAAATCGAATAAAACCGAATTGCAGGCGTCGTTTTAAACCTAGAACGTTCAATTTTGGTACACACAATACTAATCACCATCTTAATGATCTCTGCGAATTTGGTTATAATCGGATAAAAAACACAGAAGTTATTAAGATATTACTTTTATATGGCGTTACCACGTGCAACTGCTAGTGCTGCCTAGCTAGTTGCTATGACACTCCGCGAAATAATAATGGTGTTCAATAAACCAACTAAAGCGCCGCCAAGCTAATAATTTCGAACAAGGAAAATGTTGATATATTATTTTGGTATTTTTTAGTATATTTTTTAGTATTTTTTCAGTATATTTTGAAAAATATAATATTTGGTTGGTAAAATTGGGTGGCGGGTATCTCACAGTCGAGCAAACTCGATTGTAGCTTTCTTACTTGTTTCTCCTAGCCCTGACGGTGTTCCTAGTTGCATGCTTAGGTTCTGTGCAGAGGGACTTTGTAAACCACTTTTAAAATTATTTGAATTGTCTGTAGAGTTGTGCTCTTTCCCTTTTTTGTGGATATCTTCATATCTTTCATTTAGAATTCAAAGAGTATTTTTCAAGGGCTCTGTGTCCAAGATTGTCCAAGTCACTTCCGGCGTACCCCAAGGAAGTCATTTAGGCCCATTGCTGTTCACATTATTTATAAATGATCTACCGTCCGTTGGATTTATTAAACGTTGGTCAAAAGAATTTAACGATCCCTACATTACTAAACACTTGTACATCTCACTGGTTCGTCCTATTCTTGAGTATGGATCTAATATCTGGTTCCCCCAGTATAGGGTTCATCAAGATAGGCTTGAATCAGTGCAGAAACAATTTCTTCTTTTTGCTCTTCGTAGTCTTAGCTGGAATCCCACAATTAGATTGCCTTCGTATCGTAGAAGACTTTTATTACTAAACCTTCCTTCTCTTTCTGACCGTAGAACTATGCTAGGTGTAGTGTTTCTACATAGACTAATCATTGGCGAAATTGACTCATTGCAGTTGACAAGTCAGATTAGCTTTGCCGTTCCGGTCAGAACGACTAGAAATTTTCTTCCCCTCTCACTTTCCCGTTGTAGTACTAACTATGCCAGTCACAATCCTTTCCGTATTTTATGTGTAAATTATAATAACTTTTCTAGTCAAGTTAATAATACTACCACTACCTTAGAAATTAAAACATACATTAGCTCGTATTTAAGAATAGTTCTAATTATTATTATTAGTAGTAATAGTATTATTATTATTATTTTATTCTTTTTGTTAATACAATTTGGTTGTTTTGTCTGTGTTAAGTCTTCGCGACCTCCGTTCCCGCACGTTATGCGGTTGCCCCTCGGTTGGATGGGCGGGTGGTCGTGTCTACCTAGGTCCGCGCGTTAACAAGCCCGAGCTTGGTGTCGCTGGGCCACTTGATCGTACTGCCGTTAGTACGTCAACGTCCAAGAACGTCTACGAATAAAACATTACTCCTAGATACATTAGCTCGCATTTAAGAATAGTTCCAATTATTATTATTAGTAGTAATAGTATTATTATTATTATTTTATTCTTTTTGTTAATACAATTTGGTTGTTTTGTCTGTGTTAATTGTTCGCGACCTCCGTTCCCGCACGTTATGCGGTTGCCCCTCGGTCGGATGGGCGGGTTGTCGTGTCTGCCTAGGTCCGCGCGTTAACAAGCCCGAGCTTGGTGTCGCTGGGCCACTTGATCGTACTGCCGTTAGTACGTCAACGTCCAAGATATAACAAGACAGACAGAGCATTAAAAGAGAAAAGAAATATAAAAGATTGAACAACATATCATCAACTGTTATTAATATTGATGGACTCTTAAATGGATTTAACTGGATGTTTGCGGATTTGGATTCTATTGCTGATCGTTGTTTAACAAAGCATCGTTGGCATTTCTGAGAAAAGCGACGCCAACCAAACTATAATTTCAATAGGATCATTATTCAAGTTTACATTTCTCCGAAATGTACGACGATTCAGTTCAGATGTAATCATCAAAATTATGCAAATCGAAATTTTTGACTGTTTTGGGGTACCAGAAACAATAGTTTGTGACAATGGTACACAATTCAAAAGTCGACAGTTCGCCGCACTATTGTCCAAATACGGCATAGGACACATGTTCACGGGTGCGTATTCACCACAGGCACCACGCTGCTGGAACGTGTGAATCGCTCCATCAATGCCGCTCTACGCTCATATGTACGCACTGACCAAACTAAATGGGATCTCTATATAAGAAGCATCAATAGTGCGTTGCGAAACCATGTGCATCAATTCATTAGAGTTTCTCCGTATTTAGGTGTCTTCGGTATAGACGCATACAACCAACCAAGTAGCAGATAAATTTCGTGAACCCGATCTCGTAAAAAAAAACGTGCGAGTGTATATTAATTCATGTTTAGATTACCGACAGTTCCAATAAAATTAGAGCCTTCTGCTAAGGAATGTTATATAATTATATTTAGAACTAAATAAATGCAAAGCCTCTATTGGGCATCCTTGACTCTTACATGGCATCGCATCTGGCATCGCGCATACGTAGAGAGAGCTAGAACCCACCCCGCTGCCCTGAGCATAGTCGGTATTTTAGACAGAGCCAGCTCTCGAAACGGGTTCTCGCGTAACTTACAGAATGATACCCAACTCGAGGGCCCAATAAGCAAAGTAGATCACCTTCTATGAGAAGAAGCTCTCAGAAGGACGTACAACTAAGGGATCCGAGAAGCAGTAGGTTTCATTTTGCAAGGCGTAGCTTACAAAGATCCAGGGATTCAACTTTGTAATTTAAAATCGAAATGGATGCGAAAATGTAGTGGATGATGCTTTATCTCGTGTTTTTGAAGACGAGGTGGCCTCGATAGCCTTAGAAGAAATTGACATGAACTCGGATGCATTGGATTCCGACCAGTATAACCAGTTGAAAACAAGTATGAAAGCTACTGTCGAATGTGCTCGACCGTGAGATACCCGCTACCCAATTTTACCACCAAAATATTATATTTATATAAAAGTATAAAAATATACTGAAAAAATACTAAAAAAAATATACAAAAAATACCAAAATAATATATCAACATTTTCTTTGTTCGAAGTTATTAGCTTGGCGGAAGCGGGAGTGGCCAAAATCAAAAACAAACTTGATTTGTCGCGAAAAATTTGTTGGTCTATCTCTCATAGTCTCTGAGGTCCAGGTGTTCATACGGACGGACCGACGGACAGACGGACATGGCTATATCGTCTCGGCTGTTGACGCTGATCGGCGGGTATAAAAGTAATGTACTAAGATTTACTGATAATGTAAACAAAGGTAGGTACTACCGTAAAAATAATTATAAGCGTGGAAATAATAGTGGTTATAGAGATAATGGTCGAGGAAGAGGAAGCTCATATAACAACAATTACGATAGAAATACTTACAATAACAAGTAACAAAGCTACAGTCGAGTTTGCTGGAAAATATACTAAATCTATATCAAAAAATATACCGAAATTAATTTTGTTCTAAATGATTAACTTGGTAGCACTTCATTATGTTTATTGAACACCATTATTATGTCACTGACAACTAGCTGAACAGGTGCAGCTGCACCCGATTTCGCCTTTATAAAAGTAATTCGTTAATAACTTCTGTGTTTTTTATCCGATTGTGTCCAAATTTTCAGAGGTAATTAAGATGATGATTATTATTGTGTGTGTCAAAACTGAACATTCTAGATTTACCATGATGCCTGCAAATTCGCTCGTATTCGCATTCGCATTCGGACGTGTTTTTTTTGGCTGTCAACTAACATTTGTTATTTTACCCTTCCTGCGCCTTGTTATCAAGTAATTTTGTTTGCAAACTAACAATACCTGTGCTATACGTCGGAGTGTTTAGTCACAGTGTAATAATATTCAATAATTTACAATTAATTGTGTCTTTTAATATATCAACAATTTGTGAGGCCTAATTTTCTGTTTGTGAGAGCTTACAGTAATTGTTGGTATATGATAACATATCGCGCTCTTTCCGATCTCGCGCACTTTCCGCTCTCGCGCTCTTTGTGCTGTGTTTTGTTGTTGGCCGTTTTGGCTATTCTTTTCTCTGCATTCGTCGCGCCCGCGATTGTGATTTTGTCCTTGCTGTTTTTCTGTAAGTAGATATCAGCGTACTAATACCCTGTTTGTAACACAAATTTTATTATTATTTAAATTTTTGGTTTCATTTAATTTTTATTTACTCTAAAACCTGCAATATGTTTGTCTGCTTTAATAAAAAATGCCGTGTACCAGCAAGCGCAAAAATGGGTTTCGTTTGCTGCTGGCTCTGTGACAATGTTTCACATGAAAAATGTGCTGGCTTCACCGGCCTTATAGTCGACCTAATTGGCTCAAAATCTGGTCTAAGATGGACATGTGAGTCATGCAGGGATGTTGCGGGATTCATACTTCAGACGAAGCAAGGCTTTGGTGATCTATTCGCAGGTTTCAAAAAACTTGCGGATAGTTTCGCAATTTTGGACTCTGGGTTTAAGAGCATGAAACTTTTAACCGAGTCTCCAAAGCGTAAAAAATCTAATACTCGTTTGTCCATTGGCCCTAACGAACTTGATGTCCCTGAGCTGGTCAACAAATCGTCTGTTCCCGAATAATCTAATGTCATTTACGTCTCCCACCCCTCGACACTCGTCAGCGTCAATGATTGCCAACAATGACATTGTTCCCATGGATGTCATTTGTTCTGATCCCGTTTCAGTCTCGGTACCTGCAGTAGTTGTTAATGTTGCAGAGACTCAACATGATCAACCTTCTGCTGTACCTAACGTTCTACCAGCTAGTACAGATGCTCCTATCTCGACTTCTGCTACAGTTGCTCAGAACACTATAGTAGGTGTCCCACCTATGAAACAAATTTTGTTTCTAGGCTTGCCCCCTAATACGTCATCTGACGACATTAGGACCTTTATTCGGTCCAAAATTCAAGTATCATTAAAGGTGGAAAAATTTAACTTCTCATATGAACGGGAAATCGCATCATTCAAAATAAGTGTTCCTGCCGAGCATTTTAGTAGAGTTTCCTCAAAAGACTTCTGGTCGGAATACTTAATTATAATATTAAAGAGTATGTAAATAAAAAGAAATACTTCCAAATGTTACCACTAATTCCTCTAAGAGTCAAACTCCATCTGATAGCTCAAAAAACTAACTTCTCTCCTGCTTGGCTATCAAAATGTAAGAGGCCTTTGTAGTAAACTTAATAATGTTTATTTAGATAGTTTAAATTTTTCACTGAAACTTGGTTAAGGCATGATATTCTGAATACTGAAATCTTTACTAACAAATTTTCTGTCTATAGATGTGATCGATGGTGGTGGTGTACTTATTGCTGTCTATGCTGATATCTCTTCTGAGCACGTACATTTAGGTAGTGATTTAAATATCGAATTTGTAGCTGTAAAACTAATTTATTGTAGTTTTAGTATCTTTATCACCTGCTCATATATACCTCCTGCCTCAGATTACTCTCTGTATTTATCCCATTTTTCTGTAATCAATAGTATTTCTGAAATGCTTTCTGATCGTGATTTCTTAATAGTTCTTGGAGATTTTAATATTTCTGGAATTTCGTGGCTTTCGTCATGTGAGTCCAACGTAATGAATCCTTTGTCAACTCATGTCTTTGTTGATAGCCTTTTTGAAATAGCTTTGTCTCAACCCAATTCTATACCAAATTGTCTAGTTTAGTGTGCGCTTGGTGACAGCTCAACGACTACTATCTGTTCATTTATTCAGCATGTGTGTATGTACAGTGGGGAGCAAAAGTGATTCCACGATCAACGTTTCCATGTTTGAGCTCACATAAATATTAAACGAATAATGTAAATGATAAAAACTTTTTTTTATTGAACACCTTGTTTATTTTTAACAATTAGGCGTATATAGCAAAATAGAAAAAGAAGAAATGGAATAGTAATAACTCAAAAAACAAAAACAAGCGGCATGTACTCAGTTTTGCACCATCCGTTATTCGCTCATATTTTTGCTCTTCTTACTTTCTTATCAGCAAATATAACTGCAGATTTACCGTTAAGTGCCTTTTTGCATTTATTCTTCGTTGTCAGAATGCAGAAAATTACTCTCTTTCACAAGTTTATAGTTGATTTGTTGAATTTGGAACTTAGTCTCTAACTATTCACTGAAAAATGAAGAAGCTGTCTTCTGATAAAGAAAATAGTATTATCTCCCTCACTAAAAGTGGGTCTTCGACACGGACTATTGCTGAGAAACTTCAAATTAGTCAATCAGTGGTTGTTAAGGTCCAAAAAAGACAAAATGTTTGTGCTGAAAAGAAGTTGAATGGTCGCAGTCGCCTTCTAACAGACTCTGACGCTCGACTTATGATGACAAAAGAAGCTTCTACAGAAATAAATAAATGCGTAAGTCGATGGACAGCTAGAAGAGCGCTTGGTAGGATTGGGTACGTCGCAGCAGTGAAGAAAAACAAACCAGCTTTATCCGAGAAAAATGTAAAGGCGCGTGTAAAATTCGCAAAGGAACACAAGAACTGGACAATAGAAGACTGGAAACGTGTTATCTGGTCGGATGAATCTAAGTTTAATCGTTTTCAATCGGATGGAAAGCAGTACTGTTGGCGGAGACCTGGTGACAAGCTTCAAAGGCATCATGTGAAGCAAACCGTGAAACATGGAGGCGGCAACATAATGGTATGGGGGTGCTTCACGTATTCGCACGTTGGACCGTTGCACAAAATTGACGGGATTATGCGAAAGGAAGATTATTTGAGCATTTTGCAAACCCGCCTTCCCAATTTTCTTGACCAGTGTGCGTACCCAGAGCAGGAAATCACTTTTCAGCAAGATGGGGATCCCAAGCACACTGCGAAAATTGTTAAGGAATGGCTCAAAAACCAAATTTTTAAGGTGATGGAGTGGCCAGCTCAAAGTCCCGACCTCAATCCAATTGAAAACCTATGGTCAATTGTAAAGCGACGGCTCGGACAGTATCAGTCAGCCCCATCCAATTTAAACGATCTTTGGGGGCGTGTTATTGAAGAATGGAATAATATTCCGAAAGGAATATTCGAAAAATTAGTTGAGAGTATGCCAAAACGTATGACAAATGTCTTAGAAAATAAGGGTCTCTGGACAAAATATTAATAATTAATTTTTTTGTATTTTTTCTTAAATGGTGCAAAACTGAGTACATGCCGCTTGTTTTTGTTTTTGAGTTATTACTATTCCATTTCTTCTTTTTCTATTTTGCTATATACGCCTAATTGTTAAAAATAAACAAGGTGTTCAATAAAAAAAAGTTTTTATCATTTACATTATTCGTTTAATATTTATATGAGCTCAAACATGGAAACGTTGATCGTGGAATCACTTTTGCTCCCCACTGTATATACTATTTACATTTGCGACTCTTATAATTAGTTCTTATATTCTCATTGCAATGGGGCTTATACTACTATACTTATATACGATTACTACTACTACTACTACAGCTCGGCCATCCTGATAATTAGGATCTCCTGATCCTCGCCGCTCTACTTCTTGTAATCATTACATTTGTTTCATTTTCGTTACTTATTTCAGTATTTGTTACATTTGGTTTGGTTTTCTTTTTTTACATTTACTTTAGACTTTTTGTTTTTCCTAATCATTTTTCTTATCTGTATTTTTATTATTTGATACCGAATTCTTTTCTCGAAGCCATGGTTTAATATTATGAGCCGCCCATATTCCATCGTATGGTTTTTGCGTCAACTGAAAACCTTCCACATCTTTGATACAATATCTATCATTATCTAGTACTTTGGTGATTTCATAGGGGCCTTTATATTTTGTTATTAATTTCTTAGGCGCTCCAACTGTTGAATCAAAATTCTTGACCATAACATAGTCTCCTAATTTGTATTTATTTGCTTCTAGTCGTTTAGTGTCAACATATTTCATTTATGCTTCTGTGATTTGTATTGTTCATTGCACACTCTACTTCTTCCAAGACTTTGTGCCACTGTACGTTTTTCTCTACATCTACGAGCTTACTAATCATGGATCCTAGGTCTCTATTTATTCGCTCAACTTGTCCATTTGCTTGTGGTGAGCCTGTTGCAATTTTGATGTGCTTAATGTTTCTTGATTCCAAAATTCTTCGAACATCTGATGTAAACATGTCCCTCTATCTGAAACAATGGTCGTTGGTCTACTATACGCTCTAAAATAATCACTTAAGGCGTCCATTGCTTCCTTTGAATTTGTTGATTTCGCTGGATACAATCTCACAAACTTTTTGCATCCATCAACAATTACTAATACATGTTTTTTCGTAGAATTCTTTTGATTTACCGGACCATAGTGATCTATATGTATGTATTTCCCTTTGGTACAATATTAACAGTTCCTTCTTGCTTACCATTTCTTCCTTGAAAAGCTATACATTTTAGACAGTTCTTAACATGTTCGTCTGCTTTACTTCTAACATTTGGAAACCAATAACTTTTACCAACCATTTCCGTAACTTTCCTACATGGCCTAACGCATTGTGGTATTCCGAGACATAGAACAATAACTTATCTTTTACTTTTTTGTAAATTACATTCGCATTTCATATAATTCGCTTTCTTCGTTACTTAGCATTTCTTTAATCTTTCTCAACTTCTCGTCTCTGTTTTGACATATAACTAAATTGTCCTCGAACGTATTTTCCTCTATTACCAAAATCGTATTACATCTACTAAGAGCATCAACGTGTTTCATTCTAGTTCCCGATCTATGTTCTAGTTTATATGAATAATTCTGTAATTCCAAGGCCCATCTTGCTATTCTCGGATTCAACTCTTTTTGTTCAACGTCATTGTGAGAGAATTACAGACTGTTACTATTTTGAACTCAATTCCTTGTAGGTACACTCTAAACCTTTTAATGCACATATTACTGCCAGTGTTTCCAGTTCAAAACTATGATACCTTGATTCTGTATCCGTTGTCCTTTTTGAGAAGAAAAAAAAATTGGATGTAGCTTACCATCTGCTTTCCTTTTGCAAAAGGATTGATCTGAAACCTATCGAACTTACATCGCAGTGCAAGTCTGTATCATCTTTAGGACTGTACAATGCCAAAATAGGCGTTTTTAATAGCTTAGTTTTTAATTCATCAAATGCTTCTAATTGCTCTGGGCCAAACTCAAACTTTTTGTCTTTCTTTGTCAAATCATGGAGTGGCTTTGCTATTGTTGAAAAATTCTGTATAAATCTTGTAGCATATTACGTATAAATAGTTAAACTATTTCATCACCAGCGGATGGTCAGTACATTGCAGCACTGCACGCGATAAAACCGGCTAGGCTTCGGGTGAGAGAAGTGGGGGGGGGATCATCTGATTTGTGCTATATGTAAATGCTGGCTGAGTCTACAGAGAATTTATTTGACTTCGCGTGCTTGTGGGGGATAGATAAGCTTAAATGCACCTGATAAGAAGATAGTATAATAGAAGAAGTGGAGAAGAGGGAAAGGGAACGAACATAAACATAGCTAAAACTTCGAGTCGATCGTGCTTGCTTGCCTACCTTGACCATTTCTACCGTTTTTGTTTTTGTCTGCAGTTTTAAATGGTCCCTACGATCAAGTCGATGGATTAGTACCCTACCTTGTTTTCACGGAGCATGACCCTATTATCAAAAGACTCTAGCATGAGTTCATTTCACTAATTGACATTTATTAAAAATAATTATTATATCTATACCTAGCAAAATTCATTTTTATACGATTAATTAAAGTTAAAAAAAGATAAATGGGAGAATGAGACTGTGGAGGAATAGTATGGCATTTTATAAAAACATGTTGTTCAGCTACACGCTTAACCAGGCAGCAAAACACAGCTGAAAGAGAAGTCAAAGTGACCGCTGAGAGTGCATCCTAAATGCTCTTATTTGTCGCCTACTCTTTGTAGCTTGCAATAGTCGCATTGGATACTCCAGCTCATGATCTAACTAAACATTCTTCGTTGTTCTATCGTTGCATTCACATGCATTTTTGTAGTTTTCGACGCGAGCCAAGCACGTTTGCTTGCCGACTTGCCAATAAAGAACAAATTCTAATTCTAAAGTCAATTTGTTTAATTTGTGAAGGCTGAGGCCAAGGTGCTAGCGAAAACTCTCGTTCTAGCCGCAACATAATTTGGTGACCCCGACGTGATTTATTAGAAAAAATACATTGCTAAGAACACGTGTATACTACATACACATATGCATACTTATATTGTATGTTTTTATCAAGCGCTGCTGATTAAACCGTTTTACCTATCGCTGGACCATCGTTTCTCCGTTATTCGTACGAGATAATTTGCTAGCAATCGCTCAAGAGTGGTGTGCGAGTGGAAAGTGAACACCAAAAAGAGCAATGCTGAGTGAAGAAGCAAGCAATGGACCAGCACAAAGTCGAGTGCAATTTCTAAAGCGAAAGGTCAATGCTCAGTCTCAGCGTGCAAGGCGCATGGAGAATGAGTTAAATGATGACAAGCTGAGTGTAATGTCAAACGTGGATTTAGAAGTTAGGTTAAAATTGCTTAGTGAAATAAAGGCCGACTTTATATCCACACACAATATGCTGGAAGAGCTTGATTATAATGAAATTGGCAGTCAATTGCGAGATGATTTTGATGAGTTCGTGGTTTCGGTCGAAGTTCGAGTTCGGTCGCATATTTTAGGACGCCAATCTGCGCAGCCGGCTAGTTCTACGCTTCAACATGACGAGTCGATAGAACGCCCAACAGTGGTTATGGCAAATCGCACGCGCATCCCGGAACTAAAGTTGCCAACATTTTCTGGTGGCTATACGGAGTTTGCTGACTTCTTTTCCATGTTCACCACAATCATCGACCAGGATACGGAACTTTCAAGTATTGAGAAACTCCAACATCTTCGATCTTGCTTACAAGGCCCTGCACTGGATGCAATCAGAGCGTTGGATATTTCTACTGCGAACTATAGCGTTGCTTTGGAGCTGCTTAAAAACGTTTTAGTAACAAGCGTCTTGTATTTCAGGCACACATCTGCGAGATCTTAGGCGTTGAGAGGGTTGAAGTGGTTTCCGCAGGAAGGTTGCGCCAATTTTCGGATAAACTGAACGCACACCTGCGTGCATTGCTAGGAATGGGCAGTTTGACACAAATTGCTGAATGCATGATTGTATACATGCTTCTTCAGAAGATGGACAATTTAACGCAGACCAAGTGGGAAGAGCACATATCGATGGGAGATATACCATCAGTGAATGAGTTCACTGGTTTTTGGAGGCACGTTGTCAGCATTTGGAAAATGTGGAACATGCCACAGCCACCTATGCTCCCGCCAAACATTTTGGAAAGACCACTAAAGTTAACAATGCTAGAAGTGCTTTTGTATCAACTAACATCAACAGCTCTACCTGTGGATTTTGTGGGAGTCAAGGTCACGCCATATACTCATGCGCACCCTTTGTCAATCTGTCACCCTCACTCCGTCTGAAAGAAGCAAAAAGGTTGGACTTATGCCTCAATTGTTTAAGAAAAGGGCATCAAGTGCGTGCATGCAAATCCAGTGGCTGCCGTACGTGTAATATAAAACATCATTCGTTATTGCATTTCAAATTCAACAGCTCATCGGAGCAATCCAGTGAATCTCAAGCACTTTCCCCCGCATATCCACTTGCTACCAGCTCTCTCATAGCCCATACTCTCAACCGTGATGTCGTATTTCTAGCAACCGCAGTTATCCTCATCAAGAATCGTGCCGGAACTCTTATACCGTGCCGTGCACTTTTGGATTCTGGATCACAGATTCATCTAATTACGTCAAGTTTTGCACAGCAATTGCAACTGAGAAAGACCAGGTCATCGGCTACCGTGTCAGGCCTAGGAGAGTCCAGTTTCAGCTCCGAGGGATACACAGTTAATCTTCGATTACACTCGCAAGTCATGGATTACGAGACAAATGTCGTTGCTCTCATTGCTCCAAGAATAACTGATTGCCAACCTAGTTTCACGGTCGACATAGCAGATTGGAACATTCCCAAAAAATATTAGATTAGCGGACCCACAATTCTATAGGCCCCAGCATATCGATCTACTAATTGGAGCGAGCCTATTTTTTGATCTTCTGTCGGTTGGACAAATTAAGTTGGGTTCCGGATTACCACTGCTCCAAAAAACGCGTTTTGGCTGGATAGTATCAGGAGGCGGTCGTCAATCAAGTGGAATGACAATGATTGCCACTCAAGACTCATCGACCATTGAGGAGGAGGATCACAAGAGGATTGATCTGTTACTCAAACGATTTTGGGAGATTGAAGGCGGTAACTTAGCTTCCGAAAAGGTCAAGCAGGAGGATATTGATTGTGAAGAGCATTTTAAATCCCATTATTCTCGCCTGCCCTCAGGAGAATTTTCGGTTAGAATGCCTCTCAAAAGAAGCGTGAAGGACTTGGGAGATTCATACACTCAGGCTTTTAGGCGCTTTCTTAACTTGGAGAAAAGGCTGGATCGTCAGCCAAAGCTAAAGGAACAATACTTGGCATTCCTAAAGGAATACAAAGATTTGGCTCACATGTCGTTGGTGAGTCCCGAATCAAAGGATTCATGTCGGTACTATTTACCGCATCATTGTGTTCTAAAAGAAGACAGCACAACCACCAAACTAAGAGTCGTGTTTGACGGCTCAGCAGCAACATCGAATGGATTTTCGCTCAATGATATTCTTATGACAGGACCGACGATTCAAGCCAAGTTATCCCATACATTGCTTCGCTTTCGAACCTTTCGGGTGGCGCTAACAGGAGATATCTGTAAGATGTATAGGTGCGTACGCATGGCTGAGCCGGATAGCTATCTGCAATGCATTCTCTGGAGGAATTCGCCTAACGAGGATATGCAAATCTACAGGCTCGACACTGTTACTTATGGAACAAGATCAGCTGCATTCTTAGCGATTCGATGTATGCACCAATTGGCCAATCTAGAGCAATCAGCATTCCCAATCGGGTCCGCTATTCTAAAACGCGATTTCTATGTCGACGACTTAATGACTGGTGGTGGATCCGTGGAAGAAGTTGCAGAGATCATGAAGCAAACATCTGGATTATTGGAAAAGGCCAATTTTAAAATAAGAAAGTGGTGCTCCAATGCTCCAGAATTGCTAAACGGAATACCTAGCGAGGATAAGGAGAAGCTTTTGAAATTCGATGATGGAACAGACGTCACAAAGACACTTGGATTATCATGGGATCCAGCTTCAGATGAATTCATCTTCTCCGTCTTGCCGAAGCAGTTTACTTGCAAGGCAACAAAACGTTCTTTGTTGTCCACAATTGCTCGCTTTTATGATCCGCTAGGACTCATTGGACCTATCATAACTAAAGCGAAAATATTCATTCAACTTCTATGGAAGGAACAGCTTCATTGGGATGAAAGTTTGCCAACCTCGCTTGCTTCTACTTGGTTCTTATTTTGTGAGAATTTGTCGAAATCCCAACATTTTGTTTTCCCACGTTTGGCTCTATTTCCAGATTCTGATATTGAAATCCATGGCTTCTGCGATGCCAGCACATAAGCCTACGGAGCATGCATCTATGTCGTATCGAAAACCATCGGTGAAGCGCAATCACATCTGCTATGTTCACGATCTCGCGTAGCTCCGCTCAAGGCTCTCACAGTACCGAAGCTTGAGCTTTGCGGAGCTGAGCTGCTCTCTCAACTCATCAGCGAGGTAGCAGGCATGCAATTGCATATCAGGAAGTTTTACTGCTGGTCGGACTCAAATGAGCCTGCTCAATTTAATATTTTTGTAGCGAATCGGCTAGCAACAATTCAAAAGCTGACAGCGGGTATGGAATGGCGTTATATCCCAACCAAATTGAATCCAGCGGATATCCTGTCTAGAGGTGCCCTGTCTACGGAACTGACGCAGTCTAAATTGTGGTTTCACGGACCACCTTTCATACAAGAAAATGCAGACGCCTGGCCACACCCACTGGTCTCTAATTCACCGCTAATTGAACTTCGCAAGAGGGTTTTGCTAGCAGTCTGTCCATTTGTGGACGTAACGGATGGGCATAAATTTGCTAACAGTTTCTACAAATTGCAGAGAGTATTTGGATACATGAGAAAGTTTCTGAAGCGAACAAAATCAAACGGATTGACTGTGGCTGATATTTCTGAAGGCTCTCTCATCTTCATTCGATCAATTCAACAAACTCATTTATGGGATGACTTCAAGTCTTTGAGTGACATCGGGCGGGTATCCGCATCGAGTCGTATTGCATCACTCGATCCTTTCATTGACGAATTGGGAGTCATACGCGTCGGAGGAAGACTCAGAAACTCATCGCTGGATTTTAATGCTCGCCATCCGATTATACTGCCGAGGCGTCATCCAGTCACTATTGCAATGATCGTACATTTCCATGAAAGAAATCTTCACGCTGGCCCAAGGTCATTACTCGCACTCATAAGGCACCAGTACTGGCCGATTGGCGGCCGCAAGACTGTGGCTAACGTTGTCAATAAGTGTATCAGATGCTTCAGAGCAAGACCTCAATTGATGGAGCACATTATGGGTGACTTACCAAGGCAAAGGGTGGATGATGCTTCGTACACTTTTATGATAACTGGCGTGGACTTCTGTGGTCCCTTTTATTACAAGAGTGAAGTTCGAAATAAGCCGCCGATCAAATGCTACATTTGCTTATTCATTTGCTTTGCAACAAAGGCCGTGCATTTGGAGCTGGTACACGATCTGTCTACCCCTGCTTTCATATGTGCTCTTCAGCGTTTCATTTGCACCAGATGTCGGCCAAGAGAAATCTGGTCGGATAACGCAACCAACTTTGTAGGCGCCAACAACGAAATGCAGCAATTAAGGCAGCTCTTTATGAGCGAGAAGCATCAGAAGGCCGTCCAGGAGTTTCTTGTTGCGGACCAAATCGACTGGCGATTCATCCCACCTCGTTCTCCCCATTTTGGTGGCTTGTAGGAGGCCGCTGTGAAAACGGCGAAGCATCATTTCTATCGTGCCGCTGCAAAGTCTATTCTCAGTTTTGATGACCTACGCACTCTTGTTTGTCATATTACTGCAATCATTAATTCTCGACCTTTGCTTCCAGTCACAGAGCACCCAGATGACTTCGATATTCTTACGCCCTCTCATTTCCTAGGCACGTCACCACCCAAGGGAATTCCATCTCCAGACATTACTAAGCTGAATTTCAACCGTCTCGATCGCTGGCAGCGAATATCCTATATTCAGCAAACATTTTGGGCAAAATGGAGGGAGGAGTACTTGACTCTCCTGCAGGAGAGATCCAAATGGAAGTGCAACCAACCTGCGCTTCAAATCGGCGACGTGGTGCTCGTTAAGAACGAGAATTTGCCCCCACTTATATGGCCATTGGCAAGAGTACTTAAGCTCATTCTCGGGGCAGATGGCGTCGCGAGAGTAGCCGAGCTCAAAACTGCCAACGGAACGATTACAAGAGCTATTGCCAAGCTGTGCCGGCTGCCAATGGAGGATGTTGAAGCCCTTGAGCCTTCAACGGGGGAATATGTTCAGCTACACGGTTAACCAGGCAGCAAAACACAGCTGAAAGAGAAGTCAAAGTGACCGCTGAGAGTGCATCCTAAATGCTCTTATTTGTCGCCTACTCTTTGTAGCTTGCAATAGTCGCATTGGATACTCCAGCTCATGATCTAACTAAACATTCTTCGTTGTTCTATCGTTGCATTCACATGCATTTTTGTAGTTTTCGACGCGAGCCAAGCACGTTTGCTTGCCGACTTGCCAATAAAGAACGAATTCTAATTCTAAAGTCAATTTGTTTAATTTGTGAAGGCTGAGGCCAAGGTGCTAGCGAAAACTCTCGTTCTAGCCGCAACACATGTGCAATATAATATTAGTATTTAAAAGTTTAAAAGTAATATAAATAAATATATATAATATTATAGTTTAAAGCTTAATTTTTTTTTTTTCTTTAATTACGTTAGGGTATTCCGTGTTCTCATAGTAGAATAACAAATGAGCAACCAAAGTTAAAATTGCGAATAATGATAGACGTAAAAAAAACTGAACGCAAGAAGAAGACTGATGACTCACTCAGAGAGCATTTCGTATTCTTTTGTTCTTTTCTTCCTTCGCTAAGAGCGCGCCGTTCAAGAGAACGATCAAAGTGCGAGTGCTTTATGCGTTAGTTTCGTCTGCTCGGTGTAAGTTTTTTTAAAAGAAATATGGGTCACTTACCCCGTTTGCCGCTATCCATCGACGAAAGCGCTTTCGGCGAAGATGCTGCGAAAGAGATTTTTGGTTCTATCAGTGGGTCAAACCATGCTTTTTCTGCACACTTTATATTTTATTTTTCACTTTTGTTGCTTATTGGTTTGCGTTTAGAGTAGTTTTTGTTTTTGTTCATTATTTTTGGAAAACTTTTATTATTTGGAATTATTTATATTACGTTTATTTTTTGATTGATTTCAATTTGCACTTTGCCTGCACTCCATTCTCATTCTCTCACCATTACAATTATAATTTTGAGTTACCTACACTTCAACTTGGCAAACAATTAAACATAAGTAATTAAAAATAATACAAAAAAAAAGAATTTGGCAATTTGGAAATTGTAATAGATAGCGGGGAACAAAGGTCGCTTCTTTCCGTTGCCCTACACCTTGCGCATTTTATGTTGCCTTGCACCTTGCGCATTTTATGTTGCCTTGCACCTTACACTTCACGCACTCTCTGCCTATGTTGCCGACATCACTTTCTTTTCGTAATAGGCGAGTCACTGCACTCCACTAAAAGTTGCATTAGCATTGGCGGTCAAAGATTCTAGCCATAGCTAAGCTCCACACACAAAAAAATGGAATTTGCCTACAGCCCGGGCCAGCTGGGCTTCTGCCCGCTCCGCGTCTCTCGAAAGAACTGATGTCTCCTTGCTCGAAGCGGAGAGAGAGGAATATAAAATCTTGCTGTTCTCTTGCAAACTCAGCAACTTGCGCTAGATATAAAGAAAAAAAGAGGGGAGAATAATGAGGAAACCTCCACTTCTCATGTTATTGGTTGCCACGATTGGCAACAGGAAAACTCCTATATATAATTACCTGATATATATGTATATATATATAAATATATTTAGTAATACTTTTTTTTTGGTGAAGGCTGCTCAGGCTTGCTCGTACTTTTGTCCCGCAGAACGATCTGTCCGGTGTAAGGAATGAGTGGGTAGTAGGCAGAGCCAAGGCTGGACCTAACCAGGAAACCTTTTTTGGCGGCTTTTCAAGCCCAAAATGCCGTGGTTATTTTGCCTAGTCATCTTTCCACGGGAAAGGAATGTTGTCAATTCTTTATCGATACCAAGTACCAAATACCAAAACAATTCCTTTTTTCTTATTATATTTTTTTCCGTTCGCTAAAACAACCAGGAGCAAGGGGTTTATTTTTTTTCTCTTTTATATATTTATATTTTGCTTTTTTTTAAAGGCTTTAACTTGCTACTATTTTAAATCGTCGCAATCTACTACTGAGACTAAAACCAAAGTGTTGCCTCTTACTGCTGCATACTTTTAGGTGTAGCTCACAATTATTTGGAGTGACAAGCGCTCCTACAATCTTCTGAAATACGAGCACATCCCTAAAGAACTTTGAACATCATAAACTTTTTGTGGCACGGGAAAATTTTCAATTGCTTTCACACCGTCGTCATCTGCTTTAATACCTTTTTCTGATATTATTTATCCTAAATATTTCACCTCACTTTGAAAAAATTACATTTATCGATTCGCAGCTCTAATTTGCTTTCAACTAATCGGTCAAATACTTCTTTTAATATGGCTTGGTGATCATGGTCATCGAGATTAACTATCACTTTCTTTTCTATAATCATGTCGTCAAATACTTTGCTAATGAACCTTTGAAAAACGGACGGAGCATTTGTCAGCCCAAAAGGCATTCTTGTGAACTCATACTGTCCTGATGGCGTGGTAAATGATGTATACTTTATCGATTCTTCGTCCATATAAGCATGGAAGTATCCATTTTTTAGGTTCGAGAACACAACTTTGTTTGCTAGCGTATCTAATAAATCATCAATTAATGGCATCGGGTATCTAACTTTCACCGTGATCTTATTTAGTTTCCTATAGTCTATGCACATCCGAATGCCACCCAATCTTTTTTTTACCAATAAATTGGCGAACAATACTCAGACTCACTTTGTCGTATAATACCATCTTTTAAATAATCATCAAGGATTTCTTGTAATTTTTCTTTCTCTACATACGCCAGGCGCCTTGGCGAAAAACTAAACGGCTTATCTTCTTCTAATCTTAGCTTCATTTCACATTTTATATTCGGTTCACTCGTCTTTTTGGTTTAATATAATATTCTTCAATAACATTTATAAATTCGCATCTTTGTTTAATATTTAATTGTGAACCTATCTCATATACCTTTTCATTATCATTGTAATCAATTAATAATAGTTTTTTTTCAAAATTATTTTGTTCGTCTGCATTTGTCTCATAATGATTTTTAAATTCTTTACTTTTATTTTGATTTTCCTTACTTTGATATTTACTTTGATTTGTTTTACTTTGATTTTCTTTACTTTGATTTTCTTTACTTATGTAAGAATATTATCAGCTTCAATTGGTCAATTTAAACAAACAACAATACTAGTCTGTTATAGGTATCTTTATTTAATTGGAGCAGGAAAAGGTTCCGCTCCAATTGAAGTTCAAACAGTAAGTAAGTTCGATATATTTTATAATTATAAATGTAAGCTATGCCGCGAAGCAGCGCTGTCGGGAACGCCGGCAGCGGTGCGGCTCTTTACATATTTCTTAAATGTATATTTGTCAAAAGAGAGAGAGAGTTATGCGCTTATATACTATGCGTATGGTCAGCGTGGGAACGCTGACTATGCATTTATGCTTTTTGGCCGTCAAGTGGGTGATCATATTGTATCCGCACTTGGGCTCTATTGATTATACAAACATTGCAACAAAGTGCTACAATGTGTTTGCGAATTTAATTGAATTTCTTATAGGCGCATACTACATCTCCCTCCTTTTGAAAAATAACGAAATATTATGGAGTTATTTTGATGTCTTAAGTGATAGTTTTAACATGGACACCCTGGCATGGTGTATTATTATTTATTTTTACTTATAGGAAAATTTTAACACAATTTTTTTTTTTTTATTGTAGAAATGATTAAGAAAAATATAAGTATAAAATCAATTATGAATGAAATTTCTTTAATCTATCTTTATGAACTATTTGTTTCTTGTTTTTATTAGTAAGTAACGTAATATTATTATTATCTCCTATGCTTTCTATCTTATAGGGCCCTGTGTATTTGAAGTCTAATTTATGACCTACCTCATTTCTTAATAAAATTTTATCTCCTACTTCTAACTCTATGTTATTTACTTTTAAGTCGTAATTTCCCTTATTTTTTCTCTTTATGTGCTTCAAGCAGTTTTCTTGCTCGAGCATATGCTACTTTTAACCCATATTTACTTTCCTTAGCGTAATCATCTATATTATATATTGGTTCTATGCTATGTAAGTTATTAAAATGTTTTGGTAAATTACTTGTTCTACCGAAAACTAATTCATATGGACAGTAATTATGTACCATAGATGGGGCCGTGTTGAAGCAGTATACGAAATATTGAAGCCATATGTCCCAATCGGTTTTGTCCGCCGATATGTAGGATCGTATATACTCGTTTAAAGTTCTATGACTTCTTTCGACCACTCCAACTGTCTGGTGGTGATGAGCTGTTGATGTTATATTTTTGATTTTCAAATATTTACATAGGTCAGTAATTATTGAATTCTTATACTCTGTTCCCATGTCCGTTATGAACGTCTTCATTGGACCGTACTTTAGAATAAAAGATTCAAATATATGTAGCTTTAGCGACTGTTTTTGCGCTTTTATTTGCTATTGGAATGGCAACTAAGTACTTGGTTAAATCACATATGAGAGTGACTGCGTACTCGTTACCATTTTCTGACTTAGGTAGTGGACCAATTGTGTCCACGACAACTCTATCGAAAGCATGTTCTGGTGTGTCAGTTATAGTCATTGGGGTCTTTGTATGCTTTGTTGTTTTTGCTTTTTGGCATTTTTGACATTTTCTTACGTACTCTTTTATGTATTTACTCATATTTTTCCAGTAATAATGTCTTTTGACCTTGGCCAAGGTTTTTGTAATGCCTGTATGACCTCCTTGTATGGGATCATCATGTAATGTTGATAGGATTGCTTCTATTTCTTTATTATTATTTATTAAGGTCACCGGGTTGAGTAGCGCTACTTTTATATTTTTTATATCTTATTTCCCATTCTTTTAAAATCTTCAATTGATATGTATTTAAATATATTTTCCCACGGTGCCATTTTGAGTTGGCTGATTTTATTTATACCGGCTTGCTTTTCAAGCCTTTCGAAGAACTGACCTAAGTCAAGAATTCCATTAGTATATAAATCGCTAACATCGTATCTTGCAATTACTTTCTTGCCATGTTTTAACAAACATAGAGAATTCTTTATATGCAATTTAATTACTTTTTGTACTTCATTGTTATTGATTACTTCATATATGTTGGGATTTGAATCTTTCTGAATAGATTGCTTTGGCAATTCTGTTATTGTGTGTTCTTTCTCTTGGCATTGTTTTTGTCTGTTTTGAAATCGTGTCGTTACTTTCTACGTCTGCTACAAAATTTTCTTTTCCCTTCAGGTATTCAACTGTGAAATTATATTCTTCTAATTCAAGTCTCATTGGTGTTAATTTTGAGCTAGGATTAACCATTGAAAATAAATAGGTGAGTGGTCTATGGTCTGTTTTGACAGTTCACCATAAATATAAGGTCTAAAGCTGGTAAAGTATTGCCCAATGTATGGCTGCTAACTCCTGTTCAGTAGTACTTTTATTACTCTCGCCCTTTGTGAATGATCTTGATGCGTAAGCAACTGGGAGTTGGTGGCAATTATTGTTTTGAGATAAAACTGCGCCACACGCTTGCTTACTTGCATCAGTTGTTATGCAAAATTCTTTGCTAAAATCTGGATATTGTAAAATAGTTGGTTACATTAGCTCTTTTTTCAAATGTAAAAAGGTACATTCTTTTTACATAATCTTGTTATGTGCCGTGAATAGTCGGCGAAGTTTTTAATAAATTTTCTGTAATAATTACAGAATGCTACAAAACGCCTAGCACTGTCCGCATCTTTTGGAATTGGATAATTTTTGATGACGTCGTATTTCATGTCGTCAGGCAAGATTCCCTTATCAGTGCATTTATGTCCCAAAAATGTGACTTCATGCATAAAAAATGAACATTTTTCTGGATGTAATTTTAAGTTGTACTTCCTACATTTATTAAAAACATCAGTTAAGTTCTTAATCATATGTTTTTCAGAACATCCTATGACTATTAAATCATCCATATAAAGGAATGCTTGTGAAGGTTCTAGTCCAGAAAATGCTATAGTCATCATTCTCTGAAAAGAATTAGGTGCTATTTTTAAACCGAATGGTAATCGTGTGAAACGATATGAACCATTGGTGGTTGAAAATGACGTTATATTTCTTGAACTTTCGTCTAGTTCGATTTGATGAAAACCTGACATTAAGTCTAGGCATGAGAAATATTTGGCTCTACCTAGCTGATCAAAAATGTCATCAATTCTAGGTAGTGGAAATTTATCGGACAAAAGTTTTTTATTGATTTGACGATAGTCAATTACTAATCGCCATTTCTTCTTGTCTGAATCTGGAAGAGATTTCTTTGGTACTAATAGAATCGGGCTGTTGTACTCTGATGCTGATGGTTCTACTATTTTGTCATCTATTAACTTCTGAACTTGAGCTTGAATTTCCTCTACTTGGCTATGAGGGTTTCTATAATTCTTTATATATGATGGTTCTTCATCTTTTAATCTCAGTTTTTGATTGTAAAAATTGTTTGCTGATATTGGTTCTGTTGTAAGTCCAAATATATCTGTGTATTTACTACATAATTCTTTTAATGTTGCTCTAAATTGTTGTGGAAAGTTTTTTGACAATTGAGACATGACAGTTTGTTCTGTATTTTCTGGATTATTTTGAACTATTTCGTAGTTCGAAAGTGACTCGTATTCTATGTTGCCTAATTGGTTTGAATTTGTTGTATTTAGTATTCGTATATAAGCATTTTGAGTGTTTGAAATTGTATTTGCAACATAAACTCCTGTTTTTTATTTCTTGATTTGGTATTAATATATGTTTATCTTCAATTGAAGTTATATTAATTTTTCTTATTACTTGTGATCTAGCTGGTAACAATATATTATTATTACCTGAGTCATATGATATTTTGACATTGATAGGAAATTTTAAATTACTTGGACGTAAAATTAACCAATCTTCTGTTGGTTTGAAGTCTAATATACAATTGAATTTTTTAATGAAGTCTATGCCTAATATTCCGTCACATGGTATTGGAAATTGTTGATTTAGGATATGAAAACTGTGAGGAATAATATATTTGCCTGTCTGTATCTCAATGAATGCTAAACCTTTAGATTTAATTATTTCCTGACTAATACCCTGTATATTTATTGAGTTATTATTTTGAATATTCTTGTAATTATCGCTGTTTTCCTTTAAAACTGATATATCCGCTCCTGTATCAATCAGAAATACTACTTTCTTTCCTGTTTCTACGTTATTAAATGCAACAAATATATTTAATCCGAGATTAATTGCATATACTTTTTCTACTGCTATGTATCTGAAGGGTTTTGGGAGTTTCCCGAGGTATTTTGTGCAACTCTTACAGAATTGTTTCTATTCTGGTTATTATTGTTGTTGCCTCTATTATTACCACGACCTCTATTGTTGTTGTAGTTGTTATTTTGGTAGCCATTATTTCGGTAATTGTTGTTTTGGTTATTGTGTCGGTTATTGTAACTATTGTTATTGTAACCATTGTTATTGTTTCCATTATTATAGTTTCCATTATTGTAACGGCCATTGCCTCTGCCGCGACCGTTACCTCTATAACTCTGACCTCTATTGGAATATCCTCTTGTGGCATACATCACATTATTCACATTTCTAGTGATTCGAGTATTAGTTCTGATGAATGCACCTATGGCTTCATCCATTGTCTTGCACGTTCCGTTTTCTAGCGTTGATTTGACGCTTTCGTGCTCCGATCTTGCGATCATTATATCAATGGCTTCTCTTGTACTCAGTTTGTTTGCTTGTTCGGCTTTATATCCTTCATCGATATATGCTACTTCTAATAACTTGCGTACGCTCTCTAAATCAGACGTGAATTGCGCCGCTGTTCTGCCTCTGTGTTGTACTGTAGCCATTCTTGCCCTGAGGTTTTGCGATGTTTCACCAACTATCGAGGTTTCTAGTTTGTTAATTATTACTTGGATCGTAGTTTCGTCATCTACCAAGTTATGTGTTGTGCCCAATATTTTAGATTTGATTATTTGTACTGCAATATTCTCGTAGATGCCTTTTGTAAGTTCTACTATTTTTAGTGCCATAATGAAACTTCGTAGGTTAGCTCTTTGTCCCTCGAATGATGGTATTGAGGTTGCTATCTCTCTAACATAATGCCTCGTGGCTAGGTTTGCGTCTGGCACCGACATTGTATTCCTCTATTTCAAGTTCTAATTCGTTTGGTACGTTTAGTACCGCCGGTATTGTTAGATCGTTAAGATCTTCTTCTTTGAATTCTAGTTCAGAATCACTTAGTGATTCTGTTGTTCCTCAGTAAATTCTAATGGAGAATTTAATATAGTCGGTACTGAAATATTTAAGTTGTACCTCTCTTTAACTGTGATTAAATTTGCCCTTAGCTTTATTAAAAATTTGGATACTGATGTCCACTGTTTTTTATCTAGTCTTCCTTTTTGCTCATGTATTAATGTTCTAGCTTCATTGAAGCAATCTACCAAAACTGCTGTGTGCTTATTCGCAGTTGCCTGTTGAGTGGGCCTATTTTGGGACAAGCATTTATATGATTTATTCGATCTTTCCTTGATTTCATTTATGGTGGCTATTAAGTGTTGCCAATCCATTATTTATTGGAATCATTTTTATGTATTTAAAAAAATTTTATTTAAGTACTCATCAGTTTACAATTTTTATACCCGCCTACCCAAAGGGTAGAAGGGTATTATGGCTTTGTGCCGACCGAAAATGTATGTAACAGGCAGAAGGAAGCATCTCCGACCCCATAAAGTATATATATTCTTGATCAGCGTCAACAGCCGAGACGATATAGCCATGTCCGTCTGTCCGTCTGTCCGTCTGTCCGTCCGTATGAACACCTAGATCTCAGAGACTATAAGAGATAGAGCAACAAATTTTTCGCGACAGTATGTCTTATTGTTGCACGCAGATCAAGTTTGTTTTTGATTTTGGCCACGCCCCTCCCGCCCCCGTAAATCGAATAAAACCGAATTGCAAGCGTCGTTTTAAACCTAGAACGTTCAATTTGATACACACAATACTAATCACCATCTTAATGATCTCCGCGAATTTGGTTACAATCGGATAAAAACACAGAAGTTATTAAGATATTACTTTTATAAGGCATTACCACGTGCAACTGCTAGTGCTGCCTAGCTAGTTGCTATGACACTCCGCGACATAATAATGGTGTTCAATAAACCAACTAAAGTGCCGCCAAGCTAATAACTTCGAACAAAGAAAATTTTGATATATTATTTTGGTATTTTTAGTATATTTTTATACTATTATATAAATATAATATTTTGATGGTAAAATTGGGTGGCGGGTATCTCACAGTCGAGCAAACTCGACTGTAGCTTTCTTACTTGTTTTTTTATTGTTTCAAATTTTATAATTTTATTCATGATTGAGTTCCCTTAAATATTGTATAAACCGTTAGCAACGCTACGGTATCGTTTTTTAAGACACTTGTTATGTAATTTATAGACTTTTATTAATACATTGGACACCATAATTAAAGCAATCACAATTAGTATTATGGTTATCCATAACAAGTCTGTATTTTATTTATTACATTTGCTGTGGAGTCAACAGTTTTCGTGTCTATTAAACCCATTTTGGGTATACTAATTTTATAGTTTTGTGCGTTTTCTGTTTTGCTTATTTTATTTGTCCCTATGGACATTTATATTGTGAATTATTAAAAAAAATGTGTTGTTTTACATTTTTGCCTGCCTACTTTTTATACCCGCCTACCCAAAGGGTAGAAGGGTATTATGGCTTTGTGCCGACCGAAAATGTATGTAACAGGCAGAAGGAAGCATCTCCGACCCCATAAAGTATATATATTCTTGATCAGCGTCAACAGCCGAGACGATATAGCCATGTCCGTCTGTCCGTCCGTCCGTCTGTCCGTCTGTCCGTCCGTATGAACACCTAGATCTCAGAGACTATAAGAGATAGAGCAACAAATTTTTCGCGACAGTATGCCTTATTCTTGCACGCAGATCAAGTTTGTTTTTGATTTTGGCCACGCCCTCCCGCCCCCGTAAATCGAATAAAACCGAATTGCAGGCGTCGTTTTAAACCTAGAAGGTTCAATTTTTGGTACGCACAATACTAATCACCATCTTAATGATCTCTGCGAAGTTGGTTACAATCGGATAAAAAACACAGAAGTTATTAAGATATTACTTTTATAAGGCGTTACCACGTGCAACTGCTAGTACTGCCTAGTTAGTTGCTATGACACTCCGTGACATAATAATGGTGTTCAATAAACCAACTAAAGTGCCGCCAAGCTAATAATTTCGAACAAAGAAAAGTTGATATATTATTTTGGTATTTTTTAGTATATTTTTTTAAAGTATTTTTTCAGTATATTTTGAAAAATATAATATTTGGATGGTAAAATTGGGTGGCGGGTATCTCACAGTCGAGCAAACTCGACTGTAGCTTTCTTACTTGTTTTATATGGCTTTACAGGCCATATATCTAATCGTACAGAAATGGTTCCGCTCGATTTTACATAGGTTTTTTTTCTTATAATATTTTAAAAATTAACTTAATTTTCGTCTAATCTATTGACGCTGACACTCCCTCGCTGCTTTCTTTTGGCTGGTAGCACGTTCCTTCACAGTACGGGCTCCAGACTCCCTCGCAGTCTGCTGGACATTTTTTTACTATCTTCGGGATGGCCTTGGGCGTTTTATTATTGTTGTTAATTGATTTTATTTTGTGTGTTGGGCTGGTTTTATAATTATTTGCTCGAGTGGTGAGCAAATTTTTCAAATGGTATAATTTAGCTTAACTGCTGTCGACCAGGGTGGTGGAGTTTTTGAGCAAAGAGTAGCCACTTTAGGTGTGCTATTCTCTTTGTTATCTTACTCTTCACACCTCTTTTGTTATTTACCATTGCCCAACTCACTCAGTTCGATGTGTTCCCATTCTTCTTCGTCGATTTCCTGATTCGTTGTTTGTGTGTATTCTTTCAACACATTCCCGATGTGGATCCAGTCAGCCTCTGGAATTTCGCTAAACGCTTCTTCCAAGTCGCTTCGTATTGTATCTTGGTGGTATTCTTTTCTTATATCCATCGAAGGTGCTTTGGTCCATCCATAATAGTTTCCAAGATTTTTCGCTTTGCGAATGGTATTTAATTTGGACACTATGGTTCGTATTGGTTTCTTTCTTATGATTCTAAGCAACCAACCAAGTCACGGTCGCCATGTAAGAATATTATCAGCTTCAATTGGTCAATTTTAACAAACAACAATACTAGTCTGTTATAGGTATCTTTATTTAATTGAAGCAGGAAAAGGTTCCGCTCCAATTGAAATTCAAACAGTAAGTAAGTTCGATATATTTTATAATTACAAATGTAAGCTATGCCGCGAAGCAGCGCTGTCGGGAACGCCGGCAGCGGAGCGGCTCTTTACATATTTCTTAAATGTATATTTGCCAAAAGAGAGAGAGAGTTATGCGCTTATATACTATGCGTATGGTCAGCGTGGGAACGCTGACTATGCATTTATGCTTTTTGGCCGTCAAGTGGGTAATCATATTGCATCCGCACTTGGGCCCTATTGATTATACAAACATTGAAACAAAGTGCTACAATGTGTTTGCGAATTTAATTGAATTTCTTATAGGCGCATACTACACTTATATATTTACTTTGATTTGATCTGTACTTTGATTTTCTTTACTTTGATTTCTTTTGCTTATATTTTTATTTCGATTTTCTTCAACTCATACTGTCCTAATGGCGTGGTAAATGATATATACTTCATCGATTCTTCGTCCATATAAACATGGAAGTATCCATTTTTTAGGTCTAACTTCGAGAACACAACTTTGTTTGCTAGCGTATCTAATAAATCATCAATTAACTTTCACTGTGATCTTATTTAATTTCAAAAAATTTTTCATGTTCATTTTCAATTACAATTTTGGCCTTTAGTCTTGCTAAAAAATCCCTTCCCAATAACATAGCATATCCCATAGATTCATGATCCACGACATATAGTAACATAGGAGTATCTTTATTTGAAAATTTAACAGAACATTTTACGCTTCCATGTATTTGTAATTTACTTGAATTTAATCCAACGTAACTTAAAGAGGTAGTCTTTTCCATTTTTATTTGACTTGGTATAAAACGTTTTTTTATAATACTTATCGGGCTGCCAGAATCTATGAGACATTCTATAAACATGGGATTCAGCATATTATTATTTGTACAAAATGTTAACTCAATATAACTTACATAATCGTTGTCTCCGCCCTTCGACTTCTTGTATTGGTTGCACTCCTTAGCCACATGTCCTTGCAAGCCACATGGGTAACAGGCCCCATCTTGTCTCTTAGGCTTCCGGCACTCTCTGGCCAGGTGGCCCCGACTGTGGCAATTGTAGCACTCTGCGTTTCCTCGTGGCCTCTGATAATCTCCTGCTCTACGGTCTTCTGGTGAGTTCGGCTTAGGAACGTGGCCCAACTCAACGTTTCGGAATGCCTCCAATAGCTCCAATCCGGTCTTGAACGAACGCGACTTAGCCAGATTGCGTAGATTGACATCATGTATGACGTCAATGGCATATTCCAAAAATTCATCTTTTGCCAGTGCTAAATTATCTGCCAGATGCCACTTCTCATTGTAGTATTTGGAGAACTCCTCACCTTTGATCCAGACGCAGCTTTGTAGTTTCTGCCGCATACTCAACTTTGACTCTTTGGACATTACGAAAATTTTCTCCAAGTGGCTTAACATTGTATCCGCTGTCTCCATTGTAGCGCTTGTGCTTGAATGCAGCCATATTTCAGCATCGCCCTTAACTTTGTAGTGGATCAGCGCACGCATCATTTTGTCACAGACCTTAAAATTTTTCTGGACATTTAAAAGTTGAGACAGCCAAACATTGAAGTTGTTTCCACCATCATATACCTTAACGATCTCCTTTAAAATTTCGAAAGAAATACCTGAGTCTGTATCGTCACTTCGTTGTTGTTGATTTTTTAACTAATCGATCTCATTTTGCCGCTTCAATATTTTCAACTCATTTCCCAGTCTCCGAATATCGCCGCCTTGAATAGTTACATTGTCGCGCATCATTTGGCTTCCAAAACTTTGTTCAGACTTATTGTTGTCAGCCATTTGCATCTCAGGATCATTGTTGCTGGCACTCACCATCTGTCTCTCAGAACATTGCTCGCTCTCATTTTTATACCCGCCTACCCAAAGGGTGGAAGGGTATTATGGCTTTGTGCCGACCGAAAATATATGTAACAGGCAGAAGGAAGCATCTCCGACCCCATAAAGTATATATATTCTTGATCAGCGTCAACAGCCGAGACGATATAGCCATGTCCGTCTGTCCGTCTGTCCGTCCGTCCGTATGAACACCTAGATCTCAGAGACTATAAGAGATAGAGCAACAAATTTTTCGCGACAGTATGTCTTATTGTTGCACGCAGATCAAGTTTGTTTTTGATTTTGGTCACGCCCCCTCCCGCCCCCGTAAATCGAATAAAACTGAATTGCAGGCGTCGCAGTCGTTTTAAACCTAGAACGTTCAATTTTGGTACGCACAATACTCATCACCATCTTAATGATCTCTGCGAATTTGGTTACAATCGGATAAAAAACACAGAAGTTATTAAGATATTACCTTTATAAGGCGTTACCACGTGCAACTGCTAGTGCTGCCTAGCTAGTTGCTATGACACTCCGTGACATAATAATGGTGTTCAATAAACCTAATAAAGTGCCGCCAAGCTAATAATTTCGAACAAAGAAAATGTTGATATATTATTTTGGTATTTTTTAGTATATTTTTTTAAAGTATTTTTTCAGTATATTTTGAAAAATATAATATTTGGATGGTATTGACGTTAATTTCACAAGATTCCGTTACTTTTCGCGAACCTTTTGTTTCTTGCATTCCTTTGTTGGAATGTGCAAGCGTCGCCGTCATCGTGTCGCCGTCGTTGTAGCTACCTCTTGCTGTCTCGTTTTCGCTACTTTATTCTTGGCCGTTGTCGTGGTTTTCATCCCTGTCCATTTTACTGGTTTGTTCTGTGGCGTTGATTTTTATACCCGCCTACCCAAAGGGTAGAAGGGTATTATGGCTTTGTGCCGACCGAAAATGTATGTAACAGGCAGAAGGAAGCATCTCCGACCCCGTATAAATAAAGTATAATAAAGTATAAATATTCTTGATCAGCGGCAACAGCCGAGACGATATAGCCATGTCCGTCTGTCCGTCTGTCCGTCCGTCCGTATGAACACCTAGATCTCAGAGACTATAAGAGATAGAGCAACAAATTTTTCGGGACAGTGTGTCTTAATGTTGCACGGAGACCAAGTTTGCTTTAGATTTTTGCCACGCCCCCTTCCGCCCACGTAAATTGAATAAAACCGAATTGCAAGCGTCGTTTTAAACCTAGAACGTTCAAATTTGGTACGCACAATACTAATCACCATCTTCATGATCTCTGCGAATTTGGTTACAATCGGATAAAAAACACAAAAGTTATTAACAAATTATTTTTATAAGGCGTTACCACGTGCAACTGCTAGTGCTGCCTAGTTAGTTGCTATGACACTCCGCGATATAATAATGTTGTTCAATAAACCAACTAAAGTGCCGGCAAGCTCATAATTTCGAACAATGAAAATGTTGATATATTATTTTGGTATTTTTTAGTATATTTTTTTAAGTATTTTTTCAGTATATTTTTGAAAAATATAATATTTTTATGGTAAAATTGGGTGGCGGGTATCTCACAGTCGAGCAAACTCGACTGTAGCTTTCTTACTTGTTTTCATTGCTGTTTTATTTTTTTCATACGCGCACCACTCTAATTTAATATTTTCAAGTATTTTAATCAATTCGATTTTTGTGCCACTACTTTTAAGTTTGTTTTGCACGCACAGACTTTTTAGTTCTTTTAATGTATAATTGCCAGGATTACAATTCATGAATGCCAATTTTATTTTTCTTTTGAAACGATCCCTTGGATCGGTCATCCCACTTCTGAGCTTTAGTGTGCGCTTGGTGACAGCTCAAGGACTACTATCTGTTCATTTATTCAGCATGTGTGTATATACTATTTACATTTGCGACTCTTATAATTAGTTCTTATATTCTAATATTGCAATGGGGCTTATACTACTATACTTATATACGATTACTACTACTACTACACTAGGTAAAATGCTTGATCTGATTTTTGTTTTGGATCCCAATACCTGCAAGGTGTCCAGATTAAATCCTATTTCCTCACCTGGGGCTCCCTACCACCCTACTCTGGAGGTGCTGATTGACTTACCAGCAAGTGTTTCGGTTGCAGGTGATTTACCGGAGAAGTGAGTTCGTTGTTTTCGGAAGACCGATTTTAAAAAACTTTCTTTGCTTCTTTCACGTACTGACTGGTCCCAACTTTCTTCGTATATTGACCTGGACAAGGCAGTTGAAATTTTTATTCTACATTAAATTCTCTGTTTGATGCTTGTGTTCCCTGGTACTCCACAATTGTCTAATAGACCGTTATGGTTTACCAAAAAACTAACAAAGTTAAAGAATAAAAAATCAAAGCTTTATAAAAATATAAGAAAACTGGCTCTCTCTTATATTTTTCTCGCTACACTGTTGCTCGTTCCGATTTCTCCACGCTAAATAATCTTTGCTACAAGGATTATTTGAGAAAGTGCAGACTTACGTTTCAGCGTGACCCGAAACGCATCTATGAATTCGTTAATTCGAAGCGAAAGACGTCAACACTTCCAACAACATTATTTTATGATAAAAAGACAGCTTTTAATGATCGTGGCATTGCCGATCTGTTTGCTGATTTTTTTCAAACGACCTATTCCACATCAACTTTTTATAGAGCCCAGTCTTATCCATATCAAGTAAACCAAGCGAATTGCATTTTTGGTCCCTTACTTTCTGAAAGTTTACTCTTACGTGAACTTAAGTCATGTAAACCAGTTTTTTCTCCTGGCCCTGACGGTGTTCCTAGTTGCATGCTTACGTTGTGTGCAGAGGGACTTTGTAAAACACTTTAAAAATTATTTGAATTGTCTGTAGAGTTGTGATCTTTCCCTAAACTTTGGAAATAGTCTTACATTATTCCTCTCTTGAAAAAAAGGAAATAAATCCAACGTTCAAAACTATAGAGGTATCTCCAAATTGTCTGCTATTCCCAAAGCATTTGAGAAACTAATAACTTCTCAACTGCAACACTGCGGTAAATCTATAATTTCACCCTACCAGCATGGGTTTGTGAAATGTAGGTCTACTACCACTAACTTATTAGAATTCTCATCAATTGTTATTGAAGGGTTCCAATCAAAAATGCAAGCGGATGTCATTTACACTGATTTCAGTAAGGCTTTTGATTCTGTCAACCATAGTTTCTTATTATACAAGCTCAATCTTCTTGAATTTCCACAGAACTTAATTTTGTGGATATTTTCATATCTTACATGTAGAATTCAAAGAGTATTTTACAAGGGCTCTGTTTCCAAGACTGTCCAAGTCACTTCCGGCGTACCCCAAGGAAGTCATTTAGGCCCATTGCTGTTTACATTATTTATAAATGATCTACCGTCCGTTATATCATACTCTCGCATACTTATGTATGCAGATGATGTTAAGATTAATTATCTCATATACAGCCTCAGATTGCAATCTGACCTTGATTGTTTTCAATCGTGGTGTGCTATAAATTTAATAAATCTTAATTGCAATAAATGTAAACTTATGACATTTTTTAGGGGTATTCTCCATTTAAATAATTATCATCTTAATGATACTCCACTTGAGCGAATAGAGTCAGTAACTGATTTAGGTATCCTTCTTGATTCAAAATTAAAGTTTGATAAGCATATTTTGGCTGCTTCTAATATAGCCATGGGTGTCCTTGGATTTATTAAACGTTGGTCAAAAGAATTTAACGATCTCTACATTACTAAACACTTGTACATCTCACTGGTTCGTCCTATTCTTGAGTATGGATCTAATATCTGGTTCTCCCAGTATAGGGTTCATCAAGATAGGCTTGATTCAGTGCAGAAACAATTTTTTTTGCTCTTCGTAGTCTTAGCTGGAATCCCACAATTAGATTGCCTTCGTATCGTAGTAGACTTTTATTACTAAACCTTCCTTCTCTTTCTGAACGTAGAACTATGCTAGGTGTAGTATTTCTACATAGACTAATCATTGGCGAAATTTACTCATTGCAGTTGACAAGTCAGATTAGCTTTGCCGTTCCGGTCAGAACGACTAGAAATTTTCTTCCCTCTCACTTTCCCGTTGTAGTACTAACTATGCCAGTCACAATCCTTTCCGTCGTTTTTTTTTATTTACGGGGTGGATGGGGGTAAGGGGGGAGGGGGAGGGGGCGTTTCCAACATCTAAAATAAACTTGATCTGTGCACCAAGTTTCTACATCTTGTCTCCAAATTTGGTAGATCTAGCTTTTATAGTCTCTGACATCTCGATGTTTATACAGAAAGACGGACAGACAGATAGGGCTATATCGACTTGGCTGTTGATGCTGATCAAGAATATACATAGTTTATGGGGTCGCAAACGCCTTCTTCTGCCTGTTATATGCGGACAAATTTAAAATCCCTAATGAAGCAGAGCAGATCTTTCGCCGAGGAGCGCACAATATGCTCGGGACCTGCGGTATCCACGTGCAGATGTTTTCTCTTAGTCCATACCAAGGCTGGACAGTCGCACAGAATGTGTCTGGTTGTCTCATCGTCCTCTTTGCAGAGACTGATGCACTCAGCATCAGAAGACAGACTTTGGTGAGGTGATTGTTCACCGTATGATGGCCACTAAGAAAGCCAACGAGGTTTTCGGTCGACCACGGCATCCCCTGGTTGGACCGTCCAGTAGCGATCAGTCAACCTAACAGCGCAGGTTTTTATAATAGCTGAGATGGTTGACCAAACTACGCCACAGAAGGGCTCAGGGCCCTTGGCTGACGAACCGGCCCTTGCAAGTTCGTCCGCCAGCTCTGGATACCAGAGTGTCCAGGTACCCATAGAAGGGTGACATTGTTCTGGAGGCAGTTCCAGAAATCGCCCACCAGTCGAGAGCTTACTCATTTAGAAGAAAGGACTAAGATGGCGGATTGACTGTCAGAGAAGATGTAGATGTTCACTTCTCTAATCCCCTTCTCTAGGATCAGACGGCAGCACAACTCGATGGCATGAACCTCAGATTGGAAGACTGTGGGCCATTTGCCCATAGCAATTGAGGTCCAAAGATCTCAGCTCCAACCCCCTGATCAGTTTTTGAGCCGTCGGTATACCAATGAATACCGTAGAGGTCGCTGATGGGGTTGCCAGTGTCCCAGTCCTTCCGGTATGGAAGTTTTGAATTTAGCACCAAAGAAAAGTTCCTTAGTCATAGTTTCTGATCTAGTGCTGATCTCTACGCAATTAATGTCTTTGATTAGACTAGCATGTCCTGATTAGGTATCAAGAAACCCGATTTGGAGCTTGATTCTAAGAAGGCTCGACAGCTTTAATTTGAATATGCAGGGGAGTCAGATTCCGTATCGACGTCCGTGACGATCGGTCTGAAAATCATGGCAAAAAGCCACCGGATGGTGCAGGATTTAAGACCCCATGGCATGGGTTGCCTTTGTGAGGGTATTGCTGAGGTGGGATTTCCAATTTAGTCTTTTATCGAGGGTTACCCCTAGATATTTGACTTCGTTGGATAGCCCCACAGGGGAGCCGCTGATATAAAGTTGACCAATGTCAACGGAATAGCGCTTAGTGAAGGGAACTATAAGAGTTTTTGTGGGTTGATGCAAAGACCAGCATCTGCGCACCATCTACTTACCGTGTTCAGAGCTGATTGCATCAACTCTATCACGGTGCCGGTATAGTTCCCGGTCAGCATTAGAGCCAGGTCGTCAGCATAGCCGATGGCTTCAACGCCCTGCTCGGAGAGCAAGACTAGTAGTTCGTCAACTACTAGGGACCAGAATAGGGGTCTTTGACTGCATTAATGCATGCAGTCGTGGAGTTCAGGGTGGAAGTGATTATCCGGTGCTTGAGCATAGCTTCAATCCATCGGATCAAGGGACGGGCAGTTCCTCTACGCTCTAGAGCACTAAAGATTGACCCGTAGTCGGTATTATCAAAAGCACCTTCTATATCCAGAAAAGAGCATAAAGCAATCAATGTTCTTGGATACGAATGCTCTTTCAATTTTCCCCACTAACCTGTGGAGAGCGACCTCCGTCGATCTGCGTGGGATGCAGCGATGTCGACGTCTGCAGAGAGCACCGAATGTGCATATCTAAATAAGCCTTTCCGCCGTCTTAAGCAGAAAGGAAGACTGATCGGCCGATAGGACTTAGGCTGGTCAAGCGGACGATTCCCTTGCTTGGGGATGAATACCACATTAACTCTCCTCCAAGAGATGGGTATGTATCCCCAAGTAAAACTATATCTAAGAAGGCCGACCAGTGGATCAAGAATTTTGTCACCCCATGGGGCTTTGAAAGGAGCGAAAGATCTACAGCACATTTGACCTTTTCGGGGTCGAAGATGGATCCAAATAGGCTGAATCCGCTTGAGTCCGGTGATAAAGTGGCGTCATCGCGACCGGAGAGATCTGTATTCGCCACAGAACCCGGGAAGTGGACTTGTAGTAGAAGCTCAAGTGTTTCCCTGCGATATTGAGTAAAAGAGCCATATGCTCTTTTAAGAAGCCCTATTCCATTAGACGACCCTTTGGCCAATACTTTGTGGAGTCTCGCTGCCTCTGGCAACAATTCTAAGCTAACACAGTAGCTGCGCCATTTATCGCATTCACTTCGTCTAATGCTTTTGTTGTAGTTGGTGAGAGCATCCCTATAGAAGTCCCAACTAGCACGGTTAGATATAGCCTTATTAAAATGGCTTCTAACCCTCCTTCTAAGTACAGCCAGTTCCTCAGTCCACCACGGAGTTTTCCGATTGACCCTTAGGGTCTTCTGGACTGAGCTGTCCTCGAAGGATGAGATAAGCACATCTTGGAGCAGATTGGCAGCGAGTTCTATCTCACTGATAGAGTTAGGATTGCTGACCAGAAGGTCTGCTTTGAAAGCTACAGAGGCTTTAAAAAGCTCCCAATTTGTCTTTTTCGGACAGAAGGAGTTTTGGCGAATTTCGACTTGGCCAGGAAGGTCAAACCTGATGTGCTGATGGTCTGACAAAGTGGCTTCGTCTATAACCCGCCAGTTAACAAGTGAACTCTCTATCGAGTTGCTGATTAGGGTAATATCTAAAACCTCTTCCCTAATAGCATTAATAAAAGTGTGTTAGCTACATCTTATTGACAACACAATAAGTAGTCTAAGAGGGACTCACCACGTTTGTTGATGTCGCCGCTCCCCCAGATCGTGTGATGTGCATTGGCATCACAGACGATCACGAGCGGCTTGTTGTTGCGACAACAGAATTTCACCAGCCGCTGGACCTCTGCTGGGGGTACATGATCCACATCGCCCGGGAAGTAGCGGAGGCGATCATAACTTCCCGGACACCGTCTGCAGTGGCTACCTCAATAGCCGTTGCTACCAGGTCTCTGTGGATGAAGTTAGTTAGTGAGAAGTGTCTGACACTGTTATCCATAAGTATAGCAGTGCGCGGGGCACCTCCCATACGGTCATATAACAACTTACATGATCCACATGATAGTCCACGTATATGGCCACCAATCAACCATGATTCTTGGACGAAGGCCAGGTTGATTTGATCATCACAGACGACCCTGCACAGTGTAGCCGACGCTCCTCTAGCATGGTGCAGGTTCGCCTGGAGCACTTTAAGTCTGCTCATTTTCCCTTCTGATGGCGGTCGTGACAAGGCCACTTGCCTTGCCCCCCGAGAGTCGTTACCACGAATGACCTTCGGCGGTCGGGACGAGCCACTCAGGGGAAGGTCACTTTGCGTGCCGAGGTGCTGGCAGTGGGCCTGACCGAGGCACCTCTGACGGTTGTCGGACGGTGACCACATGTCGCACGTCTAGTTGTGCCCATCGGGGCCGTGACCACTATGGCCGGTGGGGTAGGGGAAGGAGCCTTGGGTGCCGATCCGGCCGCAGCGCTCGTGGAGGCCACAGGGGAACCACTGGCGCCGTTGCCGGAGGGGCACTGGCAGGAGAGGGAACGGTTGAGGATGGAGCAGGGGTGGCAGAGGAGGCTTTTGGAGCTGAATTCTTAAGGACCAGCTTGACCCTGCCAAAGAAGAATTTCACCGTCCCTTTACACTCCGTCAGAGCCCTGTACTACTCCTCGTCAACCAAAACTGCGAGGTGAGTCGTTGTGCCGTTCAGGCTGTGCTGCACCACCCGCCACAGTTTCGTGGAGAAGCTGCTGGCGTTCTGGAGCCCAATGTATTCCAGGATGGTTGCAAACTCAGTACTACTTTGAAAGTAACCTCTTATGAGGTGAGCCTTGGGAAACACCGTTTCCTCCAGCAATTTGACGTCAACGGCGCTGATGGACCTGATGTGTCCAACAGCTCCCCTGACACAATTGGGTGCTGCTATCCTCGCACACCAGAAGCAGTCACTCATTTCGGGGTATACAGCCCTCGAAACCTGGGCTAACATCTGGTGTGGAGTGTAACAGCACCGCTTTTAATATACTGGATTTCAACGTAGCCAACTGCTCCGCTGAGAGGGGTTTGGTTGAATCAGCCGAAGTGAAGCCCAATTTCACGCAGCTAACCACTTGGCTGATGAGTGAACTCCTTATGAGTCTTTTTGGGCCTCTTTGTAGAGCTAGTGGGCTCGACGATGGTATCATCAGCGCGCGTCCGTTTAGCCTTGGTGTTAACGGGGGGCGCAGTGGCGATAGCTAGAGCTTCCTCTCGATTTGAACCGTTTGCAAGTGCAGCTTTAAAAAGCTTCTTATTGCGGCTCTTCAGTTTAACAAAGGCGTCCTTAGCTTCCAGTCGCAGCAACTGGATCTGAGAGCCTGCTTGCAAAAGGCCTGACCTCTGAGAGGCCATGGAAGCGTCGTCAGCAAAGCTGATTCGGTCGCAGTCAGCTTCCTCGTCGGAGGACAATACCTCAAAGGGCTGCTGCCGGAATTACCCGCTACTGGACGGAAGTTCAGCACTAGCGAACCTTGTGTTCATGGGAATTCGTGGCCTATCCGGGTCCCCTAAAATTCTAGAGTCGAGACCCGTAGTATTGGGGGTGGAAGCCAGCAGCCCACTGGCTGCAGTGCTAGTGTAGGGGTCAGCCGTGAAGGCATCGCCCAGGGATGATACTTTTGAAGCCGTATCAGACTTTTCTAAATATTGTTGTTGATCCATAAAGTTGATCCCACGAGTAGGCGGGAAGGAAGGTCATCCACGGCATAGCCCGCATACCGTGGAAAGTCTAAATGAAACTGGAGGGCGACAGGTATCCAGAGTCCGCATACTAGAGACCGGGCTACCCCCCGGCCATGCGTCCATCAGCGTGTGCTGTTCCACCTTGGATTGGGGTAATTTATAGATTCACGATCTTCGCCCGACTACAATTAGTCAGAACCCGTGCTAGGGATCTGCTTCCAGCCGCCCTCGCGTGGAGAGTATAGTCGCACTTCCGACAGTAGGAGCAAGGACGGCGCGTGCCCGCCTACCCGAAGGTTAGAAGGGTATTATGGCTTTGTGCCGACCGAAAATGTATGTAAGAGGCAGAAGGACCGACCCCATAAAGTATATATATTCTTGATCAGCGTCAACAGCCGAGACGATATAGCCATGTCCGTCTGTCCGTCCGTATGAACACCTATATCTCAGAGACTATAAGAGATAGAGGAACAAATTTTTTCGCGACAGTATGTCTTATTGTTGCACGCAGATCAAGTTTGTTTTTGATTTTGGCCACGCCCTCTTTCGCCCATGCAAATTGAAAAAGACTGAATTGCAAGCGTCGTTTTAAACCTAGAACGTTCAATTTTGGTACGCACAATACTAATCACCATCTTAATGATATCTGCGAATTTGGTTACAAACGGATAAAAAACACAGAAGTTATTAAGATATTATATTATTATGCAGCTAATACGTTATAACCATGAATGAATTAAAAACATGGAAGTGAAAAATTGGAATTGCCTAAGCAACGAAAGGGTTGAAAAGCAAGCCGGTATATACGATATCAGTCTACTTAAATTGGCACCTTGGGACAATATCTCTGAACAAGTTTCAAAAGAAAATTTAAAAATAATTGGCAATAAAATTTTAAATAATTCAAGGGTAGCGTTACTCATCCCGGTGACTTAATAAATAAAGCAAAAAAAATAGAAGCTATTATGTCTATATTACGCGACGGTCCATTACAAGGAGATCATAATACAATATTATTGGAAAAATATGTCGAAATACATAAGAAAATGTCTAAAATGCCAAAAAGCCAAAACAACGAAAGCATACCGAGACTCCGGACACACCAGAAAATGCTTTCGATAAAGTAGTAATAAACACAATTGATCTACTACCAAAATCAGAAAGTGGCAACGAATATGCAGTCACTTAACTAAATATCTAGTTGCCGTACCTATCACAAACAAAAACTCAAGAACTGTTGCAACTCGAGGGCCTAAAAAGCAGTAGATCACCTTCTATGAGACGAAGCTCTAAGCGATTCGAAATCTAGTAGGTTACATTTTGCAAGGCGTAGCTTACAAGATCCAGGGATTCAACTTTGTAATTGAACATCGCAATGGATGCGAAAATGTAGTGGCTAATGCTTTGTCTCGTGTTTTTGAAGACCAGGTGGCCTCGATAGCCTTAGAAGTAGTTCCTGAAATTGACATAAACTCGGATGCATTTGATTCCGACCAGTATAACCAGATAAAAGAAGATTTTGCTAAATCTAAGTTACCAGACTTTCAAAATGTATATCAATGTAGAGAATTCGTCGAAATTTGAATTTTCCCAACATGGTTGTAGAAGGTCGTAAATGCGAGACTTGCCAAACAACAAAATATCCCACGCAGACATTTAAACCTCCGATGGGCTCACTATCAATTAGTAGTAGGCCATTTAAAAAATAATATGTTGATTTTATTGGAACCTTTCCAAGGACTAAACAGGGCAATATTGGAATTTTTATTATATAATATTTGATCAGTATTCCAAGTTTACATCCACCATTATTAAGTACCTTAGAGACCAAATTTGCAATTGCTTTGGAGTCCCAGGGACCCTTATAAGGAACAACTAGTCACAGTTGAAAAGTTATGAATTTTCTTAGGGCATATAAAAAACATAAAACAAATCAGAACACCTACGAACTCCGAGATCATTTTAAATCGGACAAGAAGTCATAAAATGTAACTTCGTGCAAAGTAATCAAGCAGCGAAGTTCAACGCCAAATTGGCACCAGTTGTAGTAAAAGCTCGAGTCACCCGAAAATTAGGGAATTCCTTGTACCTGCTAGAAGACTTCAAAGGGAAAGAATTTGAAGTTTTTCACGTGAAAGATATTTGGGAACGGAAGGCATAAGACCCTTTTTTCAACCTTAATCATTAGTCTGGTTGACTATGATTAAAGTTAATGGTATTTGTTATCATAATTATGGACACTAAACTATAAGTATTAGGCTAATCAGCAAGACATGCAGTGCTTTCGGGTCATGCAGAACTTTTTGACGGCAAAGCTTTCGACGAAATATTGAACCGAGCTTGAGTCATTTCGCTAAGCGAAGTTCAAGGGTCAGCAAAAGCTTTTTCTTTTAAAGATCGTAACAAACCGCGTGGTACAGACTTGAGCTTTCTTGAGATCTTCTTGGAGGGCAGTCGTTGATTTACCATGCCGAAGGGCAACAGCTTTTAGCACAATTTATTTATATTACGACTATATTTAAATTAAGCCACGTATCAAGGGTTAAGTCACACTCATCGACCAGAGATTAGTTGCCAACTGGTCAAGCACAGGAGAAAGAGGGAACTACCAGCCCGACGTTTAAGCTTAAAGAGACGCCTCAGTTCGCTCATTGACTAAATGTGCTTATATTAAAGTGCGTCCGATCCTATCCTACTGCGGGGACTACAGAAGTCCGGCAATTTAAGGCACTTTGTCTTCTCGACCGTGCTGGCTAATTGTGGAGCGATCTGCACCACGTCTGAAGGCGCATTGAAAGCTGTAGGATCATTGAGTGGATCCACGTCCCCGTTGCTTCCTCGGAAGTGTTAAGGATTGAATCCCGTTTCGAACGATGATCAATGGAAAAGCAGTGATTAAGTCGCCGTTCAATATTTTCATTGATAATAATTATACATTGTGCCAACTCATTCTTAGAAATACCTTTGCTTAGACTGTAGTACGTCAGGGCCTCGATAGTTCCTGGGCACCCACGAAAGGCTAGGTTCAGCTATAATCGCCAGCGTTTAGAGGCATACCGACTTCGGTGGGTTAATGCGTAAGTATGGCTTAGCCGTGAGCCCACTTTACTATTATATATGCATAGAAACCCACCTTTGGGAATCAGACTATTCGGTGGCATCTGTAATATAAGCACTATTGAATGTATTAGCATGTTTCCTAAAGCCAAAAATGGGAAAATGCACCTTGAATAAAAGCATCAGAATATTTGAAGGCCATTAAAAATACTTAATTCCAACGGTCGGACCCTTCTGGTTAACCAGTTAAATTGTAATTCGTCCGCCCTACGCAATTAAGAATGTAATAATAATACACGAGTTCATAGCAATGTATTTTTTCTATTAAATCACGTCGGGGTCACCAACATATGTTGCGGCTAGAACGAGAGCTTTCGCTAGCACTTTGGCCTTCACAAAATAAACAATCCGACTATTGGTTTTAGAAACTGTTCTGTATCGGCACTCCAGGCGCCGTAAGGGCGTACATAAAAGAGGTATCAAGTGCAATACCAGAATTCGGTAGACAGATTTGTCACAGCAGTCCCTTGCAAAGGAACCATATGAGCATATCGCTGTTGAAATAATTAAATCAAAAATAGTTAAAACAAAAAAGATTCATTTCTTAATGAAGGAATACCTGTAAAATGCCAATACGCTAAGTACAGTAGAGGCAATGGAAACAATGATAAAGTAGAAACAAAATAAAAAATAATGTACTAGAATCAATAGTAGAAGCAGCAGGAACCATGTACGCACAAGATTTACTGATGATGTAAACAAAGGTAGGTACTACCGTAAAAATAATTATAAGCGTGGAAATAATAGTGGTTATAGAGATAACGCTCGAGGAAGAGGAAGCACATATAACAACAATTACGATAGAAATACTTACAATAAAAATCAAAATAACAATAGAGGCCGCGGATACACATACAGAGGCAACCGCAATAATGGCCAAAGCAGAAAAATAAATGGCAACAACAACAATAATAATAAAAATGTCAATTTCAGGTTATCTCAGAATAATTCGGAAAACACTCAAGTTAAAACAGGAAAACATTTTTAATTTACACAACTGCAGATATTTTAGTTGTAAAAGAAGACCGTAATCAATTTAATAATATCAAAAATGACAATAGAATTAATATCCAAGGTATAAGCCTAGAAATCATAGATAAATACATAATTCCACACAATTTTCGTATAGTGGAAACACAAATACCAATATCATGCGATCGATTTTATTAATTAATTTAAATGTCAACCAATTTAAATTTTCCTATATATGTTCCCATAACATATAACACCGGTAATAACATAATATTATTACCGGCCCGATCACAAGTTGTCCGAAAAATTTATATAACTTCAATTGAAGACAATTATATATTAATCCCTAAGCAATAAATACAAACTGGTATATATGTAGCAAATGCAATTACAAATTCGCCGATTGTTTATGTGTCACTACTAAATACAGCAACTAATGATGAATTGATCGATATAAGTCAATTAAAATATGAACCACTTTCGAGCTATGGCATAGCTCAAAACGCTACAGTAAACAAAGATAAAACCATCATGTCTAAAATATCAAATTTTTCACCTTAATTTAATACACAGCTATTAAAATTATATTACGAATATATAGACATATTTGGCTTAGACACAGAGCCAATATATGCTGATTATTTTTATAAACCTAAGTTGGAACAGAAAGATAATGAACGCCAGTATATAGTAACAAGTAAGAAAGCTACTGTCGAGTTCGCTCGACTGTGAGATACCCGCCGTCCAATTTTTTTTTTTTTTTTCCTTTGTTTTATTCCGCTTGGGAACTTAGGGCTTGTACCAGAGCTTTCCATCGAACTCTGTTTTGTGGTGTCTGTTTCGCTATGTCCCATTTTGTTCGAATTTGGGTCAATTCTAGAAGGGCTGTCCGTCTCCAGGTTGCCTTTCGCCGTCCAACTCTTCTACTGCCTTGGGGGTTCCAGTCCAGCGCCATCCGGGTTATGCTGCTTGGGCTCCTTCTGAGAGCATGGCCTATCCATGACGATTTTCGCTTCCTGATTTGGAGATGTATAGGAGACTTACCAGTAACGCGCCACAGCTCTGCATTGGATATTCTGGCTGGCCAGAATATACCGCATATTATTCGCAGGCACTTGTTGACGAATACTTGCAGTTTCTGCGTTATTTTCTTGGTGGTCAGCCATGTCTCACTATCATATAGCAGAATGGACTTTACGCATGCGTTAAATATCCGGAGTTTAGTGCGCTTACTAATCTGCCGGTTGCTCCATATGCGGGAGAGTCTCCCAAATGCTGAACGGGCTTTAGCAAGTCGGCTCGAGACATCTTCATCCACTCCTCCATTGCTGGAGATAATGGTACCAAGGTATGGGAAACTGTTGACATAATTGATTGGTTTCCCATGTATGGATTTGTTTCCTTGGTCGGAGAAGTTGAAGCGCATTGCTTTTGTTTTGGCTATGTTTATCTCGAGTCCGACTCTGCTGGCTAGTGTGGCGAGATCATCTACTTTATGCTGGATATCCGAGAATCTATGAGAGACAAGACAGATGTCATCTGCATAATCCAGGTCCTCAAGGTGTCTAGTGAGGCTCCACGTGATTCCACGCTTGGACTTGCACACGTCACTCATTATCTCGTCGACCACGATGTTGAAGAGCAGTGGTGATAGGGGGCAGCCTTGCCTGATCCCGGTGTTGGTTTGGAAAGGTGCTCTTGTTTTTCCGTTGTGCAGTACAGCCATGTTGGCGTCATCATACATTGCTTTGATGATTGCTCTGTTTACGAATACCCTCTTGAAATCAATGAACAGGAGATACAGCGGGGCACGCCATTTCATCGCTTGTTCGGATATTATGCGTAGTGTGTTTGCCTGATCGACGCAACTCCTGTGTGGTCTAAAGCCTGCCTGCTCATCACGTATTGACGGTTCAATTTTTTCCTGAAGACGCTCGTTCAGTAGTGTGGCCAGAATCTTGTAGCTCGTGTTGAGCAGCGTGATTCCTCTCCAGTTATTACAATCACTAAGGTCACCCTTCTTAGCAAGCTTCACTATAATTCCGTCTTTCCAAGAGTCTGGAACCATCTCGTCCTCCCAAATGCGATAGAAGTGTGGGTGCAATAATTCGGCCATCAGGTGGGTGTCAACTTGGAGAAGTTCAGCTGGAATATTGTCCTGGCCAGCTGCCCTGTTGAGTTTCAGCTTCTTTATTGGGCTTCTGATTTCCGTTACAGATGGGGGCGCAGACGCAATACGGAGACTCCCATTCATAGACGCAATATTTCTGTAATTATCAGTACCACTTGGTGAAGTAGTGTGGCTGACTTCCATGAAGTGTTGCCCCCATCTTTAAATTTGCGCTTCTTCATTTGTGAGAAGGTTGCTAGCTAAATCCCTGACTGGCTGGGACTGTCTGTAATGTGCACCGGAAATACGTGCAACTTGCTGGTATAGCGACTGCATGTTATTCTCGCCTGCTGCTCGTTCCGCGTTTTCTGCAAATCTATCCAGAAATGCTCTCTTATCGTTTCTAGCAGACTTCTTCACAGCTCTACATAGCTCACGATATTCATTGTGGTTATGTGAAAGCTGGTCTGCCAGAGACTTCAGAATGTTTCTCCATCTGATCAGATCCCAGGTCCTATCAGATATCCAATTGACCCTGCCACGCTGTCGCGTATCCAGGATTTGCTCGGCTATGGACCTAAGAGTCCTGCATGTGTATCCCCATGAGTGATGGTGCTCCTGTTGTGGCATCAATTATTCACGTAACGTGGATGCCATGCTCTCCGTTATGTTAGGGTCACTAAGGAGGTGCAGGTTTAGAGGAGGCTCTCGTCTGTGTTGGCTGCTGGTAGTTATTGAGTGGTTGCGGTTCAACTTTATTGAAAGTTCACCAATGACCAGCTCATGATCACTATCAATAGACGCACCCCTCTTATTTCTCACGTTCAATAGTGACTTCCTCCATTTCAGGCTTATGCAAATATGGTCAATTTGATTGCATGTGTTCCCATTTGGGGATGTCCACGAGTATTTGTGGACCTCTTTGTGTGGAAACAGCGTGCCACCAATGACAAGTTGGAACAATTGGCAGAGTTCAATTAGCCTCTCCCCATTGTCGTTGCGAGTCCCAAGACCATGTTGGCCCATGACTGATCTCAGTCCGATGTTGTTTGGGCCAATTTTTGCGTTGAAGTCAGCCATGAGGATAGTAATATCGCCCTGATGAAGTTTTTTTAGGCCTGCTGTAGGTGCAGTATAGAAGTCGTCTTTGGTGGGGCATCGCATTGCACGATGTTGATTTGTCTCGCTCTACAACGAAACCTGGCCGTAATGATCCTGTCAGATACGGGCTCCCAGGAATGGAGTGTGGCCTTCATCTTCTTGGACACATAGATTCCAACTCCATATCTGCCTCCATTTTCGTTGCCACTGTGCAGAACTAGGTTGCTATTTGAGTTGTTGTTTCCCCACTGCCAGCCCACCTCATCTCACTGATTCCAGCTATGGCTACCTGAAAATTGTCCATTTCCTTCTCGAACTGAGCTAGTCTAGAAGCTTCTTTCAGAGTTCTAACGTTCCATTGTCCAATTCGTGTCCGTTTTGAGATGCCTATGGTCGTCAACAAATTTGGGGAACCGTTTATGTTTAAAATTCTTGTATTAGATTCGTTAATCGGTGGTTATTGTCAATCGACCTGGTGATTGGCCAGATGCGACTTATCCCTGTGGTGGGGCTGGCGTTTACAATTTGGTTATGTAGCCGTCCAATTTTACCATCAAAATATTATATTTTTCAAAAATATACTAATACTAAAATACAGTGTGGCCGACGCTCCTCTAGCATGGTGCAGGTTCGCCTGGAGCACTTTAAGTCTGCTCATTTTCCCTCCTGATGGCGGTCGCGACAAGGCCACTTGCCTTGCCCCCCGAGAGTCGTTACCACAAATGACCTTCAGCGGTCGGAACGAGCCACTCGGGGGAAGTCGCCTTGCGTGCCGAGGCACCTCTGACGGTTGTCGGACGGTGACCACATGTCGCACGTCTAGTTGTGCCCATCGGGGCCGTGACCACGATGGCCGGTGGGGTAGGAGAAGGAACCTGGGTACCGATCCGGCCGCAGCGCTCGTGGAGGCCACAGGGTCAGCCAATGCTGACGTCTCTGAGGGAACCACTGACGCCGTTGACGGAGGGGTACTGGCAGGAGAGGGAACGGGTAAGGATGAGGATGGAGCAGGGGTGGCGGAGGAGGCTTTTGGAGCAGAATTCTTAAGGATCAGCTTGACCCTTCCAAAGAAGAATTTCACCGTCCCTTTACACTCCGTCAGAGCCCTGTACTACTCCTCGTCAACCAAAATTGCGAGGTGAGTCGTTGTGCCGTTCAGGCTGTGCTGCACCACCCGCCACAGTTTCGTGGAGAAGCTGCTGGCGTTCTGGAGCCCAATGTATTCCAGGATGGTTGCAAACTCAGTACTACTTTGAAAGTAACCTCTTATGAGGTGAGCCTTGGGAAACACCGTTTCCTCCAGCAATTTGACGTCAACGGCGCTGATGGACCTGATGTGTCCAACAGCTCCCCTGACACAATTGGGTGCTGCTATCCTCGCACACCAGAAGCAGTCACTCATTTCGGGGTATACAGCCCTCGAAACCTGGGCTAACATCTGGTGTGGAGTGTAACAGCACCGCTTTTAATATACTGGATTTCAACGTAGCCAACTGCTCCGCTGAGAGGGGTTTGGTTGAATCAGCCGAAGTGAAGCCCAATTTCACGCAGCTAACCACTTGGCTGATGAGTGAACTCCTTATGAGTCTTTTTGGGCCTCTTTGTAGAGCTAGTGGGCTCGACGATGGTATCGTCAGCGCGCGTCCGTTTAGCCTTGGTGTTAACGGGGGGCGCAGTGGCGATAGCTAGAGCTTCCTCTCGATTTGAACCCTTTGCAAGTGCAGCTTTAAAAAGCTTATTGCGGCTCTTCAGTTTAACAAAGGCGTCCTTAGATTCCAGCCGCAGCAACTGGATCTGAGAGCCTGCTGCAAAAGGCCTGACCTCTGAGAGGCCATGGAAGCGTCGTCAGCAAAGCTGATTCGGTCGCAGTCAGCTTCCTCATCGGAGGACAATACCTCAAAGGGCTGCTGCCGGAATTACCCGCTACTGGACGGAAGTTCAGCACTAGCGAACCCTGTGTTCAAGGGAATTCGTAACCTATCCGAGTCCCCTAAAATACTAGACTCGAGACCCGTAGTATTGGGGGTGGAAGCCAGCAGCCCACTGGCTGCAGTGCTAGTGTAGGGGTCAGCCGTGAAGGCATCGCCCAGGGATGATACTTTTGAAGCCGTATCAGACTTTTCTAAATATTGTTGTTGATCCATAAAGTTGATCCCACGAGTAGGCGGGAAGGGAAGGTCATCCACGGCATAGCCCGCATAACGTGGAAAGTCTAAATGAAACTGGAGGGCGACAGGTATCCAGAGTCCGCATACTAGAGACCGGGCTACCCCCCGGCCATGCGTCCATCAGCGTGTGCTGTTCCACCTTGGATTGGGGTGATTTATAGATTCACGATCTTCGCCCGACTAGAAATAGTCAGAACCCGTGCTAGGGGTCTGCTTCCAGCCGCCCTCGCGTGGAGAGTATAGTCGCACTTCCCACAGTAGGAGCAAGGAACGGCACGTGCCCCAGCCAATACTGAGATTACATGTTGATCCCCTTGCTTCCTCTGAAGGCTGATGGCCATCGTAAAACCATAATGGCCACCAACTACCGGTTGCCTACGCATCTAGATCATCTTACACGCTATATTAATGGTGAGCATTTTACGGTCAAAACATACAGACCACTAACCTATTCGTTTTCATACCCGCCTTCCCAAATGGTAGAAGGGTATTATGGCTTTGTGCCGACCGAAAATGTATATAACAGGCAGAAGGAAGCATCTTCGACCCCATAAAGTATATATATTCTTGATCACCGTCAACAGCCGAGACGATATAGCCATGTCCGTCTGTCCGTTTGTCCATCCGTCCGTATGAACACCTAGATCTCAGAGACTATAAGAGACAGAGGAATAAATTTTTCGCGACAGTATGTCTTATTGTTGCACGCATATCAAGTTTGTTTTTGATTTTGGTCACGCCCCCTTCTGCCCCAGTAAATCGAATAAAACCAAATTGCAAGCGTCGTTTTAAACCTAGAACGTTCAATTTCGGTACGCATAATATTAATCACCATCTTAATGATTTCTGCGAATTTGGTTACAATCGGATAAAAACACAGAAGTTATTAAGATATTACTTTTATAAGGCGTTACCACGTGCAACTGCTAGTGCTGCCTAGTTAGTTGCTATGACACTCCACGACATAATAATGGTGTTCAATAAACCAATTAAAGTGCCGCCAAGCTAATAATTTCAAACAAAGAAAATGTTGATATATTACTTTGGTATTTTTTAGTATATTTTTTTTAGTATTTTTTCAGTATATTTTGAAAAATATAATATTTGGATGGTAGAATTGGGTGGCGGGTATCTCATAGTCGAGCAAACTCGACTCTAGCTTTCTTACTTGTTAAGAAATTACTTTTATAAGGCGTTACCACGTGCAGCTGCACCTAGTTAGTGTCTATGACACTCCGCGACATAATAATGGTGTTCAATAAACCAACTAAAGTGCCGCCAAGCTAATAATTTCGAACAAAGAAAATTTTGATATATTATTTTGGTATTTTTATACCGGCCTACCCAAAGGGTAGAAGGGTATTATGGCTTTGTGCCGACCGAAAATGTATATAACAGGCAGAAGGAAGCATCTCCGACCCCATAAAGTATATATATTCTTGATCAGCGTCAACAGCCGAGACGATATAGCCATGTCCGTCTGTCCGTCTGTTCGTCCGTCCGTATGAACACCTAGATCTCAGAGACTATAAGAGATAGAGCAATAAATTTTTCGCGACAGTATGTCTTATTGTTGCACGCAGATCAAGTTTGTTTTTGATTTTGGACACGCCCCTCCCGCCCCGTAAATCGAATAAAACCGAGTTGCAAGCGTCGTTTTAAACCTAGAACGTTCAATTTTGGTACGCACAATAATAATCACCATCTTAATGATCTCTGCGAATTTGGTTATAATTGGATGACAAACACAGAAGTTATTAAGAAATTACTTTTATAAGGCGTTACCACGTGCAGCTGCACCTAATTAATTGCTATGACACTCCGTTACATTGTTAATTCGATTTACGGGGGCGGGAGGGGGCGTGGCCAAAATCAAAAACAAACTTGATCTGCGTGCAACAATAAGACATACTGTCCCGAAAAATTTGTTGCTCTATCTCTTATAGTCTCTGAGATCTAGGTGTTCATACGGACGGACGGACAGACGAAAGACGGGCAGACGTTACACGTGTATATATGTACATATCGGGTTAGGTATACTATCGTCCATATTTTACAACTCAAGCACTTGGTGCGGCAGAATAATGTGAAGCTTGCGTTCGTCAGCTAGTTCTATAATTGAATGTCCTTTGCTCACGCGCTGCAGCATATCTGCAGTCTTCGCTTACTCCTACTACATCCCACAAACAACCGACAGTCATCTCTGTCTCACGCAGCCACATAACCATCCGTCATCTTTCTCAAGTCTTCATGGCAATATTTATACGCTCTCTTATTATGCAATGATTTCAAGATATATCTGTCTCCCTCAAGAACTTCACTAACCAGAAATGGTCCTCGATACTTTGCATCTAATTTGGTTTGGCGCCGTTCTTCATTTTTCAATAGAACAAAATCTCCAAGTTTATGTTTCTTATTTGCATCAAATCTTACTTTATCACAAACTGCCTGTTTATGCCTATATTTTCCATAGCACTATTTCTAATATCAGCATTATTTATCTCAACATCTGTGTTATGCGGTGGAACCAAACCCAGAGGACGAGCCTCTTTACCGATAAGCAACTCTAAAGGGCTTGCCTTTTTACACTATTAACTGTGCAATTCAACGCAAGTTGTACCTCTCCTAGAGCATCCTGCCAAGATCAGTTGGTTGACTCAACAGCTGACAAAAGATTTTCGAGTGTGCTCATCACACGCACCACTTTACCGTTTGTAGCTATAAGATGAAGCTTAATTTTCTGTGATGCACAAAATTCGGCAAATTTCCCACTTGTAAAAAATCTTCCCTGATCAGCTACTATTCTATTTGGAATACCCAGCAAAGATAAAGATGATTTTACTGCTTGTATGCTACTATCAGTATCTAGTTTGAATGTATGGAACAGGTAAACAAATTTTGTAAAAGAGTCAATCTGTACTATCACATATTCATTACGATCATTCTTTCCAGTAAGTTTCCCAGTTACATCGATATGTACCGTATGGCATGGGTGTAACTCAACCTGTATTTTTCCAGATGAACCCTTAACAGTTCTACATGTGATACAACTGTTAACAAACTGCTTAACATATTTGTTCATCATGTTTGTTCATGTTATCAAAAAATGAGTTTTTCCGTTTCTCTGTACTTTACAAAACAGTTTTTCTGTGCCACATCGTCTGTCAATGTTTTTGAGTTAAGCTTGTCAATGATATCAATAATTTCATTGTCCTGTCGCTGTTCAGCAGCTAGCCAATCATTTGAAAATTCCGCCAGATTTACACGCTTTTCAGGGATTTTTACTGCAGCCAAACAAATACAGCAAAACAATTTCCAAATAGTTTAATTAAGTTTTCTTTGTCATTACCGACAAGGTCAGTATCAAAACAAGTAAGAAAGCTACAGTCGAGTTTGCTCGACTGTGAGATACCCGCCACCCAATTTTACCATCAAAATATTATATTTATATAATAGTATAAAAATATACTGAAAAAATACTACAAAAAAATATACTAAAAATACCAAAATAATATATCAAAATTTTCTTTGTTCGAAGTTATTAGCATGGCGGCACTTTAGTTGGTTTATTGAACACCATTATTATGTCGCGGAGTGTCATAGCAACTAGCTAGGTGCAGCTGCACGTGGTAACGCCTTGTAAAAGTAATATCTTTATAACTTCTGTGTTTTTAATCCGATTGTAACCAAATTCGCAGAGATCATTAAGATGGTGATTAGTATTGTGCTTACCAAAATTGAACGTTCTAGGTTTAAAGCGAAGCTTGCAATTCAGTTTTTTTCAATTTGCATGGGCGGAAGGGGGCGTGGCCAAAATCAAAAATAAACTTGATCTGCGTGCAACAACAAGACATACTGTCTCGAAAAATTTGTTGCCCTATCGCTTATAGTCTCTGAGATCTAGGTGTTCATACGGACGGACAGACGGACGGACGGACAGATGGACATGGCTATATCGTCTCGGCTGTTGACGCTGATCAAGAATCTATATACTTTATGGGGTCGGAGATGCTTCCTTCTGCCAGTTACATACATTTTCGGTCGGCACAAAGCCATAATACCCTTCCACACTTTGGGTAGGCGGGTATAAAAATATATTCTTCAATATAGGAACAACGCTAAAAATGTATCGCGATTGTCATGGTCGTGTGGGTGAAGGAAAGAGGTCCGACAGCTTTTTCTCACTATCAGGCATGTTGATAACTCAGATACCACCTGTAAAGTTTCGTCTTTATATATAATTATTAATCGATTCCTATTCTTCCTTTTTTTTCTTTAAGTGTGTTTTGATTTATTAAATCCTAACATGACGGTTAGTACGTGCATTATATTTAGATGTGTCAGCGTTACTAGTGCAGTGGGTAAGAAAGAACCCCGGCCAATTCGACGAGCTAAACACGAGCATGCACACCCTCTAGCCCACTGTTACACAATTTCATCTTGGTAGACCATATGAATGGTTTTCTGTACACTACAAATTTAATTTGCGTCCAAAACGTGGGACCCGAAAGACCTATAATTTTTAGTGAGCGCGACACGAAATGCAAATGCAGATAGATTGGCTCAAACAATAAGTTTATACGGCCCATTATAGCTCCTCTAATCCATTCAATTTATTTTAATTCGAATTATTTTTACTAATAATTATGTATATGATTAGAATCAACTTATGGATTTTGCGATTGCAATTCGAGATTCAGGATTGATCGACCTAAGTGGATCTATAATCACTTGGCTTATTTATAAACTTATAGATGCATTTTGATATTAAAATATTGAAAAATGGTACTTGAATTATAAGGAATTACAACATTCTGGAAAGTTTTCTGAAGTTGTCCAACAACTCAGCATATTTCCAACCAATGTAAACAGTTGTCAAGTAACAACAACAGAAGGAGTGTGTGAAATACTATATTGTCTGATTATGTTATTGTGCAATGGTTCAGTATGACGAAAGACAGAATTCAAAGCTTATAATACATATATATCAGTTTAAAAACAATGCCACTTAAACACAGCAATGCGAACCTGGCATCCCATTTACAGGGGCAAGAAAAAATTTGTGGGATTTGAAAAGAAATAATAACAACAACACAGTTAGTTGCCAAGACTCCATGCAAACACAATTTCCACAATAATTGCTTTTTTGAAATTATTAGAAGTAATCCAACTTGTCCAGTTTGCGCAACTGATTGGACTTCAATGATGTTACCAGTAGCGATCAGTCAACCTAACAGCCCAGGTTTTCACAATAGCCGAGATAGTTAACTAACCCATGCCACAGAGGGGTCAGGGCCGGAAAACGTGTCTGACGAGTCGGCCCTCGCAAGTTTATCCGCCAGCTCATTGCCCTTGATACCAGAGTGTCCAGATACCCAAAGAAGGGTGACGTTATTAACTTGAGACTGTCTCTGGAGGCAGTTCCAGCAATTGGCCACCAATCGAGAGCTTACTCTTTTAGAAGAGAGGGCTTATAATGGCCGATTGACTGTCAGAGAAGATGTAGATGTTCACTACTCTAATCCCCTTCTCTAGGATCAGACGGCAGCAGAACTCGATGGCATGAACCTCAGATTGGAAGACTGTGGGCCATTTGCCCATAGCAATTAAGGTCTTGGGATTGGGTCCAAAGATCCCAGTTCCAACCCCCTGATCAGTATTTGACCCGTCGGTATACCAGTGGATACCGCGGGGGTCACCAGTTTGATTCTAAGAAGGCTCATAGCTGCGACTTCTTTAATTTGGATATGCAGCGGAGTCAGATTCAGTATCAATCCCATTGCTGCGGAGGGTTAGGTACGAAGTGCACCTGTTAGCGTGGGGCCTGTGAAATATATTGCATTTGCTGACGGCAGTAATCTTTAGCCACAACATAATAGCAGCGTAGGTGACGATGGGGCTGACCATCATGGCAAAGATTCTACCAAAGAAACTCTTGCAGGTCCACATGGCATGGGTCGCCTTAATGAGGGTGTTGCTGAGGTGGGAATTCCAATATAGTCATTTATCGGGGGTTACCCCTAAATTTTTGGCCTCGTTGGATATCCCCACAGGGGAGCCGCTGATATATAATTGAACAACGTCAACGGAATAGCTAGTGAAGGGAACTATAGTAGCTTTTTGTGGATTGATGCCAAGACCAACATCTGCGCACCATCTACTTACCGTGTTCAGAGCTGATTGCATCAATAAGGCTTCAGCAGCAAAATAGCGTTCTAACTCTTCTTCCGTATCTGTGTTCTGAATCTTTACTCTTTTGTTTTGTTGGCTATCCAAAAATTCAGAAAACATGAATTGGCAGAGAAGGTATTTTATTCGGGGAGTCTCAGGAGCCGAATCAGTACTATCCTGGAGCATAGCTTGTCATTACCAATTTTTTTTTCTCTGGGCTCAAAACAGTCAGACACTTAATTTGCACGTCTCGAATTTGCAGTTTTTCCATTTTAACGAGAATAAGTGACGCCGATTAACTTTGCACTTCCTCAAGATCGGCTTATCGATCGCAGCTCAAATAGCGTCTTTCGTGTTGGTATTTATTAGTACTTTTTGAAACATCGATTAAATTCACGATAAGTAACATAAACAAACGATATAACATTTTTTGTAAAAGTAAAAATACGTGCTATATGTGTTCGTATTATATCGTGCCGAAAACACGGTCCATGCCCAACTCTACTAGGGACCAAGAACCCTTCCCTGGAAATAGGGTTTGAAGGGAGCGAAAGAATCTATAGCCCATTTGACCTTTTCGGGGTCGAAGATGGATCCAGATAAGCTGAATCCGCGAGTGTCCGGTGACAAAATGGCGTCATCGCGACCGGAGAGATCTGGATTCGCCACAGAGCCCAGGAAGTGGACTTGTAGTAGAAGCTCAAGTGGTTCCCTGCGATCTTGAGTGAAAGAACCTTCTGCTCTTTTAAGAAGCCCTATTCCATTAGACGACCCTTTAGCCAATACTTTATGAAGCCTCGCTGCCTCTGGCAACGATTCTAAGCTACCACAGTAGCTGCGCCATGTATCGCGTTTAGCTCGTCTCGTCTCGTATCGTCTCGTATCGCTTTTGTTGTAGTTGGTGAGAGCGTCCTTATAGACGTCCCAACTAGCACGATTAGCTTTAGCCTTATTAAATAGGCTTCTAACCCTTCTTCTAAATACAGCCATTGCTCATTCCACCATAGAATTTTACAGTTGACCTTTAAGGACTTATGGACTGAGCTGTCCTCGAAGGATGAGATAAGCACATCTTGGAGAAGATTGGCAGCGAGTTCTATCTCACTGATAGACTCAGGATTGCTTACCAATAAGTCTGCTTTGAAAGCTACAGGGCTTTGAAATTCGTCTTTTTGGAACAAAAGCAGTTTTGGCGAATCTCGACTTGGCCAGGAAAGTCAAACCGGATGTGCTGATGGTCTAACAAGGTGGCTTCGTCTGTAACCCGCCAGTTGACAAGCGAACTCGCTATCGCATTGCTGATTAGGGTGTGACCTAAAACCTCTTCCCTAATGGCATAAGTAAAAGTGGGTTTACACTCAATGTTAGCTAGATCTACTTGACAGCACAATCAACAGATCGTGTGATGTGCATTAGCATCACAGCCGATCACGAGCGGCTTGTTGATGCGACGACAGAAATCAGTCAGTCGCTGGATCTCTGCTGGGGGTACTTCATCCACGTCGCCCGGGAAGTATGCAGAGGCGGTCACAACTTCCGGACACCGTCTGCAGTGGCTACCTCAATAGCCTTTGCCACCAGGTCTCTAAGGATGAAGTTGGTTAAAGGGAAATGTCTTGCACCTCCCATACGGTCATATAACAACTTACATGATCCACATGATAGTCAACGTATATGGCCACTGATTAACCATGGTTCCTGGTCGAGAGCCAGGTTGATTTCATTATCACAGACGACCCTGCACAGTGGTTCGCATGGAGCAATTTAATTTTGCTCATTTTCCCTTCTAATGGCGGGGTTAAAAAGGCCACTTGCCTTGCCCAACCGAGAGTCATTCCCACTTAAGCTCTTCGGTGGTCTGGATGAGCCGCTCAGTGGAGGTCGCATTGCGACCCCGCTCACGGTAGACACCCTTGCGGGTGGGTTACGGCCCAAGGTGCTTGCAGTGGGGCTGACCGAAGCACCTCTGACGGTTGTGGGACGGTGACCACACCTCACACGCCTAGTTGGGCCCTTCGGTGCCGTGACCACGATGGCCGGTGGAGTTGACACTGACACAGACACTGCTAACATCCCGGAGGAAACCAATGTCGCCGTTGCCGGAGGGGCACTGGCTGGAGAGGGAACGGGTGAGGATGAGGATGGAGCAGGTGTGGCAGAGGAGGCTTTGGCAGCTGAATTCTTAACTCCGTCAGAGCCCTGTACGACTCCTCGTCAACCAACATTGCGAGGTGAGTCGTAGTGCCGTTCACGCTATGTTGCATCACCCGCCATAGCTTCGTAGAGAAGCTGCTGGCATCCTGAAGTCCAATATATTCCAGGATAATCGCAGTAGTGAACTCAGCGCTACTAGGAAATTAACCTCTTATGAGATGAGCCTTGGGAAACTCCGTTTCATTCAGCAGTTTTACGTCAACAGCGCTTATGGACCTGATGTGTCCAACAGCTCCCCTGATCCAATTGGCAGGGCTGTTATCCTCGCACACCATACACCATATTTGGAAATACAGAAATGTGGAGCTCAGTATAGGAGACGAACTATTCTCACGCAATTTTACTCAGAGCAACTCTAGTAAGAAGTTTAGTTCCAAATTAGCACACGTATATAAATATCCCCAAAAAGTGGGGAAGAAACAAAGTCCTTATTATTACATATGAGTTCTGCGACGTGGCAGGGAAGAAATTAGGAGTCTTTCATTTAAAAGGTATATAAATCAAAAATAAACACTAGGGGCATCAACTTCAGACAATGTAACTTTGAACCGGTCTTGTTACATTATCTAGCCAAATTCAAATTGAATATTAAATATGACAACGAAAACGACTCACAAGAAATAGAATCCACAATCATCGCACAACTCCCGATAACTTTCATAGCTGCCCTCGCACCTTATTTCTTATTGCAGCTAATAGTTTCCACTTCCACTCATTCGAAGCCCGTTATTCGAAATTCGTATTCTGGAGTAATTAAGCAGAAACATGTGAGATCATTGGAATAAGATAAGCCAAAATAGACAGCTCTGAGAAATAATGAGGAACAGGTGAAGTTTTCTTGTTAAATAGGTACACCCTACAAATGTGACACGTGGTTCTACATATATGTATATATAGCAATCATATACATATATGACCATATTAACTCCATCATAGTCTCTGCGGATTTTCTCTTAGTGATTAGAGTAGTGACCAGTTCTGTGTTGTAATAAGGTAATGCAAAAATAGTGTAAGTGGCTGTTCGTCAATATCCCATTGATTATAGCTCGTCATCAACAGGTCCCGTGGGGAAGGCGGCCAATAGGCCAGCCGATAACTACGCCCCTGGAAAATTCTTCTAGTGACCCACCTACGCTACTTGGTTGGAATGCATACCACACCGGCAACATAACCTTCAGCAGTCTAAGTTCTCAAGTAACGCCATTAGTAACTTTTGTAACTAAAAGTGCTGTGCTGTACGAAAAAAACCTTATCTTACTTAATTCGCATTATTTGCTTTTACATTTTGCATGAACGAGAGTAACTAAAATCATATCAAAGTTTACACTTTTGAAGATTTATTAAGCAAACAATTGTGAAAGTATGAGCATAGTAGCCAATGTGCATTTCTAACGAAACCATCTATATACGAGTATTTAACATTTTCCTTTATTTAGCGGTCACACCATATCTGCACATGTAGTCGACTTGGGCCAAAGGAAACAACAATGGAAAGATAATATAATTAATTAATTGGTCATGTGTGTGAAACACTCGGACAGTATATATACTGAGTTCCCATTAAGCGCAAGTTCGGTATAGCTACACTCATACCTTTTTTTTATTCCTTTAGTCTTTAATCTGATAGCTTAACTGAACTAACAGGAAATGTCAAGTATATTTGTAATTTATACGAGTATAAAAAAAGAAATAAACATGCCATAAATTTTCCTTTTATTCTGTCTGTAGTCTACATGAACGGCGCAATGTAACTTAAAGGAATATATCCTTCAATGTGGGGACAACGCTAAAAATATATCGCGAATGCCATAATAAAGAACCCCGGCCAATCCGATGAGCTAAACCCGAGCATAGCGAGAATGCACACCCTCGAGCCTACTGTCACACGATTTCATCTTGGTGGACCATATGAATACTACAAAATACTATAAATTTCACAAAAATAAGTTTAGTGCTGTCATATTTTTAAAAGGGTGGTATGAAATACAAAAATTACTTACGGAGTGAAGGCTTCAACATTTGTTGCAAAGGGATGGGGAAAACAAACAAAAACCCAACAAGATTGATTTCAATAAATTGCTTATCAAATAAAAATTTAAAAAAAAAACGAGAAGAGCTACAGAAAGCTTTGACTGTACGAGGTTTTGGATTTTAAGTGTACATGCGTAAGTTAGAGCAAAAAAGAAGATATTAAATTAACAACAATTATAATAATTATTGGGTAAATAAAATGAATTTTTGAACCCGTTGTCTACCGAACAGAGAAATGCACAACTCCTATCTGAACCACTCAAAAGTATTGAATTTGCCCGTTCGGGGTTCAAACCGCTAACATTTGATCAACGCTCCGATACCTATCACATTTTTATCTCAATAAAAAAATAATTGTCTGATATTTAACTAGGGACCCTTACCAGTTTTTAAGTTTCAAATTTTGTTAAATATTTATACAAGTGGTTTGATAACTGGTGGGCCTTATAATAATAATAATACTGTTTCATTATTTTGCGTTTGCTTGGTGCAAATCAATTGCAATTAACTTTCCTATTGCTGTAGCACTTTTTTGTTGTGCTTATCGTGCTCTGTGCAAGCGTTTGCCCATTTTCGTTTCGGCGCATTATCGGTCTGCAGTGTTTGGGTTTGAGTTGCGTAGTTAACTGTAGTGTCTAATTATACCCGGCTACCCAAAGGCTAGAAGAATTTAAAGAATTAGCTTAATAGGGCCAAATCAGGTGCAGCTGTACATAGTTAGTTGCTATGTTACTCAGTGACATAGTAATAGCACTAACCATATAAGAGATAGACTGGGATTTTCATGAGAGCCTATTCGGCCACACTATTTTATTGCGATGCTGCCCACGAACATGTTGGGTCGTAAGACGTTGCTGCCCACCAACAAATAACTGCATAAAACCGGTTTTGGTTGCGACGGCATACGCCGCATTCGAACATGCACACGCTTGATGTTAGTCGAAGCTCTAGTATGTATGTGTTAATATATATATATGAGCAAATTGATTGTGTGTGAAGAGCTGCCGGCAATTTGCGAACATTGCACAGCTTTTCATATTTTCGTTTTTTTGACTTCACAATGTGTCAATGTTTCTTATTGACTTCTCAAGTTGTTCTCTTCTCTCCTTCGGTTTCATGTATCATATGCCTTTGTTGTTATTGTTAGATGACCTTACCCTTGTTGTTTTCTTTGCCTTCGCTCGGCTGCTGCTATTGTTTTGGTTGACGTTGACGTTTTGGGCTGCTAGTGGTGCGTTTGCGATGTGGTTTTTTATTGCCTTGTGCTAACTTGTGCTAACTAAAAAAGTAAATGAGTTAGTTTTATTTTATTTATTAAATAAATAATTATAGTAATTTTCAGAACACTTTCTAAATCGCAATAAAATTTGCTGAAATTTAAATATAATATGGCCATAACAATTGTTTTTAAATATTATCAATGTGCGTAACACTTAAACAGGTGTAATCGGCGCAGGCACAAGGAAATAAAAGAACACACCAACAAACGCACCACCAGCAGCCAAGACGTCAACGTCAACCAAAACAATAGCAGCAGCCGAGCGAAGGCAAAGAAAACAACAAGGGTAAGGTCATCTAACAATAACAACAAAGGCATATGATACATGAAACCGAAGGAGAGAAGAGAACAACTTGAGAAGTCAATAAGAAACATTGACACATTGTGAAGTCAAAAACGAAAATATGAAAAGCTGTGCAATGTTCGCAAATTGCCGGCAGCTCTTCACACACAATCAATTTGCTCATATATATATATTAACACATACATACTAGAGCTTCGACTAACATCAAGCGTGTGCATGTTCGAATGCGGCGTACGCCGTCGCAACCAAAACCGTTTTTATGCAGTTATTTTTTGGTGGGCAGCAACATCTTACGACCCAACATGTTCATGGGCAGCATCGCAGTACTTTTATTTCGATGCCGCCCACCAAAAAGTCCTCATGAAAAGACCAGTCTACGTATTGTATGGTTAGTGGTAATAGTGTTCAAAAAACCTAATAAAGTGCCGCCAAGCTAATAATTCCGAACAAAGATATCGCTATATTTTTAGTAAGTTTTCCAGTATATTTTTGAAAAATATAATATTTAGATGGGAAAATAGGTTTGCAACTTTCCTACTTGTTGTTTCTCTTTGTTTTCTTATCTTCAGTGCAGTGATTTTTGTGCCTACAATTTTCGTTATTCAATTTTTTGAACATGTTTGATCACTAAAAAATTGTGTCAGGTTAAACGCAACGCATTAAGGATTGTTTATCCAATATGTCCGGTCTTAGATGGAGCTGTTTGTCTTGTGGTCAGTCTGAAGTGGACATTCAAAAGTTTATGAGACAGACAAGGCAGGGCTTTTGTTACTTACGTAGTTCTTTTAATAAGCTTCTCAGACTCAGTTCAATAATTTAAGTTTATTAAAGGTGCCGACGGTGTCTATTGATTATTGCCTACTCCAGGCACCCCGATTAATAGTCTTCGTCCAGAGACGCAACTTATGGGATTTAACACTCCAGCCCCTCCGCCTTGTTCTTCTTTTGTGGCAATCGAAACATTGCCAGTTTGATGGAGTACCAGGATGTGTACTTAGGTACTGTACTGGTTCTCTTTGAAAACCCCTTCTTAAATTATTTAAATTGTCTGGTAGCTCCTGCTCTTCACCTTCAATTTGTTACGAATCGTTTATTATTACTTTCCATAAGAATGATTCAAAGCCCGATCTCAATAATTATAGGAGCATTTTTAAGTTGTCCTCTATTCATGTAGTTCTATTTTTATACCCGCCTACCCAAAGGGTAGAAGGGTATTATGGCTTTGTGCCGACCGAAAATGTATGTAACAGGCAGAAGTAAGCATCTCCGACCCCATAAAGTATATATATTCTTGATCAGCGTCAACAGCCGAGACGATATAGCCATGTCCGTCTGTCCGTCCGTCCGTCTGTCCGTCTGTCCGTCTGTCCGTCCGTATAAACACCTAGATTTCAAAGACTATAAGAGATAGAGCAACAAATTTTTCGCGACAGTATGTCTTATTGTTGCACGCAGATCAAGTTTGTTTTTGATTTTGGCCACGCCCCCTCCGCCCCCGTAAATCGAATAAAACCGAATTGCAAGCGTCGTTTTAAAACCTAGAACGTTCAATTTTGGTATGCACAATACTAATCACCATGTTAATGATCTCTGCAAATTTGGTTACAATCGGATAAAAAACACAGAAGTTATTAAGATATTACTTTTATAAGGCGTTGCCACGTGCAACTGCTAGTGCTGCCTAGCTAGTTGCTATGACACTCCGCGACATAATAATGGTGTTCAATAAGCCAACTAAAGTGCCGCCAAGCTAATAACTTCAAACAAAGAAAATTTTGATATATTATTTTGGTATTTTTAGTATATTTTTTGTAGTATTTTTTCAGTATATTTTTATACTGTTATATAAATATAATATTTTGATGGTAAAATTGGGTGGCGGGTATCTCACAGTCGAGCAAACTCGACTGTAGCTTTCTTACTTGTTTCAATATGGTTACTACTAACCTTGTTGAGTTTACCTCGTTAGTGATCAGAGGGGAGAGGTGAGAGATGTTGCATATACCGACTTTAGTAAGTCCTTTGATTCTGTAAATCACTGTCTTTGTCATGAAAATCCAATCTCGTAATTTTTTACATCTATAATAGTATTATTATTCAATGCTGTATTTAACATTTTACTTTCTAATATTAGTGTTCAGGCATAAGACGAGGACCTTAGGATCGCTGCGTTGGTCTTGAACACATCAAGTACTTCCGTTGTTGACTTAAGATAAGACACGTTGTTGCCTTGCAAGCGGCAGCGTTAGATAGGGATGATTATGCGTGAGTCAGGGTATGTAAACCCTGTCTCAGCCAAAAAACAAACTAATCAACATATGTTCCTTCAAGTATAACTGTGTTACTATACTTCAACAAGACTACAAAACAAGCGTTTCTATGGCCTTTAAACAGCAGACAGGGTAAAAATAAAGTACTAGGGTAAAATATTCTGTGACTAAAACAAAAACACCAACGTGTTAAGCTAATGAAAAGAAAATAAACCCCGTATCATGACCTTGATAAAGGTTGAAGTTTCCACCCAAGCCAAAGTGAAAGATGAACCTGCTCTAGCAAACAGCTCTTGATGATTCAAGAGGACAACATATTCACCAGGAGAAAATGTTTTTACAAAAAAGCCCAAGCCCAATGGACGTAATGGTTGATATTGTGGTCAAAACCGCAAAGAAGGTAAGGCAGCACATAAGTGAATTGTATGCCTGTCTAAAACACAGCAACCATCAGAAGATTCTCTGGAATAATGTACAGACAACGATGTTATATAGAAAAACAAGTAAGAAAGCTACAGTCGAGTTTGCTCGACTGTGAGATACCCGCCACCCAATTTTACCATCAAAATATTTTATTTTTCAAAAATATACTGAAAAAATACTAAAAAATATACTAAAAAATACCAAAATAATATATCAAAATTTTCTTTGTTCGAAGTTATTAGCTTGGTGGCACTTTAGTAGTAACGCCTTATTAAAGTAATCTCTTAATAATTTCAGTGTTTTTTATCCGATTGTAACCAAATTCGCAGAGATCATTAAAATGGTGATTAGTATTGTGCGTAGCAAAATTGAACGTTCTAGGTTTAAAACGACGCTTGCAAATCGGTTTTATTCGATTTACGGGGGCGGGAGGGGGCGTGGCCAAAATCAAAAACAAACTTGATCTGCGTGCAACAATAAGACATACTGTCGCGAAAAGTTTGCGGCTCTATCTCTTATAGTCTCTGAGATCTAGGTGTTCATACGGACGGACGGACGGACGGACAGACGGACAGACGGACATGGCTATATCGTCTCGGCTGTTGACGCTGATCAAGAATATAATGGAAGTTTTAATGGAAGTCTCAAGGAGTGGTCAAAGTTCTTCGAGCTGTTTTCCGAGGTTATTCACAACAGGAAAGATATCAGCGATACTATACTATACTATACTATGAAGAGCGATAGCTGAACTATCTTAAATCATGCCTCAAAGGAGAAGCCAAAATGGTTGATGGCCTTTTATTAATTGCGTGCTAGCTACAACGCAGCGTGGGAGCTAATATGCAAGCGCTATTTGCTAGCTGCATAAACCAGCTCTTGGACATATAAATATTGCAGAACAATGACGCAGACAGTATCCGCAAGTTCTTGGACTCAGCGACTGAGTGAGCGACTATATCATTAAAGAAAAAGACGACCAAGTTTCTCTAAGAAAGTCCAACAACTTTACGAGGAGAATGTGAAGTAGACAAGAGGCTGGAGTTTATTGAGCAACTCTACAACTCAATAGACTTAGTGCAAAAAATTGGTCCTAATGCAGAAGTCAAGAAAACGAGCTACAAATAAGTAAGAAAGCTTCTATACCCGCCAAGAATAAAAAAGAGCGACCATTGAAATATTATATTTTTCAAAATATACTGGAAAGTATACGAAAAAATATACTAAAAATATACCAGAAATATACCAGAAATTTACATTGTTCAAACCTATTAGCTTGGTAGACATTGATAATGTTTATTGAACACCATTATTTTGTCATTGGTTGACATACCAGATGAACAGGTGCAGCTGCACTTAATTTCGCCTTATGTATTTTGTCCGATTGTATAAACAATAAGACATACAACCCCAATTTTGTTGCTCTATCTCAGATCTAGGAGTTTCATACGGACAAGAAAATATATACTTTATGGGGTCAGAGATGCTTCCTTCTGCCTATCTGGCACAAAGTTATAATACCCTTCTACCCTTTGGGTAGGCGAGTACAAAAATGACGTTTTCCATTTGCTTAACAATAAAACCAAAATTCAAAAGCAAATTTATAACCACAACTCAAACACTTGGGTTGCCAAAGCTACAGCTCGATGCGCTACCTAGCAAGAAAATTGACATGGATGGGCTGCTAGCTAGCAGATCATTGGCGTTGATTTGTTCCCTCTTATTATGTAGGGAAAAGTAAAAAAATCAATCAGTTAAAAGACTAAACTTTGATGGATTGTTTCCGGCAACATAGCTAAATCATCAATTAAAAAGGTCATCAGCGATATGGCGACGACGTTTCTAGACGAGCGCAGCAAAGATAAATTCGTTAAAACTAGAGTAGACGAAATAAACAAGAAACCGCTTTACGCAGCAGACAACCTAGCAGATGTCGCCTCAAGAGGAATTTCCCCTAAACACTTAGCCGCATGCCACGTATGGTGGAATGAATCCGAGTGGTTGACCCAACAGTCAAATAAGTGGCTACAATTTAAAGAGCCTGAATCGGTTATAGTAGCAACTATAATCAAAAAAGATGATGGTCGCCGCTATAAAACGCAATAGCAGACTATCAATCCCGCCACCAAGCTCCAACATGGGTGGAATATGCTGAAGTGAAAGCTGAAGTGAAATCGGTAAAACACCAAACGGGTTATTGGTGATAACAGTTTTATGGGAAGAATATTTGGCATCACTGCAAATACGATCAAAATGGCGGCATGAAAAGCCACAAGCCCAGAAATGTCAACTTGTCTTATACGCACCCAGCTAGATGGCCCATGGGAAAAAAACCTTAAACTACAAATACGGGTGAATCGATCAAAAGTTCGATAAATAAGATCTGTCTACTGCCAACTCACCGGCCTGTCGAAAATCGAGATCATCGATCAACAAACAGCTATGCTCAAGGACAATCTTGGCAATTGTTTTTTAACTACAACATGTAAGCTTATTTCGAAGTTTTGAGACAAGCTGATGAGGTAATAAAGAGAAATTGGTGAATTCAAAGAATACTGTACAATAGTGAGGCGCACTGTAATGTTGAAAATAAACTACATAAAGGAAAAACCAAAATATTCACTCAAACATCGGAGAGGAAAATAAAGGTTTATAATGTTTTTTCGACATTGGCAAAAAGAATTAAAATGAATCAACTACACTTTTTGTAGTTGTTGTTGAGTTTTGATTAATTTCTCTCAACACTTGTTGTTGTTTGACCGTTCTAGATAATAATGGTGAAACGCAATATTATTTCTATGCACCAATTAGATTTTCAAATAATTTCTTTATTGATTAAAAATAACTGCTTTAGATAGATAGTAAAATTGAGCCCTGTTAAATTTAGGGAAGAAACGAAAAGCTCAAAAGTTGATTAGGGTGGCGTGTTTTTTTGAGCTGTTTTTATACCCGGGTATTATGGCTTTGTGCCGACCGAAAATGTATGTAACAGGCAGAAGGAAGCATCTCCCGACCCCATAAAGTATATATATTTTGGTACGATCTTAATGATCTCAGCGAATTTGATTACAAACCGCCAAGCGAATAATTTCGAACAAAGAAAATTTTGGTATATTATTTTGGTATAATTTTAGTATATTTTTAAAAGTATTTTTTTAGTATATTTTTAAAAATATAATATTTTGATGGTAAAATTGGGCGGCGGGTATCTCACAGTCGAGCAAACTCGACTGTAGCTTTCTTACTTGTTTTTTTCTATATTTATTGGACATTGTCGTACTAGCGGCAGTACGATCAAGTGGCTTAGCGACACCAAGCTTAGGCTTTTAACGCGAGGACCCAGGCAGACGCAACCAACCGCCCATCCGACCGAGGAGCACACCGCATAGCGTGCGGGAACGGAGGTCGCGAACAATTGATACAGAGGGTACTGACGAAACGATAAAACAATAATAATAATAATAACAGGATTTTAAACGGCAATAAGTAGTCTTTGTAGAAGCACTACAACTAGCGTAGTTCTACGGTCAGAAAGTGAAGGAAGGTTTATTAATAAAAGTCTACTACGATAGGAAGACAATCTAACAGTCGTATTCCAGTTAATACTACGAAGAGCATATAGAAGAAATTGTTTCTGCACTGGTTCAAGAAGATTGAGCTTATATAATAAGAGACTATGAAAATATAGATTTACAGCAGTGTTGCAGTTAATAAGTTATTAGTTTCTCAAATGGTTTGGGATTACTTCGAGATACTCGTACCACCATAGTTTTGCATGTTAGACTTATTTCCATTTTTCAAGAGAGATAAGACTTAAGTTCACGAAATATTCAACTTTCAGAAATTAAGGGATCAAAAATTCAATTCGATTGGTTTACTTGATAAGGCTGTGCTCTACGGAATGTTGATGTGGAATAGGTCGTTTGAAAAATTAGCAAACAGATGTGCATGATCATTAAAAGCTATCTTTTTGTTAACGTCTTCCTTTTTGAATTGACGAAGTCATAAAAACGTTTCGGGTTTCGCAGAACTGTTAGGCTGCACTTTCTCAAATAATCCTTGTAGACCAAAACGGTCTATTAGACAATTGTGGAGTACCAAAAGTACAAAATCTCAATTGCCTTATCCAGGCCAATTCAAGAAGAATATTGGGATCAGACAGTTCACGAAAGAGGCTGAGAAAGTTTTCTAAAATCGTTCTTCCGAAAACAATGAATTCGATTCTCCGGTACAACATCTGAACCCTCCAGACTAGGGTGGTAGGACACCTTGCAGGTATTGTTATCCAACACAAAAATCAAATCAACCATTTTATCCAAACAACTTGGTATAGAATTGGTTTGAGACAACAACAAAAGGGTGCCAAGAAAGACGTCAGCTGACGAAGGATTTAATACATTGGACTTACATGACGAAAGCCACGAAATTCCAGAAATGTTAAGAGATCACTATCATTTGAAAAATACTATTAATTAATGAAAAGTGAGTTAAGTGCTGACATATTTTTAAAAGGGTTGTGTGAAATAAAACAAATAAGAAAGCTACTGTCGAGTTAGCTCGACAGTGAGATACCCGTCACCCAATTTTACTATTAAAATATTATATTTTTCAAAAATATACTGAAAAAAACCAAAAAAAATATACCAAAATTTTCTTTGTTCGAAATTATTAGCTTGGCGATACTTTAGTTGGTTTATTGAACACCATTATTATGTGACGGAGTGACATAGCAACTAACTTGGTGCAGTTGCACGTGCTAACGCCCTATAAAAGTAATTTCTTAATAACTACTATTTTTTATCCGATTGTAACCAAATTTTCAGAGATCATTAAGATGGTGATAAGTATTATGCGAATCAAAATTGAACGTTTTAGGTTTAAAACGACGCTTGCAATTTGGTTTTATTCGACTTACGAGGGCGGAAGGGGACGTGGCCAAATCTAAAACAAACTTGCTCTGCGTGCAATAATAAGACACACTATCCCGAAAATTTTGTTACTCTAGCTCTTATTGTCTCTGAGATCTATTTGTTCATACGACAGACGGACAGACGGTTGACACAAAATTTCAATACCCTTCTTTCTACCCTTTGGGTAGGCGGGTATAAACATTTGAAAATGAAGACTTACCGAAATCGTTGGACAGTCGCACATAATGTGTCTCATCATCTTCTTTGCAGAGTCTATACTCAGCATCGGTAGACAGTCGCATTTTAGTGAGTTGATAATTCAACGTGTGATGGCCACTAAGATAGACAACGAGGAGGTGAATATCCCTCCTATAAAGTAAGCTAGTTTTTCGGTCGACCACGGGATTGATAAGCTCCTTGTCTTGCCGCATCCCTGTACCAGTAGCGATCAGTCAACCTGACATCCCAGGTTTTTACAATGGCTGAGATAGTTGACCAAACCACGCCACAGAAGGGCTCAGGGTCAGAAAAAGTAGCAGACGAACCGGCCCTCGCAACTTCGTCCGCCAGCTCATTGCCCTGGATACCAGAGTGTCCAGCTACCCATCGAAGGGTGACATTGTCTCTGGAGGCAGTTCCAGCAATCGGCCAACAGTCGAGAGCTTACTCTTTTAGAAGAAAGGGCTAAGATGGCGGCTTGACTGTCAGAGAAGATGTAGATGTTCACACCTCTAAACCCCTTCTCTAGGATCAGACGGCAGCAGAACTCGATGGCATAAACCTCAGATTGGAAGATTGTGGGCCATTTGCCCATAGCAATTGAGGTTTTGGAATTGGGTCCAAAGATCACAGCTCCAAATCCCTGATCAGTTTTTGACCCGTCGGTATACCAGTGGATACCGTAGGGGTCGCTGATGGGGTTGCCAGTGTCCCAATCATTCCTGTCCGGGATGAGGGTCCTGAATTTAGCACCAAAGAAAAGTTCCTTAGTCATAGTATCTGGTCTAGTGCAGATGTCTATGCCAGGAATGTCTTTGATCAGGCTACCATGTCCTGATTCGGTAGCTAGAAGCCCTGATTGGAGCTTGATTCTAAGAAGGCTCATAGCGGCGACTTCTTTAATTTGGATATGCAGCGGAGTGGGACAGGTACGAAGTGCACCTGTCAGTGAGAGGCACAGCAGCCTGTGCAATTTATTGCATTTGCTGATCGCAGTGACCTGCGTAACCTTTGGCCACCACACAATAGCAGCATAGGTGACGATCGGTCTGACCATCATGGCAAAAAGCCACCGAATGGTGCAGGATTTAAGACCCCAGATTCTACCAAAGAATCTCCTGCAGGCCCACATGGCATGGGTCGCCTTTGTAAAGGTGTTGCTGAGGTGGAAGTTCCAATTTAGTCTTTTATCAAGGTTCACCCCTAGATATTTGACTTCGTTGGATAGCCCCACAGGGGAGCCGCTGATATAAAGTTGACCAATGTCAACGGAATAGCGCCTAGTGAAGGGAACTATAATAGCTTTTTGTGGATTGATGCTAAGACCAACATCTGCGCACCATCTAGCTGATAGCATCAACTCTGTCGCGGTGCTGGCATAGCTCCTGGTCACTATTAGAGCCAGGTCGTCAGCATAGCCGATCGCTTCAATGCCCTGCTCGAAGAGTAAGACTAGTAGTTCGTCAACTACTAGGGACCAGGGTAGGGGGGTTAGAACCCCACCCTGGGCATGTTCTTGGATACGAAAAGGATGTTCTTGGATACGAAGGTTCTTTCAATTTTCCCCACTAACCTGTGGAGAGCGACCTCCGTCGATCTGCCGGCTATGTACGCAAACTGGGTGGGATGCAGAGGTGTCGACGTCTGCAGAGAGCACCGAATGTGCATATCTATAAGCCTTTCCGCCGTCTTAAGCAGAAATGAAGTAAGACTGATCGGCCGATAGGACTTAGGCTGGTCAAGCGGACGATTCCCTTGCTTGCGGATGAATACCACATTTACTCTTCTCCAAGAGATGGGTATGTATCCCCAAGTAAAACTAGATCTAAAAAGGCCGACCGGGGAACCAAGAATATGAGGCTGTTTTGAATAAGAGCTGGGAAGATTTTGTCACCCCTGGGGCTTTGAAAGGAGCGAAAGAATCTACAGCCCATTTAACCTTTTCGGGGTCGAAGATGGATCCAGATAGGCTGAATCCACGAGTGTCATCGCGACTGGAGAGATCTGGATTCGCCACAGAGCCCGGGAAGTGGACTTGTAGTAGAAGCTCAAGTGGTGCCCTGCGATCTTGAGTGAAAGAGCCATCTGCTCTTTTAAGAAGCCCTATTCCATTAGACGACCCTTTGGCCAATACTTTATGGAGTCTCCCTGTCTCTGGCAGCGATTCTATGCCACCACAGTAGCTGTGCCATGTATTGCGTCTAATGCTGTTTTTACCCGCCTACCCAAAGGATAGAAGGGTATTATGGCTTTGTGCCGACCGAAAATGTATGTAACAGGCAGAAGGAAGCATCTCCGACCCCATAAAGTATATATATTCTTGATCAGCGTCAACAGCCGAGACGATATAGCCATGTCCATCTGTCCGTCTGTCCGTCCGTTTGAACACCTAGATCTCAGAGACTATAAGAGATAGAGCAACCAAATTTTCGGGACAGTATATTTTATTGTTGCAAGCAGATCAAGTTTGTTTTTGATTCTGGCCACGCCCCCTTCCGCCCATGCAAATTTTAAACCCAGAACGTTCAATTTTGGTACGCACAATAGTAATCACCATCTTAATGATCTCTGAAAATTTAGTTACAATCGGATAAAAAACACAGAAGTTATTAAGAGATTACTTTTATAAGGCGTTACCACGTGCAGATGCACCTAGTTAATTGCTATGACACTCCGTGACATAGCTATATCGTCTATATGGTCGATGTCATCCACAAGCTTATGAAGGATACCTGCCTTCATAAAGTAATCTTCGTAGTTTTGCTTACCGTCGTCAAGAATCTTGATAATCGCTTTCAGATGCGCATCTTGCTTCTGTGCATGTTCTATGCTGATAGAAATATTCGCGTTGTTAATCGTCATTATGGGATATCGTGAAAGTGCATCCACGTGCTTCATACGTGAACCGGAACGGTGTTCAATTGAATAATCATATTCTTGTAAAAACAAAACCCATCGTGCAACTCTTGTGCACAAATTCTGCTTCTCTAGAGTTTTGGTAAACGCATTGCAGTCGGTTACAATCTTAAACTTGACACCATACAAATAAACTCTAAACTTAGTTAAAGCCTCTATGACTGCTAATATCTCAAGCTCATAGCTCAGTATTTTCTCTGAGCTTCTGATGTCTTTTTTACTCATAAAATGCACAGGGTGTAACTGTCCGTCATCTGGTGATTTCTGTAAAAGCACGGCTCCAAACCCGTCGATGGATGCATCCGTATGAACTTCTGTGTTGTATTTCTGATTGTAAATGGCTAATACTGGACTTGACGTCAAACATTTCTTTAGAGTTTCTACAGCATTTTCTTCAGTTGGGCCTATTACAAACTTCCTATTGTTCTTTGTTAAGTCTGTCAACGGCTTCGAGATTATGGCATAATTAGAAACAAATTTTCTGAAATATCCTGTAAGGCCAAGGAAACTCTCAAGCTGCTTAAGTGTCTTCGGTGTTTTAAATTTAGCAACAGCATCTATCTTTTGTGGAGACGGATATATCTTTTGTTTTCTATAACGTGTCCTAAGAATTGAATACGGGTTTTCATAAAATGACATTTCTTTATATTTAGTTGCAGCCCATATTCCCTACATGTGTTAATTACTTCTTTTAGATTTGTTAATGCCTCTTCTTCGTCTTTTGCTGGGATGATTACGTCGTCTACGTATGGCAATGCAATGCCCTTGCGGCTAAGTGGTCTAAAAATTGCGCAAATATGTCGTTGAAAAACTCCAGGTGAACTGGAACTGACCACTCTGAGTTACAAACGACGTATACTTCTTACTATCTTCGGCAACAGGCACATGAAAAATCCATTCTTCAAATCTATTGTGCTGAACATCATAGCGTCTTGTAGTCCGTCTAATTGGTCGTCTATCAATGGCAGCGGAAAATGATCTTTAATAATTACCTTATTTATGCGTCTATAATCAATACATAGTCGCGGACTACCGTCATTTTTCTTTACGAGTACGACCGGACTTGAAAACTCGGATTCGGATTCTTCAATTATTCCGTTGCTTAACCATTCATCGATTTGATCGTCAACGATACGCGCTTCTGTAAATGCGAACCGACGCGGACGTGTAAATATCGGGGTTTCATCGCTCAAAATTATTTTCATTTCAATATTTGTAGATTTTATCTTTTCCGGCTTGTATGTAGATATTATTTCGCGTACTTCACTTTTTGCATGCTTATTGATTGCTTCATTTATGTTGATTTCATTTATATTGTTCACTGCTCCGATTTTCATAATGTTCTGTTCTTCAGATTCATTGCAATTCTCTTCAATTTGGCGAACACTAACTCCATTTCGATTAAATGATATCTCAGCTAACAAACATAATTGTTCTCCAATTATTAATTTAACATCCATACAATAACTAGCCACCACCATAAAGTTTAAAATGTATTCGTTTTCATCAATATGTACACATTGTTTAACCTGTCCAATTGGAGTAATATGATTTTCGCTACTGCTTTTGCCGAATCCAACTAGAACGACATGGGTACTTTGCAAATTTGGTAAACATAGTTCTTTACACAAATCTTCGCGAATAATATTAAATTTACTGCCCGTATCGAACAATGCGAAACACTTCTTGTTTTGTATAAACACTTCTTTGCTAGTTATATTTGTCTTGCTCTTTATAATGTTTGTATTTGAATTTCTTTCAGATTCAACCTCTGTTTTCTTTTGCTGACAGTTCTTTGAGATATGTCCAAATTGGCTACACTTAAAACACTTTTTTCCTCTTGTCTTATTAGGACAATTGTTGGCTAAATGGCCCTTGTCACCACAGCTATAACAATTTAACTCTCTTTTTTCACTTTGTGTACCACCGTGCGCAGCTTGCACCTTTTTCTTTTTGTCTTTCTCCGTTTTTTCATTCTTTTTGATTTTTCCACTAACTATTTCATAGTCTTTCAGTTTGTTTTTAAAATCATATAAATTTTTCGAACCATACAGAATTGTTTTGTTAATCGAAAATTCATCGATACCGTCGATAACGTATTGGATAAGTGCGTCGTCTTCCACTTTTCCACGAGATGCAATGTCTTTAATGCGATAAAAGTACTCGTGAGCGCTTTCATCAGATCGTCGTTTGGTTTCACTTAATTTCATGTGAATCTGCTTGCTGCTGACTTTAGACCTAAACTCACTGATTAATGCCTGCTTTAGTATACTCCAGGAGTTAAGACGTTTTTCACTTAAGTAAAACAATCTGGCTACACCACGCAACGACTTTTTTGCAAATATGAGTTTTTTGCATCTCACTCCAGCCCATGAGCACAGCTTGCTCTTCGAATTCTGCTGCCCACACCTCTACGTCGCTTTCGTCATTTCCATAAAATAGTCGAACTGAATCTTCTATATCACGGAAAGAGATAGCAAATCGCGGCGTTTGCACTTCGTATTGTCTGTTCTCATCGCTTCTTTTTTCGTTCACACTCTGTCCTTCGGAATTTTGAACGGATCCACGCATATGGTGTTCAGAAATTTCATCATCGCTGCTTTCTTCTTCACTGTTTGATTCATCGTCGTCTTCTATATCTTTTTCATTGCTTTGCAGCATTCTACCGGCAATCAAATTACGAAAAATATGTAAAGTCAGATTTTCAACAGAATGACTTATTTCCAGCAAGATGCAGCATGACATAAGATCACGCTCAGATAGCTTTGCTTCCACGTACACGCACTTTGCCAAGTATTTTGGATCAAGATCATCATAATCAAAACCACAAAACTCACGCAACCGTTTTCTATTATTTCGATCTCCTTCGGACTCAAAAATAAATTTGTGCAACGCTTCTATAGTAGACCTTTTTGCAGATTTCAGCGTCTTTGCAATTAATTCATTTAAACACGCCATTTTTTCAACTAACTTGCTTTCACGTCGTTTACTCTTTAATTTGTCGTTTCTTCACTGTTCTTCCACTTCTCGTATGTTCACTGCGCGTCGTTTAAAAATATGTATACCGTTTCAGTCAAACTTCTAGAAATTTTTGATCTAATTCCGGACGAGCTCCCAAATATGTGGGGTTTTTATTTAATAGTATGTTGATATGGTTTATTTAATAATGAAAATACATATTTAAATTGAATTGAACTTAGAAAGTGGCTTTGTTATAACTTCAAGGGGTTAATCATCTACGTCGTCGAGTACACGCTCTCACAACCTTACGCATCACAGGCCGAACATGAACTACTCAATTCGCTCCTGAGCAAACGTTTGTTCGCGAATTCGCCTGACCGAATTCGCTATCCTTCTGCTTTTGGTTGATCTTGTCTTGCTGGTGGAATCAGTGTGACCAACTTACACTATCCCACATAAATACCAAAATAATATATCAACATTTTCTTTGTTCGAAATTATTAGCTTGGCGGTTCTTTAGTTGGTTTATTGAACACCATTATTATATCGCGGAGTGTCATAGCAACTAACTAGGCAGCACTAGCAGTTGCACGTGGTAACGCCTTATAAAAGTAATATCTTAATAACTTCTGTGTTTTTTATCCGATTGTAACCAAATTTGCAGAGATCATTAAAATGGTGATTAGTATTGTGCCTACCCAAATTGAACGTTCTAGGTTTAAAACAACGCTTGCAATTCGGTTTCATTCGATTTATAGGGAGGGGGGGAGGCGTGGCCACAATAAAAAACAAACTTGATCTGCGTGCAACAATAAGACATACTGTCGCGAAAAATTTGTTGCTCTATCTCTTACAGTCTCTGAGATCTAGGTGATCAAACGGACAGACGGACAGACGGACAGACGGACATGGCTATATCGTCTCGGCTGTTGACGCTGATCAAGAATATATATACTTTATGGGATCGGAGATACTTCCTTCTGCCTGTTACATACATTTTCGGTCGGCACAAAGCCATAACTGCTAGTGCTGCCTAGATAGTTGCTATGACACTCCGCACCATAATAATAGTGTTCAATAAACCAACTAAAGTGCCACCAAGCTAATAATTTCGAACAAAGAAAATTTTGATAAATTATTTTGGTATTTTTAGTATATTTTTTTTAGTATTTTTTCAGTATATTGTTGAAAAATATAATATTTTGATGGTAAAATTGGGTGGTGGGTATCTCACAGTCGAGCAAACTCGACTGTAGCTGTAATATCTATACAATTTCTGTAATATCTTCACCTCATCTGGTTCAATCCTGGATCTGAGGTGATGGCTTAACTTTTGTTTGCATTGTTCCCACGTATTTGGGGTATTGTTGTTAAGTATTATCCGAGCCTGTCCTTGTATTTTAATTGTCGAGTTTGCTCGACAGTGAGATACCCGCAACCGCAATTTTACCCTCAAAATATTATATTTTTCAACAATATACTGAAAAGATACTAAATATATACCAAAATAATATACCAAAAATTTCTTTGTTCAAGAATATATATAGTTTATGGAGTCGGAGATGCTTCCTTCTGCCTGTTAAATATATTTTCGGTCGGCACAAAGTTATAATACCCTTCTAACCCTTGGGTAGGCGGGTATAAAAATATACCAAAATAATATACCAAACTTTTCATTGATCGAAATTATTAGCTTCGCGGAACTTTTTTAGGTTTATTAAACCCATTACTATGTCACTGAATGATATAGCAACTAACCAGGTGAAGCTGCACCGTATTACGCAGTATAAATGTAATTCTTTAATAACTTCTGTGTTTTGTATCCGATTATAACCAAATTCTCAGAGATCATTAAGATGGTAATTAGTATTGTGCATACCCAAATTGAACATTCAAGGTTTAAGATTACGCTTGGAATTCGGTTTTATTCGATTTACGGGGGCGGAAGGGGACGTGGCCAAATCTAAAACAAACTTGCTCTGCGTACAATAATAAGACACACTGTTTGTTACTTTAGCTCTTATAGTCTCTGAGATCTAGTTGTTCATACGACAGATGGACAGACGTACATGGCTATATCGTCTTGGCTGTTGACGCTGACGCTGATGATATATGTATACTTAATGGGGTCGGTGATTCTTCCTTCTGCCTGTTACTTACATTTTCGGTTGGCCCAAAGTTTCAATACCCTTCTACTCTTTGGGTAATCGGGTATAAAAATTTGAAATTGAAGACTTATGGAATCGTTATAATCGTCATCAATTGCAATTTATAATTGCAGAAGGTACTAATGTAGGTAGAGGTTATCGGGGTCTTTTTGGTGTTTCCTTGGTTGATTTGCATGGTCGTTGCTCAGTTTCGGCGGCATTACCTGCAAATAATAGGGTGCCAGCTTCTTCGAAGGCGTAATATAATGCAGCTAACATATCCAACTCGTTGCTCCATCATTACTAGCTTCGTCAGATATTTATTTTTCATACAGAATAGAATCAAACAGATTCAGCTATTGATTTCAGTTAAATTTGATAGTTTAGTGATTTCCCATTAGGTGTGTTATATCTCGTAGTCTTAACTTAAAAGAATTAAATGTGGTCAATAAAAATCGTTTAGGTGTGCAGAATATTGCAAGTAGTTAAAAATTATCTCAGTATTTCTTTGATAAAATGCATAAGTCGATGATATCCATAATATAATAATTATAATAATATTAAAGGGAGAAGGGGCAAGGCACTGCGACCCTGGCTGTGTTTTGTGCCTATAAGGCTCTTCCTAGCTAGACAAAAGCTGCTCTGCTTCCCTAATAAAGCAGAGCAGATCTTTCGTCGAGGAACGCACAATATGCTCGGGGCCTGCGGTATCCACGTCCAGATGTTTCCTCCTAGTCCATACTAAGGCTGGACAGTCGCACAGAATGTGTCTGGTTGTCTCATCGTCTTCTTTGCAGAGTCTACACTCAGCATCGGAGAACACACGTATTTTAGTGAGGTGATAGATCAACGTGTGATGGCCACTAAGATAGCCAACGAGGAGGTGAATATCCCTCCTGGAGAGTAAGCTTGTTCTTCGGTCGACCATTGATAAGCTCCTTGGCTTGTCGCATCCCTGATTGGACCGACCAGTAGCGATTAGTCAACCTGACAGCCCAGGTTTTTACAATGTCTGAGATGGTTGACCAACCCACGCCACAGAAGGGCTCAGGGCCGGAAAAAGTTTCTGACAAACCGGCTCTCGCAAGTTCGTCCGCCAGCTCATTGCCCTGGATACCAGAGTGTCCAGGTACCCATAGAAGGGTGACGTTGTTAATAAGAGACACTCTCTGGAGGCAGTTCCAGCAATCGGCCACCAATCGAGAGCTTACTCTTTTTAAAAGCGAGGGCTAAAATGATTGAGGGCTTGATTGTCAGAGAAGATGTCGATGTGCACTCCTCTAATCCCCTTCTCTAGGATCAGACGGCAGCAGAACTCGATGGCATGAACCTCAGATTGGAAGACTGTGGGCCATTTGCCCATAGAAATTGAGGTTTTGGAATTGGGTCCAAAGATCACAGCTCCAAATCCCTGATCAGTTTTTGACCCGTCGGTATACCAGTGGATACCGTAGGGGTCGCTGATGGGGTTGCCAGTGTCCCAATCACTCCTGTCCGATCTGGGAACCAAGAATATGAGCCAGGCTGTTTTGAATAAGAGCTGGAAAGATTTTGTCACCCCTGGGGTTTCGAAAGAAGCGAAAGAATCTACAGCCCATTTGACCTTTTCGGGGTCGAAGATGGATCCAGATAAGCTGAATCCGCGAGTGTCCGGTGACAAAATGGCGTCATCGCGACTGGAGAGATCTGGATTCATTTTCCCTCGTAATGGCGGTCGTGACAAGGCAACTTGCCTTGCCCCCCGAGAGTCATTCCCACGAATGCTCTTCGGTGGTCTGTATGAGGCACTCGGGAGAGGTCGCCTTGCGACACCGCTCACGGGAGGCACCCTTTGGGGCGGGCTTGGCCTGACCGAGGCACCTGCGACGGTTGTTGGACGGTGACCACACTTCATACGCCAAGTTGGGTACCGATCCGGCCGCAGCGCTGGTGTAGGCTACAGGGTCAGACACTGCTAACATCTCCGAACCACTGGCGATGTTGCCGGAGGGGCACTGGCTAGAGAAGAAACGGGTGAGGATGGGGCTGGTGCAGGGGTGGCGGAGGAGGCTTAGGGAGCTGAATTCGAAAGTATTAGCTTGACCCTGAAAAAGCAGAATTTCACCCTCCCTTGTCACTCCGTCAGAGCCCTGTATGACTCCTCGTCAACCAATATTGCTAGGTGAGTCGTAGTGCCGTTCAGGCTATATTGCACCACCCGCCACAGCTTCGTGGAGAAGCTGCTGGAGTTCTGGAGCCCAATATAGTCCAGGATAGTCGCAGGAGTGAACTCAGCGGTACTGGGAAAGTAACCTCTAATGAGGTGAGCCTTGGGAAACTCCCCTTTCCTCCAGCAGTTTTTAATACTATGTTTGAAACTGCGACTAAGTTGATGTCTGTTGGAAGTTGAAGACTTCCAACAGATGTGGTCTCGATGGGCAGAACAGCAACATTGGAGATGCCTCTCTTCACCAATTCGTTGGTCGTTCGTACCATCACGACTCTGACGACTCCATCTGCTCCACGTATGGCGCTCTCGATGCTTCCAAGAGGCTATTTTAACTGCAGCTGGTTATCACCCTTCAGAAAAATCATTACTCCGGTTTGCAGATTGGGATGCGATGAATGCCACTTGCCTCCCTCCTGTAACGACGATAGATATCTGGTGCTCCACTTTCGCCAAAATGCTTGTTGCAGCTGCTGGAATGAAAGTGTAGATTTTCCAACAACGCGATAGAAGTGATACTTCTCCGCCTTGACCGCGGGTCGACCGTGGTGTCCTAGGGCAACACAATCTTCGTATACTTGGTTGCAGCTAGGGACGCTAAAGAACAGATGTGATAGTTCTGCCAAATCATTTTTAGCTCCAACAAAGTTGGTTACATTGAAACAGCTCAATTTCTTCATTCTACGGTCGGAAACACATTTTACATACATACATACATACATACATTTAAATACATCCTTCAATGAAGAGGTGTTTTGATCTACGGAACAAATCATCCAGACGGAAAAGCATATGCCGGAACCGATATCCTGATCAAACACCAACGCCATACCGAGTTTGCAACCAACTAGTTACAGGACACATCTATAAACGTACAACTAGGAAGCGGCAATTTTACCTTCTCAGCGGAATAATGTCACTCTCACCGTCCGCGGTGGTCGAGTGCACAGTGCAGTAGTCAGCGCACCAGCGCACTAAGCCCCGTGGCCCTGGGTTCAACCCCCAGTCATGACGACACATGTCTGCCTTTTTCTTTCAAAATATCACTTCTCATCATAGAAAAAGTGTTTTTCGCTGAGTGAATCAGGGGGCTGCATAGCGTAGTGGTCAGCACACCAGCGCGCTAAGCATGCGGTCCTGGGTTCAACCCCCAGTCATGACGACACATGATCTGCTTATCTCTCAAGAAAAATAACTTTGCCCATTGTGGAAAAAATGATGATTCCCGCATACCTTGATGCCATCCTATGTCGTGGCACACCCTGCCTAACCACTCTCCCCCCTACCAGGGGATCTGCCATAGAACCAAGCGCATTTTCTGCTCTGCAACGAACATCAACACCATCTCAGCTTGAATGACGCCCCTTTACTAAGATGTTCGTAACCAAAATCTACATAACCAAATTGTAGACGCCATTCCCCGCTGATGTCAGGTGGCAGCCCCACCACAGGGATAAGTCGCATCTGGCCAATCACCAGGTCGATTGACAATAACCACCGATTAACGAATCTAATACAAGAATTTTAAACATAAACGGCTCCCCAAATTTGTTGACGACCATAGGCATCTCAAAACGGACACGAATTGGACAATGGAACGTTAGAACTCTGAAAGAAGCTTCTAGATTAGCTCAGTTCGAAAAAGAAATGGACAAACACCAGGTAGCCATAGATGGAAACAGTGAGATGAGGTGGGCTGGCAGTGGAGAAACAACAACATCAAATAGCAACTTATTTCTGCACAGTGGCAACGATAATGGAGGCAGATATGGAGTTGGAATATATGTGTCCAAGAAGATGAAGGCGACACTCCATTCCCGGGAACCCATATCTGACAGGATCATAACGGCTAGGTTTCGTTGTAGAGCGAGACACATCAACATCGTGCAATGCTATGCCCCGACAGAAGACGCTACAGATGACACCAAAGACGACTTCTACTACTGCACTTACAGCAATCCTAAACAAACTTCATCAGGGCGATATTACTATCCTCATAGGTGACTTCAACGCAAAAATAGGCCCAAACAACATCGGACTGAGATCAGTCATGGGCCAACATGGTCTTGGGACTCGCAACGACAATGGGGAGAGGCTAATTGAACTCTGCCAATTGTTCCAACTTGTCATTGGTGGCACGCTGTTTCCACACAAAGAGGTCCACAAATACTCGTGGACATCCCCAAATGGGAACACACGCAATCAAATTGACCATATTTGCAAAAGCCGGAAATGGAGGAAGTCACTATTAAACGTGCGAAATAAGAGGGGTGCGTCTATTGATAGTGATCATGAACTGGTCATTGGTGAACTTTCAATAAAGTTGAACCGCAACCGCTCAATAAATACCAGCAGCCAACAGAGACAGAGCCTCCTCTAAACCTGCACCTCCTTAGTGACCCTAACATAACGGAGAGCATGGCATCCACGTTACGTGACCAACTGATGCCACAACAGGAGCACCATCACTCATGGGGATACACATGCAGGACTCTTAGGACCATAGCCGAGCAAATCCTGGATACGCGACAGCGTGGCAGGGTCAATTGGATATCTGATAGGACCTGGGATCTGATCAGACGGGGAAACATTCTGAAGTCTCTGGCAGACCAGCTTTCACATAACCACAATGAATATCGTGAGCTATGTAGAGCTGTGAAGAAGTCTGCTCGAAATGATAAGAGAGCACTTCTGGATAGATTTGCAGAAAATGCGGAACGAGCAGCAGGCATGTTTGCTGTCGCTATACCAGCAAGTTGCACGTATTTCCGGTGCACATTACAGACAGTCCCAGCCAGTCAGGGATTTAGCTGGCAACCTTCTCACAAATTAAGAAGCGCAAATTTAAAGATGGGGGCAACATTTCATGGACGTCAGCCACACTACTTCAACAAGTGATACTGATGTAATCATCAGTATCAGTAATGGGAGTCTCCGTATTTCGTCTGCGCCCCCATCTGTAACGGAAATTAGAAGCGCAGTAAAGAAGCTGAAACTCAACAGGGCAGCTGGCCAGGACAATATTCCAGCTGAACTTCTCCAAGTTGACACCCACCTGATGGCCGAAATATTGCACCCACACTTCTATCGCATATGGGAGGACGAGATGGTCCCAGACTCTTGGAAAGGCGGAATCATAGTGAAGCTTGCTAAGAAGGGTGACCTTAGTGACTGTAATAACTGGAGAGGAATCACGCTGCTCAACACGAGTTACAAGATTCTGGCCACACTACTGAACGGGCGTCTTCAGGAAAAAATTAAACCGATAATACGTGATGAGCAGGCAGGCTTCAGACCACACAGGAGTTGCGTTGACCAGGCAAACACAATACGCATAATATCCGAACAAGCGATGGAATGGCGTGCCCCGCTGTATCTCCTGTTCATTGATTTCAAGAAGGTATTCGTAAACAGAGCGGCGATATGGCGAGCACTTGCTAGGAAAGGAGTACCTGTAAACATCATTGCAATCATCAAAGCAATGTATGATGACGCCAACATGGCTGTACTGCACAACGGAAAAACAAGTGCACCTTTCCAAACCAACACCGGGATCAGGCAAGGCTGCCCCCTATCATCACTGCTCTTCAACATCGTGGTCGACGAGATAATGAGTGACGTGTGCAAGTCCAAGCGTGGAATCACGTGGAGCCTCACTAGACACCTTGAGGACTTGGACTATGCAGATGACATCTGTCTAGTCTCTCATAGATTCTCGGATATCCAGCACAAAGCAGCTGATCTCGCCACACTAGCCAGCAGAGTCGGACTCGAGATAAATGTAGCCAAAACAAAAGCAATGCGCTTCAACTACTCCAACCAAGGAAACATCTCCATACATGGGAAACAAATCGATTATGTCAACAATTTTTCATACCTTGGTACCATTATCTCCAGCAATGGAGGAGTGGATGAAGATGTCTCGAGCCGACTTGCTAAAGCCCGTTCAACATTTGGGAGACTCTACCGCATATGGAGAAACCGGCAGATAAGTCAGCGTACTAAACTCCGGATATTCAACACGTGTGTAAAGTCCATTCTGCTATATGGTAGTGAGACATGTCTGACCACCAAGAAAATAACGCAGAAACTGCAAGTATTCATTAACATGTGTCTGCGAATAATATGCGGAATATTCTGGCCAGACAGAATATCCAATGCAGAGCTGTGGCGGGTTACAGGTAAGTCTCCTATACATCTCCAAATCAGGAAGCGAAAATGGTCGTGGATAGGCCATGCTCTCAGAAGGAACCCAAGCAGCATAACCCGGATGGCGCTGGACTGGAACCCCCAAGGCAGTAGAAGAGTTGGACGGCCAAAGGCAACCTGGAGACGGACAGCCCTTCTAAAACTGACCCAAATTCGAACAACATGGGACATAGCGAAACAGACACCACAAAACAGAGTTCGATGGAAAGCTCTGGTATATGCCCTGCGTAGCCTGCAGCGCAGCGACGCTTATATGCATATCTTATGTATATATAATAATGTAAATTAATAATGTATAATGTATAATTATGCTTGGTAAGCGATCAGCGTTTGGCCAGCGTGAGAACACTGACCATACAGTTATTTACGTTAGTCCTCATGTGGGTGCTCGTATTACGCTTACGCTTCCGCTGGTCTAATTATGAATGAATTGCAGCAGATTGCCGCAATAGGTCATAATTGTGTAATTACGTTCACTGCCCTTCAGGTACAATATATGTATATGTGTGCGCGCTATATATTCCTCCTTTTCAAAAATAAAGTAATTTAATGGAGTTATTTTAATTTAATTTTAATATGTATTATTATTTTTTTTTTTTTTTTTTTATAACAAATTAGTTTGCATTTCAAATATTATTGTCCATTTTGTGTATTGAGAAAAATTGATTTTGAACTTCCAAATATTGGGTTGTATTGTTTTATTGAATTGATTTTTTTTTTATTTTAAATTTTGATTATGTTATTTTTGGCTATTGAATAATTTTAGCCGGTCTTTGTTTACTATTTGTTCCTTATTTTTGCTATTTTTTATTTTTACGTTATTCCTATCTTAAATGCCTATTAATTGTAAAGCCCTGTATATTTATTTTCTAACTTATGGCCCGTTTCGTTTTTTAGCCAAATTGGGCTACCCATTTTTATTTCTAAGCCCTTATTTGATTTATCATATTCTAACTTTCTGTTTTGTTTTTCCTGTTCTATTAATATCTTAGCTCTATTTCTCGAGATTTGTAACCTATACTTAAATTCCTTAGCATAATCATCTATTTTATTTAATGTATTAAATTCAATGAACTGTCTGCATTCTGCCATACCCCAGTTCATATGGACAGTATTCATGTACTGTCGACAACGTTGTGTTGAAACAATAGGTGAAATAATTCAGCCATATGTCCCAATCGTCTTTGTCAATCGAAATGTATGATCTTATATACTCATTAAAAGTTCGATGACTTCTTTCTACCGTCCCTAATGTCTGGTGGTGGTGTGCTGTAGATTGTATATTACATATCTTCATATACTTGCACAAATCAATAATCAGGGTATTCCTATATTCTGTACCCATATCGGTTATAAGCGTCTTCATATGTCTTCTATGTTGGTCACCTTTGTTAGTAGCGCTACTTTTATATTCAATTTCTTATTGCCCATATTTTTAAATTCATTTAGTGATACATACTCGAAAATATGCTCACTCAGTGACAATTTAACGTTAGCGACTTTGTGTACCCCGGCTTTAGAATTAAGCCTAGTCAAGAATTGACCTAAGTCAAACTTTTCTTCAGAGTACAAGTCGTTAACTGGAAATTGTGAGATAACTCTTTTGCCGTGTTTGAACTGACATTTAAGGTTATTAATTTTTAAACTCACATATTTCTTTACGTCATTATTATTAATGACTTCATAGACTTAGGGCTCTTTGTTTTTATTTTGCAATTTTTTTTTATTATCTGGCCAGATAATTGCCTGTCTTTTGGATGATCTCGTTTGGACCTTCAATATTTTTCTGTTTAAGTCTTTTAAGATTTCGATGCTTATCCGTCATAACGCATTTGCTTTTTATTTTTATTTTTCCCCTTGAAGTACTCGACCGTAAAATCATATTCTTCGAGATCCAACCTCATTCTTGTCAGTTTGGAGTTGGGATTTTTCATCGAGAATAGATATGTAAGCGCCCTATGGTCGCTTAAAACTAAGAAATGCCTACCATATATGTATGGGCTGTTATCTTCTGATATAGAGGGCTCTACTATGCCATCATTTATCAATTTGTCAACTTGCCTTTGAATTTCAGGATTTTTATCGTCCAATCTCAATTTTTGCTTATAAAAGTTATTAGCTGTTATGGTTTCTGTTTCTAAACCAAAAATATCTCTATATATGTAGAACTTTGTTAAGTCTGATTTAAACAAAGGGGGAAACTTTCGAAGTTTTTATACTTCTGAAGCATTCATGCCCTGGTGATGTCAACAAGATCTTAATACAGTTTTGATCGTATTATTTGTGCAATTTGCGATCATTGCGGATATAGCCTCTTTTGTGGCGAATTTATCCGCTTGGGCACTGTCTAAACCGTCATCTATGTATATAGGCTGCCTCAAGCGACCTACGTAGATTTTCGATTTCCGCAGAATACTGTGCTGCGGTTTTGCCATGTTGTGTTGTATTAACTTCGGGCGATTCGCCTTTTACTGTTGCTTGAAGCACATTTATGATTACTAAAATGGTCTTTTCATTCTCAATTTTATATGACATTGGACCAATAATTTTTGTTTTTATCACCTCGACGGCTCTTGATCCCCTTTCGTGAGATCTACTAGCCTGAGGGCTGTTAGGAATCTATTTAAATTTACTCTTTTGCCATCGAACACAGGCACGTATTCCCTGGCGGCTGCAGCAGAGTCTGTCATGTTTGAAAGGTTAGTGTCTTTTGAACTTCAATGGCTAAGGTTATTACTGCAGGAATTGTGAGATGGTGAAGATCTTCTTCCTTAAGTTCTATTTCGATGTCTTCTATATCTGATAGTGTGTCACCAGTATCAATTAATCAATTAATAATTGGCGTGCCTCATTAAAGATTTTCCAAATATTACTGAGTGTCTGTTAAGAGTTCCTTCTTGGATATCTCTATTTTGACTCACGCATTTATACGACTTATCAAATGTCGTTTTTATTTATTTGAGTTGTGACCCAATGGTCTGCCACTTCATTTATATCGTTATTCACGATATGAATTAGCGGTGCAGACGAACTTTTATGATTACAGTTGGACCCAGGCATGTGTTTTCCTCTGTACCCTCTACTACTCTTACGTAGGGTAACATTGCTAACACTATTCCCTTCTCTATTTTGGAGCAGTGCATGAGTGCAGTGAGAATGTAGTTTGGTGCGTATCCATGTACGCTGTTTCGAACTCATATATGCTTATAAACGTATAAAAGTGTCTCAATACACTTAAGTTAAGTGGTTTCTGTTATGAGACTCATTTATGTATATATGTATTTCCTTTGGGTCCTTTGACCCTGTCCAAATCGTTGGCTATACGAAAGTAGCGTTTCTTTATTATCTTATTGTACTTGATATAAACAGTAAACAGAATATCCTCTGTGTGATCAACGATTTTGACGTTATTCACGACATTAGCCGTGTTGTCCTTGGTCTAACTGTCGTCAGAAAAAAGAAAGTTTAATAACTGAAGTTTAAATCCTTCAATTCAAAGTACTTCTAGTCAAAATTGAGATTTGTTTTTGTCAATAATCAAAGAAATACTATATTATTATGATTTACGCGATTATTTCGCACATAATATTTGGAAATAGAAATAAAAAAAAATTTTTTTTTTTATATATTTAGAAATGTTTGGGCATTATATTTGAAATGCGGTTTTTTCGAGATCTTGGACGTTGACGTACTAACGGCAGTACGATCAAGTGGTCCAGCGACACCAAGCTCGGGCTTGTTAACGCGCGGACCTAGGTAGACACGACCACCCGCCCATCCGACCGAGGGGCAACCGCATAACGTGCGGGAACGGAGGTCGCGAACACTTAACACAGACAAAACAATCAAATTGTAATAACAAAAAGAATAAAATAATAATAATAATACTATTACTACTAATAATAATAATTAGAACTATTCTTAAATACGAGCTAATGTATCTAGGAGTAATGTTTTAATTTCTAAGGTACTGTTAGTATTATTAACTAGACTAGAAAAGTTATTATAATTTACACATAAAATACGGAAAGGATTGTGACTGGCATAGTTAGTACTACAACGGGAAAGTGAGAGGGAATGAAATTTCTAGTCGTTCTGACCGGAACGGCAAAGCTAATCTGACTTGTCAACTGCAATGAGTCAATTTCGCCAATGATTAGTCTATGTAGAAACACTACACCTAGCATAGTTCTACGGTCAGAAAGAGAAGGAAGGTTTAGTAATAAAAGTCTACTACGATAAGAAGGCAATCTAATTGTGGGATTCCAGCTAAGCCTACGAAGAGCAAAAAGAAGAAATTGTTTCTGCACTGATTCAAGCCTATCTTGATGAACCCTATACTGGGGGAACCAGATATTAGATCCATACTCAAGAATAGGACGAACCAGTGAGATGTACAAGTGTTTAGTAATGTAGGGATCGTTAAATTCTTTTGACCAACGTTTAATAAATCCAAGGACACCCATGGCTCTATTAGAAGCAGCCAAAATATGCTTATCAAACTTTAATTTTGAATCAAGAAGGATACCTAAATCAGTTACTGACTCTATTCGCTCAAGTGGAGTATCATTAAGATGATAATTATTTAAATGGAGAATACCCCTAAAAATGTCATAAGTTTACATTTATTGCAATTAAGATTTAATAAATTTATAGCACACCACGATTGAAAACAATCAAGGTCAGATTGCAATCTGAGGCTATTTATGGGATCATTAAAAGTCAGACAAATCTTCACATCATCTGCATACATAAGTATGCGAGAGTATGATATAACGGACGGTAGATCATTTATAAATAATGTAAACAGTAATGGGCCTAAATGACTTCCTTGGGGTACGCCGGAAGTGACTTGGACAGTCTTGGAAACAGAGCCCTTGTAAAATACTCATTGAATTCTAAATGAAAGATATGAAGATATCCACAAAATTAAGTTCTGTGGAAATCCAAGAAGATTGAGCTTGTATAATAAGAGACTATGGTTGACAGAATCAAAAGCCTTACTGAAATCAGTGTAAATGACATCCGTTTGAATTTTTGATTGGAACCCTTCAATAACAATTGATGAGAATTCTAATAAGTTAGTGGTAGTAGACCTACATTTCACAAACCCATGCTGGTAGGGTGAAATTATAGATTTACAGCAGTGTTGCAGTTGAGAAGTTATTAGTTTCTCAAATGCTTTGGGAATAGCAGACAACTTGGAGATACCTCTATAGTTTTGAACGTTGGATTTATTTCCTTTTTTCAAGAGAGGAATAATGTAAGACTCTTTCCAAAGATTAGGAAAGAGCACAACTCTACAGACAATTCAAATAATTTTAAAAGTGGTTTACAAAGTCCCTCTGCACAGAACCTAAGCATGCAACTAGGAACGCCGTCAGGGCCAGGAGAGAAAACTGGTTTACATGACTTAAGTTCACGTAAGAGTAAACTTTCAGACAGTAAGGGACCAAAAATACAATTCGCTTGATTTACTTGATACGGATAAGACTGGGCTCTATAAAAAGTTGATGTGGAATAGGTCGTTTGAAAAAAATCAGCAAACAGATCGGCAATGCCACGATCATTAAAAGCTGTCTTTTTTCATAAAATAATGTTGTTGGAAGTGTTGACGTCTTTCGCTTCGAATTAACGAAGTCATAGAAGCGTTTCGGGTCACGCTGAAACGTAAGTCTGCACTTTCTCAAATAATCCTTGTAGCAAAGATTATTTAGCGTGGAGAAATCGGAACGAGCAACATTGTAGCGAGAAAAATATAAGAGAGAGCCAGTTTCCTTATATTTTTTATAAAGCTTTGATTTTTTATTCTTTAACTTTGTTAGTTCTTTGGTAAACCATAACGGTCTATTAGACAATTGTGGAGTACCAAAGGGAACACAAGCATCAAACAGAGAGTTTAATGTAGAATAAAAAATTTCAACTGCCTTGAAATGTTAATTAGTTGTCATATGCTTGGTTTTACATATTTTTCTTTACAATTAATTTCTTTTTTTTTTCAACCAAGCATATGTGTTGGTAGACAGCCTAACCCCTATCAATTGTTAGTATTTTTAAAGGAGCGTTTTCACGCATCTGCTTTAGAAGAAGGTTTTAAATTTAAAGGGAATTAGAGCATTGACATTAATGCAGCTCTAATTGCGTAGCCTCACACAGTGAAGTTTTCCAGCTCTTTCAGTTTTTGTTGATGTATGAGTTTTTCTCCCTCGTTGGTTGCAGTGCGTACTCTCTTCTTCTTATTCTTCTTCGGTGGTTGTTGTCGTGCCCGGTACTCAGCTATTGTGAGTAGCCGAGGTCCCTCGTTGGGATTAACCTAGATCCTCTTGCAGGTTTGGTGCATCCCTTTGCACAACAGGTGCAGTGTCTTCCAGTATGTCTTCTGTATGTTTCCAACGATGGCGTAGGCGGCGGTCTGCCTCCCACACTTCTATTTTTCGTGTTGTCTATTGTTTTCCTTGGGGATACCTTGGTACAAATTTTGACTTCAGGATTTGTATGGCTTCAATCAGGTTTCGCATGCCTCCTATATCCATGCAGTCGATTACGTGCTTTAGCGCCTCTCGACGTTCTCGATTAGTGCCCAATCTTCTTCAGTTATTATTTCGAGCACCTCTTCGAGATCGCTTTCGAAATTTGGGTTCACTATAATATTATTATTTTCATCCATTATGTAATAATTGCCACATCATGCAAGCTAGATACTTCATGTGCCACAATAAAAATATACTGAAAAAATACTTAAAAAAAATATACTAAAAATACCAAAATAATATATCAAAATTTTCTTTATTCGAAGTTATTAGCTTGGCCGCACTTTAGTTGGTTTATTGAACACCATTATTATGTCGCGGAGTGTCATAGCAACTAGCAAGGCAGCACTAGCATTTACACGTGGTAACGCCTTATAAAAGTAATTTCTTAATAACTTCTGTATTTTTTATCCGATTGCAACCAAATTCGCAGAGATCATTAATATGGTGATTAGTATTTGATTGTGCGTACCAAAATTGAACGTTCTAGGTTTTAAAAAACGCTTGCAATTCAGTTTTTTTCAATTTGCATGGGCGGAAGGGGGCGTGGCCAAAATCAAAAAACAAACTTGATCTGCGTGCAACAATAAGACATACTGTCGCGAAAAATTTGTTGCTCTATCTCTTATAGTCTCTGAGATCTAGGTGTTCATACGGACGGACAGACGGACATGGCTATATCGTCTCGGCTGTTGACGCTGATCAAGAATATATGTACTTTATGGGGTCGGAGATGCTTCCTTCTGCCTGTTACATACATTTTCGGTCGGCACAAAGCCATAATACCCTTCTACCCTTTGGGTAGGCGGGTATAAATATATTTATAACTGGTGTTATGATAGCGCAAGTGCATATTTGACGTAAATTAATAATTGCCACGCGTAATCGCTCGTATTCGCATTCGCATTCGGACGTATTTTTTTACTGTCAAACTAACATTTGTTATTTTACCGTTCTTGCGCCTTATTATCAAAAATTGTTATCAAAAAAGATACCAAAGCCATAAAGAAAAACGAACAACAAAATACATACGCAAAATGCGTATTACAACTCAAAGCACGCCAGAAGTGTTTATCGCCAAGGCAGCCAGATCATCATTCGGTCCGCTAAATACCACTAAGGGCTTCTACTATGCCGAAGCACTACGAACAGGCATGGAAAATCCACTCCAGCCACACTAAGAAAGCACTCAGGAGGTCCCGATGCAGTTTGGAAACTATGATGTTTACCGTGCAACAAAGTATGATAGAATTTATGTCATTTATGAAAACAACTATGCAAACCATTGTTCAGAACCAGAACATGGTGATTTAGTTACTTGTAGCACAACAGTCCAAATAATAAATGTCTAACCATCGTATATCGATGTGGAATGCCAATGGTATTTCACGGCATAAACTGGAAATAACGCAATTCCTAAATGTAAATAACATCGACGCCATGCTGCTGGTTGAAACACACCTCACCTACCGCACAGATCATCCAGATGGCAAAGCCCACGGCGGAACCAGCATCATAATTTGCAACAAATTACTTGCAAGGCACGGCCATAAATGTGCAGTCAGGAAACGGAAACCTTTGCATTGCCGCTGTCTACTGCCCATCTCGCTTTACTATCTCTGATTGTTAATTTATGGACTTCTCAAACACACTAGGGGATCGCTTCATAGCTGCAGGTGACTACAATGCCAAACACACGCACTGGGGATCACGTTTCGTGCCTCCAAAGGGAAGACAACTGTATGAAAGTGAGCAATAAATTGGACTACGTTTCTCCTGGTAGCCCCACATATTGGCCTGTAGACCCCACATATTGGCCTGCAGACCCCAGAAAGATCCCAGATCTAATTGATTTCACGGTGACAAAAACATCCCACCTGATCTATAAAGCGCCAGGGCCCTACCGGATCTCTCATCTGACCACTCGCCTTTGTTGTTAACCCTTCTTCACAGCCCAGAAATTACGGACCACACACTAACTGGATGAAATACAGAAAGTATGTGAGTTCCCCCATTGGACTAACTCCTCAACTAAATATCGTCACAGCAGCCAGGATTTCAACACCAAAACGGAAGGATGTGGAAATTAAGATGTTAAAAACCAGCCTGCAAATTGAACAGCTGGTTCTGGAAAAAAGGCGTCTGCGACGGGCGTAGCAAATCAGCAGATCGCCATGCTCAAAGCAACGTCTTACTGAAGCCACCCTCTACACCGCGGATATTCCAAAGAGTCACCGACTAACAACATCCACCTTTGCCAACAACAGTGCGATCCTTAGCCGCTCCAGATGCCCAGTTTGTGCAACAACCCAACTTGTCTCGAAAATGAGAAGATTCAATAAATAAGCGCCTTGAGCTGGCGCTTAATACCTGCAGTACCACTGTATTGCAGCGAAAAGTAGAGTCAATTGCGCAAATATCGTTAACGGTTCCAACAAACAACGGACGAGGCGATATCGCGATTACAGCTATTATATAAGTATGTGCGTACGAAAAAGACCGCGTGGACGGCCACTGGAACTCGTACCTAGAGTACGCACGTATACATGTACGTATAGTATACTTATGTATGTATGTGCAGCTATGCTGGGCTGAGAAGGGCTTGGTCTACCAAAATCTTGCTTAGCGCCAATATGCGCTGAAGCAGCTTGGATAAGATAGTGACTGCTATAATATCGCTAGATGAGATTATTGCAACAATTGGCAATGATCCGCAACACCAAAACCGCGCTCAGACCGATTATACCGAAACCGAGCAACAATATATAAAATAAAGGCAAATAAATCCTGTCGGGATCACCAATGTTTCGAGGAGATGCTCTTTTGCATCACCTTCCACCGACATTAATTGTTAAAATTAAACGGCGCGAGATTTTGTTTGTGTTGCACTCTATTTTTATAGCCGCCTACCCAAAGGGTAGAAGAGTATTATGGCTTTGTGTCGACCGAAAATGTATGTAACAGACAGAAGGAATCATCTCCGACCCCATAAAGTACATATATTTTTGATCAGCGTGAACAGCCGAGACGATATAGTTAAGTCCGTTTGTCCATCCGTATGAACACCTAGATCTCAGAGACTATGATAGAGCAACCAAATTTTCGGAATAGTTTGTTTTTGACTTGGGCCACGCCCCCTTTCGCCCCTTAAATTTAATAAAACCGAATTAAAGGCGTCATTTTAACTAGAATGTTCAATTGGTACGCACAATACTAATCACCATTTTGATGATCTCTGAAAATTTGGTTACAATCGGATGAAAAACACAGAAGTTATTAGAATATTACTTTTATAAGGCGTTACCACGTGCAACTGCTAGTGCTGCCTAGTTAGTTGCTATGACACTCCGCGACATAATAATGGTGTTCAATAAACTAACTAAAGAGCCGCCAAGCTAATAATTTCGAACAAAGAAAATGTTGATATATTATATTAGTAATTTTTAGTATATTTTGAAAAATATAATATTTGGATGGTAAAATTGGGTGGCGGGTATCTCACAGTCGTGCAAAGTCAACTGTAGCTTTCTTACTTGTTTTTTTTAGTATTTTTTCAGTATATTTTTCAAAAATATGATATTTTTATGGTAAAATTGGGTGACGGGTATCTCACAGTCGAGCAAACTCGACAGTAGCTTTCTTACTTGTTTACGTTCGATTTGCGAACGTAATGTAGATCTGAATTTAATTGAGTAGTATTAGAATAGAATAGTGCAGCGAGCTGGCTATTTATATATGTACATATGGTTAGATCAGCTAAATATGCTGTAAATATCTTATCGCATTACATCAACAGTGGTAACGATGACTTGTTACATGATTTAATACTATGTTTGAAACGGCGACTAAGTGGATGTCTGCTGTGAACAATTACTTTAATGAAATTATGTTGCTGTTGAAGAAAAGAAATAGTGGTGCAGTGGCGTGTGTGTTGCCCTCTGGATCAGTTGACCCAGAAGGGAGCATTTTCTGAAGTATATATATTCTTGACCAGCGTCAACCGCCGCCCCCGTAAATCGAAAAAGCCGAATTGCAAGCATAATTATACCCGCCTACCCAAAGGGTAGAAGGGTATTATAACTTTGTGCCGACCGAAAATGTATGTAACAGGCAGAAGGAAGCATCTCCGACACTATAAAGTATATAAAATGAACTTTTTTGGTGATTGATTTAATAAAAAAATAATAGTATATTTTTTTTTTTATTCTTTTTCTGATAGGTTTCCACCGGAGGTCAGTTATGAACTGATTTACAAATGTATTCTTTCAACCTTTTACAGAGGATTAAGATAAGCCTTTTAAGTTCTACTTATCTTTACATTTTTGTTTATCGGATCATTAAGCTTGTTACCGTCTTGGGAGAATGTTATCTATAAAGCTTTTGAAGAGTGAAGCTATCCAAAAGATCGGCTTTAGCTTGTTATATGAAGAATGAATATGTCACTCCCCACCCTTTTAGATATTAGCTTGTCCTCAAGCGATTATTTCTGGATATAATTTTGGTACAGGTTTTATCGATTTCAACTATTTCTGTTTTTGGTTCTGTTTCTTTTCCAATATTTTTGTTAGCGGTTTTACTTGGTTTTAGGTAAGAGATAATAATTTTGTGTGGCGCTGTTTTACATTTCATATAAAAGTATAATATGTATATATGTATATATGGGCCGTCAGCCGTCAGAGGAAGCAAGGGGACCAACATGTAATCTCAGTATTGGCTGGGGGACGTGCCGTCCTTGCTCCTACTGTCGGAAGTGCGACTATACTCTCCACGCGAGGGCGGCTGGAAGCAGACCCCTAACACGGTCATGTCTCTGCTAGAGGTGCTGACTAATTGTAGTCGGGCGAAGATCGTGAATCTATAAATCACCCCAACTAAGGTGGAACAGCATACGCTGATGGATGCATGGCCGGGGGTAGCCCGGTCTCTAGTAGGCGGACTCTGGATACCTGTCGTCCTCCAGTTTCATTTAGACTTTCCACGGTATGCGGGCTATGCCGTGGATGACCTTCCCTTCCCGCCTACTCGTGTGATCTTAACTAATGGATCAAAATTTAAAAATACAAAAGTCTGATACGGCTTTAAAAGTATCATCTCTGGGCGATGCCTTCACGGCTGCCCCTACACCAGCACCCAATACTACCACGAACTCCCTTGGACACAGGGTTCGTTAGTGCTGAACTTCCGTCCAGTAGCGGTTCAGTCCGTCAGCAACCCGTCGAGGTATTGTCCTCGGACGAGGAAGCTAACTGCGATCGAATCAGCTTTGCTGACGACGCTTCCGTGGCCTTTTAGAGGTCAGGCCTTTTGCAAGCAGGCTCTCAGATCCAGTTGCTGCGGCTGGAATCTAAGGACGCCTTTATTAAATTTAAGGGCCGCCAGAAGAAGCTTTTTAAAGCTGCACTCGCAAAGGGTTCTAACAGAGAGGAGGCTCTGGCTATCGCCACTGCGCCCCCCGTTAACACCAAGGCTAAACGGACGCGCGCTGATGATACCATCGTCGAGCCCACCAGCTCTTCAAAGAGGTCCAAAAAGACGAAACCACTCTTCAGCCAAGTGGTTAGCAGCGTGAAATTGGGCTTCACTTCGGCTGATCCAACCAAACCCCTCTCAGCAGAGCAGTTGGCTACGTTGAAATCCAGCATTTTAAAGGCGGTGCTGTTGCACTCTTCACCAACGGTTAGTCCAGGTTTCGAGGGCTGTATACCCCGAAATGAGTGGCTGCTTTTGATGTGTGAGGATAACAGCACTGCCAATTGGGTCAGGGGAGCTGTTGGACACATCAGGTCCATCAGCGCCCTTGACGTCAAATTTCTGGAGGAAACGGAGTTCCCAAGGCTCACCTCATTAGAGGTTACTTTCCCAGTAGTGCTGAGTACACTCCTGCAACCATCCTGGAATTTATTGGGCTCTAGAACGCCAGCAGCTTCTCTACGAAGCTGTGGCGGGTGGTGCAGCACAGCCTGAACGGCACAACGACTCACCTCGCAATGTTGGTTGACGAGGAGTCCTACAGGGCTCTGACGGAGTGCCAAGGGAAGGTGAAATTCTGCTTAGGCAGAGTCAAACTGATCCTAAGGAATTCAGCTCCCAAAGCCTCCTCCGCCACCCCTGCTCCATCCACATCCTCACCCGCTCCCACTTCTGCCAGTGCCGCTCCGGCAACGGCGCCAGTGAGTCCCTCAGGGATTCCAGCATTGGCTGACCCTGTGGCCTCCACGAGCGCTGCGGCCGAATTGGTACCCAAGGTTCTTTCTTTTCCACTCCACCGGCCATTGTGGTCACAGCCCCGAAGGGCCCAACTAGACGTGTGACAAGTGGTCACCGTCCGTCAACCGTCAGAGGTGCCTCGGGCAGGCCCACTGCCAGCACCTCAGGCCGCAACCCACCCGCAAGGGCACCTCCCACGAGCGGGGTCGCAAGGCGACCTACTCCGAGTGGCTCGTCCCGACCGCCGAAGGGCATTCGCGGTAACGACTCTCGGGGGGCAAGGCAAGTGGCCTTGTCTCAACCGCCATCAGGAGGGAAGATGAGCAAACTTAAAGTGCTCCAGGCGAACCTTCACCACGCTAGAGGAGCGTCGGCCACACTGTGCAGGGTCGTCTGTGAAGATCAAATCAACCTGGCTCTCGTCCAAGAACCATGGTTGATCGGTGGCCATATACGTGGACTTTCATGTGGATCATGTAAGATGTTATATGACCGTATTGGAGGTGCCTCGCGCACTGCTATTCTTATGGATAACAGTGTCAGACATTTCCCACTAACTAACTTCATCCACAGAGACCTAGTAGAAACGGCTATTGAGGTAGCCACTGCAGACGGTGTCCGGGAAGTTGTGATCGCCTCCGCATACTTCCCGGGCGATGTGGATGATGTACCCCCAGCAGAGGTCCAGCGGCTGGTGGATTTTGTCGCCGCAACTACAAGCCGCTCGTGATCGGCTGTGATGCCAATGCACATCACACGATCTGGGGGAGCAGCGACATCAATAAACGTGGTGAGTCCCTCTTAGACTACTTATTGTGTTGTCAATTAGATGTAGCTAACATAGGGTGCAAACCCACTTTTATCAATGCTATTAGGGAAGAGGTTCAAGATCTCACCCTAATCAGCACCTCGATAGCGAGTTCGCTTGTTAATTGGGGGGTCACAGACGAAGTCACTTTGTCAGACCATCAGCACATCAGGTTTGACCTTCCTGGCCAAGTCGAAATTCGCCAAAACTCCTTCTGTCCAAAAAAGACAAATTGGGAGCTCTTTAAAGCCTCTGTAGCTTTCAAAGCAGACCTATTGGTCAGCAATCCTAGCTCTATAAGTGAGATAGAATTCGCTGCTAATCTGCTCCAAGATGTGCTTATCTCATCCTTCGAGGACAGCTCAGTCCAGAAGACCCTAAGGGTCAATCGGAAAATTCCGTGGTGGAATGAGGAACTGGCTGTCCTTAGAAGGAGGGTTAGAAGCCTTTTTAATAAGGCTAAATCTAACCGTGCTAGTTGGGACGTCTATCGGGACGCTCTTACCAAATACAACAAAAGCATTAGACGAGCTAAACGCGATACATGGCGTAGCTACTATGGTAGCTTAGAATCGTTGCCAGAGGCAGCGAGGCTTCATAAAGTATTTTCTAAAGGGTCGTCTAATGGAATAGGGCTTCTTAAAAGAGCAGATGGCTCTTTCACTCAAGATCGCAGGGAAACACTTGAGCTTCTACTGCAAGTCCACTTCCCGGGTTCTGTGGCGAATCCAGATCTCTCCGGTCGCGACGACGCCACTTTGTCACCGGACTCACGCGGATTCAGCCTATCTGGATCCATCTTCGACCCCGAAAAGGTCAAATGGGCTGTAGATTGTTTTGCTCCTTTCAAAGCCCCAGGGGGTGACAAAATCTTCCCAGCCCTTATTCAAAACAGCATGGCTCATATTCTTGATCCACTGGTCGGCCTTCTTAGACCTAGTTTTACTTGGGGATACATACCGGTTCGTCAGCCACTTTTTCCGTCCCTGAGCCCTTCTGCGGCATGGGTTGGTCAACCATCTCAGCTATTGTTAAAGCCTGGGCTGCTAGGTTGACTGATCGCTACTGGTCGGTCGTGCTCGACCGGAAAACCAGCTTACTTTGCAGGAGGGATCTTCACCTCCTCGTTGGCTTTCTTAGTGGCCATCATACGGTGAACTATCACCTCGCCAAAATGTGTCTGTCTTCTGATGCTGAGTGCAGACTTTGCAAAGAGGACGACGAGACAACCAAACATATTCTGTGCGACTGTCCAGCCTTGGTGTGGACTAGGAGGCAACATCTGCACGTGGATACCGCAGGTCCCGAGCATGTTGTGCGTTCCTCGCCAAAGGATCTGCTCTGCTTCATTAGGGAAGCAGAGCAACTTTTGTCTAGCTAGGGAGAGCCTATAGGCACAAAAGACCTCCATGGTCGCAGTGCCTCGCACCTTCTCTGTTGGGAGACTCCCTTTTTCAAATAATAATAATAAAAATATGTAAATTAAAACTAAAACAAATATGAAGATTATTAGTATATTTCTGTAAATTGTGTTATTCTTATTGTTTAACAAAATCATTTCTTAAATTTCTATGTGTGACATTGGTTCGACTTTGGTTACATTATGTTCAGTAAATATTAAATTTGTGTATTGTTGAACACTATTAGATATTATAACTTGTTTTATTTCTGCTGTGTAATTGGATATTTTTATAATTTTATTATTTTCAATATAAATGTATTGACCGTTACAATTGTGACGTTTTTCTCTTGTCATATTCTAAGTTATAAGTATATTTAGTTTAATGTATTGAATATAGGATTGTTTACGATATTTTTAAAAAGTACAAGTTGGTGTTTCGTGTTTTATTATGTTAGCTATGCAAAGGTCTTTGACAATATTCTTTGTTAGTGTATTTAGAACATAGTTGTTATGTAAGTCTTCAATATTTTCCTTAATAATTTGGCCATTATTGTCGGGGTAAGGTGCAATTATGAAAGTTGGTTGTTCAATTGTATTCATAGAAATGTGGGACATTAGGAATATTTCATTAGTAGCTACGTTAAACCAAGCGGAAGTTTTTTTATTTATCAGATTTTTTGTAAATAACGTTGCCAATATTGTCATGTTTTAGTAGTTTGGGATTAAATATTTCTAGTCGTTTTAATTGTTAACCCATTTGCATAGCCTCGATATATTCGGTAAAATGTTCAATGTTAAATATTAATAGATTAATTTTTTGATCTTTTTTCAAAGAATCGGACTGGGTGTTAATGATTTTTATGCCATCATTGAGACTGTTAATTACGTGGTTTAGAGTGCTGACCTGTACTGTGTCTTGTAATAGAGTCGAAATTTGTTGTTCAATATGTTGTGTGTCGTCTTCGTCTAATATGCCAAAAATAAATTTTAATGTGGAACCTATAAAGTTAACCAGTCCTCGTTTGTTTCGTTTCGATGCGTATGCCATTCATTTCTCTTTCCCTTTTCTCGGTTAAAAATTTAATTTTTGTAACGTTTTTAAATTCTTGACATTGTTTAATTATACTATTAAATGTTTCTTCAACTTCTGTAATATTTATTGTGAGACAGGGATGCATAAAGGTGATGGGGATTTGTATTGTTCCAGATTCGAACAAGATAAATCCTTGAATGTTATACCCGCCTACCCAAAGGGTAGAAGGGTATTATGGCTTTGTGCCGACCGAAAATGTATGTAACAGGCAGAAGGAAGCATCTGCCCGACCCCATAAAGTATATATATTCTTGCTCAGCGTCAACAGCCGAGACGATATAGCCATGTCCGTCTGTCCGTCCGTATGAACACCTAGATAGAGCAACAAATTTTTCGCGACGGAAAATGTATGTAACAGGCAGAAGAAAGCATCTCCGACCCCATAAAGTATATATATTGTTGATCAGCGTCAACAGCTGAGACAATATAGCCATGTCCGTCTGTCCGTCCGTCCGTCTGTCCGTCTGTCTGTCCATATGAACACCAAGATTTCAGAGACAATAAGAGATGGAGCAACAAATTTTTCATGACAGTGTGTCTAATTCTTTTAGATTTTTGCCACGCCCTCTTTCGCCCACGTAAATCAAAAAAACAAATTTAAATTTATTCGCATTCGGACGTGTTTTTTTTTTGCCGTCAAACTAACAGTACCATTCTTGCCCCTTGTTATCAAAAATTTTTATCAAAAAAGATACCAAAGCCGTAAAGAAAAACGAACAACAAAATACATACGCAAAATGCGTATTACAACTCAAAGTACGCCAAAAGTGTTTATCGCCAAAGCAGCCAGATCATCATTCGGTCCGCTAAATACCACTAAGGGCTTCTACTATGCCGAAGCACTACGAACAGGCATGGAAAATCCACTCCAGCCACACTAAGAAAGCACTCAGCAGGTCCCGATGCAGTTTGGAAACTATGATGTTTACCGTGCAACAAAGTATGATAGAATTCATGTCATTTATGAAAACAACTATGCAAACCATTGTTCAGAACCAGAACATGGTGATTTAGTTACTTGTAGCACAACAGTCCAAATAATAAATGTCTAACCATCGTATATCGATGTGGAATGCCAATGGTATTTCACGGCATAAACTGGAAATAACGCAATTCCTAAATGTAAATAACATCGACGCCATGCTGCTGGTTGAAACACACCTTACCTACCGCACAGATCATCCAGATGGCAAAGCCCACGGCGGAACCAGCATCATAATTTGCAACAAATTACTTGCAAGGCACGGCCATAAATGTGCAGTCAGGAAACGGAAACCTTTGCATTGCCGCTGTCTACTGCCCATCTCGCTTTACTATCTCTGATTGTTAATTCATGGACTTCTCAAACACACTAGGGGATCGCTTCATAGCTGCAGGTGACTACAATGCCAAACACACGCACTGGGGATCACGTTTCGTGCCTCCAAAGGGAAGACAACTGTATGAAAGTGAGCAATAAATTGGACTACGTTTCTCCTGGTAGCCCCACATATTGGCCTGCAGACCCCAGAAAGATCCCAGATCTAATTGATTTCACGGTGACAAAAAACATCCCACCTGATCTATAAAGCGCCAGGGCCCTACCGGATCTCTCATCTGACCACTCGCCTTTGTTGTTAACCCTTCTTCACAGCCCAGAAATTACGGACCACACACTAACTGGATGAAATACAGAAAGTATGTGAGTTCCCCCATTGAGCTAACTCCTCAACTAAATATCGTCACAGCAGTCAGGATTTCAACACCAAAACGGAAGGATGTGGAAATTAAGATGTTAAAAACCAGCCTGCAAATTGAACAGCTGGTTCTGGAAAAAAAGGCGTCTGCGACGGGCGTAGCAAATCAGCATATCGCCATGCTCAAAGCAACGTCTTACTGAAGCCACCCTCTACACCGCGGATATTCCAAAGAGTCACCGATTAACAACATCCACCTTTGCCAACAACAGTGCGATCCTTAGCCGCTCCAGATGCCCAGTTTGTGCAACAACCCAACTTGTCTCGAAAATGAGAAGATTGAATAAATAAGCGCCTTGAGCTGGCGCTTAATACCTGCAGTACCACTGTATTGCAGCGAAAAGTAGAGTCAATTGCGCAAATATCGTTAACGGTTCCAACAAACAACGGACGAGGCGATATCGCGATTACAGCTATTATATAAGTATGTGCGTACGAAAAATACCGCGTGGACGGCCACTGGAACTCGTACCTAGAGTACGCACGTATACATGTACGTATAGTATACTTATGTATGTATGTGCAGCTATGCTGGGCTGAGAAGGGCTTGGTCTACCAAAATCTTGCTTAGCGCCAATATGCGCTGAAGCAGCTTGGATAAGATAGTGACTGCTATAATATCGCTAGATGAGATTATTGCAACAATTGGCAATGATCCGCAACACCAAAACCACGCTCAGACCGATTATACCGAAACCGAGCAAAAATATATAAAATAAAGGCAAATAAATCCTGTCGGGATCACCAATGTTTCGAGAAGATGCTCTTTTTGCGTCACCTTTCACCGACATTAATTGTTAAAATTAAACGGCGCGAGATTTTGTTTGTGTTGCACTCTATTTTTATAGCCGCCTACCCAAAGGGTAGAAGGGTATTATGGCTTTGTGACGACCGAAAATGTATGTAACAGGCAGAAGGAAGCATCTCCGACCCCATAAAGTATATATATTCTTGATCAGCGTCAACAGCCGAGACGATATAGCAATGTCCGTTTGTCCATCTGTCCGTCCGTCCGTATGAACACCTAGATCTCAGAGACTATAATAGAGCAACCAAATTTTCGGAATAGTGTGTGTAATTATTGCACGCAGATCAAGTTTGTTTTAGATTTCCGCCCCGTAAATCTAATAAAACCGAATTACAGGCGTCATTTTAATCCTAGAATATTAAAATAAGTACGCATAATACTAATCAGAATATTAATGATCTCTGTGAATATATTTACAATCGGATAAAAAACACAGACGTTATTAAGAAATTACTTTTATAAGGCGTGACCACGGGCAGCTGCACCTAGCTAATTGCTATGACACTCCGTGATATAAGAATGGTGTACAATAAACCAACTAAAGTGCCGCCAAGCTAATAACTTCGAACAAATAAAATTATGATATATTATTTTGGTATTTTTAGTATATTTTTAAGTATTTTTTTTCAGTATATTTTTGAAAAATATAATATTTTGATAGTAAAATTGGGTGGCGGCTATCTCACAGTCGAGCAAACTCGACTGTAGCTTTCTTAGTTGTTTAGTATTTTTTAGTATATTTTTGAAATACATATTTTGATTTTAAAATTGTGTGGCGGGTATCTCACAGTCGAGCAAACTCGACTGTAGCTTTCTTACTTGATTTTAGTATTTTTATTATACCCGCCTACCCAAAGGGTAGAAGGGTATTATGGCTTTGTGCCGACCGAAAATGTATGTAACAGGCAGAAGGAAGCATCTCCGACCCCACAAAGTATATATATTCTTGATCAGCGTCAACAGCCGAGACGATATAGCCATGTCCGTCTGTCCGTCTGTCCGTCCGTATGAACACCTAAATAGAGCAACAAATTTTTCGCGACAGTATGTCTTATTGTTGCACGCAGCTCAAGTTTGTTTTTGATTTTGGCCACGCCCCTTTCCGCCCATGCAAATTGAAAAAAACTGAATTGCAAGCGTCGTTTTAAACCTAGAACGTTCAATTTTTGTACGCACAATAATAATCACCATCTTAATGATCTTCATTGGTTACAATCGGATAAAAAACACAGAAGTTATTAAGATATTACTTTTATAAGGCGTTACCACGTGCAACTGCTAGTGCTGCCTATTTAGTTGCTATGACACTCCGCGGCACAATAATGGTCTTCAATAAACCAACTAAAGTGCCGCCAAGCTAATAATTTCGAACAAAGAAAATTTTGATATATTATTTTGGTATTTTTATACCCGCCTACCCAAAGGGTAGAAGGGTATTATGGCTTTGTGCCGACCGAAAATGTATGTAACAGGCAGAAGGAACCATCTCCGACCCCATAAAGTATATATATTCTTGATCAGCGTCAACAGCCGAGACGATATAGCCATGTCCGTCTGTCCGTCTGTCCGTCTGTCCGTCTGTCCGTATGAACACCTAGATCTCAGAGACTATAAGAGATAGAGCAACAAATTTTTCGCGACAGTATGTCTTATTGTTGCACGCAGATCAAGTTTGTTTTTGATTTTGGCCACGCCCCCTCCCGCCCCCGTAAATCGAATAAAACCGAATTGCAAGCGTCGTTTTAAACCTAGAACGTTCGATTTTGGTACACACAATACTAATCACCATCTTAATGATCTCTGCAAATTTGGTTACAATCGGATAAAAAACACAGAAGTTATTAAGATATTACTTTTATAAGGCGTTACCACGTGCAACTGCTAGTGCTCCCTAGCTAGTTGCTATGACACTCCGCGACACAATAATGGTGTTCAATAAACCAACTAAAGTGCCGCCAAGCTAATACCTTCGAACAAAGAAAATTTTGATATATTATTTTGGTATTTTTAGTATATTATTTTTTAGTATATTTTTATACTATTATATAAATATAATATTTTGATGGTAAAATTGGGTGGCGGGTATCTCACAGTCGAGCAAACTCGACTGTAGCTTTCTTACTTGTTTAGTATATTTTTTAGTATTTTTATACCCGCCTACCCAAAGGGTAGAAGGGTATTATCGCTTTGCGCCGACCGAAAATGTATGTAACAGGCAGAAGGAAACATCTCCGACCCCATAAAGTATATATTGATCAGCGTCAACAGCCGAGACGATATAGCCACGTCCGTCTGTCCGTCCGTCCGTCGGTCCGTCTGTCCGTCTGTCCGTCTGTCTGTCTGTCTGTCTGTCTGTCTGTCTGTCTGTCTGTCCGTCTGTCCATCTGTCTGTCCGTATGAACACCTAGATCTCAGAGACTATAAGAGATAGAGAAACAAATTTTTCGGGACAGTATGTCTTATTATTGCACGCAGATCAAGTTTGTTTTGGATTTTGGCCCCGCCCCCTTCTGCCCATGCAAATTGAAAAAACTGAATTGCTAGCGTCGTTTTAAACCTAGAACGTTCAATTTTTGTACGCACAATAATAATCACCATCTTAATGATCTTAATTGGTTACAATCGGATTAAAAACACTGAAGTTATTAAGATATTACTTTTATAAGGCGTTACCACGTGCAACTGCTAGTGCTGCCTAGTTAGTTGCTATGACACTCTGCGACATAATGATGTTCAATAAACCAACTAAAGTGCCGCCAAGCTAATAATTTCGAACAAAGAAAATTTTGATATATTATTTTGGTATTTTTTAGTATATTTTTGTAAAGTATTTTTTCAGTATATTTTGAAAAATATAATATTTTGATGGTAAAATTGGGTGGCGGGTATCTCACAGTCGAGCAAACTCGACTGTAGCTTTCTTACTTGTTTAGTATTTTTTTAGTATATTTTTGAAAAATATTTTTTGATGGTAAAATTGGGTGGCGGGTATCTCACAGTCGAGCAAACTCGACTGTAGCTTTCTTACTTGACTTTAGTATTTTTATACCCGCCTGCCCAAAGGGTAGAAGGGTATTATGGCTTTGTGCCGACCGAAAATGTATGTAACAGGCAGAAGGAAGCATCTCCGACCCCATAAAGTATATATATTCTTGATCAGCGTCAACAGCCGAGACGATATAGCCATGTCCGTCTGTCCGTATGTCTGTCTGTCCGTCTGTCCGTCCGTATGAACACCTAAATAGAGCAACAAATTTTTCGGGACAGTATGTCTTATTGTTGCACGCAGTTCAAGTTTGTTTTTGATTTTAGCCACGCCCCTTTCCGCCCATGCAAATTGAAAAAAACTGAATTGCAAGCGTCGTTTTAAACCTAGAACGTTCAATTTTTGTACGCACAATACTAGTCACTGTCTTAATGATCTCTGCGAATTTGGTTACAATCGGATAAAAAACACAGAAGTTGTTAAGATATTACTTTTATAAGGCGTTACCACGTGCAGCTGCACCTAGCTAATTGCTATGACACTCCGCGGTATAATAATGGTGTTTAATAAACCAACTAAGGTGCCGCCAAGTTAATAACTTCGAACAAAGAAAATTTTGATATATTATTTTGGTATTTTTAGTATATTTTTTTAAAGTATTTTTTCAGTATATTTTTTATACTATTATATAAATATAATATTTTGATGATAAAATTGGGTGGCGGGTATCTCACAGTCGAGCAAACTCGACTGTAGCTTTCTTACTTGTCTGTTAAGTTTTTTATACCCGCCTACCCAAAGGGTAGAAGGGTGGGTATTATGGCTTTGTGCCGACCGAAAATGTATGTAACAGGCAGAAGAAAGCATCTCCGACCCCATAAAGTATATATATTGTTGATCAGCGTCAACAGCTGAGACAATATAGCCATGTCCGTCCGTCCGTCTGTCCGTCTGTCTGTCCATATGAACACCTAGATTTCAGAGACAATAAGAGATGAAGCAACAAATTTTTCATGACAGTGTGTCTAATTCTTTTAGATTTTTGCCACGCCCTCTTTCGCCCACGTAAATCAAAAAAAACAAATTTAAATTTATTCGCATTCGCATTCGGACGTGTTTTTTTTTTTTGCCGTCAAACTAACATTACCATTCTTGCCCCTTGTTATCAAAAATTTTTATCAAAAAAAGATACCAAAGCCGTAAAGAAAAACGAACAACAAAATACATATGCAAAATGCGTATTACAACTCAAAGTACGCCAGAAGTGTTTATCGCCAAGGCAGACAGATCATCATTCGGTCCGCTAAATACCACTAAGGGCTTCTACTATGCCGAAGCACTACGAACAGGCATGGAAAATCCACTCCAGCCACACTAAAAAAGCACTCAGCAGGTCCCGATGCAGTTTGGAAACTATGATGTTTACCGTGCAACAAAGTATGATAGAATTCATGTCATTTATGAAAACAACTATGCAAACCATTATTCAGAACCAGAACATGGTGATTTAGTTACTTGTAGCACAACAGTCCAAATAATAAATGTCTAACCATCGTATATCGATGTGGAATGCCAATGGTATTTCACGGCATAAACTGGAAATAACGCAATTCCTAAATGTAAATAACATCGACGCCATGCTGCTGGTTGAAACACAGCATCATAATTTGCAACAAATTACTTGCAAGGCACGGCCATAAATGTGCAGTCAGGAAACGGAAACCTTTGCATTGCCGCTGTCTACTGCCCATCTCGCTTTACTATACCTGATTGTTAATTCATGGATTTCTCAAACACACTAGGGGATCGCTTCATAGCTGCAGGTGACTACAATGCCAAACACACGCACTGGGGATCACGTTTCGTGCCTCCAAAGGGAAGACAACTGTATGAAAGTGAGCAATAAATTGGACTACGTTTCTCCTGGTAGCCCCACATATTGGCCTGTAGACCCCACATATTGGCCTGCAGACCCCAGAAAGATCCCAGATCTAATTGATTTCACGGTGACAAAAAACATCCCACCTGATCTATTAAGCGCCAGGGCCCTACCGGATCTCTCCTTCTTCACAGCCCAGAAATTACGGACCACACACTAACTGGATGAAATACAGAAAGTATGTGAGTTCCCCCATTGAGCTAACTCCTCAACTAAATATCGTCACAGCAGCCAGGATCTCAACACCAAAACGGAAGGATGTGGAAATTAAGATGTTAAAAACCAGCCTGCAAATTGAACAGCTGGTTCTGGAAAAAAAGGCGTCTGCGACGGGCGTAGCAAATCAGCATATCGCCATGCTCAAAGCAACGTCTTACTGAAGCCACCCTCTACACCGCGGATATTCCAAAGAGTCACCGACTAACAACATCCACCTTTGCCAACAACAGTGCGATCCTTAGCCGCTCCAGATGCCCAGTTTGTGCAACAACCCAACTTGTCTCGAAAATGAGAAGATTCAATAAATAAGCGCCTTGAGCTGGCGCTTAATACCTGCAGTACCACTGTATTGCAGCGAAAAGGAGAGTCAATTGCGCAAATATCGTTAACGGTTCCAACAAACAACGGACGAGGCGATATCGCGATTACAGCTATTATATAAATATGTGCGTACGAAAAGACCGCGTGGACGGCCACTGGAACTCGTACCTAGAGTACGCACGTATACATGTACGTATAGTATACTTATGTATGTATGTGCAGCTATGCTGGGCTGAGAAAAATTTTGATATATTATTTTGGTATTTTTAGTATATTTTTTAGTATTTTGTTCAGTATATTTTTGAAAAATATAATATTTTGATGGTAAAATTGGGTGGCGGGTATCTCACAGTCGAGCAAACTCGACTATAGCTTTCTTAGTTGTTTAGTATTTTTTTTAGTATATTTTTGAAATATATATTTTGATTTTAAAATTGTGTGGCGGGTATCTCACAGTCGAGCAAACTCGACTGTAGCTTTCATACTTGATTTTAGTATTTTTATACCCGCCTACCCAAAGGGTAGAAGGGTATTATGGCTTTGTGCCGACCGAAAATGTATGTAACAGGCAGAAGGAAGAATCTCTGACCCTAAAGTATATATATTCTTGATCAGCGTCAACAGCCGAGACGATATAGCCATGTCCGTCTGTCCGTCCGTATGAACACCTAGATAGAGCAACAAATTTTTCGCGACAGTATGTCTTATTGTTGCACGCAGATCAAGTTTGTTTTTGATTTTGGCCACGCCCCCTCCCGCCCCCGTAAATCGAATAAAACCGAATTGCAAACGTCGTTTTAAACCTACAACGTTCAATTTTGGAACGCACAATACTAGTCACTGTCTTAATGATCTCTGCGAATTTGGTTACAATCGGATAAAAAACATAGAAGTTATTAAGATATTACTTTTATAAGGCGTTACCACGTGCATCTGCACCTAGCTAATTGCTATGACACTCCGCGACATAATAATGGTGTTTAATAAACCAACTAAGGTGCCGCCAAGTTAATAACTTCGAATAAAGAAAATTTTGATATATTATTTTGGTATTTTTAGTATATTTTTTAAAGTATTTTTTCAGTATATTTTTTATACTATTATATAAATATAATATTTTGATGGTAAAATTGGGTGGCGGGTATCTCACAGTCGAGCAAACTCGACTGTAGCTTTCTTACTTGTCTGTTAAGTTTTTATACCCGCCTACCCAAAGGGTAGAAGGGTATTATGGCTTTGTGCCGACCGAAAATGTATGTAACAGGCAGAAGAAAGCATCTCCGACCCCATAAAGTATATATATTGTTGATCAGCGTCAACAGCCGAGACGATATAGCTATGTCCGTCTGTCCGTCTGTCCGTATGAACACCTAGATCTCAGAGACTGTAAGAGATAGAGCAACAAATTTTTCGCGACAGTATGTCTTATTGATGCACGCAGCTCAAGTTTGTTTTTGATTTTGGCCACGCCCCCTCCCGCCCCCATAAATCGAATAAAACCGAATTGCAAACGTCGTTTTAAACCTAGAATGTTCAATTTTGGTACGCACAATACTAATCACCATCTTAATGATCTCTGTGAATTTGGTTACAATCGGATAAAAAACACAAAAGTTATTAAGATATTACTTTTATAAGGCGTTACCACGTGCATCTGCACCTAGTTAGTTGCTATGACACTCTGCGACATAATAATGGTGGTTAATAAACCAACTAAAGTGCCGCCAAGCTAATAATTTCGAACAAAGAAAATTTTGATATATTATTTTGGTATTTTTTAGATGGTAAAATTGGGTGGCGGGTATCTCACAGTTGAGCAAACTCGACTGTAGCTTTCTTATTTGTTTCAATTATGGATTTGTGAAGGCGTTCTATGTCTGCTATTCCTGTTTTACTTTTAATATCTTTTTGTATGTCTTCGTTGTTTAGCCAAATTTTTAAAGAAGTGCTCTTTGTCTGCCATAATTATACCCGCCTACCCAAAGGGTGGAAGGGTATTATGTCTTTGTGCCGACCGAAAATATATGTAACAGGCAGAAGGAAGCATCTCCGACCCCATAAAGTATATATATATTCTTGATCAGCGTCAACAGCCGAGACAATATTGCCATGTCCGTCTGTCCGTCCGTTCGTCTGTCCGTCTGTCTGTCCGTATGAACACCTAGATCTCAGAGACTATAAGAGATAGAGCAACAAATTTTTCAGGACAGTGTGTCTTATTGTTTCACGCAGATCAAGTTTGTTTTAGATTTTTGCCACGGCCCCTTTCGCCCACGTAAATCAAAAACAAGTAAGAAAGCTACAGTCGAGTTTGCTCGACTGTGAGATACCCGCCACCCAATTTTACCATTCAAATATTATATTTTCCAAAATATACTGAAATAATACAGACGGACATGGCTATATCGTCTCGGCTGTTGACGCTGATCAACAATATATATACTTAATGGGGTCGGAGATGCTTCCTTCTGCCTGTTACATACATTTTCGGTCGGCACAAAGCCATAATACCCTTCTACCCTTTGGGTAGGCGGGTATAAAAACAAATTTCAAGCGTAATTTTAAACCTAGAACGCTCAATTTTGGCACGCATAATACTAATCACCGTCGTAATGATCTCTGAAATTTTGGTCACGATCGGATAAAAAACACATAAATTATTAAGAAATTACTTTTATGAGGCGTTACCACGTGCAACTGCTAGTGCTGCCTAGTTAGTTGCTATGACACTCCGCGATATAATAATGGTGTTCAATAAACACTAAAGTACCGGCAAGCTAATAACTTCGAACAATGAAAATTTTGATATATTATTTTGGTATTTTTTGGTATGTATATTTTTTTAATTATTTTTTCAGTATATTTTAAAAAATATAATATTTTAATGGTAAAATTGGGTGGCCGGTATCTCACAGTCGAGTAAAATTCAACTATAGCTTTCTTACTTGTTTCGTATATTTTTTAAAGTATTTTTTTTGTCTGTATCTCAATAGATGATAATCCTTTAGTCCTTTAATCCTTTAATTATCTCCTGGCTAATGCTAATAGCTCTCAATTTACCTCTCACTACCTTAAAATCGTCGCCTACAATTATCTTTAACTTTTCGATAATTGCTTCGATTGATGATTCATATTGCACTTTATTGAATGCATTTCCCATAATTTTTGATTTAATCACATCCAGGGCTATGTGATCATGTGGCCCTGTTGCATAACTAACCAACCTTATTGACATTATAAACTGATTAAGGTTAGCCTTTGTACCACCGAATTGTCGTATAGACTGATGTAATTCCTTAATATAATGTCTTTGGGTGACGTAGTTTTGAGCCATTGTGACGGCTTGACTAGAACCTGATTGTGATTCTGATGTCTACATTATTATTGCTGGTGTTGATAGATCTGGAAGATCTTCGTCTTTGATTTCAATTTCAGACCGCTATAGCTTGGCATATATTACTTCCCTAGTTTGGTTGAAGTTGTCTACTAGTATTTTTACGTGCATATCATGCGCAATCCCTTGTATGGGTCTATTCTGTGTCAAGCTTTTATATGATAATTTAAAATTCTCTTTTATTTCAGTTAATTGTTCTAGTAACCTATTCCATTCCATCTTATGGGAAGTCTTTTTTCTTTATTATTGATTTTTGTTTACTTAGTACATACATTTAGATTGGCTTTTCTTTTAATTCATTTATTGATTTAAATTTTTGTTTAAATGCTATCTAATGCATTTGCTCTACTCAAATATTTTTTCATAATGCATTTATTATGCAATTTGTACAGTTTTATTATTGAATTAGTAATCATTAATAGGGCTATTATTATAAGGATAATTGTTATCCAATTTAACTCTTGTTGAGTAGACTCTATATTATTTATAACATTTGCAATAGAGTCTACTGACTGGACGTCTACTAAGCCGATTTTAGTTGTTGATTTTTCAGATATATTTTTATTACTTATATTATTTTCCTCATTATTCTTGTTATTCTTATTGGTAATCGGGCAGAAAAGATTCCGCTCAATTTTACAAATAAATTTTCTTATATTTAAAAATTAATTTTCTTGTTGATCTTCTATGTGTCAGCTGGGCGTCGCCGGTATTATCACGCTGACACTCCCTCGATGCTGTCCTTTAGTAGGTAGCTCGTTCCTTCACAATAAGGACTCCTTCGCAGTCTGGTGGGCATGTCTTTTGTCTTCTTGATATCTCAGTCTGTTTTAATGCTGTCCAGAACTTCTTTGATATACTCCCAATCCTCGCTGGTCATACACGAGAGCGCCTCGTCAATTCCTCTCGTGATTGTCTGGACTTCTTCTTGTTGATTTGTTTTAAGTTTGCTGCCACTTGGGTTACCTTCCACTTTGCTGCTTTGATCCATTTGAACGTTTATGTCTGAAGTTTACTAGAGGCATCGCACGATGGGGGTTTCAGTTTATTTTAGTTAGTTTGTCAATTTGATTAGAATGGCTTGAAGTTATAACACAGCGTCACCCTTAGTTATTGATGTCGATATCAACATTGAAGTTCTCCTCCTGGAGAGTAAGCTAGTTCTTCGGTCGACCACGGTATTGATAAGCTCCTTGGCTTGCGCATACCTGGTTGGACAGACCAGTAGCGATCAGTCAACCTAACAGCCCAGGTTTTCACATTAGCCGAGATGGTTGACCAACCCACGCCACAGAAGGGCTCAGGGGAGGATAAAGTGGTTGACGAGCCAGCCCTCGCAAATTCGTCCGCCAGCTCATTGCCCTGGATACCAGAGTGTTCAGTTACCTATAGAAGGGTGACGTTCTTAATTTGAGACAGTCTCTGGAGGCAGTTTTAGCAATCGGCCACCAATCGAGAGCTAACTCTTTTGGAGGAGAGGGCTAAGATGGCGGCTTGACTGTCAGAGAAGATGTAGATGTTCACACCTCTAATCCCCTTCTCTAGGATCAGACGGCAGCAGAACTCGATGGCATGAACCTCAGATTGGAAGACTGTGGGCCATTTGCCCATAGCAATTGAGGTTTTAGAGTTGGGTCCAAAGATCCCAGCTCCAACCCCCTGATCAGTTTTTGACCCGTCGGTATACCAGTGAATACCGTAGGGGTCGCTGATGGGGTTGCCAGTGTCCCAGTCCTTTCGGTTCGGGATGAGGGTTCTGAATTTAGCACCAAAGAAAAGTTCCTTAGTCATAGTATCTGATCTAGTGCAGATATCTATGCCAGGAATGTCGTTGATCAGGCTAACATGTCCTGATTCGGTAGCTAGAAGCCCTGATTGGAGCTTGATTCTAAGAAGGCTCATAGCGGCGACTTCTTTAATTTGGATATGCAGCGGAGTCAGATTCAGTATTGATTCCATTGCTGTGGTGGGACAGGTACGAAGTGCACCTGTCAGTGAGAGGCACAGCAGCCTGTGGAATTTATTGCATTTGCTGATGGCAGTGACCTGCGTAACCTTTGGCCACCACACAATAGCAGCATAGGTGACGATCGGTCTGACCATCATGGCAAAAAAGCCACCGGATGGTGCAGGATTTAAGACCCCAGATTCTACCAAAGAATCTCCTGCAGGCCCACATGGCATGGGTCGCCTTTGTGAGGATGTTGCTGAGGTGGGAGTTCCAATTTAGTCTTTTATCGAGGGTCACCCCTAGATATTTGACTTCGTTGGATAGCCCCACAGGGGAGCCGCTGATATAAAGTTGACCAATGCCAACGGAATAGCGCCTAGTGAAGGGAACTATAATAGCTTTTTGTGGATTGATGCTAAGACCAACATCTGCGCACCATCTACTTACCGTGTTCAGAGCTGATTGCATCAACTCTGTCACGGTGCTGGTATAGTTCTCGGTCACTATTAGAGCCAGGTCGTCAGCATAGCCGATAGCTTCAACGCCCTGCTCGGAGAGTAAGACTAGTAATTCGTCAACTACTAGGGACCAGAGTAGGGTGGATAGAACCCCTCCCTGGGGACAGCCTTTGACTGCATTAATGCACGCAGTCGTGGAGTCCAAAGTGGAAATGATTTTCCGGTACTTGAACATAGCTTCAATCCACCGGATCAAGGAACGGGCAGTTCGTCTCCGTAGTCGGTATTATCAAAAGCACCTTCTATATCCAAAAAAGAGCATAAAGCAATGTTCTTGGATACGACGGCTCTGTCAATTTTCCCCATTAACCTGTGGAGACCGACCTCCGTCGATCTACTGTACGCAAACTGCGTGGGATGCAGAGGTGTCGACATCTGCAGAGAAAGGCAGTAAGACTGATCGGCCATAGGACTTAGGCTGGTGAAGCGGATGATTCCCTTGCGTGGGAATGAATACCACATTTACTCTCATCTAAGAGATGGGTATGTATCCCCAAGTAAAACTAGCTCTAAGAAGGCCGACCAGTGGATCAAGGGTATGAGCCAGGCTGTTGTGAATAAGGGCTTTTTCTATGCTACCACAGTAGTTGCGCCATGTATCGCGTTTAGCTCGTCTAATGCTTTTGTTGTAGTTTGTGAGAGCGTCCCTATAGACGACTCAACTAGCACAGCTAGATTTAGCCTTATTAAATAGGCTTCTAACCCTCCTTCTAAGTACAGCCAGTTCCTTATGCCACAACGGAATTTAACGGTTGATCTTTAAGGACTTCTGGACTGAGCTGTCTTCGAAGGATGAGATAAGGACATCTTAGAGCAGATTGGCTGCCGCGAGTTCTATCTCACTGAAAGATTTAGGATTGCTAACCGTTAAGTCTGCTTTGAAAGCTACAGAGGCTTTGAAAAGCTCCCAATTCGTCTTTTTGGGTCAATGGAGTTTTGGCAAATCTCGACTTGGCCAGGAAGATCAAACCTGATTTGCTGATGGTCTGACAAGGTGGCTTCGTCTGTAACCCGCCAGTTAACAAGCGAACTCGCTAACGAGTTGCTGATTAGGGTGAGATCTAAAACCACTTCCCTAATAGCATTAGTAAAAGTGGGTTTGCACCCTATGTTAGCTATATCTAATTGACAACACAATAAGTAGTCTAAGAGGGACTCACCTCATTTGTTGATGTCGCCGCTCCCCCAGATCGTGTGATGCGCATTAGCATCACAGCCGATCAAGAGCGGCTTGTTGTTGCGACGATATAAATCTACCAGTCGCTGGACCTCAGCTGGGGGTACTTCATCCACGTCACCCGGGAAGTATGCAAAGGCTATCACAATAAAATGGTTAAAGGGAAATGTCTTACAATGCTATCTAAATGTATAGCAGTATGAGGGGCACCCCCATACGGTCATATAACAACTTACATGATCCACATGATACTCTACGAATATGGCCACCGAACGGCCATCATATGGCCATCATAACAGACGACCCTACACAGTGTGGCCGACGCTACTCTGGCGTGGTGCAGGTTCGCCTGGAGCACTTTATTTTGATAAGTTTCCCTTCTAATAGCTGTCGGGACAAGGCATCTTGCCTTGCCCCCGAGAGTCATTCTCACGAATGTTCTTCGGTGGTCTGGATGAGCCACGCGGTCGTCTTGCGACCCCGCACACGGGAGGCACTCTTGCGGGTGGGTTGCGGCCCGAGGTGCTAGCAGTGGGCCGTGACCACACGTAACACGCCTAATTGGGCCCTTCGGGGCCGTGACCACGATTGCCGGTGGGCTTGGAGAAGGATCGTTGAGTACCGATCCGGCCACAGTGCTGATGGATGCCACAGGGTCAGTCAATGCTGACACCCCGTTTGGAACCACTGGCGCCGATGCCGGAAGGGCACTGGCTAGAGAGGGAACGGGTAAGGATGGGGATGGAGCAGGGGTGACGGAGGAGGCTTTGGCAGCTGAATTCTTAAGGACAACTCCGTCAGAGCCCTGTGCGACTCCTCCATTGCGAGGTGATTTGTAGTGCCGTTCAGGCTTTGTTGCACCACCCGCCACAGCTGCGTAGAGACACTGCTGGCGTTCTGGAGCCCAATATAATCCAGGATAGTCACAGTAGTGAACTCAGTGCTACTGGGAAGTAACCTCTTATGACGTAAGCCTTGGGAGACTCCGTTTTTCCAGCAGTTTTATGTCAAGGACGCTGATGGACCTGACGTGTCCAACAGCTCCCATGACCCAATTAGCAGTACTGTTATTTGTGATTCGTTCTTTTTACATATTTCATTTTCCCTATGATTGCATCGCTATCTCACTCTAACCAATATCAATGTATTTATCATCTGTCACCGAAAACGGTCCTCCGAATTTCTGACTAAACTTGATTTGGTGTCTTTCTTCATTTTTCACATAGTCACCTACGCGATGTTTAACAACAGCTGCCTTCCCGTGGTCAAATCTAGGTTTGTCACTTACACTTTTTTAACTCGCTCACCTGTGTTCTTAATATTTATCCCTCTTCTGAACTGAGTCTGTAAGGTGGAAGCTGATTAAACAATTTATCATTTCGCCCGTATTTACTTCAGTATGAAGTATTCCTCTAGTAAATTTAGTGAAGTGTTTTTCAAGTAACTCAATTAATTCGGATTTTCATTAACCAATTCGGTATCAATGTTCAACAAAGTAAACGATCGTTCAGTAATGGAATTTACAACTCGTTCAAGACCAGCAGAAATAATATTTAAGTAGTGTTTTTATTAATGTTGACTTCGATCAAGATTTGCAATGTGCTACACATATTGCGACAACCTATTGTTAATGGGTTTACCAGATAACTTATTATACCCGCCTACCCAAAGGGTAGAAGGGTATTATGGCTTTGTGGAAGCATCTCCGACCCCATAAAGTATATATATTCTTGATCAGCGTCAACAGCCGAGACGACATAGCCATGTCCGTCTGTCCGTCTGTTCGTCCGTCCGTATGAACACATAGATCTCAGAGACTATAAGAGATAGAGTAACAAATTTTTCGCGACAGTATGTCTTATTGTTGCTCGCAGATCAAGTTTGTTTTTGATTTTGGCCACGCCCCCTCCCGCCCCCGTAAATCGAATAAAACCGAATTACAGGCTTAATTTTAATCTTAGAATGTTCAATTTTGGTACGCATCATCATCCTAATGATTTCTGCGAATTTGGTTACATTCGGATAAAAAACACAGAAGTTATTAAGAGATAACTTTTATAAGGCGTTACAACGTGCAGCTGCACCTAGTAAGTTGCTATGACACTCCGCGTCATAATAATGATGTTCAATAAACCAACTAAAGTGCCACCAAGCTCATAATTTCGAACAAAGAAAATTTAGATATATTATTTTGGTATTTTTTAGTATATTTTTATTAGTATTCTTTCAGTATATTTTTGAAGAATATAATATTTTGATGGTAAAATTGGTTGGCGGGTATCTCACAGTCAAGCAACTCGACAGTAGCTTTCTTACTTATTTTATTTCCACATTATTCGCCGGCAGTCGAGCGGCCTCTTTCGTTTCGAACAGCTGAAGAAATACTTCCTGGAACTCTCTCCATGTCATACCATGGTACGAAATTTGCGTTAGGTACTGGTATGCGCTTCCCTCCATTTAGTTGCTCGGACAGAATTATATTGGTATTTGTATACCAATATGCTGCCTCTACGCATAAAACACATTCGGGGTTAAATTGCGATATAATTAGATCAGGACTATGCTGCTGGAGTCGCCTGCTTGGTTTTCACAAGTTCAGCTAATCTCCGATTTTCCATTTCGAGAACGGCATGTCACTGTTCTTTAGGAAACGCAGGGTGCACCAAAGATTCCACTTCTGACGACGGGTTGTAGGGATGTGAACCATCGTTTTTGCCGATTCGTTCATATTTTGGTTACTCATAGTAATTTTCTTAAGCTGCGCGAGTTATCAATCGTTGCCTGAGGGTGGAAGCTGGAAGTATCCCTTTTTTCTCCAGTTGGTCGGCGTGAGTTATTTGTTGTTTAAATATATATATATGTATTGTATGTATGCGCTGCTACAAAATGTTAGCCAGAACACGACTGGATAAGTTGGAGTTCAAAATCAGAGAGAGTTTTAATATCTAAAGAAGCTCTCCTCGAGCTCTTAGACTAAGCATATCTGTTAAATGACGCATCAGTATTCGGCCGCCTGGGTCCCTAGCTTAGCAATGTTGCTGTGCAACATTATCAGCTACGTCAGCTTTTGGCCGGATGGGCTGTTGGGCTGTCGTCTGGCCCAGTTGACGTCTTCCCGGTTCAGCCTCCGATGCTCGGTGAAAGGCGTAGGGGTTTATGGCGTGGGGTGGTAACTCCATAGCGGAGGTATGATTGTTAATTGTTGATCTTCATGGACATGAATAATGTGTTTTGTACGCCGATGCAACCATAAGATGATTGTTAAGACCATTGGTAGGCCGAGTTGGGTGTAGAGGCTCCAGGTGTGCCGCGAAGTGTTGTGGTGGGGAGCTATGACCGTGTTCATTGTTGCAGTTGCTTCCAAGTGTAGTTTTTCTAGGCTTAGTACCATAATAGTGGTATACCTAGTGATTTTCTGCATTGGAGGAAGTACGAGATCCAGTTGTTCTGAGGATGTGTCGACTGTGTTATCATAATCGATGCCATTAATGCGTAATGTTTCATTAGTATAGTTTATTATGGCTGACCCATTAGTTGAGAAGTCAGAGCCGTTTACTAAGGAGATTTTAAGGTTGTTAACGTTGAACTCAAAAATATAGCCTCCTTTCCTCGAATACGTCTGTGATAGGGCCGGTTTCTCGAACATCGCAAGAACTATTTTCACCATTTAGAAGATGTGCCACACATGTATGCTTTAGTGGTGCATCGGTATAATGGTCTTCATTCCACAGGAATGTATTATCCAGCCTGGGACATTAATGGGTCATCTGATATGTATTATTATTTTTTTCGAGATCTTGGACGTTGACGTACTAACTGTAGTACGATCAAGTGGCCCACTGACACCAAGCTCGGGCTGGTTAACACGCGAACCTAGGCAGACACGACCACCCGCCCATCCGACCGAGGGGCAACCGCATAAAGTGTGGAAACGGAGGTCGGAGGAAACAATTAACACAGACAAAACAACCAAATAGTATTAATAAAAAAATAAAATCATAATAATAATACTAATAATAATAATTAGAACTATTCTTAAATACGAGCTAATTTATGTAGGACTAAAGGATTGTGACTGGCATAGTTAGTCCTACAACGGGAAAAAGAGAGGGGAAGGAAATTTCTAGTCGTACTGACCGGAACGGCAAAGTTAATCTGGCTTGTCAATTGCAAGGAGTCAATTTCGCCAATGATTAGTCTATGTGTTTCTACATAGCATAGTTATACGGTCAGAAAGAGAAGAAAGGTTTAGTAATAAAAGTCTACTACGATACGAAGGCAATCTAATTAAGGGATTCCAGCTAAGACTAGGAAGAGCAAAAAGAAAAAATTGTTTCTGCACTGATTCAAGCCTATCTTGATGAACCCTATACTGGGGAAACCAGATATTAGATCCTTACTCAAGAATAGGACGAACCAGTGAGATGTACAGGTGCTTAGTAATGTAGGGATCGTTAAATTCCTTTGACTAACGTTTAATAAATCCAAGGACACCCATGGCTCAATTAGAAGCACACAAAATATGCTTATCACAATTTAATTTTGAATCAAGAAGGATACCTGACTCTATTCGCTCAAGTAGAGTATCATTAAGATGATAATTATTTAAATGGAGAATACCCCTAATAAATGTCATAATTTTACATTTATTGCAATTAAGATTTAATAAATTTATACCACACCAGATTGCAATCTGAGGCTATATACGGGATCATTAAAAGTCAGATAAATCTTAACATCATCTGCATACATGAGTATGATATCACGGACGGTGGCTTATTTATAAATAATGTAAACAGCAATGGGCCTAAATGACTTCCTTGGGGTACACCAGAAGTGACTTGGACAGTCTTGGACACAGAGCCCTTGTAAAATACTCTTTGAATTCTACATGTAAGATATGAAGATATCCACAAAATTAAGTTCTGTGGAAATCCAAGAAGATTGAGCTAATATAATAAGAGACTATGGTTGACAGAATCAAAAGCCTTACTGAAACCAGTGTAAATGACATCCGTTTGAATTTTTGATTGGAACCCATCAATGACAATTGATGAGAATTCTAATAAGTTAGTGGTAGACCTAGATTTCACAAACCTATTCTGGTAGGGTGAAATTATAGATTTACAGCGGTGTTGCAGTTGAGAAGTTATTAGTTTCTCAAAGGCTTTGGGAATAGACAACTTAAAGAACTTTTGAACGTTGGATTTATTTCCTTTTTTCAAGAGAGGAATAATATAAGACTCTACAGACAATTGAAATAATTTTTAAAGTGGTTTACAAAGTCCCTCAGCACAGAACCTAAGCATGCAACTAGGAACGCCGTCAGGGCCAGGAGAAAAAACTGGTTTACATGACTTAAGTTCACGTAAGAGTAAACTTTCAGAAAGTAGGGGACCAGAAATGCAATTCGCTTGATTTACTTGATACGGATAAGACTGGGCTCTATAAAAAGTTGATGTGGAATAGGTCGTTTGAAAAAAATCAGCAAACAGATCGGCAATGCCACGATCATTAAAAGCTGTCTTTTTATCAAAAAATAATGTTGGAAGTGTTGACGTCTTCCGCTTCGATTTGACGAAGTCATAGAAGCGTTTCTTGTCACGCTGAAACGTTAGTGTGCACCTTCTCAAATAATCCTTGTAGCAAAGATTATTTAGCGTTTAGAAATAGGAACAAGCAACAGAGTAGCGAGAAAAGTATAAGAGAGTTCCAGTTTCCTTATATTTTTTACTCAGCTTTGATTTTATATTCTTTAACTTTGTTAGTTCTTTAGTAAGCCATAACGGTCTATTGTGGAGTACCAAGGGGAACACAAGTATCAAACAGAGTTTAATGTAGAATAAAAAATTTCAACTGCCTTGTCCAGGTCAATACACGAAGAAAGTTGGGACCAGTCAGTACGCGAAAGAAGCAAAGAAAGATTTTTAAAATCGGTCTTCCGAAAACGACGACCTCGCTTCTCCGGTAAAACACCTGCATCAGAAACACTTGTTGGTAAGTCAATCAACACCTCCAAAGTAGGATAGATTTTGATCTGGACACCGTGCAGGTATTGGGATCCAAAACAAAAATCAGATCAAGCATTTTACCTAGACAATTTGGTATAGAATTGGTTTGAGACAAAGCTATTTCAAAAAGGCTATCAACAAAGACATGAGTTGGAAATATTAAAATCTCCAAGAACTATTAAGAAATCACGATCAGAAAGTATTTCAGAAATACTATTGATTACAGAAAAATGGGATAAATACACAGAGTAATCTGAGGCAGGAGGTATATATGATACTAAAACTACAATAAATTAGTTTTACAGCTACAAATTCGATATCTAAATCACTACATAAATCTACGTGCTCAGAAGAGATATCAGCATCGACCGCGATAAGTACACCACCACCACGACGCCGCATGCGATCACGTCTATAGACAGAAATATTATTAGTAAAGATTTCACCAAGTTTCAGTGAAGACAATGACATGAAAAGGAAAATTTATGCTTCCTAAATAAACATTATTAAGTTTACTACAAAGGCCTCTTACATTTTGATAGCCAAGCAGGAGAGAAGTTAGTTTTTTGAGCTATCAGATGGAGTCTGAGGCTTAGAGGAACCAGTGATAACATTTGAAAGTAAAATCGGTGGCCGATTTTTCGTTTTATTTACATACTCTTTAATAATTAAGTATTCCGGCCAGAAGTCTTTAGAGCAAACTAAACTAAAACTTAATAAAATACTCGGCAGGAACACTTATTTTGAAAGATGCGATTTCCCGTTCATATGAGAAATTAAATTTTTCCACCGTCACATTACTTGACGGCCGAGATTGCTGTACTCGCAAACCAAGCAGCATGTAATGTGAACACCGCACAAGTGATGGTACCTGCAGTACCATCATCAGCAGCACTTCCATTACCAAAGGTCTCCATTCCTAAATTTGATAAGGAGACTACCTAAAGTGGCAACTATTTCATGACATGTTCAAGAAAATGATTCATGAAGACACGACAATACCCATCATTCAAAAGATGTGGTATTTAAAAAATCATGTAACTTGCGATGCGGAGAGGCTAATTCGCCACCTTTCCCCAACGGAAGGAAAGTACAACACAGCATGTAATATGGTAGAAGAGCGCTTCAATAATAAAAGAGTGGTGCTCAGTACATATATCATTCAAAAATTACTAGATCAACCAACAACGACTAGTAATGATGCCAATTCTGTAAAAGGAATGCATGATAATATAAAGGAAACATTATCAGCACTCAATAACATTGGTATACAGGCAGACCAATGGGATGCACTTCTTCTCTGCATTTTTACGAAGAAGTTAGATCGACAGAATCACGTTTTGTATGAACAGTCCATACAAAACACAAAGCAAACTCAGTCAATTAATGAGTTTTTAGCCTTTATGGAGCAACGGTTCGTGACACTGGAAGCCATTAACTCGGATGAAGGTAAGATTAAACAAAACACATGTGCTTCGGCGGGAGCTGAACACAAATTTTTATGCTATTTTTGCAATAAGCAAAATCATAGCATTTATAAATGTAATGATTTCTTGAAGCGGACTGCATCAGAGCGTTTAAATTGGGGACAAAAACAAAAACTATGTACAAAGTGTTTTCAATCAGAGCATTCTGCACAATCTTGCCCAAAAAGGGACTGCTTCAAGTGTAATAAAAGGCATAATACACTATTTCATTTAGAAGCAAATGTTAAAAGTACAACAGCTGCAATCGCAAGTGGAAAGCAGGCAAGTTATATTCTGCTAGCCACTGTCCGAATTATCATAAAGGGCAATAATGGACAAGAGGCTAAATTCAGAGCACTACTAGACTCAGGATCGCAAATAAATGCCATTGAAAACAACACACTCAATGCTAACAAGTAAGAAAGCTACAGTCGAGTTTGCTCGACTGTGAGATTATTATTATTATTATTTGTAAAAGGGAGTCTCCCAATAGAGAAGGTGCGAGGCACTGCGACCATGGAGGTCTTTTGTGCCTATAGGCTCTCCCTAGCTAGACAAAAGTTGCTCTGCTTCCCTAATGAAGCAGAGCAGATCTTTTTGCTCGGGACCTGCGGTATCCACGTGCAGATGTTTCCTCCTAGTCCACACCAAGGCTGGACAATCGCACAGAATGTGTTTGGTTGTCTCGTCGTCCTCTTTGCAAAGTCTGCACTCAGCATCAGAAGACAGACGCATTTTGGTGAGGTGATAGTTCACAGTATGATGGCCACTAAGAAAGCCAACGAGGAGGTGAAGATCCCTCCTGGAAAGTAAGCTGGTTTTCCGGTCGACCGCGGGATTGATAAGCTCCTTGGCTTGCGGCATCCCTAGTTGGACCGACCAGTAGCGATCAGTCAACCTAACAGCCCTGGTTTTAACAATAGCTGAGATGGTTGACCAACCCATGCCACAGAAGGGCTCAGGGTCAGAAAAAGTAGCAGATGAACCGGCCCTCGCAACTTCGTCCGCCAGCTCATTGACCTGGATACCAGAGTGTCCAGGTACCCATAGAAGGGTGACATTGTTAGTAAGAGACAGTCTCTGGAGGCAGTTCCAGCAATCGGCCACCAGTCGAGAGCTTACTCTTTTGGAGGAGAGGGCTAAGATGGCGGCTTGACTGTCAGAGAAGATGTAGATGTTCACTCCTCTAATCCCCTTCTCTAGGATCAGACGGCAGCAGAACTCGATGGCATGAACCTCAGATTGGAAGACTATGGGCCATTTGCCCATAGCAATTGAGGTTTTAGAGTTGGGTCCAAAGATCCCAGCTCCAACCCCCTGATCAGTTTTTGATCCGTCGGTATACCAGTGAATACCGTAGGGGTCGCTGATGGGGTTGCCAGTTTCCCAGTCCTTTCGGTTCGGGATGAGGGTTCTGAATTTAGCACCAAAGAAAAGTTCCTTAGTCATAGTATCTGATCTAGTGCAGATATCTATGTCAGGAATGTCTTTGATCAGGCTAGCATGTCCTGATTCGGTAGCTAGAAGCCCTGATTGGAGCTTGATTCTAAGAAGGCTCATAGCGGCGACTTCTTTAATTTGGATATGCAGCGGAGTGGGACAGGTACGAAGTGCACCTGTCAGTGAGAGGCACAGCAGCCTGTGCAATTTATTGCACTTGCTGATGGCAGTGACCTGCGTAACCTATGGCCACCACACAATAGCAGCATAGGTGACGATCGGTCTGACCATCATGGCAAAAAGCCACCGGATGGTGCAGGATTTAAGACCCCAGATTCTACCAAAGAATCTCCTGCAGGCCCACATGGCATGGGTCGCCTTTGTGAGGGTGTTACTGAGGTGGGAGTTCCAATTTAGTCTTTTATCGAGGTTCACCCCTAGATATTTGACTTCGTTGGATACCCCCACATTGGAGCCGCTGATATAAAGTTGACCAATGTCAACGGAATACCGCCTAGTAAAGGGAACTATAATAGCTTTTTGTGGATTGATGCTAAGACCAACATCTCCGCACCATCTACTTACCGTGTTCAGAGCTGATTGCATCAACTCTGTCACGGTGCTGGTATAGTTCCCGGTCACTATTAGAGCCAGGTCGTCAGCATAGCCGATGGCTTCAACGCCCTGCTCGGAGAGTAAGACTAGGGACCAGAGTAGGGGGGATAGAACCCGTCCCTGGGGACAGCCTTTGACTGAATTAATGCATGCAGTCGTGGAGTCCAGGCTCAATTTTTCCCACTAACCTGTGGAGAGCGACCTCCGTCGATCTGCCGGCTATGTACGCAAACTGGGTAGGATGCAGAGGTGTCGACGTCTGCAGAGAGCACCGAAATGTGCATATCTATAAGCCTTTCCACCGTTTTAAGCAGAAAGGAAGTAAGACTGATCGGCCGATAGGACTTAGGCTGGTCAAGCGGACGATTCCCTTGCTTGGGGATGAATACTACATTAACTCTCCTCCATGAGATGGGTATGTATCCCCAAGTAAACCTAGCTCTAAGAAGGCCGACCAGTGGATCAAGAATATGAGCCATGCTGTTTTGAATAAGGGCTAGGAAGATTTTGTCACCCCCTGGGGCTTTGAAAGGAGCAAAAGAATCTACATCCCATTTGACCTTTTCGGGGTCGAAGATGAATCCCGATAGGCTGAATCCGCGTGAGTCCGGTGACAAAGTGGCGTCATCGCGACCGGAGAGATCTGGATTCGCCACAGAACCCGGGAAGTGGACTTGAAGTAGAAGCTCAAGTGTTTCCCTGCGATCTTGAGTGAAAGAGCCATCTGTTCTTTAAAGAAGCCCTATTCCATTAGCCGACCCTTTAGCCAATACTTTATAAAGCCTCGCTGCCTCTGGCAACGATTCTAAGCTACCACAGTAGCTTATACGCCATGTATCGCGTTTAGCTCGTTTATTGCTTTTGTTGTAGTTCGTAAGAGCGTTCCTATAGACGTCCCAACTAGCACGGTTAGATTTAGCCTTATTAAAAGGCTTCTAACCCTCCTTCTTCTCACTGATAGAGCTAGGATTGCTGACCAATAGGTCTGCTTTGAAAGCTACAGAGGCTTTAAAGAGCTCCCAATTTGTCTTTTTTGGACAGAAGGAGTTTTGGCGAATTTCGACTTGGCCAGGAAGGTCAAACCTGATGTGCTGATGGTCTGACAAAGTGACTTCGTCTGTGACCCCCCAATTAACAAGCGAACTCGCTATCGAGGTGCTGATTAGGGTGAGATCTTGAACCTCTTCCCTAATAGCATTGATAAAAGTGGGTTTGCACCCTATGTTAGCTACATCTAATTGACAACACAATAAGTAGTCTAAGAGGGACTCACCACGTTTATTGATGTCGCTGCTCCCCCAGATCGTGTGATGTGCATTGGCATCACAGCCGATCACGAGCGGCTTGTTGTTGCGGCGACAGAATTCCATCAGCCGGGGGGTACATGCTGGGGGTACATGATCCACATCGCCCGGGAAGTATGCGGAGGCGATCACAACTTCCCGGACACCGTCTGCAGTGGCTACCTCAATAGCCGTTGCTACCAGGTCTCTGTGGATGAAGTTAGTTAGTGGGAAATGTCTGACACTGTTATCCATAAGTATAGCAGTGCGCGGGCCACCTCCCATACTGTCATATAACTACTCACATGATCCACATGAAAGTCCTCGTATTTGGCCACCGATCAACCATGGTTCTTGGACGAGAGCCAGGTTGATTTGATCTTCACAGACGAACCTGCACAGTCTGGCCGACGCTCCTCTAGCGTGGTGAAGGTTCGCCTGGAGCACTTTAAGTTTGCTCATCTTCCCTCCTGATGGCGGTTGAGACAAGGCCACTTGCCTTGCCCCCCCGAGAGTCGAGAGCCTTGCGACCCCGCTCGCGGGAGGTGCCATTGCGGGTGTGTTGCGGCCTGAGGTGCTGGCAGTGGGCCTGGCCGAGGCACCTCTGACGGTTGACGGACGGTTGACCACTTGTCATACGTCTAGTTGGGCCCTTCGGGGCTGTGACCACAATGGCCGGTGGAGTGGGGGAAGGAACCTTGGGCACCAATTCGGCCGCAGCGCTCGTGGAGGCCACAGGGTCAGCCAATGCTGGAATCCCTGAGGGACTCACTGGCGCCGTTGCCGGAGCGGCACTGGCAGAAGTGGGAGCGGGTGAGGATGTGGATGGAGCAGGGGTGGCGGAGGAGGCTTTGGGAGCTGAATTCTTTAGGATCAATTTGACCCTGCCAAAGCAGAATTTCACCTTCCCTTGGCACTCCGTCAGAGCCCTGTACGACTCCTCGTCAACCAACATTGCGAGGTGAGTCGTTGTGCCGTTCAGGCTGTGCTGCACCACCTGCCACAGCTTCGTGGAGAAGCTGCTGGCGTTCTGGAGCCCAATGTACTCCAGGATGGTTGCAGGAGTCAACTCAGCACTACTGGGAAAGTAACCTCAGATGAGGTGAGCCTTGGGGAGCTCCGTTTCCTCCAGCAATTTGACGTCAAGGGCGCTGATGTGTCCAACAGCTCCACTGACCCAATTGGCAGTGCTGTTATCCTCGCACACCAAAAGCAGCCACTCATTTCGGGGTATACAGCCCTCGAAACCTGGACTAACCGTTGGTGAAGAGTGCAAGAGTATGCTGGACTTCAACGTAGCCAACTGCTCCGCTGAGAGGGTTTGGTAGGATCAGCCGAAGTGAAGCCCAATTTCACGCTGCTAACCACTTGGCTGAAGAGTGGTTTCGTGGACTCTTTTTGGACTTCTTTGAAGAGCTGGTGGGCTCGACGATGGTATCGTCAGTGCGCGTCCGTTTAGCCTTGGTGTTAACGAAGGGCGTAGTGGCGATAGCCAGAGCCTCCTCTCTGTTAGAACCCTTTGCGAGTGCAGCTTTAAAAAGTTTCTTTTCGCGGCTCTTCAATTCAATAAAGGCGTCCTTAGATTCCAGCCGCAGCAACTGGATCTGAGAGCCTGCTTCCGTAAGGCCTGACCTCTGAGAGGCCACGGAAGCATCGTCAGCAAAGCTGATTCGGTCGCAGTTAGCTTCCTCGTCGGGTTGCTGTCGGACTGAACCGCTACTGGACGGAAGTTCAGCACTAGCGAACCCTGTGTCCAAGGGAGTTCGTTGCCTATCCGGGTCCCCTAGAATACTAGAGTCGAGACCCGTAGTATTGGGGGTGGAAGCCAGCAGCCCACTGGCTGCAGTGCTGGTGTAGGGGTCAGCCGTGAAGGCATCGGCCAGAGATGATACTTACTTACTTACCGTATCAGACTTTTCTATTTTGAAATTTTGATCCATTAGTTAAGATCCCATGAGTAGGCGGGAAGGGAAGGTCATCCACGGCATAGCCCGCATACCGTGGAAAGTCTAGATGAAACTGGAGGACGACAGGTATCCAGAGTCCGCATACTAGAGACCGGACTACCCCCCCGCCATGCATCCATCAGCGTATGCTGTTCCACCTTGGATTGGGGTGATTTATAGATTCACGATCTTCGCCCCACTACAATTAGTCAGCACCTCTAGCAGAGACATGACCGTGCTAGGGGTCTGCTTCCAGCCGCCCTCGCGTGGAGAGTATTGTCGCACTTCCGACATTAGGAGCAAGGACGGCACGTGCCCCAGGCAATACTGGGATTACATTTTGATCCCCTTGCTTCCTCTGACGGCGGACGGCCAACTATCTCGACTGTAAGATACCCGCCACCCAATTTTACCATCAAAATATTATATTTGTCAAAAAATACTAAACAAAAATATACTAAAAAATACCAAAATAATATGTGAAAATTGTCTTTGTTCGTAATTATTGGCTTGGCGGAACACCATTATTGTGTCGCGGAGTAACATAGCAATTAGCTAGGTGCAGCTGCACGGGGAACTCCTTATAAAACGAATCTCTGTGTTTTTTATCCGGTTGTAATTAAAATCAGAGATAGTCAAGATGGTGATTAGTATTGTGCGTGCAAAAACTGAACGTTCTAGGTTTAAAATTACGCTTGAAATTCGTTTTTTTCGATTTACGGGGGCGGAAGGGGGCGTGCCAAAAATGTAAAACAAACTTGATCTGCGTGCAACAGTAAGACACACTGTCCCGAAAAATTTGTTGCTCTATCTCCTATAGTCTCTGAGATCAAGGTGTTCATACGGACGGACGGACAGACGAACATGGCTATATCATCTCGGCTGTTGACGCTGATCAAGAATATATATAGTTTATTGGGTCGGAGATGCTTCCTTCTGCCTGTTACATACACTTTCGGTCGGCACAAAGACATAATACCCTTCTACCCTTTGGGTAGGCGGGTATAAAAATCAATGGCATTGGAGAAAAAGCTCACACATCCAATGCATGCGTTAATGTAATGCTAAAATCGAATTGTGGAGATTTTAGTTCCAGACTAGAAGCAATGGTATTGCCTAACATTGTCAATGACCAACCAACACGGAACATCTGTGCTGATGAATGGAAATTACCACAAAATATTACTTTGGCAGATCCATACTTAGGAGAACATTTATCTGAGCACTACTTCGAGATTTTAAAGAAAGTACAGTTATCTTTAAAAGGCGGACTACCCAAGCTACAAAATACCAAACTTGGATCATCGCGGTAAAGGTTCAACAAAAGGCATCATCGTCATCAACATGTGCAACGCTTACTGAAGAAGAGAAGGTGGACGAACAGTAATCCAAATTTTGGGAACTGGATAATTTTCAAACAAAGCTACCATGCTATTCGCCAATGGATAAGGAGTGAAGACAACCGATTGATTGTTCGACTGCGAACCCGGGAAGTGGACTTGAAGTAGAAGCTCAAGTGTTTCCCTGCGATCTTGAGTGAAAGAGCCATCTGTTCTTTAAAGAAGCCCTATTCCATTAGCCGACCCTTTAGCCAATACTTTATAAAGCCTCGCTGCCTCTGGCAACGATTCTAAGCTACCACAGTAGCTTAAACGCCATGTATCGCGTTTAGCTCGTTTATTGCTTTTGTTGTAGTTCGTAAGAGCGTTCCTATAGACGTCCCAACTAGCACGGTTAGATTTAGCCTTATTAAAAGGCTTCTAACCCTCCTTCTTCTCACTGATAGAGCTAGGATTGCTGACCAATAGGTCTGCTTTGAAAGCTACAGAGGCTTTAAGGAGCTCCCAATTTGTCTTTTTGGACAGAAGGAGTTTTGGCGAATTTCGACTTGGCCAGGAAGGTCAAACCTGATGTGCTGATGGTCTGACAAAGTGACTTCGTCTGTGACCCCCCAATTAACAAGCGAACTCGCTATCGAGGTGCTGATTAGGGTGAGATCTTGAACCTCTTCCCTAATAGCATTGATAAAAGTGGGTTTGCACCCTATGTTAGCTACATCTAATTGACAACACAATAAGTAGTCTAAGAGGGACTCACCACGTTTATTGATGTCGCTGCTCCCCCAGATCGTGTGATGTGCATTGGCATCACAGCCGATCACGAGCGGCTTGTTGTTGCGGCGACAGAATTCCATCAGCCGCTGGACTTCTGCTGGGGGTACATGTTCCACATCGCCCGGGAAGTATGCGGAGGCGATCACAACTTCCCGGACACCGTCTGCAGTGGCTACCTCAATAGCCGTTGCTACCAGGTCTCTGTGGATGAAGTTAGTTAGTGGGAAATGTCTGACACTGTTATCCATAAGTATAGCAGTGCGCGGGCCACCTCCCATACTGTCATATAACTACTCACATGATCCACATGAAAGTCCACGTATTTGGCCACCGATCAACCATGGTTCTTGGACGAGAGCCAGGTTGATTTGATCTTCACAGACGAACCTGCACAGTCTGGCCGACGCTCCTCTAGCGTGGTGAAGGTTCGCCTGCTCATCTTCCCCTCCTGATGGCGGTTGAGACAAGGCCACTTGCCTTGCCCCCCGAGAGTCGTTACCGCGAATGCCCTTCGGCGGTCGGGACGAGCCACTCGGGGAGGGTCCTTGCGACCCCGCTCGCGGGAGGTGCCATTGCGGGTGGGTTGCGGCCTGAGGTGCTGGCAGTGGGCCTGGCCGAGGCACCTCTGACGGTTGACGGACGGTTGACCACTTGTCATACGTCTAGTTGGGCCCTTCGGGGCTGTGACCACAATGGCCGGTGGAGTGGGGAAGGAACGTTGGGCACCAATTCGGCCGCAGCGCTCGTGGAGGCCACAGGGTCAGCCAATGCTGGAATCCCTGAGGGACTCACTGGCGCCGTTGCCGGAGCGGCACTGGCAGAAGTGGGAGCGGGTGAGGATGTGGATGGAGCAGGGGTGGCGGAGGAGGCTTTGGGAGCTGAATTCTTTAGGATCAATTTGACCCTGCCAAAGCAGAATTTCACCTTCCCTTGGCACTCCGTCAGAGCCCTGTACGACTCCTCGTCAACCAACATTGCGAGGTGAGTCGTTGTGCCGTTCAGGCTGTGCTGCACCACCTGCCACAGCTTCGTGGAGAAGCTGCTGGCGTTCTGGAGCCCAATGTACTCCAGGATGGTTGCAGGAGTCAACTCAGCACTACTGGGAAAGTAACCTCAGATGAGGTGAGCCTTGGGAGCTCCGTTTCCTCCAGCAATTTGACGTCAAGGGCGCTGATGTGTCCAACAGCTCCACTGACCCAATTGGCAGTGCTGTTATCCTCGCACACCAAAAGCAGCCACTCATTTCGGGGTATACAGCCCTCGAAACCTGGACTAACCGTTGGTGAAGAGTGCAACAGCACCGCCTTTAATATGCTGGATTTCAACGTAGCCAACTGCTCCGCTGAGAGAGGTTTGGTTGGATCAGCCGAAGTGAAGCCCAATTTCACGCTGCTAACCACTTGGCTGAAGAGTGGTTTCGTGGACTCTTTTTGGACTTCTTTGAAGAGCTGGTGGGCTCGACGATGGTATCGTCAGCGCGCGTCCGTTTAGCCTTGGTGTTAACGAAGGGCGTAGTGGCGATAGCCAGAGCCTCCTCTCTGTTAGAACCCTTTGCGAGTGCAGCTTTAAAAAGTTTCTTTTCGCGGCTCTTCAATTCAATAAAGGCGTCCTTAGATTCCAGCCGCAGCAACTGGATCTGAGAGCCTGCTTCCATAAGGCCTGACCTCTGGAGAGGCCACGGAAGCATCGTCAACAAAGCTGATTCGGTCGCAATTAGCTTCCTCGTCGGGTTGCTGACGGACTGAACCGCTACTGGACCGAAGTTCAGCACTAGCGAACCCTGTGTCCAAGGGAGTTCGTTGCCTATCCGGGTCCCCTAGAATACTAGAGTCGAGACCCGTAGTATTGGGGGTGGAAGCCAGCAGCCCACTGGCTGCAGTGCTGGTGTAGGGGTCAGCCGTGAAGGCATCGCCCAGAGATGATACTTACTTACTTACCGTATCAGACTTTTCTATTTTGAAATTTTGATCCATTAGTTAAGATCCCATGAGTAGGCGGGAAGGGAAGGTCATCCACGGCATAGCCCGCATACCGTGGAAAGTCTAAATGAAACTGGAGGACGACAGGTATCCAGAGTCAGCATACTAGAGACCGGACTACCCCCCGCCATGCATCCATCAGCGTATGCTGTTCCACCTTGGATTGGGGTGATTTATAGATTCACGATCTTCGCCCCACTACAATTAGTCAGCACCTCTAGCAGAGACATGACCGTGCTAGGGGTCTGCTTCCAGCCGCCCTCGCGTGGAGAGTATTGTCGCACTTCCGACAGTAGGAGCAAGGACGGCACGTGCCCCAGCCAATACTGGGATTACATTTTGATCCCCTTGCTTCCTCTGACGGCGGACGGCCAACTATCTCGACTGTAAGATACCCGCCACCCAATTTTACCATCAAAATATTATATTTGTCAAAAAATACTAAATAAAAATATACTAAAAAATACCAAAATAATATGTGAAAATTGTCTTTGTTCGTAATTATTGGCTTGGCGGAACACCATTATTGTGTCGCGGAGTAACATAGCAATTAGCTAGGTGCAGCTGCACGGGGAACTCCTTATAAAACGAATCTCTGTGTTTTTTATCCGGTTGTAATTAAAATCAGAGATAGTCAAGATGGTGATTAGTATTGTGCGTGCAAAAACTGAACGTTCTAGGTTTAAAATTACGCTTGAAATTCGTTTTTTTCGATTTACGGGGGCGGAAGGGGGCGTGCCAAAAATGTAAAACAAACTTGATCTGCGTGCAACAGTAAGACACACTGTCCCGAAAAATTTGTTGCTCTATCTCCTATAGTCTCTGAGATCAAGGTGTTCATACGGACGGACGGACAGACGAACATGGCTATATCATCTCGGCTGTTGACGCTGATCAAGAATATATATAGTTTATTGGGTCGGAGATGCTTCCTTCTGCCTGTTACATACACTTTCGGTCGGCACAAAGCCATAATACCTTTCTACCCTTTGGGTAGGCGGGTATAAAAATCAATGGCATTGGAGAAAAAGCTCACACATCCAATGCATGCGTTAATGTAATGCTAAAATCGAATTGTGGAGATTTTAGTTCCAGACTGGAAGCAATGGTATTGCCTAACATTGTCAATGACCAACCAACACGGAACATCTGTGCTGATGAATGGAAATTACCACAAAATATTACTTTGGCAGATCCATACTTAGGAGAACATTTATCTGAGCACTACTTCGAGATTTTAAAGAAAGTACAGTTGTCTTTAAAAGGCGGACTACCCAAGTTACAAAATACCAAACTTGGATCATCGCGGTAAAGGTTCAACAAAAGGCATCATCGTCATCAACATGTGCAACGCTTACTGAAGAAGAGAAGGTGGACGAACAGTAATCCAAATTTTGGGAACTGGATAATCTTCAAACAAAGCTACCATGCTATTCGCCAATGGATAAGGAGTGAAGACAACCGATTGATTGTTCGACTGCCATATGTGGAAAATGCATCAGAGTTGGGGAGTTTCGTGACATAGCGTCACGAAGAGAAACGTCTTCAAACGGATCCAACTCTGAAACAAAGATACACTCAGTTTATGAAGAAGTATGAAGAGTTGGGACACATGAAACAAGTTCCAAGCACACATACATCAAAAGGGCACTACTTCATACCACATCACTGTGTTCTTAAGCCGGAGAGTCAGACTACCAAATTAAGTATTTGACGCGTCAGCAATAACTTCTATCGGAAAATCATTATATGATATCTTACACAAGGGATCATCAGTTCAGAGTACGTTATTCTCTAAACTCTTAAGATTCAGAACACACAAATATTTTTTTACAGCCGATATAGAAAAAAAGTATCGACAAATATGGATGAACCCTGAGGATCAGCATCTACAAATGATACTAGAGAAATGATCCATCTGAAGAGATCAAATATTATCGTTTGAAAACAGTCACGTATGGCACTAAAGCAGCACCATATTTAACAAGAAAATGCTTGCAACACTTGGCTACAAGGTCAATGCGAAAATATCCGCTGAGAGCCGAAATACTAAATAACGACTTCTATGTGGATGATTGTAAAACAGAAGCAGAAACAATTTCAGAAGCCCATCAAAAGCAAAACGAACTAAACAAAATATTAAAAAATTCTGGATTTTACCTGAGAAAATGGTGCGCAAACAATAATCAACTTCTGCAAGGTTTGATTTGGAAGATTCAGCTTATGAGGAATGCAGCATTAAACACTGAGAATGACATGGCTATATCGTCTCGGCTGTTGACGCTGATCAAGAATATATATACTTTATGGGGTCGGAGATGCTTCCTTCTGCTTGTTGCCATTAGAGACACGTCCCAAGCGCAAACAACGCTGCAGACGTTGCATCAAGAGGTTTGACTGCCATTAAATTTAAGGACCACAGTTTATGGTTCTATGGTCCATTATTCCTACATGGAGCACCAGCGACTTGGCCAATACCATTCTCTAAATCAAGGCCTGAAATTGAGAAAATTCCAACGGAAGCAGTCTTGACCACAGTCAGTCTCGAAAACCTGATCCACACGATTGTAAGGATGTTACGCTGGGGTGATACTCAGCCGCCAGGTAGTTTCCGCAAGTAATTTATATTTATGCAAAAACTGCCTAAATTCAAAAGGGGGAGAATAATCCAAAGAGTGTACGCCAGTCGTTTATATTTAATTGCAGATTCTTCTCTTCTTTATTTATTCTATTCTCGAGAAGAGAACCGCTTTGTGGTTTTGTGGCTTACAAAAAGGAACACCTTCAGCCCGAACTTTTAATCGCCTTCTTGTCTTCCTTGTCTTCCCGTCCGCTTGTCGTCACAGCACTTAACTCACGTTTTTACTTTCGTACCTCGCTACTCTGCGGTCGCTCACCAAGTACCCGTTCATTGTCCCCGAGTTATCCATGTTACCTCTTGATTTCCTTATTCAGCTGATTTATGTTGCTCAGCGGCGGCCAAGGGTCAGTTCGCTTTGGCGCGCCGCCGCTGCTCTCTTCCGCAACATTCGCCCTGGTCGTCGCGCAGGCGCTCTTAAGTAGAGCTTTTGATGCTGGATGCACTCTTCGCTGCAGCTTCTGTTCGCGCTGTTGCGCTCTTATCCGCTTTCGCTATTTGCTACCTTTTACGAAATAGCTGTTTTCATTTGGAGTCCGGTCACCACCCATTCTTTTAATTCTTTCTTGCTTACGTGCTTATACTATTATTATACTATTGCTATTATTTCTACGGCTATGCTTATAACTATGTCTATATCTATTATTATATCTATATCTATATCTATTATTCTACCTATGTGACGGGCTGACGTTCTACGCCTCGTCACCCCCCCCTCCCCTTTCTCGGCATAGGATGATCGTTACCCCGCTCCGGCTGTAGGTCACCCTATAAGCTATCCCTTCATGTCGGAGGGTTGTGCGCTCCCTCTTTTTTTGGCCCTTCCCGGCTGCTTCCTTCCTTCGTACTTCCTCCACCACGGGCTTTGGCATCCTTGTGGCGAGTGTCCTGTTCACCCATCTTGTGGGCGGTTTCACCCATTGTGAGCCGCCTGGTGTTTGCCGGGGTGATGTGCCAGGGGCGACCCATCGCCGCCTTGCCAGGAGGTCGTCCCCGTCCAGCTTCGTCCACCCTACTGGGGTGTTCCCGCTGCTCCCGCTGGGTACACTATCTTTTGGCGATAGCTCCTCCTCCGGCCAGTCGATGTCCGACAAATCGTCGAACATTGACCCATCCGCGTCGCACTCGAGCACGGGAGTTGCGTAATTGCTCCGCCCGGACGCCGGCTCGGGTTGATCCTCGAGTTCGACGCCCGTCGGGTTTTCCGCATTCTCCCGGCTCACTCTCTCGGCTGCCCTCTGCGCCTCGTGCGCTGCCAGCGCCTCTCACACGGTTTCTTGGCGTCATACTGCCTCGCGCTCCTTCACCGTGGCGTCCATCTCCTGCTTCAGCTCTTCCTCGCGCTTCTGCATCGCCGCCTCCATCTCCTGCCTCAGCGCCTCCTCGCGCTTCTGCACGACCTGTGCCATCGCGTGCCTTGCCATCCATTCTGCCGGGGTGCAATGGGCACGTGACCTTGGTGCCTCGATTCGCACTGTCGTGACCTTTTACTCCCGTATCATCACCTACCCATTGTAGTACCGCAAGGTCGTCCTTGCCTCCTCTTCCCACCAGTGTCGGCGCTTGTTGCTGCAGTACTCCCTGCCGCCCCTGGGATCTCTGCCGTTACTCGGGCCTGCTTTGGGTTTTTGGCTCTTCCTCCTCCCCGTCGGTTGACCACCCGTTGCGGCCCCATTCGGTCCCGGCTTCCTCCTGCGACTCCTCCCACTCGGTTTCGGACCTTTCATCCTCGCACGGGTCGTACGTTCCATGCGGGCTGCCGTCCTCTGGTTCCTCCCACTCGGCCTCGGATCGCTGATCCGCGCATGGGTCATACCCGTCATGCGGGCTGCCGTCCTCCGAGTCCGAGCTCAGCACTATCACCTCCTGATCTGCCATAATCAATTTTTTCCTAGGGATGATAAGAGAATAGAAAATATGGAGAGTGATTAGCGAGTATACAAACTATAGGCGTTTCTTTTATCCCAAATCTCCAGCCACCGAGGGTGAGGGCGAAAAAGCCTCTCCTTGGACTTCTGTGTTGTCGGATTCGCGACCTTGATATTCTTTTAACTGTGCAATACCCGCCACCTTTGTTTTTCGTTCGCCTTCCTTCCTTTGGCGCACAACTTTTGGAGAGATGAACTTCACCACGCGATATGGTCCATCGAATCTTGGCGCTAGTTTCGCTGCGAATCCGTCCGCTGCGTTAGACAGCTGGTGGCGTTTTACCCATACCAGCGTATTCAGCCTGGAACGCCACTCTCGCCTTCTCATATTGTAGTACCTACTCTGATCCATTGACGCTTTTTGCATGTTATTCCGCACTACCTCAAAAACTTCCCGCATACGATCCGCCTTTTCCTTCGGAGATTGAGAACAATTCCCAGAGCCGACTGTCATTGCATCGTATAATGACGGTGGTAACCGTGGCTCTCTGCCCTGAACTAAAAATGCTGGAGAAAAACCTGTGGAGTCCGATACGTTGGAGTTCACTGCCAGAGATATTTCGGGTATCAGCTCGTCCCACGAGTTCTGATGTCCGTCCACGTATTGTGCGATCATGGTCTTAACAGTCCTGTTTGTTCTTTCCGTTGGGTTTTGTTGTGGGCAATATGGTGCCGTATGTTGAATCTCAATCCCCATCTCTGTCGTGAAGGTTTTAAAAGCTTTGCTGGTGAACTGCGTTCCATTGTCGCACACCAGCATCCTCGGGACTCCGAATCGACTTAGTATCCGCTCTCTGAATGCCAACTGCAGTGTTGCCGATGTCGCTCGTTTTAAGGGGATTAACTCCACCCATTTTGAGAATGTGTCATGGAACACTAGAAGCATGGTGTTGCCTCGTTTTGATTTCGGCAAGGGCCCTACAAAGTCGGCGCATAGCAACGCGAAGGGTTCCTTTGCTTGCCTTGTTAGCATGTGTCCAGCTGGTTTCATTTGATCTGTTTTAAACTTCTGACATGTATCGCAACTACGCACATACCTTTATGCGTCTCGATACATACCTGGCCAAAAGTAACGTTGTGCCAGCCGTGCCACTGTCTTTCTCCCATGTGTCCTGCGGTGGGTGCATCGTGGCATTCCGTTAACACCCTCGTACGATGTTTTGTTGGCACGCACAGCTTCCAGGGTATGTAATCCTCATCCCCCGCTCGATGCCCCATGTGACGATATATCTGATCGTTTTCTACGGCGTAGTCCGGGAACTTCCCTGGAGACTCCCTTATCTTAGTTCGCATGGCGTCTAACCATCTGCACGAGTTTGTTTCTTCAACTGCTTGTGCGCATTCCTCCAGTGGTTGCCTTGATAACGCGTCTGCAACTACGTTGAGACAACCCTTCCTATACTTGACGCGAACCGGTATTGTTGTAACTCTTATGCCCATCGGGCAATCCGTCCATATGATCCGTGATCACTTCGAAGTTGTATCCTTCGAGATAGCATTTTAGTTTGCGGATAGCCCATACTATTACGAGACATTCCTTCTCCGTTGCCGAGTAATTTTCTTCCGATTTGCCTAGTTTACGGCTTGCATACGCTATCACACGCTCTTGGCCATCCACGTTTTGTGTCAAGACTGCTCCGATGCCATGGTCGCTTGCGTCTGTTTGAAGGACAAATTTCTGCTCAAAGTCTGGGCACGCAAACACTGGAGCTGACGTAAGGCTCATTTTCAGCTTCTCCATCGCCGTTTGCTGTTCTTCGCCCCATGACCACTTCTTTTCTTTCTTTAACAATTTGGTCATCGGTTGTACCATTGAGGCGAAGCCGGGTACGATTCGTCTGTACCACGATGCCATCCCTAAACATTGTCGTAATTGTCTCTGGAGACTTCAGTTTCCGTACTGCCGCTACCTTCTCCGGGTCGGTGTGTATGACCATATGACCTAGGTACGTTAACTCCTTTTGGAAGAATTGACATTTCTTTTTGTTCAGTCGTAGTTTCGCTTTCCTAAGTCTCCGGAAAACTTCGCGGAAGTTGCGCACATGGTCCTCCATGCTGGTCCCTATGACGATAATATCGTCTAAGTACGCGAATGCGTGTGGTTCCATATCTGGACCGATGACCGTGTCCAAAGCTCTTTGGAAGGTGGCTCCCGTGGAATGCAAACCAAATGGCATCACTTTCCATTGGAAGAGACCTCTTCCCGGGACCGTGAATGCAGTACACTCCCTGCTTCCGGCTTCCATCGGGTGCGTTGAGTTGGCGGTAATCCACACACATCCGCCAATCGCCTGTCTTTTTCTTCACCAGGACGATCGGGGCGCTGTGTGGACTTCGTGATGGCTCGATCGCATCATTCTTGATTAACTCGTCTACTTGTTCGTAAATGATTCGCTGCACCGCCGGGTTCTTCGGGTAGTACCTCTGCTTGATTGGTCTGTCGTCTTTTAATACAATCCTATGTTCCGCGATGTCGGTTATTCCTTGCAGGTCATCGAACAGTGCGAGTTATTCTCTGAGAAACGCTGTTAGCCGTGGCTCTAGGTCTGTCGGCCACTGAATCTTTTCTACAGTTCCTTCTCTTCGGTCGCTGTACCTTGTTTCTTCTTGCCGGTTTGATTTTCCCTCAGCTCGGTCCTTTTGTAATCCACCGGGACCCTTCGTGGCGTCTCCATGCTTCTAGGCGTCTCTTCCATCGATGCCAAAGGTATTTCTTCTGCTTTCCTCCGTTTGGATCTCGCCGCCTTTGGCCTCTCAGATTGCCAGTCTGTTTTCCTCATTTTCGTTGGTTGTAAGGTTAGCCCTTCTGATCCGCAGCTTATCGTTGAGCCGATCTCGACCAGGAAATCCATTCCTAGTATTAGCTCGTCCATCATCGTTGGCATAACCAGCAAGAGCATCGTGACTGATTGCCCTGCTAGCTCGATAGGTACGCGCAGCGCATCTTCCACTGCCAAACGAGATCCATCCGCTAATCTCACAATCGTTTCTTCACTCACCTTATTCTTATACCCTGCCAGTCCCCTTGCGCAAGCTTCGCTCACGAAGCTCCGCGTTGCTCCGGTGTCTAGGGTAGCGGACATCACATGTCCTCCCACTCTCACTGTCGGCACCACGCGACCCCGCTCTACCCTCAAGGGGTTTTCTGACTTGCATTCTTTTAATATCTGCCCGCCCACTTCCGGTCTGCCGCATGTTCGGCAACATGACACACGCTGATTCGGGCACTCCCTCGCAAAATGACCCTCCTGCGAGCATCGGAAGCATCTCTGCTGGACACCGAATCCGGATGTTCTACGTTCTGTTGTAGCGACTCTATTTGTTTCGTTCGCCGTATCCGGCGTGTTCCTGAATGGATTCTGACTGGTTCTTGTTGGTACGTCGTCCATTATTCCGTGGGGTTCTTGCTGGCGTTGGTTGGTTTGGTGGATTTGTCCACTGGTCATCGGGGTCCCATATGACGCCCGCGTTCCGCTCCTCCAGCCAGTCTGGGGATTGTCGCGCCAACAGGGTATTGCTCCATACTGCGTATCTCTTGCCTGGTCCGTGTTGCGATCGTGCCAGATCATTCGTCGATCCTGTTCCAACCTTTCCTTCTTCGTAGATTCATATTCTCCCGCCAACTCCATCAGTTGCTCCATGTCGCGACAATCAATGCGTCGAATGTAACTCCTGTAGTCTGGCAGCATGTTGTCGTAGGCTCGGCGGAGTTCCTGCTCCTCGTTGTAACCCGCATGATGCGTGAGGGATCGTAGTTCGATCAAATAATCTTTAAACGATTCCCCTCCCGCTGTCGCCTCTGGTATATTTCTCCTTCCAAGCATTCGAAGAACCTTGGAGGTAAAAAAAAAGTTAAGAACTTCCTTCTAAATGTTGCCCATGAAGCGTTTCGGGCTCGGCTCGACGTCAACCATCGGGCTGCGCGACCTGTAAACATTTCGCCCATCGTTCGGGGCATTTGGTTTATGTCCACTCCGTTGGCTATTGCGCGTTCTTCCAAATTTTCCAAAAAGTCCAACGGGTCTGAATGTCCATCTAAGTTGATGTGCCACTTCCGCACGACTTCTGACACCGTTGCTATGGGTCTGGGGCTCCGCTGGGATATTTCACCAAACGTGGGTGTATCAGCAGGATGCTCGGTTGTGTCTAACCCTGCTTCTCCGTTTATTCCCATGCGTACGACCGATTCGGTTGTCGTATCTTCACTGCATCCTATGGGTGGCTCGATCCGATTTCCATATTGTATGCGTATGCTCCCCAACCGCTTCTGATGCGTTGATGTCACGGGCTTCCTGAAAGCCGTCGTGTTGAGTTCACTTTGTTTTTCATCACTGTCTTCCCCTTCCTGTATTTCTGGAGCCTTCGCATATTGGGCCTCTCTGGCCGCGAGACTTGTCCAATCCTCTTTTGAGTGTTCCTTTGATATAAACGCGGCGAGCCGCCTGCGCATATCCTCTACCCGCCCTTCTTGGTCAAGTCCGAGCTCGGCTAATAGCGAGATCAACTCTTCCCGGCGTCGCATATGTACCCATCGGGCTCCAACGCCTGGGTTTCGCCTATCCTCCGACTCGGTTACTGATTTAATGCCATCCATTGTTCCCTATGCTCGTTGTAAATCTTGTTTGTCACTGAGAGGAACAAAATCACGAGTACGCTTCTGTTACGCTCCGCACGGTATCGGCAACCAATACGAGCTCCCGTTCACGCTTGGGTGCGATTCGTAACACTTCGTTGACTTCGAATACATTTCGTATGGTTATCGGCAACCTATACGATCTTGCATTCGCACTCGGGTACTGTTCGCGACACTTCGTCTACCCCCGTTACGCTTAGTTTGGTAATCGGTAACCTGCACGAGCTCACTTTTATACTCTGTTATACTCGGTTACACTCCGCGACACTTCGTTTGTTCTGGACACGCTTCGTATGGTAGTCGGCAACCTATACGAGCTCACGTTTATATTCGGTTACACTCCGCAACACTTCGTTTGTCCTCGACACGCTTCGTATGGTAGTCGGCACCCTATACGAGCTCACGTTTATACTCGGTTGCGTTCCGCACCACTTTGTCTGCTCTCAGCACACTTCGTATGGTAATCGGTAACCTGTACGAGTTCGCGCTTACACTTGATTACGCTTCGTAACACTTCGTCTGATCTCCGCACACTTCGTATGGTAATCGGTAACCTGTACGTGTTCGCGCTTACACTTGATTACGCTTCGTAACACTTCGTCTGATCTCGACGCACTTCGTATGGTAATCGGTAACCTATACGAGTTCGCGCCTACACTTGATCACGCTTCGTAACACCTCGTCTGGTAACTGTTAACCTGTACGAGTTCGCGTTCACACCCGGTTAGTCCTCACGACCTTTCGTTGACCTTTGTCGTCAGCGCCGGACCGGCGTCGCGTCTGACTGTACGCGCGATCGTTACGGTTTTGTACAGTAACGGATGTCTATCGCGAGACAGAAACCAAAAGAGGAAAAATGAAGGAGAGAATAAAAAAAAACTTAACTGTACTGACCACCACTTTGCTTAATGTTACAGTAGAACACTTTTTTCCCCCTCCTCGGTACTTGACTTAGCTAAAAAAAATTTTCGCGCGCGAAACCCCCTTTTTGATCTGAGCGGAGGTGCCGCCTCTGATCTGCTTGTTTGCTTATCTTTCGAGCACACTTTGCACTACCGGCGAACTCCACTCAACGTATTGGTGCGTGTTGAGTGATTTTCGACTTGCTTTGGTTCTCCTCTACTCTTACTTTATGGGTTATGTGACACTTTGACGGGGCTTTAATTCGTCGCCATGTCACGCCTCTTGATTTTAGGGGTCCCTGCTCGGGCTCCACTTGTAAGGATGTTACGCTGGGGTGATACTCAGCCGCCAGGTAGTTTCCGCAAGTAATTTATATTTATGCAAAAACTGCCTAAATTCAAAAGAGGGAGAATAACCCAAAGAGTGTACGCCAGTCGTTTATATTTAATTGCAGATTCTTCTCTTCTTTATTTATTCTATTCTCGAGAAGAGAACCGCTTTGTGGTTTTGTGGCTTACAAAAAGGAACACCTTCAGCCCGACTATTTTTAATCTTAGCTTAATGTCTATTTAAGGCTGCCGCCATTAAACTCACTTCAGTTATCGCTGGAAATCTCCGGAACTTTTAATCGCCTTCTTGTCTTCCTTGTCTTCCCGTCCGCTTGTCGTCACAGCACTTAACTCACGTTTTTACTTTCGTACCTCGCTACTCTGCGGTCGCTCACCAAGTACCCGTTCATTGTCCCCGAGTTATCCATGTTACCTCTTGATTTCCTTATTCAGCTGATTTATGTTGCTCAGCGGCGGCCGCGTAGTCTGCGGAGACTTCCACAACTCCGTAAACTGCCCCGCAAACAAAGAAGACCCCTTAAAGAAAAAAATGTGGCAACTGTGGAGGAAACTATACGGCAAACTACAGAGGCTGTGCGATCTACAAGGAGCTGAAGAGTCGCATGCAACGAGCGACAGCTACGCGTCAAAAAATACGCAAAATGCGTATTATAACTCAAAAAGTACGCCAGACGTATTTTACGCCAAGGCAGCCAGATCATCATTCGGTCCGCTAAATACCACTAAGGGCTTCTCATACGCCGAAGCACTACGATCCGACATGGAAAATCCACTCCAGCCACACTCAGAAAACACTCAGCAGGTCCCGATGCAGCCGCAAAGCAATTTGGAATCTATGATGTATACCATGCAACAAAGTATGATGGAACTCATGTCATTCATGAAAACAACTATGCAAACCCTTGTTCAGAATCAGAACATGGTGATTCAGTTGCTTGTAGCTCAACAGTCCAAATAATAAATGTCTAACCTACGTATATCTATGTGGAATGCCAACGGCATTTCACGGCATAACCTGGAAATAACGCAATTCCTAAATATAAATCACATCGAAGTCATGCTGCTGGTTGAAACACACCACACAGGGAGATATAACTTCCATATAAGAGGTTATTCCTTCTACCGCACAGATCATCCGGATGGGAAAGCCCACGGTGGAACCGGCATCTTAATCAGAGAACGCATCAAACACCACTTTCACCAAAGGTTTGCAACAAATTACCTGCAAGCCACGTCCATAAATGTGCAGTCAGGAAACGGCAACCTTTGCATTGCCGCTGTCTACTGCCCACCTCGATTTACTATCTCTGAAGGTCAATTCATGGACTTCTACAACACACTGGGGGATCGCTTCATAGCTGCAGGAGACTACAATGCCAAACACACGCACTGGAGATCACGCCTCGTGACCCCCAAGGGAAGGCAACTGTATAACGCACTTATAAAAGTGAGCAATAAATTGGACTACGTCTCTCCTGGTAGCCCCACATATTGGCCTGCAGACCCCAGAAAGATCCCAGATCTAATTGATTTCGCGGTGACGAAAAACATCCCACGCGATCTTATAAGCGCCATGGCCCTGTCGGATCTCTCATCCGACCACTCGCCCTTGTTGTTAACCCTTCTCCAAAGCCCAGAAATTACGGACCACCCCCATAAGCTAACGTCGCACAACACCAACTGGATGAAATACAGAAAGTATGTGAGTTCCCACATTGAGCTAACTCCTCAACTAAATATCGAATCGGACATCGACTACTCTACCGCCGCGCTGGAAGAGGTACTCGTCACAGCAGCCAGGATCTCAACACCAAAAGGGAAGGATGTGAAAATTAAGACGTTCAAAACCAGCCTGCAAATTGAACAGCTGGTTCTGGAAAAAGGCGTCTGCGACGGGCGTGGCAAACCAGCAGGTCACCATGCTCAAAGCAACGGCTTAATGAAGCCACCCGCAAACTAAGCCGGGCTCTGAAGCAAGATGCTGAAAACGCACAACTAAAATATATAGAAAAACTATCGCCAACTAGTACAAAGCATCCCTTGTGGAGGGCTCACCCAAATCTAAGCTCTCCGACTGAAACCGTAACCCCAATAAGAAATTCTTCAGGTTGCTGGGCCCGCAGCGACAAAGACAGAGCCGAAACATTTGCCTTACATCTCAGAGGCGTCTTCCAGCCGAACCCCTCAGCAAATGCACATGTTCTTCCGCAAATTCACTCCGAGACAGAATTAACGCCAACTTCATTTCGGCCGAATGAGATTACAAAAATCATTAGGGAGCTAAAACCAAAAAAGGCTCCAGGCCAGGACCTAATAACTACAAAAATGATAATGGAACTTCCGTACTGTGCTGTTGAGGTCATCTGTAAGCTCTTCAATGGTATCATAAGTCTCGGCTACTACCCAAGTAAATGGAAAAAATCAATTATAATAATGATACCGAAGAAAAGATCACACGATCCCGTCATCTTACAGACCAATAAGTTTATTATCATGCCTGTCCAAACTTTTCGAAAAATGCCTTCTAACGCGCATAATACCATATATGGAAGCTCACAACATTATCCCAGCCCATCAATTTGGCTTCAGAGAAAACCACGGTACTATCGAGCAAGTTAACAGAATAACATCAGAGATTCGCACAGCCTTCGAGCTTAGAGAATACTGCAGCGCGATATTCCTCGATGTATCTCAAGCATTTGACCGCGTCTGGCTCAAAGGTGTTATGCATAAAATTAAAACACACTTGCCTGGGTACACTCATAAACTCCTTGAATCTTACCTCTACAACAGAGCTTTCGTAGTGAGGTGCAACACAACAATATCCGACAACTACACTATCGAAGCTGGAGTCCCACAAGGCAGCGCACTTGGGCCAACTCTATTCGTCCTCTACACAGCGGACATTCCCACAAGTGACCGACTAACAACATCCACCTTTGCTGACGACACTGCGATCCTTAGCCGCTCCAGATGCCCAGTCCGTGCATCAACCCAACTCGCCAAACATCTCATGGTAGTCGAGAAGTGGCTATCTGACTGGCGTATCAAAATAAACGAACAAAAGTGTAAACACATAACGTTTACTCTTAACAGGCAAACTTGCAAGAAATTACACCTATAAACGCCCGATCGCCCTTGTGCCTGGACTATAAGGTCCTGCTCTATAACTCCACTCTTAAGCCAATCTGGACGTATGGCTCCCAGCTTTGGGGGAACGCGAGCAGAACCAACATTGATATCATACAGCGCGCTCAATCAAAGATCCTGCGAACTATCACTGAGGCACCATGGTATATTCGAAACCAAAACATCCACAGGGACCTCGGCATTTTCGCAGTAAAAGATGAAATAGACAAGCAAAAAGCGTCCTATAATGAAAAACTCTCTGTCCACCCAAATCCCCTCGCAAGGGCCTTGACTCGGGTTTCCAACCGATCCCGCCTGCAACGTACCGACCTTCCAACCCAGCCATAATTTGTCAGGGCCATTTCTAATATTCCAGTCTACATGACTGTTAGCTAGGTTATAGTATAAGATTTGATACACTTATTGTTAGTCTCAAAAATGAGAAGATTCAATAAATAAAAGCAAAGTATAATAAAAAAAAAAAAAAAAAAAGCGGCGGCCAAGGGTCAGTTCGCTTTGGCGCGCCGCCGCTGCTCTCTTCCGCAACATTCGCCCTGGTCGTCGCGCAGGCGCTCTTAAGTAGAGCTTTTGATGCTGGATGCACTCTTCGCTGCAGCTTCTGTTCGCGCTGTTGCGCTCTTATCCGCTTTCGCTATTTGCTACCTTTTACGAAATAGCTGTTTTCATTTGGTGTCCGGTCACCACCCATTCTTTTAATTCTTTCTTGCTTACGTGCTTATACTATTATTATTATACTATTGCTATTATTTCTACGGCTATGCTTATTACTATGCTTATACTATTGCTATTATTTCTACGGCTATGCTTATTACTATGCTTATAACTATGTCTATATCTATTATTATATCTATATCTATATCTATTATTATACCTATGTGACGGGCTGACGTTCTACGCTTCGTCACACGATTAATAATGGAAATTCATATAATAAAATACATAGAATAGTATCTTATATTATGCGTTTTCGAAGGATGCGGGAATATAGCGGAGCAATCGTACGATTGGAAGAGTTGAATGAAGCTCAGAAAATTGTCATCTGGAATATTCAACAAAATGGTTTCAGGACGGAACTTAAAGAACTCTCAAGGAATCGCGAAGTCAACAGACCCAGCAATCTAAATGCTATGGCACCATTTTTGGATAACGATAACATTATCCGAGTTGGAGGAAGACTGGAGGCAGCTAATATTGCATTTGATGCAAAACATCCTATGTTGTTGCCTTATAAGGACTCAATCACAAAATTGATATTTGAACAGATTCATAAAGACAACATGCACTGTGGACCCCAAGCTTTATTAGCAGCAACTCGACAAAGTCCAGAAATGTGTAAAATGCACAAGAGCTATTAATTCAACAGATTATGGGACATTTGCCACCATTAAGAGTCACTCAAGCAACACCATTCCTTAATGCTGGGGTGGACTATTGTGGACCATTTAAGATACATTATAAAATCCGAGGAAAGCGACCGCATATGGCATATATTGCCATATTTTGTTGTTTTGCAACAAAAGCAGTGCATTTGGAACTTGTCAGCGACCTTACAACAGATGCGTTCTTAGCGGCTTTACGGAGATTCATCAGTCGACGTGGGAAGTGTCAGACATTGCATTGTGACAATGCAACAAACTTCGTTGGAGCCAAAAATAAGCTTCAAGAACTGATAGAAGCTGTATATTCAGAGAAGGCTAAAACAGCTATAATTAACTGCAATCAAAGGGAGTAAACTTTAAATTCATCCCTCCCAGAGCACCTCATTTCGGTGGACTATGGGAAGCAGCAGTAAAGTCAGCTAAACATTTACTATTGAAAAATGTTTCAACAGCTGATTTAACCTACGAAGAACTAAAGTACGTTGTGATCGAGATCGAGGCAATACTGGAAAATTGGAAAACCATTAACTGCACAGGTAGACCACGAACCAAGTCAACAACCTACATCATTAGGACAAAGATGGAAATTAGTGCCCAAACTAAAACATATGTTTTGGGCACAATGGTCAAAAGACAATCTTCAGGAGCTCCAGCCACAACAGAAATGGAAAAGGTCATACGCTAATGTAAAAGTAGGCATGCTGGTATTGATAAGAGAGGACAATACTCCAGTTTTACAATAGCCAATGGGACGAGTAATCAAAGCCATTCCTGGAAAAGACGGCTACGTTAGAGTGCTAGAACTGAAAACTGCACGAGGCATCTTTAAGAGGGATATTCAACACATCGCTCCACTATTCCCAGAAGAAAAACAAGACCACAAACATCCACTGGAAGATGATGAACAAGTCAAAGAAGAAACAAGACCCAAACGAAGGCAACTGGCTACATCATCACTGATAACTACTTTGTTAGTTATGATTTTATTATTACCAATTGCTTTCGCCCAATCCATTAACATTACACATTTTTGAGCGAAACCGAGAATATTCTTTGAAAAGATAGGCACCACTCAACTTACAACGACAGACTGAACCATTGTGGCATACTACGACTTAAAAAATTATTGGAAAGATATGAAAACATTCTCTATTGGAACAAAAACAATGGGAACAAGTAAGAAAGCTACAGTCGAGTTTTCTCGACTGTGAGATACCCGCCACCCAATTTTACCATTAAAATATTATATTTTTCAAAAATATACTGAAAAAATACTGAAAAAATATACTAAAAAATACCAAAATAATATATCAACATTTTCTTTGTTCGAAACTATTACCTTGGTGGTACTTTAGTTGGTATATTGAACACCATTATTATGTTGCGGAGTGTCATATCAACTAACTAGGCAGCACTAGCAGCTGCACGTGGTAACGCCTTATAAAAGTAATCTCTTGATAACTTCTGTGTTTTTCATCCGATTGTAACCAACTTCGCAGAGATCATTAAGATGGTGATTAGTATCGTGCCTACCAAAATTGAACGTTCTAGGTTTAAAACGACGCTTGCAATTCGGTTTTATTCGATTTACGGGGGCGGGAGGGGGCGAGGCCAAAATCAAAAACAAACTTGATCTGCGTGCAACAATAAGACATACTGTCGCGAAAAATTTGTTGCTCTATCTCTTATAGTCTCTGAGATCTAGGTGTTCATACGGACAGACGGACAGACGGACGGACGGACATGGCTGACATGACGAGCACCATTGGACATCATTGGAAATATAGCTAGCAGTTTATTTGGAGTTCTCAATTCAAATTACGCTCT